>JAJOZX010000054.1:1580000-2290000 GCA_023014485.1 Bathynomus jamesi | reverse complement strand
GTCCATATTCGCAGATTCGTCGTTTTATGAAAAAATGTGAAAAAAATTATCGAAATTGACGAAATTCAACTGTTTACCAACGCAATATATTATATATTTTGCCGAAAAACGAGTAAAATTTGATTAATTAATTAATCTGTTTAATATAATACAGTAAAATGTTTTCTCATTGAAACATATTATAATCTACCTCGAATTTCGTCGATTCGTATTTCGTCGTGTTATTCTGGAACGAATTGACGACGAATTTCGAAGTATTCGTGTATATATAATCTAAAAGTCACTGAATGGAAAAGTCACTAAAAGGAAAATAAATGGCAACACAAAAACATAAAAATGAAGACGCGGTTTCTTCGTTTTATAGGCTGACCTAAGCAGGATGTATTTTTCTATCTGCAGAACTTGTTGATTTTAATTCATATTTCGTGATTAGGTTAACTTGTCTAATTATTGTGTCAGTTAGGGGTAATGTCTATAGCTTCTAAATTAGTAAATTAGGACTGAGTTGGTCGAGGTTGGTTGACGTTGGCACAAATGATAGGCCTCGAAAGAAGATCTAAATCAAAGCACCTGTCAGTACCTTTTTATGTCTATTTGCTAACCTAATACCTAACGGGGTCTAACACCCCACGTTATAACATTTGGCGACGAGGATGGGATTCTGTTTGTTTGGAAAATTGGACGTAGCCTAGCCTAGTGTGGGTCGTTCGATTTGGTTGTCTTGTGTCGATAAGCTACCTTGCTATAGCTTAGGTCCCTCCGGCATAACTCTAATACTAATTCCTATTCAGTGCTAACTCTAGTACACTTTCCTATTCAGCCCTAACTGGGGAGTAACTTGATTAAATTTAAATCCTACCTAACTTACTTCACGTTATTTGGCCTAAATTGGTTTTGTTCGTAGCATGTCGGCGATTGGCCATGTAAATCCCTATGAAGACTCTGAGGTGGACTTCGAATATTATGCCACTAGGGTAAAGTTATTTTTCGAGGCTAATTCCATTCCCGATGCTAAGAATGTACCTGTTTTCCTAACTATAATAAGTCCTAAAACTTTTAATTTTGTCAAAGACCTAGTTGCTCCTAAAGCAACAGAAATTTGCACATACAGTGCATTGGCATCTCCTCTATCCAGGCAAGTAATGTGATATATATAAGACTCTTTATCCTCTTCACCGGTAGCAATGTTTCTGAATGGTTTGCCATCTAATGTTTTGCTCAATGTGTTTCCAACTTAGTAAATGTACTGTTGAATAGCTTGGACATTACTGGAGCTCGATAAGGCCTGGCTCTTGGAGTATTCATGATGAATATAATACTCGCCACGATTTTCAAACTGGCCGGAACCTCTAATTTGTGAAGAATATAAGTCCTTCTCATGTTTAATAATATTCCACAGTGCCGCTGCTTCCTTTCTCCGAGTAAAGCCAATTAATCCTCCGGACACTTTTGCAGGCTTATTATAATGTTGCTCAAGTGCCTGGTCCATTGGAACTCCACTACATTGTCGTGTCGTTCTCCTCACTACAAAACCACCACTAAGGAATGATTTGTGGAGATCAGGAAAATGTACCTCAAGGTTTAAACAATCCTCAAAGAAGATTGGTGCCCATCTGGCGTAGTTGGTTCTATTGTAGGCGAAGAAAAGTGGGATTGATCTCTGTATGGAAGAAAGAAATAGTGACCAATCACCTGCCCGCATTGAGTAGGTTAAATCTCTGATGATTGGATACAATCTATTGGTAAAATGATACCAGTAATGAAAGTTTTCATTACTATCAGACCTCTGCTTTATATATTGTTGAAAGGATTAAGACAGAGTATATATCGAAGACTTAAAGTCGTCCCATTGCTCTTGTTCTGCAACCATAATTGAAATTTTAGTTGCAGCATCTTGATATAAGTTACGGTGTTCATCGACACTCAAAAACCCATCGAACATAATGCTTGTTATTGCTTCGTGCACGAAAGATAATCCTTGCTTGGTTCTCACATAATGATTGCCATTCATAACGGATTTTACTGTGTCTGGACCGAAACATTCGCTTTCAACCAAAACGGATTCAATTCCCGATACATGAAGATAAGATCCAATACAAGCAAGTACAATCTTCTCAAAATGGAATCCACCCAATCCGATAAACAAATTACTGAACAGATCTTTCTTCAGGAGCTGAACTTCCTTCGCAATAGCATAAACTCCATCACACCACAGTGCACCGTATGGCTTATTCTGCTGCTTAAGCACGTCCTGAAAGTTAATCACTGTTGTAAAAATGGTATCAAATTCAGTTGCTTTGTATGGCAGTATGGGAGTGAACGCAATAGTTGTAGGCTTCAAGCTATCTCCTACAAAAGGGCTTTTGACAGCAACAAAGCTTGGAACAAAGTCATCATTATCAGTATTTGAGTTAGTTGAAGAGCCCTGTATTGTGGTTGTTCTATGTTTGTATCGCATCACAAACCACAGGAAATGGTCGAGATTAATAGTCTCTAGTAAATGATCGTTTGCCTTGTATTCAGAGACTTGGAAATCTTGACTTATTGTACCTCGTTCATGTCTTGGTCCAATCGAGATAATTTCTTGGCAAGGAAGAACGCTTTGTAACTTGCCAAGCCGGAGGGTTGACTCTGGAGCTTCACTGATCTTATTAGTATGCTGTTGTGTTGGTGCAGAGCTTAATGGAGCATTTTGGAATAAAACTAGCACCGTGTCGTGTGTCGAACCAATTCCAGACATGGTATTTTCCAAGGTGTCAAAATTATCCAGTGCTGCTTGAATTGGATGGTTTTGATCAAATACTGGAGGAACTGGAACTCTATGTGAACCACATAAAGATATTGTACGTTTTGCTAGTGCAAAATTTATTTTGCGAACTTCTTGATATCCTACACAAATGCTCCGTTTGTTTGCAATTTCAATAAGATCTTTAGACTGTGACAGGTTATGTATAGTTTGAGCAAATCCGACATACAATGGGGTGGGCTCCAAACCATTATGAAGGATGTAAAACAACATCTGGAAGATAGTGTCACACTTCAGCATCAACTGATTGTTGCTATCTGATACATTCCGGGTGGAAAACAAATGCTGAAGAAATTCCATCCATATTGGAGGAC
Organism: Bathynomus jamesi; assembly: GCA_023014485.1. Taxonomy (NCBI): domain Eukaryota; kingdom Metazoa; phylum Arthropoda; class Malacostraca; order Isopoda; family Cirolanidae; genus Bathynomus; species Bathynomus jamesi. Next base: position 2,286,880 of record JAJOZX010000054.1, on the reverse strand, counting down.
GTTCATTTTGGAAGCGTTTTAAGGCTAGATCAAGATCGTTTGGATCACAATAGCTAGAGCGTAAACCAAAACTGTAAGTTTTTAACTCTTTTCTTAGGTCCTTAGCAACGTTTTCGACAGATGATTTCCGCAAAGTTTCAATAATTCTTGCACTCTCAATCTGGACAGAATAAACCATCTGGGATTTTCGTTTGTTGCTAGGATATGTAAAATAAATGGTGTCCTTAAATTTGTCTATAAGCAGGCTCTTAACCAAATAGTTACTGATAGATTCATCCTGGTTCAGCTTTTTATTGATCTCTTGTCTCAAGTAGGTGACCCTGTATCCACAGTTTGTGAAGTCTATTTTTGAGACTACATCATTAAACGCTTCTTGAGCCATCTCAGTAGAACCCATAACTTCATTTTCTTGCTGACTGTTTTCCAAAATCGTCTCTATTCTGCGATCATAGGCTGCAAAATGCTTTTTTATACAATTATTATGATATAATACATTTGCAGCGAATACATCTTTGTATTCGTTAGTAGTATAGCCGCAAAAGGTTAGAGTGCAGGAATGTTGCAATTTATTACGTAATGTTGCAATGTTGCAAAGGGGGACGGGGTGTTGCAAAGGGGGTGTTATGCAACGTGTTTCAAAGGGGGGTTGCAAAAAATCCCCTGCAAAGGGGGGTGGGGGATGCTGCAGGTGCAACCATGAAACTTGGAGGCGGCGTTATCCCACAAGAGAAAGGAGAGAAAGGAGGAGAGGTGTTCACCTGGCAGGAGCCAAGTGCATATTAAGACTTCAGCCGAGTAGGCGTTGTCTTATAGGCTCATAATCAGCCAGTTGGCTTAGAAGGAGCCAAGGGGGGAGGGGTACACCTGAAGGGGAGAGAGAGAGAGAGTAGTGGCCTTTGATTGCAAGGCATGCAACTTGGAGGCGGAGTTCTCCCCAAGCTATTTTCGTTTACCTAACCTAAGAGGCCTCTAAGGGGTTTTCCCAAAGGGCCAGAAAGAGATAGGACCAAAGGTCCTTGCTCGGCTGGGAGCCGAGCTTGAATAACTCCGTCATCAGCTTCTCACTCTTTTATAGACCTCTAATCCTGCTGAGTTGCCAGATAGCGCCATGTATTCAGGCTGAGTTGCCAGATAGCAAAAAACATATATTAATCAAAATACCACAATATATTTATATGATGGTAGTTAATCAACACAGAATTAATTGTTGGAATTAAGAAGATTCAACTGTTTAAATAATTTAAACACACGCTCTTTACACAATAAATCACTTAATTCCTATTTTATTATAAATACCGAATAACAGTGGGAAAAACGAAAGGAGAAGAAACCTTGCGAAGAAAGTTGAAATAAACCAAAACATACGCTCGTCTATTCCCTCCAATCTCCTCACCCCACTCTGTGTTTGTATATATACATATATATATATATATATATATATATATATATATATATATATATATATATATAGAAAGAATCATAATAGCCGTGGCTATTTAATTTTGTCATTCCTTATATATATATATATATTATATATATATATATATATATAAATGGATTTTCACCGAATTAAAACATTAACCAAAACACACGGTCGGCCATTCCCCCCAATCTCCTCACCCCATCTGTGTTTGTATATATAAACGAATGAACAACTCGTGCACACACACACACACACACACACACACACACACACACACACACACACACACACGCACACGCCTCTCTACATATGTGAATGAAAATCAGAAAAAAATGCCAAACGTATATTAATTTAAACCAAATGAAGCTAAATAATGTAAAACAAATGAATTTTCTCCTTTTAGGAGAATCAATTATTATTATTATAAGAATTTAATTATTCAATATAAGAAATTAATCATTAAACGTTGTTTTTCCTTTCACGAGGAAAGGATTTCCGAGAATCTGGTCAACTCGAAACACACGGTCGCCCCCATCCCTCCCTCCTCCCCCCAATCTCCTCACCCCATCTGTGTTTGTATATATAAACGAATGAACAAATCGTGCACACACACACACACACACACACACACACACACACACACGAGGAATCCGACTCGAATCACACCTGATTGCTCAGAGGCCTTTTTTGACCATAATTTTACCTTTCTTCCAGTCATCTCGTGCAAAACCTCTCTTCACTCTGATTCCTAGATATACACACAATTATAATAAATAATAATCAGTGGAAGAAATAAGGAGGGGAAACCTGAAAGTACTAATAATTATATATATATATATATATATATATGAGCACACCGGACAAAAAATTAGTCACCCCTCTCAGAATGTACCTAATAACGTGTGACGGCGCCTCTGGCCTTGATAACCGCACGAATCCGGCGAGGCAGAGACTCTACGAGGTTGTGCATGTACTGAACATCGATTTGCTGCCACTCGTTCATCAGCCGGTCCCGAAGTTCCGCCAGAGTCTGTGGGTGTCTATTCCTGCGCTTCACTTTCTGTTTCCAGCCTGAACAACACCTTCGACGCATTCAGGATTAAAGGCTTCATTGGACCTGCGATGTACTCGTCGCCTCCCATCATTGGAGAACAAACAAAAACGGGACTCATCGGACCAAATTACACATTTCCAATCTGCCGCAGTCCGGTTTTTGTGCCTCTGAGCCCATTTATAACGTGCCAATTTGTGACTTGCTGTTAACAGCGGCCTCTTCCGTGGTACCCTGCTCCAGATGTCCATCGCATGCAGTTCTCGTCGCAATGTCCGTTCGGAAATTGGTCGCTGGAGAACCTCATTGGTTTCTTGGAGCAATTGTTCTCTGGTTTGAAAACGATTTGCAGTTACTAGACGAGAAACATGGCGGCGGCCCCTATTGTCGAGAATTGTTTTCCGGCCACAGTTACGCCGTCGATTGTCAGTTGATTGCGAACTACACCACTCTTTGTAAACTCGCTGGACAGTACGCGTTGACACACCAACAAATTGGGCTACTTCAGACATTTTGTGTCCGTGAGCTCTGCCAAACACGATGGCTCCTTTTTGCCACTGAGTAACGTCTGCCTCACGACCCATTTTGCAGACTATATCCAACACACACTTTGTTCTTCACCACCTCACGAAACAGATCTGATCCTGTGTGCTACGTCACCGCTACTTGTCACTTACCAATGCTACATCAGCGCCCTCTGTGTGACCTTGAAACTCCTACTATCGGTGCTATTAGGGGTGACTAATTTTTTGTCCGGTGAGCTTATATATATATATATATATATATATATATATATATATATATATATATATAAGAAAGAGAGAGAGAGTTTTGTTCATTAATAAATAAAGGAAGGGATATATATATATATATATATATATATAGGGTGGACAAATTACAGTAGTAATAATAACAACTAGCTCTTCCCCGAATTGTAACAACGGATAAGGTTTACACTCCCCTTAGACCCACAGTTTAACGTGGAAACTGAATGCTCTTTTCTGGCAAACCTGAAAGTACTAATAATTATATATATATATATATATATATATATATATATAGAAAGAAAGAGAGAGAGAGAGAGAGTTTTGTTCATTAATAAATAAAGGAAGGGATATATATATATATATATATATATATATATATATATATATATTATATATTATATAGGGTGGTACAAATTACAGTAGTAATAATAATTAACTCTTTCTCGCCGAATTGGAAAAGTTTTTCACTCCGCCTTAGACCCACCGAGTGCGGAACGCCGATATGCTTGTATCTTTTGTCAGCAAATTCCATTCACGTAACCTGGAGCCCAATAATTCCGCTTTCTTTTTCGGAAGGTCCAAATCTCTCACGAGATCATTCAGCATAACCTGCGTTATCATACGTTGTTTATTTGATTCACGTTGCTGAAAGTCTGTATCTTTAGTGTCATCAATTTCCATTGGTTCAACTTCAGACTCTTCATCCAGTGTCCATGACTTTGGGGGAGTTGGATTCTATTATTATTGATCATTCAAATGTATATTTATTTTCTATATATCTCCATAATTGTGCGTGTATATATTTCTCCTGTACTGTTATATTGACGGTGGAAAAAAAGACAGTAAAATTAAATTAGTACACTTAATTTTAACTAATATTTTGGGAAAACTCTGAGTAAATGGAAATATTATGTTCTCGAAAACTATGGGTGATAGAAAAATTCTGAAACCATATTTGGAATCAGCATCAAAAGTTCTATAAGAAACACTAAATAGTTTTCAAGAAACAAAAATGTTGTTCCCTAGTGTAATTAACTCTTTCTCGCCGAATTGGAAAGCTTTTCACCGACCTTAGACCTATAGTTTAACGTGGATTCAGAAATACATCTCGTCAGGGAATGATTGCTCACTATTTCATCGAGATAATTAAAGCTCATATACAGGACCTGCATTGTCTATAAGATCTGTGGGAAACTCTGAGTAAATGGAAATATTATTTTCTCGAAAACTATGGGTGATAGAAAAATTCTGAAACCATATTTGGAATCAGCATCAAAAGTTCTATAAGAAACACTAAATAGTTTTCAAGAAACAAAAATGTTGTTCCCTAGTGTAATTAACTCTTTCTCGCCGAATTGGAAAGGTTTTCACTCCGCCTTAGACCCACAGTTTAACGTGGAAACCGAATGCTCTTTTCTTTTTTAAAAATATAATTAGGATATATTTATAATTTCTTTATTATAAAATCCTCTCGATTACATTAGTGACTAATGATCCGGGAATAGTGGGGGAAAAATATTGACATGGTAAAGACAGCAAGGAGTAATACGAGCATTAAATCTATTGGAGAAAATATAAAGATGCCATTACTCGTCCGGACCCGTTATAGCGGATTGGTACACAAACTTATCATAGCTCCACCCAGCTACACTGGCAGCCAATCACTACGAACATCTGGCCTTAATCTTTTAGGGCGGAGCTTGGCGATTGTGCATATAAAAGGGAATATTTTTCAGTTTGAAGTAACAGTAGCTATTTTCGCGTCAGTGAATAATCATTCCCTCTGCCAGTGCATTCCCTCCACCATGGACCACGAACTGTACGTCTTCCCGGATTTGTATGAAGAAGGTGACTGCAGCATTAACTGCAATTAATCTTTTTAACGCAATTGACCGCGATGAATTATTTCCAACGCAAACCGTTGAAGATATTTGCAGTGACGCTCCTTACAATCCGACGCAAGGGACTACCATAGAAATGTAAGTGTGTATAATTTATTCACAAGAAACATGATTTTATATATATGGAGGGTTGTAGTATCTCGTCAAATACTTCATTTAGATACTCACCATTATGCTAAAATCGAAATTTTTTATGCCAATCGTTTTAAATGTTATTTGGATTTACCTCATATCGCCATTATGCTAAAATCGAAATTTTTTTATGGCAATCGTTTTAAATGTTATTTGGATTTACCTCTTAAATGAGTTTCGAACCAAAGATATCTTCACATAATGGGGTCTGTCTGTATACTCTGTATATGTTTTAAAAGAAAACATTATTCCTTTAAGGTCCGATGAGGATTTGACACGTGTTACACAATCTTTTGAAGAATCTCGTGTCATGAATACGGAGGATATACTGATCAGTCAGCATAATGAATGTCACACCGAAATAATGTAAGTGTTTTTCGATCTTTTTGGGGTAAGAAGACAATATATTTTCATAAATTTATTAAATGAAAGAAATCAGTACAATAATCAACTACAGAATATACCGTTACAAATATACACACACGAACAAAAACATTATACTATACAACGAGTACGTACAATTGGAAAACGGATTTTTATCTGTCTGCATACCATTTCATCGTTTCGGCGAGTGTGACACGGGTCAAATAAATTTAAAAAATTTATAAATTCTTTATCACATGACATATGCATGAGAAATGAGACGCAGTACATTCCGCAAGCATTACTAAAATATCCTTGTATACGAAACGGGTTCCATACAACTTCGGGAATATGTAACTGAGCGAGAAATTTTACAATAATAGGGTCACTCCAGGGTTGAGTACCGAGTGAATCAAAATAGTACAGGCGCTGTCTATTTTTAAAATAGACAGCGATCCAATGAATCCCTTCATTACCGATGACATCTGTGTTCACAATAAGACTACCGCATTCTCGCGTACTTGGCAAACTCAATGTTTCATTCTTCGCAAACACGCCGATAAATTTGGAACGTGTGACTCGTTCACTATTCATTACTTTCTGAAGTGTATTAGCATCCATTTTAAAAGTCAGTGATAACGCTCCTAAATCTATCTACTTCTATTAGGGCTTGCGATTCGAGATATACTAGTACACTAATAGGCGCGTCTATAGGCTTGGCGAATTCCAGCCGCACTGAGATGTTTCCGCTCTGCTGTGGGGTTAAATGCGTATTTACGCTAGCAGATAAGTCAGGTGTAATGTCAAACGGATAAAGGTTAAATTGACCAATGAATTCTTCCTGCGTTACCCCATTACCAAGCTCATCACAATCACCTGCAATATGGGTCAGATTACTATAGGCTCTGGCGCAAATAGGTAACACAGCGTCTGATGAATAGTCCGTGCCCATTGTTCCACCCAAAGCAGTGCCATTAACGTATAGAGTTATATTTTTAAGTCCGAAATTCTCGAATTTAAAGACACTCTTTTTATATTTTCCATTCACCGAAGCATGGTCCTGCATTCCGAATAATATTATTTTAGGAAGATTTCCCAGGGCAATGTTTTCTATCTGCTTCGATGCCAACCCTGCAGGAACCGTATATAGTTTGATTTGTACTCTGTTAATAGGATATTTCACTGCAGCGTTTAGTAAATTTTTCTCAATTTCTAGTTGTTTTGATGAACTTAATTTCACTCGCCGTACGCGTAGGTATGTGTCCATAATGTGAACCACAACGGGCTTTGCACCCTCTTCTTGATCAGCATCCAGATTTAAGCAGATCTCAGGACTCGTGCGGGTGAGCTTTATTTTCATATCCACCCCGTTGACAAGCAACTTCTCGTGGAAAGTGAAATCTGTGTGCAGCCGTCCAAAACACTCGTATATTTTCTTTTTAGAATTTTTAAATTTGTCCTTTATACTACTTTCATCTTTAGTTTGATAATATCCCTCGGCACTTAAAAAGGTAGCCTTCGCTTCTTTGGAAAAGTTGAGGACATTTTACAGATAGGCTCCTAGATGATAGTACCCCGTGCCTGCCGATATGTTGGTCTGATTTAAATATACGTCACACTGGTTGAATATGGAGTGCAGAAAGTTTGTTTCAGGGTATGCAGCATATTTGTCATCGCAGACCGTTCCATCAGAATGGGCTATACGTAGCTTAGCGCACATGTGCACACAGCTTGGATCAAAAAAGTAAGGGCCTGAGCTGGGTATCACGAATTCTATAGGTGCACTCGGGGAACTAATTGTGTTTAAAGGGTTAATTGTAATAAAATCACTGTGTTCAATAGAAACTTGGGCTGGAGGCAGCTCAAAAAGGGACAGCTCCGATTTACAGCATTGTGAACTACATGGGTGGATGAAGCGTGCCATGGCGAGTTAGAAATAGTGCCTCCTCTCTCGACAAGTGGTAAACAAACTATGATTCATGAGATCAATGTCCTTAGCTTATATCAGTCAAAAAAGTGGTCAACCATAGGTTTCATTCGCTTACAGCACTTCTTTTTTTATATCCTTTTACGTTTAATACCACGTGACCCCTTCTTCCGGGCAGCCCTCTTCTTCCCGCCACCACGCATTTTTCTCTTTGCATCTTTGATGATTTCGTCCCGTGTACGCTTTAAATGTTTTTTAGAGCTTCTTTAGGTTTAGCCCCGGCCAATATGTCTTCTGCAGTGTTAAGCAGTGGCGGCTCGTGACTAAACATTCTAGGGGTGCTGTCTCTAAGAATGGGTTGAAATAATTACTGAAATAAAAGGATGAGCATTGAGCAATGAATAAAAGTTTCAAAAGTATTGAAAAAGTTATTCAGTGAGCTCATCCTCATATTGTTCATGATTATTTCAATTGTAAATAAAAAATTTAGGAGTGCTGCAGTTCCGCAGTGCCTACCGACGAGCCGCCACTGGTGTTAAGACCTGATTGTAGCGGTTTCCTTCCGAGGTATCTGGCACCCCTCTTCAGCAAAGGAACAGCCGTACGTAGTATGGATGAAAAAATGGATCCAAGTCCACTACCGCGCTGGTATCTCACCCCTCGATAGACGGTGAAAGGCTTTCTATCCATTATAACTCAGTGCGTCGAAAGTGTAGCTTCACTGTTAAGCTCCCGTTACCGAATGGGAAGTTTTCACCCTCAATCGTTCTTATATATATTGAGATATTGGTTATTAAATTAGTTGCGACATTCACATAATGGGGTCTGTCATATGTAATACTCAAACTCCTTCCTCTATGGTTGGGGATGTGAGCAATGCGCAGCAGGCGTGCCTGGGTATCCCCAACAAACTGGTGCTCCACTATATTACTGTAAATATAGCACATGTCTGGGGACCTTTCAGCCAATTTCTCCATCTTCAATTGATACATTAATCTGGACAAGTCATGCTGTGTCTCGTGAAATGTGTCTCTTTGGAAGGCTGCGCTATATCGACCATTGGTTAGAATTTTCAGCATGCTATGGTCTTTAATACGTCTGTTAGTCTTTGATTTTAGGATTAGTGTATGTGCAGGGTTTCCTTTGCATACACTAATGTAATCGAGAGGATTTTATAATAAAGAAATTATAAATATATCCTAATTATATTTTTAAAAAAGAAAAGAGCATTCGGATTCCACGTTAAACTGTGGGTCTAAGGCGGAGTGAAAACCTTTCCAATTCGGCGAGAAAGAGTTAATTACACTAGGGAACAACATTTTTGTTTCTTGAAAACTATTTGGTGTTTTTTATAGAACTTTTGATGCTGATTCCAAATATGGTTTCAGAATGTTTCTATCACCCATAGTTTTCGAGAAAATAATATTTCCATTTACTCAGAGTTTCCCACAGATCTTATAGACAATGCAGGTCCTGTATATGAGCTTTAATTATCTCGATGAAATAGTGAGCAATCATTCCCTGACGAGATGTATTTCTGAATCCACGTTAAACTGTAGATCTAAGGTCGGTGAAAAGCTTTCCAATTCGGCGAGAAAGAGTTAATTACACTAGGGAACAACATTTTTGTTTCTTGAAAACTATTTGGTGTTTTTTATAGAACTTTTGATGCTGATTCCAAATATGGTTTCAGAATTTTTCTATCACCCATAGTTTTCGAGAAAATAATATTTCCATTTACTCAGAGTTTTCCCAAAATATTAGTTAAAATTAAGTGTACTAATTTAATTTTACTTTCTTTTTTTCCACCGTCAATATAACAGTACAGGAGAAATATACACACACACACACAATTATGGAGATATATAGAAAATAAATATACATTTGAATGATCAATAATAATAGAATCCAACTCCCGAAAGTCATGGACACTGGATGAAGAGTCTGAAGTTGAACCAATGGAAATTGATGGCACTAAAGATACAGACTTTCAGCAACCTGAATCAAATAAACAACGTATGATAACGCAGGTTATGCTGAATGATTTCGTGAGAGATTTGGACCTTCCGAAAAAGAAAGCGGAATTATTGGGCTCCAGGTTACGTGAATGGAATTTGCTGACAAAAGATACAAGAATATCGGCGTTCCGCACTCGCTGGGTCTAAGGCGGAGTGAAAAACTTTTCCAATTCGGCGAGAAAGAGTTAATTATTATTACTACTGTAATGTGTACCACCCTATATATATATATCCCTTCCTTTATTTACTAATGAACAAAACTCTCTCTCTTTCTTTATATATATATATATATATATATATATATTATATATATATATATATATATATATATATATATAATTATTAGTACTTTCAGGTTTGCCAGAAAAGAGCATTCGGTTTCCACGTTAAACTGTGGGTCTAAGGCGGAGTGTAAACCTTATCCGTTGTTACAATTCGGGAAGAGCTAGTTGTTATTATTACTACTGTAATTTGTACCACCCTATATATATATATATATATATATATATATATATATCCCTTCATTTATTTATTAATGAACAAAACTCTCTCTTTCTATACATATATTATATATATATATATATATAATTATTAGTACTTTCAGGTTTCCCCACCTTATTTCTTTCGCTGATTATTATTTATTATAATTGTGTGTATATCTAGGAATCGGAGTGAAGAGAGGTTTTGCTCGAGTTGACTGGAAGAAAGGTAAAATTATAGTCAAAAAAGGCCTCTGGGCAATCAGGTGTGATTCGAGTCGGATTCCTCGTGTGCGTGTGTGCGTGTGTGTGTGTGCACGATTTGTTCATTCGTTTATATATACAAACACAGATGGGGTGAGGAGATTGGGGGAGGAGGGAGGGAGGGGGCGACCGTGTGTTTCGAGTTGACCAGAATCTCGGAAATCCTTTCCTCGTGAAAGGAAAAACAACGCTTAATGATTAATTTCTTATATTGAATAATTAAATTCTTATAATAATAATAATTGATTCTCCTAAAAGGAGAAAATTCATTTGTTTTACATTATTTAGCTTCATTTGGTTTAAATTAATATACGTTTGGCATTTTTTTCTGATTTTCATTCACATGATATGTAGAGAGGCGTGTGTGTGTGTGTGTGTGTGTGTGGGTGTGCACGAGTTGTTCATTCGTTTATATATACAAACACAGATGAGGTGAGGAGATTGGGGGGAATGGCCGACCGTGTGTTTTGGTTAATGTTTTAATTCGGTGAAAATCCATTTATATATATATATATATATATATATATATATATATATATATAAGGAATGACAAAATTAAATAGACACGGCTATTATGAATCTTTCTATATATATATATATATAATATACAAACACAGATGGGGTGAGGAGATTGGGGGGAATGGACGAGCGTATGTTTTGGTTTATTTCAACCTTCTTCGCAAGGTTTCTTCTCCTTTCGTTTTTCCCACTGTTATTCGGTATTTATAATAAAATAGGAATTAAGTGATTTATTGTGTAAAGAGCGTGTGTTTAAATTATTTAAACAGTTGAATCTTCTTAATTCCAACAATTAATTCTGTATTGATTAACTACCATCCTATAAGTATATTGTGGTATTTTGATTAATATATGGTTTTTGCTATCTGGCAACTCAGCCTGAATACATGGCGCTATCTGGCAACTCAGCCGGATTAGAGAGCTAACGTAGGTACAAGAAGAGAGCAAATTAGTAACGCACCCTCATATGCCGTTGTATGTACGTTGTGTATAAATAACGATCGGCCATGCATTGATATACGGCTGATGTGGAAGAATGCTTCTGATAATAACGCTCTTGTTCCTACGCGACACCGTTTCATCCTCGACAGAATGTTTGAAATCGTCGGATTCCGCAAGCTGAAACCTATATTAGACGCGCGTGTTACGGATATGCTTTATTTTGATACAGTACTTGAATACGCATACACCTCTCTCCTCGATGGGTTTACCGAGTGTAGGGCTGAACAAGGTGAGAATGGTCTAAAGCTGGACGTTTCTTTAAAAAGTTTAGACTCTTTGAAATACCATGAACTTTGGTACAAAGCAATTGATCGGTACAAGGCTGAGCTCACCTACACCGTTCACCATGAAGAACTATTTCTTTATATAACGCGCAGTTGTCGTAACGATTTAGAAGAATATTTCAATTGCCGCTATGTTGAGTGAAAAAGAGTTCACGATTGAAAAGCTCGGGTCGGTAGAAATAAACCCTCGATTGGAAAAGCGTGTTTATAAACTTGTGTTTAATAATGTAGCTAACGATGAACTCTTTGTGCGTGCTTTTGATTGTATTCTAGACGTATTTGAAGATGACTTACCAACCGGTTGTAAAGTGGGAACAAAAATAGTACTGAACGATATGAAAGCCCTTCATATCGAATACAGGTTTCCCTATACTTTAAGCGGTGAAATATTATTAAACCACATATACTGCGTAATGCAGAGCAATAATGATGTAATTATAAACTCGATTAAGTGCGAGTTTAGTATTTTGAAAAACAAAAGTGAAATGTATTTAACATATTTGTGTGATATTTCTCCTGTACTGTTATATTGAAGGATTATATGCATATTCCTCATTTCTATTATTATTGACCATTCAAATGTATATTTATTTCTATATATCTCCATAATTGTGTGTGTGTGTGTGTGTGTGTATATTTCTCCTGTACTGTTATATTGACGGATTATATGCATATTCCTCATTTCTATTATTATTGAAATGTATATTTATTTTCTATATATTTATAATAAAGAGAATGATGCAATGTTGTTTTACTTAATTCTTTTGGTTAATTATATCATGTTACGGCTTCTAAACCCACTAGCGGAATTCTAAACCAACTTTTAAGAAAATAAATGGTACAATCTGGCAACTGTGTACCTGAGCAATGGTATCTGGCAACTCTCCATAATAATGTATACAATGGTATCTGGCACCTCTTCTGAAGGCTCCACGCGCCACAGATCTTATAGACAATGCAGGTCCTGTATATGAGCTTTAATTATCTCGATGAAATAGTGAGCAATCATTCCCTGACGAGATGTATTTCTGAATCCACGTTAAACTGTAGGTCTAAGGTCGGTGAAAAGCTTTCCAATTCGGCGAGAAAGAGTTAATTACACTAGGGAACAACATTTTTGTTTCTTGAAAACTATTTGCTGTTTCTTATAGAACGTTTGATGCTGATTCCAAATATAGTTTCCGAATTTTTCTATCACCCATAGTTTTCGAGAAAATAATATTTCCATTTACTCAGAGTTTTCCCAAAATATTAGTTAAAATTAAGTGTACTAATTTAATTTTACTGTCTTTTTTTCCACCGTCAATATAACAGTACAGGAGAAATATACACAACACACACACAATTATGGAGATATATAGAAAATAAATATACATTTGAATGATCAATAATAATAGAATCCAACTCCCCCAAAGTCATGGACACTGGATGAAGAGTCTGAAGTTGAACCAATGGAAATTGATGTCACTAAAGATACAGACTTTCAGCAACCTGAATCAAATAAACAACGTATGATAACGCAGGTTATGCTGAATGATCTCGTGAGAGATTTGGACTTCCGAAAAAGAAAGCGGAATTATTGGCTCCAGTACTGAATGGAATTTGCTGACAAAGATACAAGCATATCGCGTTCCGCACTCGCTGGGTCTAAGGCGGAGTGAAAAACTTTTCCAATTCGGCGAGAAAGAGTTAATTATTATTACTACTGTAATGTGTACCACCCTATATATAATATATCCTCTTATTTACTAATGAACAAAACTCTCTTTTCTTTATATATATAAATAGATATATATATATATATATATATATATATAATTATTAGTACTTTCAGGTTTGCCAGAAAAGAGCATTCGGTTTCCACGTTAAACTGTGGGTCTAAGGCGGAGTGTAAACCTTATCCGTTGTTACAATTCGGGGAAGAGCTAGTTGTTATTATTACTACTGTAATTTGTACCACCCTATATATATATATATATCCCTTCATTTATTTATTAATGAACAAAACTCTCTCTCTTTCTATATATATATATATATATATGTAGCGGATACGACAAGAAATAGACCAACAAATCGACAGACATACTTTCTTTCCACGCTACCATAAAACAGTTTGGAACACACGTGGGCTAACAAACAATGGAAAGTCTGTTCCTTCTCAAGGCGCGAAAGTAAGTCTTTATCAACCCAAAGACGCGTGGACAAAGCGTCTTAAGAATGAAGTCTACGTCACAGGCATACGGTATAAAAGGAGCTTCCACTTATACTCACTCTCACTCACCCGTACGCTCACCATCGAACGTCCACCAACCGCTTTCCGGCCCCCTGGCCGGGGGCCACGGCCGCTACTTTCTTCAGGGCCTACAATTTGTCTTCACGTGAGATCTACAGACCACCTGCAGAAGCAATCTTTCGAGGCCCAACCGGAATCACTTCGGGCCTGCAGTTTGCCGGGTCGGCCTTCAAGTTTCTCCACGTTCCTCGAGATATCTTCCGCACCACAGGCCTACGCCTGCAATATCACAAGGCCAGCCTGCACCTCGAGAAGTAACATCACCTCAGGCCTCCACGAAGCCTACATCCATCATCTCAAGAGGCTTAACGAACAACGACAACTAGAATCTGCGTAATAGGTTTGTCTTCAATCCGCCTTCAACAAAGGTTACGTCACCATAAGATAAGTACCCCCTTTTCTAAGTACTCTTGTGAAGCCTACATTAGCCTACCACCGAACGGTAGGCTATACTCCCAAATTGTGTATTTACGCGTTCCAACTGACTCTCGTGAAAGAACGCAGTAGGCCTATCATCCAATTCAAGTGTCATTTCAATACCTTATTCCGCGTATCATCCGTCATTATGTTCAAGTCATTTATATTTATATGTTAAATAAATATTCTCTTGACGTAATCATTTAACATCACATAATGATCTTCTATATAAAATGATATTTGTGCAAGCATTTCAATCCATTATTATTAGGCCACATCAATTATTCTATGTGCATCCATGCAATCATTTAGCCTACTTAATCAGTGTCAAGTATTCCATTCAATGTACCAAACGCACGTGCATTCTTTATATCATTAACTAGGCCTATTCAATGTTACATGTCGCATGCCATTTACATACCATCGATGAGTATTACATTATTTATTACGTGTCAATTAAGCTATTAACATTTCATCTTATTAGCTAAGCCTATGCCATAAGCATAACGTAAAACTACCAATTAATTACTGTCAATTCTTTGTTATATCACAGTGAATAAAATAACGGATTTATTTTCATAATAAACTACAAAAGTAAGGTGTCTTTCATAACCTTAATATTAATTTGCTTGAGCGTAAATCAAGCTGGTGACCCTCTGGGCAATCAGGTGTGATTCGAGTCGGATTCCTCGTGTGCGTGTGTGTGTGTGTGTGCACGATTTGTTCATTCGTTTATATATACAAACACAGATGGGGTGAGGAGATTGGGGGGAGGAGGGAGGGAGGGGGGCGACCGTGTGTTTCGAGTTGACCAGAATCTCGGAAATCCTTTCCTCGTGAAAGGAAAAACAACGCTTAATGATTAATTTCTTATATTGAATAATTAAATTCTTATAATAATAATAATTGATTCTCCTAAAAGGAGAAAATTCATTTGTTTTACATTATTTAGCTTCATTTGGTTTAAATTAATATACGTTTGGCATTTTTTTCTGATTTTCATTCACATGATATGTAGAGGTGTGTGTGTGTGTGTGTGTGTGTGTGTGTGTGTGTGCACGAGTTGTTCATTCGTTTATATATACAAACACAGATGGGGTGAGGAGATTGGGGGGAATGGCCGACCGTGTGTTTTGGTTAATGTTTTAATTCGGTGAAAATCCATTTATATGTGTATATATATTATATATATATATATATATATATATATATAAGGAATGACAAAATTAAATAGACACTGCTATTATGAATCTTTCTATATATATATATATATATACACAAACACAGATGGGGTGAGGAGATTCGGGGGAATGGACGAGCGTATGTTTTGGTTTATTTCAACCTTCTTCGCAAGGTTTCTTCTCCTTTCGTTTTTCCCACTGTTATTCGGTATTTATAATAAAATAGGAATTAAGTGATTTATTGTGTAAAGAGCGTGTGTTTAAATTATTTAAACAGTTGAATCTTCTTAATTCCAACAATTAATTCTGTATTGATTAACTACCATCCTATAAGTATATTGTGGTATTTTGATTAATATATGGTTTTTGCTATCTGGCAACTCAGCCTGAATACATGGCGCTATCTGGCAACTCAGCCGGATTAGAGAGCTAACGTAGGTACAAGAAGAGCAAATTAGTAACGCACCCTCATATGCCGTTGTATGTACGTTGTGTATAAATAACGATCGGCCATGCATTGATATACGGCTGATGTGGAAGAATGCTTCTGATAATAACGCTCTTGTTCCTACGCGACACCGTTTCATCCTCGACAGAATGTTTGAAATCGTCGGATTCCGCAAGCTGAAACCTATATTAGACGCGCGTGTTACGGATATGCTTTATTTTGATACAGTACTTGAATACGCATACACCTCTCTCCTCGATGGGTTTACCGAGTGTAGGGCTGAACAAGGTGAGAATGGTCTAAAGCTGGACGTTTATTTAAAAAGTTTAGACTCTTTGAAATACCATGAACTTTGGTACAAAGCAATTGATCGGTACAAGGCTGAGCTCACCTACACCGTTCACCATGAAGAACTATTTCTTTATATAACGCGCAGTTGTCGTAACGATTTAGAAGATTATTTCAATTGCCGCTATGTTGAGTGAAAAAGAGTTCACGATTGAAAAGCTCGGGTCGGTAGAAATAAACCCTCGATTGGAAAAGCGTGTTTATAAACTTGTGTTTAATAATGTAGCTAACGATGAACTCTTTGTGCGTGCTTTTGATTGTATTCTAGACGTATTTAAAGATGACTTAACAACCGGTTGTAAAGTGGGAACAAAAATAGTACTGAACGATATGAAAGCCCTTCATATCGAATACAGGTTTCCCTATACTTTAAGCGGTGAAATATTATTAAACCGCATATACTGCGTAATGCAGAGCAATAATGATGTAATTATAAACTCGATTAAGTGCGAGTTTAGTATTTTGAAAAACAAAAGTGAAATGTATTTAACATATTTGTGTGATATTTCTCCTGTACTGTTATATTGAAGGATTATATGCATATTCCTCATTTCTATTATTATTGACCATTCAAATGTATATTTATTTCTATATATCTCCATAATTGTGTGTGTGTGTGTGTGTGTGTGTGTGTGTGTGTGTGTATATTTCTCCTGTACTGTTATATTGACGGATTATATGCATATTCCTCATTTCTATTATTATTGAAATGTATATTTATTTTCTATATATTTATAATAAAGAGAATGATGCAATTTTGTTTTACTTAATTCTTTTGGTTAATTATATCATGTTACGGCTTCTAAACCCACTAGCGGAATTCTAAACCAACTTTTAAGAAAATAAATGGTACAATCTGGCAACTGTGTACCTGAGCAATGGTATCTGGCAACTCTCCATAATAATGTATACAATGGTATCTGGCACCTCTTCTGAAGGCTCCACGCGCCACAGATCTTATAGACAATGCAGGTCCTGTATATGAGCTTTAATTATCTCGATGAAATAGTGAGCAATCATTCCCTGACGAGATGTATTTCTGAATCCACGTTAAACTGTAGGTCTAAGGTCGGTGAAAAGCTTTCCAATTCGGCGAGAAAGAGTTAATTACACTAGGGAACAACATTTTTGTTTCTTGAAAACTATTTGGTGTTTCTTATAGAACTTTTGATGCTGATTCCAAATATAGTTTCAGAATTTTTCTATCACCCATAGTTTTCGAGAAAATAATATTTCCATTTACTCAGAGTTTTCCCAAAATATTAGTTAAAATTAAGTGTACTAATTTAATTTTACTTTCTTTTTTTCCACCGTCAATATAACTACAGGACAAATATATACACACACACAATTATGGAGATATATAGAAAATAAATATACATTTGAATGATCAATAATAATAGAATCCAACTCCCCCAAAGTCATGGACACTGGATGAAGAGTCTGAAGTTGAACCAATGGAAATTGATGACACTAAAGATACAGACTTTCAGCATCCTGAATCAAATAAACAACGTATGATAACGCAGGTTATGCTGAATGATCTCGTGAGAGATTTGGACCTTCCGAAAAAGAAAGCGGAATTATTGGGCTCCAGGTTACGTGAATGGAATTTGCTGACAAAAGATACAAGCATATCGGCGTTCCGCACTCGGTGGGTCTAAGGCGGAGTGAAAAACTTTTCCAATTCGGCGAGAAAGAGTTAATTATTATTACTACTGTAATTTGTACCACCATATATATATATATATATATATATATATATATATATATATATCCCTTCCTTTATTTATTAATGAACAAAACTCTCTCTCTTTCTTTCTATATATATATATATATATATAATTATTAGTACTTTCAGGTTTGCCAGAAAAGAGCATTCGGTTTCCACATTAAACTGTGGGTCTAAGGCGGAGTGTAAACCTTATCTGTTGTTACAATTCGGGGAAGAGCTAGTTGTTATTATTACTACTGTAATTTGTACCACCCTATATCGGGTGGCCACAAAAAAACTTTACTTAATTCAAAGTTTAATAACTGCAACAATTCAAAACTTATGCGATTGAGCTTTGGCACACATTAACAGATGGTTACAATCTATAATTGCTGGAATTTTCAAATATGTAGGTTCTATAGTTTTGTTACAGTGAACAATTTAAAAGCATATGTCTAAAAATAGCATGCCGAAGAAAATGAATTTGAACTTAACAAAATTTACTTAAACAAATGGTCAATGTGACCACCTCCCTGTTGGTAAACTGCCCTCAATCGCTTCTTCCACGAGGAGATGCACTTTCGAACCTCATCTAAGGTGATATCCTCCCATGCTCTACTGATTTTCTCCTTAAGTTCATCTTCGGTGAATTTGTCTTTCTGGCTGCCGTAAACCTTCACCATGAGGGAATCCCATACTGAATAGTCCATCGGATTACAGTCGGGAGACTGAGGCGGCCATTCATCCTTTTTGATGAAATTAGGGGTCTCTTGCTCTAGATGATTTTGGGTCGCTCGGCTTGTATGGGGGGTGCCCCATCTTGCTGGAAAATGTAGGCCTCATCAGGATACAGCTGACGACAATCATGAAGTAACCCATTATCTAACAGGTTGATGTAGCGCTCAGAGTTAACTTTAGTTTCGTTTGTGGCAATAAAATGAATTCGTGTTTTCCCCTTCCATGAAATTCCCGCCGATACCATTACTTTTCTGCTGAATCATGAGGTTTCATGATAAAGCCTGGAGGGAGGAATGTCCTTTTTCCTTGAACCATAAACCCTGTCATTTTGTCTGTTTTTGGCCACCTCCAACGTGAAATCCTTTTCGTCTGTAAACACAACTTTTTGCACGTCTTCAGCTGAGTAGCGTTCATAAGGGATTTACAGCGGGTCTTTCTACGCTGTCTTACATTCTGATCAAACCGAGAAACTCGAATTCTCTTGTAGGCCTTCAATTTCAAACGTTTTACAATCCCTTGTACAGAGGAGCGAGAAATCCCAAGGTCGTACGCAATCTGTCTCTGGGAGCGATGAGTTCCTGGTGTATTCTCCTGGGATTGAATCAGTTCCTCCACGGCAGCCTTATTTTTTCTGTTGAAACACTTTTGGGCCTGCCGCTGCCGGGTTTTCTAGCTGTCCAGATCCAGTCTCCTTATCTTTCTTATTAAGTTATAAACACTTTGACGAGTCCAGTTCTTTGCGGGGAATTCTCGGACAATCCTATTTCCATTCCAACCTTTTCCTTGACACATGCTTCTATGATGGCTTTATCACTTTTACTTAACGTCATGCTGGCGGGGTTTTAGCGGAAAAATAAAGAAAGCAAATTCACATTAGGTTTAGCCTACGCCAGCGCGCGTGTCATACTACGCTACATTAGGTTTAGCCTACGCTAGCGCACGTACGTGTCAGATGCACACCAGGCATGCTATTTTTAGACATATGCTTTTAAATTGTTCACTGTAACAAAACTATAGAACCCATATTTGAAAATTCCAGCAATTATAGATTATATGCATCTGTTAATGTGTGCAAAATCTCAATCGCATAAGTTTTGAATTGTTGCAGTTATTAAACTTTCAATTAAGTAAAGTTTTTTTGTGGCCACCCGATATATATACACACATATATATATATCCCTTCCTTTATATACCTTTATATATATATATATATATATATATATATATATATATATATATATATATAATTATTAGTACTTTCAGGTTTCCACACCTTATTTCTTTCGGTGATTATTATTTATTATAATTGTGTGTATATCTAGGAATCAGAGTGAAGAGAGGTTTTGCTCGAGTTGATTGGAAGAAAGGTAAAATTATGGTCAAAAAAGGCCTCTGGGCAATCAGTTGTGATTCGAGTCGGATTCATCGTGTGCGTGTGTGTGTGTGTGTGTGTGTGTGCACGATTTGTTCATTCGTTTATATATACAAACACAGATGGGGTGAGGAGATTGGGGGGAGGAGGGAGGGAGGGGGGCGACCGTGTGTTTCGAGTTGACCAGATTCTCGGAAATCCTTTCCTCGTGAAAGGAAACCAACGCTTAATGATTAATTTCTTATATTGAATAATTAAATTCTTATAATAATAACAGTTGATTCTCCTAAAAGGAGAAAATTCATTTGTTTTACATTATTTAGCTTCATTTGGTTTAAATTAATATACGTTTGGCATTTTTTTCTGATTTTCATTCACAAGATATGTACAGAGGCGTGTGTATGTGTGTGTGCGTGTGTGTGTGTGTGTGTGTGTGTGTGTGTGCACGAGTTGTTCATTCGTTTATATATACAAACACAGATGGGGTGAGGAGATTCGGGGGAATGGACGATAGGAATTAAGTGATTTATTGTGTAAAGAGCGTGTTTAAATTATTTCAACTTTTTTCGCCAGGTTTCTTCTCCTTTCGTTTTTCCCACTGTTATTCGGTATTTATAATAAAATAGGAATTAAGTGATTTATTGTGTAAAGAGCGTGTGTTTAAATTATTTAAACAGTTGAATCTTCTTAATTCCAACAATTAATTCTGTGTTGATTAACTACCATCATATAAATATATTGTGGTATTTTGATTAATATATGGTTTTTGCTATCTGGCAACTCAGCCTGAATACATGGCGCTATCTGGCAACTTAGCCGGATTAGAGGTCTATAAAAGAGTGAGAAGCTGATGACCGAGTCATTCAAGCTCGGCTCCCAG
This sequence comes from Bathynomus jamesi, assembly GCA_023014485.1. NCBI lineage: Eukaryota > Metazoa > Arthropoda > Malacostraca > Isopoda > Cirolanidae > Bathynomus > Bathynomus jamesi. The sequence goes on along the minus strand of JAJOZX010000054.1, from coordinate 2,265,860 downwards.
CCGAGCAAGAACCTCTGGTCCTTTCTCTTTCTGGTCCTTTGGGAAAACCCCTTAGAGGCCTCTTAGGTTAGGTAAACGAAAATAGCTTGGGGGAGAACTCCGCCTCCAAGTTGCATGCCTTGCAATCAAAGGCCACTACTCTCTCTCTCTCCCCTTCAGGTGTACCCCTCCCCCCTTGGCTCCTTCTAAGCCAACTGGCTGATTAGGAGCCTATAAGACAACGCCTACTCGGCTGAAGTCTTAATATGCATTTGGCTCCTGCCAGGTGAACACCTCTCCTCCTTTCTCTCCTTTCTCTCCTTTCTCTTGGGGGATAACGCCGCCTCCAAGTTTCATGGTTACACCTGCAGCATCCCCCTTTGCAGGAAAATTTTTTGCAACCCCCCTTTGCAGCATGTTGCATAACACCCCACCCCCTTTGCAACACATCACCCCTCTTTGCAACATTGCAACATTACTTAATAAATTGCAACATTCCTGCACTCTAACCTTTTTCGGCTATACTACTTTCGTTCAACATCGCTACTCTGGTAAAAACATTGTCTTGGAACAAGTGAGCATAACTTAATAACTTTTGGGCACGACCTGGAGTACATATCCGAAACAAATCATGGTCAATGTTTCCACCTTTCAATTTGACTCGAGCTGAACCACAAAATACACACACTTTCATATCTTTGATATGCTGTGTTTTAATCCTTTTGCTTGAACTATTTTCTGGAGCAGTTAATGCTTCCCCTAAGGAGGAATCGGAGGGTTCAGATTCAGCATTTTTAGACTTCTGGCTACGTTCAACGAACTTTTTATATGTTGCATAGCACGAAGGGAGCACCGACAATTCAGCGCAGGACAATTCAGCGCAAAGACAATTCAGCGCAAGTCAGTACAGTTAAAAGTTTAGTTAAAAATAATAAAAATAAATCGCAATAAATAAAAATTGGGTCTGTATCGAAGGAGTGACATTTCAAAGGAGTGACATAACAAAGGAGTGACATAAATACCGTAACGAAGGAGTGACATAACGAAGGAGTGACAAATCGGAGATAAAATTCAAAGAAGTATAATTATTAAAATTTTATTTAAAAAAACAAAATTTGTTAGAATTGTTAAAATTAAGATTTTATTTAAAAAACTAGAAACCTAACCTAACCTAACCTAACAGTTGCAAGCCTCTCTTCCCTCTGGATTTGTTCTTTCTTCTTTGTTGGTATTTTCGCGCTGAATTGTCTTGCGCTGAATTGTCTTGCGCTGAATTGTCTTTGCGCTGAATTGTCGGCGCTGAATTGTTCTGCGCTGAATTGTCGGGTCACGAGCACGAAGTGCTGTGATACTGGATATAAGGAGTCTGACTCTCAGTAAGAGCTTTCAAACGCTTGCTTCTGTCATCATTTGGGTACGCAGAAGCCAACTGAAGCAAATTTTTTATTCCATGTTCTCCGCTGCTCAAATATTTCTCTCCACTTGGGCTTTTGTTCTTCTGGCACAAGATACATTTACCAAGGTTTGAGCTATGCTTCTTTTCTGGCACAAGTTGACATACATCCTGAAAAATAAAATATACTAAGACTTCTTGCAATTACAATTATAATAAACTGGTTCTATTCTATACATAAAAATTCATTTGTAACACATTGGTCTTTATATTTATGTTTTAAATATTCAATTCGATTATTACTTACCATGATCTATCATCTGTTGAATCACATAATGAATACAGGGATCCTCAATTTGTAGCTACTACCAATACTAAACCTGAAACACAATAAATATGACTTAGTTACTCTACAGAAATCAAATAGATCGATTCTATAAGAAGTTCAAGCATTTTACAACAAGCAAGCCTAAGAATAACATAAAATTAGTACTATTTTTTTATATTTTGGTTATTTTTTCAAGTATTTTACAACCATTTTTATCGATTTATACCCGAAATTTAGACATTTGTGCATACTTTGTTTTAATAAATTCTTGCAGAGCTATTAATATGTAATTTCTTGACTATTTAGTTCGATATGATTGGTTAGAGCTAGTTTATGCGGTCCTATTCAAAGGAGTGACATAACGAAGGAGTGACATAACAAAGGAGTGACAAATCGGAGATAAAATTCAAAGGAGTGACATAACAAAGGAGTGACAAATCGGAGATAAAATTCAAAGGAGTGACACGAAAATACCGTAACGAAGGATCCCAACGATCCCGAAACAACAATCATTATTTCCGGTGCGAGGACAAAAACTGTAATAAATAAAATAAATAAAAAACAATAAATTTTTATTTATTTATTTATTTTAGGTTAATTGTACGGCATCGACGATTGGTTAGGTTAAGTCGTGCTATTTTCGTTAAATTTTAAATAAATAAATAAATTTTAAATAAATAAATAAATAGCACCATTAGATTCCTTGTAAAAAACTGGTTATTATCACTTGATCGTTGTTGTCATTTTATGTTTATGTTTCTAGTTTTTGAAATAAAATCTTAATTTTAACAATTCTAACAAATTTTGTTTTTTTAAATAAAATTTTAATAATTATACTCCTTTGAATTTTATCTCCGATTTGTCACTCCTTCGTTATGTCACTCCTTCGTTACGGTATTTATGTCACTCCTTTGTTATGTCACTCCTTTGAAATGTCACTCCTTTGAAATGTCACTCCTTTGAAATGTCACTCCTTCGATACAGACCCAGTTTATGCACCAAAATAGCCAAAAATTTCATTTTTGCGATTTTTTGACAATATTTACTTAATTTTTTACTATTTTTGATGTTATTTTTTGACATTTTTGCCAGTTTTCTTGGTTCAGGCAGCAGTATGTTACAAAAACAGATTCTCAAACAAAAAATTGCCCTTAAAAAATTTTTCAACTCAAGAATATGACAAAAATACGAAAAACTGATAAAATTTTGCCATTTTTGCCAATTTTTTGCCATTTTGACCACCTTCGCACCAATTTGGAGCGATGGCATAGAAAAATTCGGATTCTTTGCCCCAAAATTAGTCTAGATCAGTCGTCAAAACCTCTGCACCCAGAAATTTATACGAACTCTGGGCCAGATCCTAGACTAATATTAATATGTTTCTTTAAAATAATTCTTTCGGTTTCACCAAACGGTGTATCGTCCAACATACGGTATCGTCTTCCAAGCAGGGATTTAGGGATGACTTTTTCACTATAACACTTTCTAAGGAAATCGAATTGGTTCTAAAAATCGATCGGAGAGAAGGGAATATGGTTGTAAAAAGAGCAACAGTGAAGAGGATACGCGTGGGCTCCATTATATGAGATGAATTTCACAATTAAACACGTGAAATGAATGAATGCTGCAAACTGACAAGGAAAAAGAAAAACGATTCCAAGGCCTTTCGTGTATTCAGAGCTACACCACGTCAGGGAATGAAGAGAGAAGGCAAGATGCCCATAAATATATACAACGTAGCGGAAACCAAAGCAATTAGCACATACTTAACAAGAGTTAATGAGAGGCAAAAGGAATTTTAACAAGATATTGTCAATTTTATACATTCCCGCACTGTTATTGAAATTGTTTTTAAAATGAATAAATGCACATTCTAGAATATTTCTTTCTATTATATCTCTGTTTTCAACAAGCGCTTTAGAACTATCCCACTTGATGCTATGATTACATCTATACATATGGTTAAACAAAGCATTGGAATTATTGCTCAGTACTTACAAGCCCATACAGAAAACGAGACATTGCGAACACTGAAGCTATACAAAGGACTTTTATAAAGGGTGATCCAGAGAAATGGGACCCAAAAGAAACCCCTGTAACTCTTAAAGTATAAGTCCTTTTATAAAATCATACGCATCATTCGAAAGAGGATAGTTACAAGTTTGTACAGGATTGTATAGGTTTTGACAATACAAGACAAGATAAGATGCAAAACAAAATAAAAGTGTTAGTTAAAACTAACCCTTCAAGATGACTGCATGGACTGTGGAACAGCTGCGTTTCATAACTGAGCAATATTATGAGCATGGAAGAAGTGTAGTTTCAGCTCAAAGATCTTTCAAGACAAATTTTCAGATGTCAAAATCACCTTCTAAGAAAGTAATCCGTCGGTGTGTCAGAAATTTTTCCCTAACTGGCAGCATTGGAAAAAGAAAACCAACTGGAAGAGTGCGCACAGCAAGGATAGACGAGATCATTAACAGAACTCATGAAATTGTACAGGATAATCCTAACATAAGCATCAGACGTGCTTCTCAGCTGTTAGGAGTTGGATATGGAACAACACACCGTATATTCAAGCAAAATTTAATGCTCTTTCCATATAAAATTCAAAAGTGCAACAACTAAACGATGGAGATTTCGCACGAAGACGACAATTCTGTCAATGGATCCAACAGAAGGTAAATGACCACCAATTTTCTAGCAACTTTGATTATGTCAGACGAAGCCCATTTTCACTTGAATGGAACTGTAAACAAACAAAATTGTCGTTTCTGGGCAACAGAAAATCCAATGAATATTACCGAAGTCCCGTTGCATAGTCAGCGTGTAACTGTTTGGTGTGGTCTTACTGCATCTCAGATCATAGGGCCGTACTTTTTCGAGGATTCCACCGGAAACACGGTCACTGTAAATGGTGATCGCTACGAAAAAATGTTGACCGATTTCCTTATTCCTAAATTAAGAGATCTTTGTCTAGAAAACCACTGGTTCCAACAAGACGGAGCTACCTGCCATACCACGAGGAACTGCATGGCAGTTTTGCGTCAAACGTTTCCAGGCGAGTTAATTTCAAGATTTGGAGACGTTGAATGGCCCGCAAGGTCTCCGGATTTTTCTCCCTTAGATTATTATCTCTGGGGATATTTAAAGAGTAGGGTCTACAGAAATAACCCAACGACCTTGCAAGAATTGAAGGCCGCCATCACAAATGAGATACAGGCCATACCACCGCACACTCTTGCAAAAGTGATGCAGAACTTACAAGCGAGAACACTGGAATGCTTGGCAACTAATGGAGCACATTTGAAAGGAGTCATTTTAAAAAAATAAATATTTCATAATAAACTTGTAACTCTACTCTTTCGAATGATATATAGTTTTTATGAAACGAATTAAATATTAAGAATATTTGGCTTTTTTTTATGGGTCCCATTTATCTGGATCACCCAGTAGAAACAAACTGGAATGACAGAAGAGGCAGATTTTGTACGGTCCCAGCTGCGGTGGGACAAGGGGCCATGAAAACGAGGATGGAAAATACCCTCAGATTCCTGTGCAAAGTCCCTGACCAGCCATGTGTGGCTGACTACGAGGGCAGGGGGCGATCAGACAGCAATTCCTTCCTTCACCAAATCCCGCAAAAGAGGCGGGATCCTGAACCGTCGTTCGAACTCACCGAAAGTATATATGCCAGTGTCGCTTACATCTCATCTCACTAAAATATTTGAAAGAATAGTTAGACAGAAAATCTATGACTTTTGGAAACTCAGAAAAAATTGTAATGTAATGATTACTCCACTGAAAACCCTGATCATACCAAAATTGGAATACTGCTTGGTTCTAACATCCCCATATAAAAAAGAAGACATTAGACAGCTGGAAGGGATCCAGAGAAGCTTCACAGCCAAGATTAAGGGGTGCAAAGAACTAAATTACTGGGAAAGGTTACGCGAACTAGACCTATATTCACTGGAAAGGAGAAGAGAGAGATACACCATTATTTTCACTTGTAAAATAATGGAGAAACTAGTCCCTAATCTTACTCTGAACCCTATAACTCCCCAAACAACGGTGGAAAGTAGAAACGGTAGACTGTGTCATATTCCCAACTTAAAGGCGAGACAAGGAACATCCTTAACCCTGAAAGAAAATAATTTTGTGGTGAGAAGACCAAAACTGTTTAATCAGCTGCCCAAAGACCTAAGAAACACGAAGGGAGTTGCAGTGGACATCTTCAAAAGAAGATTAGATGCCTGGCTCAGAACAATCCCCGATGAGCCGGGCGTTCCTGGCTATGTGAGGTGGAGAGTACAAGAAACCAACCCACTACTTCACCAGGCCAACTCGAGAGGAGGGGCGACAAGCTTGACCTTCGCGACATACATTGCCAAACCACCTACTACCTACAAGAAAAGAACTTATACATAGGCTGACCATACGTATCGTTTTGAACGGGACAGTACCGTTTTTTTTATGAGTTCTGTATGGGTTCTGTCACTGAAGAATAATTGTAAGCTCAATATGTTTATGTACTTACTTTTTCATGAATACAGAATATTACATAACCCCCGTCCCTTTTTTGCCATCCCAATGTCCCGTTTTTGTCTCAAGGAAATATGGTCAGCCTACTTATACAACCCAAATCAACATGGTTTCAGGGCTGGGAGATCATGCCTATCACAACTATTAGACCACCAGGAGGAAATATTGGAAACTGTGTCGAGGACAAACCATAGATGTAATCTATACTGACTTTGCTAAAGCCTTCGATAAATGTGACCATGGAATTATAGCACATAAACTTAAGAATACAGGAATTACTGGAAAGCTGGATATTTAATTTCTTGACGCAAAGAACGAAGAGTGGTGGTGAATGGAGTCAAATAGGAAGTCTCGGAAGTAGAGAGTTCTGTCCCACAAGGGACGGTACTAGCTCCCTTGCTGTTCAGAATAATGATTGCAGATATTGATGCAGATATCAATGACAGTATTGTATCATGTTTCACAGATGACACAAAGATATGCAAGGAATTATTGAACGAAGATGACATAGGAAAATTACAAAATGACATTGAAACATTATCCCAATGGGTAGAAGACAACAATATGAAGTTCAACGAAGAAAAATTCCAACTTCTAAGATATGGTAATAACAAAAAGCTACAGAAAAAAGGATACAAAACTCTGCAAGCCAAACAGATAACACCAAATCCACAAGTCAGGGATCTTGGAGTAATAATGTCGTCGGATGCAGAATTCAGAGAGCACTATAACATCAAAATTACGACGGCTAGAAAAATAATGGGAATCATCTGGAGGAGCTTCCGCAGCAGAAAAGCAAACATCATGCTCAAATTATGGAAGAGTCTAGTCCAGTGGTTCTTAACCGGGGGGGCGCGCCCCCCTAGAAACAGGAATTTCTCTAATTGTATTTGTTATTCTCTTAACGAGAGCATGGGCTAATATTGAGAAGTTATTGAGAATGTTATTTTGATTGAAGGGGGGCGTGGAGGGAAGGACCAATTCCTAGAGGGGGCATGGTAGTAAAAAGGTTAAGAACCACTGGTCTAGTCTTACCAGTAATTGAATATTGCTCAGTACTTACAAGCCCATACAGAAAACGAGACATTGCGAACATTGAAGCTAACAAAGGACTTTTACATCTAAGATAGACGAAACGGAAGGTGAAGACTACTGGTCTCGACTACAAAAGCAATCACTGAAACTCTACTCTCTCGAAAGAAGGCGCGAGCGGTACACAATAATATACATATGGAAAATACTTGAGGGCTCTGTCCCTAACTTCAGAAATGAAATAGAAACAAACTGGAATGAGAGAAGAGGCAGATTTTGTACGGTCCCAGCTGCGGTGGGACAAGGGGCCATGAAAACGAGGATGGAAAATACCCTCAGAATACGAGGTCCAAAGCTTTTCAATGTTCTACCAAAAGAAGTGAGGAGTCTCCAGCACACCGACCTGAATGACTTCAAGAACTAGCCGGACAGATTCCTGTGCAAAGTCCCTGACCAGCCATGTGTGGCTGACTACGAGGGCAGGGGGCGATCAGACAGCAATTCCCTCCACCAAATCCCGCAAAAGAGGCGGGATGCTGCAGAGGGGCCGACCGTAGGTCGATCCTGAACCGTCGTTCGAACTCACCGAAAGTATAAATGCCAGTGTCGCTTACATCTCATCTCACTAAAATATTTGAAAGAATAGTTAGACAGAAAATCTATGACTTTTGGAAACTCAGAAAAAATTAAGTGATAACCAACATAAGTTTCGGTCAGGCAGATCATGCCTAGCACAACTAATGGGACACTACAACAACATTATTGATGCACTTCAAAGTAATGAAAACTATGATGTAATATACACAGACTTTGCCAAAGCGTTCGAAAAGTGTGACCATGGAATCATAATACATAAACTGAAGTATATGGGAATAACAGGAAAAGTAGGGAAATGGATATATAATTTCCTTAGTGAGCGGCGGCAAGTAGTTACAATACAAGGAGTATCTTCATCAGAATCAGAGGTCCTCAGCTCAGTACCACAAGGAACAGTATTAGCTCTACTACTCTTCATAATCATACTAACTGACATAGATGAGGACGTTACCAGAGACAGCACAGTAACATCCTTTGCCGATGACACAAAGCTCAATAGAAAAATAAGAAACCCAGAAGATATAGGATCTCTACAAACAGACATGAACAGTATCTACAAGTGGACGGAAGACAACAATATGAAGTTTAACACTGAGAAATTTCAGCTGTTCAGGTATGGAAAAAGAGAAGACCTAAAATCCATAGAATATTATACCCCAGATGGACAGGAAATTCAGAGAAATTCTAGAGCAAAAGATTTAGGGGTTGGTTTGAATGATGATGCGAAATTTGAAACACAAATTAAGATAGTAGTAAACAGAGCAAAGAGAATAACTGGGCAGATACTGAGAACCTTTAAATGTTATTTTTTTTTATTTTATTGGCTTCAGAATCCCAGCTGAGCCGTGAACGGCCAAGCTCTGAAGGGCCAGTTTAACCTACAGCCCAAGTTAAGCTAGACCAAAAAACTTACGGACTTGGAGGTCCTATTAGGTATGTGAAAAAACTATACAGGGCTATGGGTTGATTGCCTGATACCCTCATCCGTTGGAAATTTCCAGCAGATTTCAGTGGAGAGTTAAACGACAAAAGCCCTATGTTTTTTCGTTAGAGAGTTATGAATATGTAGGTCTTTAAAGGACCTCTTTATATTTAATTGTTTATGGTAATTTTAGCGTCGGGATTTTAGATGCCTATATGTGAACGAAAAGAAATTGTCCCACCTTATTTTTGCTGGGTCTTAGTTTGCTTCGATGTAGGGCGTCACGATCTTTTTCGGTGTAGGGCCGCCACGATGGAGCTACGCGATGAGTTAACTTGATGTAATTAATATAGGCAGTCACAATATAAACACTTGTAGGTATAGGCCTATCCTTATTTAGTATTAAGTTTATTATAAGGAATTCACTCAGAACTTTAGGGAAGACAAAAGCACATCTTCCCTGTTTAAAGCGTTCGCTGTACATAAACAGCTCCGAGAGCCGTTCCTTTCGCGTTGTATTTTCATTATTTGCTGATCTGGCAAAGTTTTGTTTGGTCTACTTCTCTCTTGAAGACTAAACAATAAATTGGGTTTTCTTGTTGCTATGTGAGGCTCGATGCATACATACGGTTCTTTGTACGTATGGCAATTATTTCATTCCCAATAGGCTATGTCGCCAATCCCGAGGCAATTTTGTATAGATATTTAATTCAATTAATTAATAATTTATATTTAATTATGAAATAAAGGTACCACATATGATACATGTTGTGAGCGCGTATAGTTTTTCCATATACTGGGGGGGGGGGCCGGAGAAAAATTTGTATGTTATAGATCAAATTTTTTGACAAACTGTGTAAAACATGTAAAAATGGATTAAAAGAATGAAGTAGGAATTTAGGAAGAGAAAGGTTACTCAAGACCTATTTAAATATAAAAGTTCAAGAGGCTAGCTTCTCAAGTTTAGTTAAAGTTATGTCAATCAGTTTGACTCCCTTTAGGTATAGGAAATTTATGGAATTAAAGTAAAGTTATTAAGCATTTTAACTTTGCTCAATTTGTGTAAGGTTTATAAGTCACCAGTCTTAATTTTTTCTTGTAAAAGTTTTCTGGCTTTCAAAGCAGTCTTTCTTTGAGGCCTGTCTGGTTTAGTCTGAGTTACATCAGGTACATTGAGAGATTCCTCCCCAATAGTATCCTGATCCATCCTTTGGGGTAATGGTTCTAATTTAGCCCCACACTCCAAAGGATATAGTAATGTGATATCTCTGGTGGTTTCACCAGTTGCTGTTTTCAGTTTTACAACCCTGGTAATTTCGTCTTCACCAGTTTTGAGTTCCAAGACTTTTCCCATTGACCAATGTTGTCTTGGTGTCTTGTCATGTATCAACACAATGTCCCCAATTTTGACTGAATCATTCCAATTTTGTTTTGTTAATTGTTTATGTCTTTCTCTAAGACTTGTTAAGTATTCTTCTCTCCATTTTGTTATAAATTGAGTTTTGATTTGTGTCAAATGTTGGTATTTTGTGTTGAGTTCTTTGTGTCCTATTACCCAATCTGGATCCTCTGTACTGTTATGTTCAGATTCTGGTAACATGTTTACTGTTTCTCCCTTAATTAGGTGGTTTGGTGTGAGAGGTTCTGGCTCATTAATACCATCTCCCACATAAGTTAATGGTGTGTTGCTGACAACGTTTTCAATTTCTGACAGAATAGTCATGAGTTCAAAAAGTTGTAGATGTTTGGTCCCAATAGTCTTTTTAAGGCAGTTCTTTACAGTCTGTATGTTTCTTTCCCAAATGGAACCATACCATGGTGTATTAACAGGAATGTACTTCCAGGTTATATTGTGTTTGATTAAATGAGTTTGTACTGTTTCACTGTCACAAATCTGATGAATAATTCTTTCACCAGATTTGAAGTATGTGGCATTGTCTGACCATATAGTTTTGGGTACAGAATTGTGTGCACAAAATCGTCTGAAAGCAGCAATAAAAGCTTCTGCTGTCAGATCTTCTACTATGTCTAGACATATGGCACGTGTGGCAGCACAGGTGAAGAGTACAATGTACGCTTTGTATTCCTTTGAATCCATTTTATCTCCAAAACTCACATTTACCGCTCCAGTGTAGTCAATACCCGTGGTTTCAAATGGCCGAGTAAATGTTACTCGTTCCACAGGTAGGTCTGGAGGGCTTGGGGTCTTAAAGGGTCGTGAATGGATACGTTTACAAGGAATGCATGTGTTTAAAATTTTCTTTGTTTCAGTTCTACCCTTTGGTAGCCAGTAAGTTTTTCTCAGCTCCGTCAGGGTTTGTGGGACCCCCATGTGGTGTATTTTGTTGTGGGTATCCCTGATGATGAGATTTGTGAAGTGATTCCTCCTCGGAAGAAGAATTGGGTGCTTAGAGTTGTAAGTCAAAGTTGACTTGTTAAGCCTTCCTTTACACCTTATCAGACCCTCTGTATCCAGGTACAGATTTAGATCCATGACAAGTGAAGGAATTCCTTTGTTTAATGTGTTACTGGACCTAAGATACTTCAACTCCTTGTCAAATTCTGAAGCTTGTATCTGTTTGAGCCAGTGTTTTGTTGCAGTTTCTGTTAAGTTAGAAAAGGCCTTCTGAGGACAGTGTTTGAGAAGGTAGCTATTGACAAACTTGCAGCAATAGACTGTAATTCTCAAGAGTTTGTTGAGTCTGAATAATGTTTATAGTCAAATATAGGTTTGTCCTCAGTGATCTTTTCAGTTGTCGTAGAGTTGAGTGTGAGGTTAACTACTTTGGCTGGCCAAAGATCCTCACATGTTAGCCATTCAGGCCCTTCATACCAGATTTTATTTGTTTTCAACAGTTTGTAAGAGAGCCCTCTTGTCAAAAAGTCTGCAGGATTCTGTTTTGTTTGTATGTACCTAAATTTGATACCAAGGGATGTGTTTGCAGTTTTGATTTCTGTTAGTCTGTTTTCACAAATATGTTTTTGCAAGAAGTTGTATCTGTGTTGGTCACCCATGTTAGACAAATTTGACTGTCTGTCCATAAGTAAATGTCTGTTATGTCAACTTCTTTATACACTTGTGAGAGAAAGTCTGCTGTTTTAACTCCCAATGAGACAGCTAATAATTCAAGTTGTGGTACAGTTTTCTTTTGGTTTAAGGGTGCCACTTTTGCCTTTGAATAAACCAAGTTACTTTCATTTTCACTTGTTAAATAGGCACAACACCCGTAAGCTTGTGTGCTGGCATCTGTAAAAATGTGTAGTGTTTGAGATTTCAATCTGTAGCCAGCACATCTTGGTACGTAGATGTCTTGAACTTTGTTTAAGTCTGCGGCTAATTTTTTCCAATGAAGTTGGTCTTCCACTGAAAGTGGTTCATCCCAATCAATTTTCTTTTTCCATAAGTCTTGCAAAAGGATTTTGGATCTTATGGTTGCTGGTAAATATAATCCAATGGGGTCAAAAATTTTGGATGATTCTGAAAGCACTTGTCTTTTTGTATTGGCATTTGGATTTAAGTTATAACTCTTTGTGCAAAGAGTGTCATCGTGTTCGGAATTCTGTTTTAAAAACCAAAGCATTCCAAGTGTTTTTGTGTAATTGTTTGGTTCAATGTTCCCATTGTTGTCTTTTGTTATTTGTTCATTTAATTTAGGAGAATTAGAAACCCACTCTCTAGTCCAAAATTTCCTTGCTTCATTATGGGTTGTGACATTTGGTAAATTTCAAGCAATTCCTCTTCAGTTACAGTGGAACCAATGAGGTTATCCACATAAAAATTTTGTTTTAAAAACTGAACTGTTAAGTCCTCTTGAAATAAGTTTAGGTGGTTTTTAATTGTTAAAGCAAGAATACTTGGAGAGCAATTTGCTCCAAAAATAATTACTTTAAATCTGTAGGTTTTGAAACCTTTGTTAAAGTCATGTGGATCATTAAACCACAAAAACCTGAGATGATTTTTATTATACTCAAGCTTCAAATTTATACAGAGGAATGCTTTTTCTATGTCACTTTGTACTGCATAATTGTCTAAACGGAAGCAAAGGAGAATTTTTACAAGATCTGAGACAAGGTTTGGGCCTTCTATGAGAAAATCATTTAAACTAACAGAATTTGTGTCTTTTAAACTACAGTTGTATACTACGCTTAGTTTAGTTGTGGATGAGTCTTCTCTGTAAACTCCCCTGTCTGTTAAATAATGACAACCTCGTTTTTTAAAGGGTTCATCAGTAACTTCTTCAATGAAGCCCCTTTCTATTTGTTCTTTGAATATGTTGTTGTATTGTTCAAATAGATTGTCATTTTTAAGTTTTCTGTAATTTTTATACAGATGTGCCTTAGCTACTTTCAAATTGTCCATTATTTCTGGACAAGGTGTTTTCCAAGGCAGCTCCACATAGTATTGATTGTCTCTGTGCTGTTTGGTTAAAAGAGTTTGTACTGTATTCGAACCTCCTACCACTTCAGACTAGTCAATACCCGTAGTTTTAGTGGAGTAAATGTTACTTCTTCACAGGTAGATCTGGAGGGCTTGGGGCTTTGAATCCTGTACTGTTTTTGTGTTGTTTGGCCTATGGCCAAGGGAGGTCACAAGACCCCTGTTGTTTGGTCTCTGGCCAAGGGAGGCCACAAGACCCTTGTTGTTTGGTCTCTGGCCAAGAGAGGCTACAAGACCCTTGCTGTTTGGTCTCTGGCCAAGAGAGGCCACAAGACCCTTGTTGAATAGGCTGGGCTATGGCCAAGTGAGGCTATCAGCCCCTTGTTGAATAGGTTGGGCTATGGCCAAGTGAGGCCATCAGCCCCTTGATGAATATGTTGGGCTATGGCCGAGGTAGGCCATCAGCCCTTTTGATGAATTTGTTGGACTATGGCCAAGGGTAGGCCATCATCCATTTGATGAATTTGTTGGGCTATGGCCAAGGTAGGCCATCAGCCCATTTGATGAATTTGTTGGGCTATGGCCAAAGTAGGCCATCAGCCCTTTTGATGAATTTGTTGGGCTATGGCCAAGGTACGCCATCAGCCCTTTTGATGAATTTCTTGGGTTATGGCCAAGGTAGGCCAAGGCCCTTTGATGATCTGTTGGGCTATGGCCAGTGGTGGGCACCGTTAACCAAAAAGTTAACTTCGATAACGATAATCCGTTAACCCCAATTTTTAACTCCGATAACGATAATCCGATAATTTTACTACAAAGTTAACGGAAGTTAACGATAATCCGTTAACGATAACTATTTCTTTACTAACATTTAAAAAAATCAAGGAAAAAAGCTTTAAAACCCACAGAAAATGTTTATTTATGCAAAATCCAACAATAAATAGGTATTTAACTGTATTTTTATCAAGTTTTGCAACTTTTTTGCTTAATAACTTTTTTTTTATTTTTAATAAAAAATGTACTGATTACATGTTTTGAAACCCTTGTAACCACTAACCATTAACTAAATTTTAATTTACCAGAGAATTATTATGGCGGGAACAGAAAGGTAAAATTAAATTTTAGGCACATTTATTAAAGACTATGGCACAATGTGCTGGTTGCCCTTCAGAAAGACCAACTTCTCAAAGTTAGGCTCAACTGCCAGTCTTGACCTCTTGGGCCTCAGGATGTCCTTGCCGAGAGAGAAGAGCCGTTCCACTGCGGCAGAGGACGGAATTGGCAGACTGAAGTTATGGCGGTTTGAATTCATTCGCGGAGCGGTGATCTTCCGTGAATGACTCCTCGCAGTTAACGTGTTAACGGACTTTAACGGACTAAATATCGAGTTATCGGAAGTTAACTGGTCCGATAACGATAAATGGAAATTAACTTCCGTTAATAGTCCGTTAAAAAAGTTAACTTCGTTAATTAACTGTTATCGGATTAACGCTTTAGTGCCCAACACTGGCTATGGCCAAGGTAGGCCATCAACCCCTTGAAATAGTAGTTTGGGCTATGGCCAAAGTAGCCATAAAACCCTTTAGAGTAGAGCAGTTTGTTTGTATGTGTCACTGTCTAACCATATAATTTTTGGCACAAAATTATGTGCATAGAATCAGAGCGCAGCAATAAAAGCTTTTACTCTCCGATCCTTGGTTATGTTTAGACAGGTTGTTGTGTTTGAGACACATGGAAAGTAGTGTGTGTGTGTGTGTGTGTGTGTGTGTGTTGCATTCCTCCGAATCCAGTTGGTCTTCAAAACTTGGATTCACCGCTCCAATGAAGTCAATACCCGTAGTTATGAATGAGTAAATGTTGTGTATATTACAGGTAGGTCTGGAAGGTTTGGGGTTTTGAAGGAATCCAATCTGTTTGCAAGGAATGTATGTGTCTGTTGATGAAATCTGTTGTGTGATTCTTCCCTTAAAAGAAGAATTGGATGTTTGGAGTCGTATGTATATATTTATATACTGTACCGTACGTATGTGTGTAAATATGTATTTTGTTATAGGGTTTTATTTTTGGGTTTTGTGTTAGGTTAACCAATTTGGCCTTGTAAAGATCCTCAACTGTTGCATTTGAGACCCTTATATCAAACCTTGTCTGTTTTATGCCTATATGTCAAATAGGACTTAGAATAGGTTGTGCCTATATATCAAATAGGACTTAGAATGTGTTGGCCTATATGTCAAATAGGACTTGGAATGGGGTTACGAATAGGTGTTAGGTGGGTGTAGGTTTGAATTCGTGCAATTGCTTTAGGTCTTTGTGATGTTACAGTTCTGAGTCGAATTTTGTGATGTTAATGAGTCTTATGAGTAAGTTAAATTGCTGAAATAAATTTTATAACCTACACCACAGGTTGAATTATAAATTTAGTGTTTTTAGTTAGGATAGGCCTTGAGTGTAAAGAGTAAGGCCTACTTTAACAGATAGGCTTATTATGTAAGGTAAAGTAAGGTGGGTCTACTAAATAGGCCTATTTTGGGCCTATTATTTTATAGGACCTTAAATGAGTTAAGCCTGTTAAATCAACAAGGCCTTGTTTTGAGTTTGAAGAGTAGGACCTAATAAATAGGCTTAATGTTGTGGGCCTATTTTTATAGGACCTAAATTGAGTTATGCCTGTTAAATGAACAAGCCTTTGTTTTCGGTTAGTGTAAAGGTAAAGGGATCGGTTCCCAGTTGCATAGGCCACCATATGAAAAAACTATAGTGGGGTTATTTTTGAAATTGGGGTTAGGCCTAATGAGCTAAGCCTAGCCACTGTGTGTGTCAGTGTAAATTTTAGAGGGGTCAGTTCCCCATACACGGGCCAGCATATGAAAAAAACTATATAGGGCTATGGGTTGATTGCCTGATACCCTCATCCGTTGGAAATTTCCAGCAGATTTCAGTGGAGAGTTAAACGACAAAAGCCCTATGTTTTTTCGTTAGAGAGTTATGAATATGTAGGTCTTTAAAGGACCTCTTTATATTTAATTGTTTATGGTAATTTTAGCGTCGGGATTTTAGATGCCTATATGTGAACGAAACGAAATTGTCCCACCTTATTGTTTTGCTGGGTCTTAGTTTGCTTCGATGTAGGGCGTCACGATCTTTTTCTGTGTAGGGCCGCCACGATGGAGCTACGCGATGAGTTAACTTGATGTAATTAATATAGGCAGTCACAATATAAACACTTGTAGGTATAGGCCTATCCTTATGTATTAAGTTTATTAAGGAATTCACTCAGAACTTTAGGGAAGACAAAAGCACATCTTCCCTGTTTAAAGCGTTCGCTGTACAATAAACAGCTCCGAGAGCCGTTCCTTTTCGCGTTGTATTTTCATTAATTGCTGATCTGGCAAAGTTTTGTTTGGTCTACTTCTCTCTTGAAGACTAAACAATAAATTGGGTTTTCTGTGCTATGTGAGGCTCGATGCATACATACCGGTTCTTTGTACGTATGGCAATTATTTCATTCCCAATAGGCTATGTCGCCAATCCCGAGGCAATTTTATATAGATATTTAATTAAATTAATTAATAATTTATATTTAATTATGAAATAAAGGTACCACATATGATACTGTTGTGAGCGCGTATAGTTTTTCCATAAGGTCCTACCTCAGGGTTGCTGACTCGATGTGGGCCTACCTTAGGCCTCAGTTACATAAAATTAAGATAAAAAACAAAAGGGGCACTATTTATGGTCTTCTTTCTAAACCTTGCAACAACACAACCTGCACCATTGCACGATGCAACAGTTTTGTATCTAAACAACCAAACTGAATTGCAAGAGAGCTCTCTATAAGGCCACACCCTGTAAGTGCCGCATTCAACAAACGAGTAGGAAGGACGCGCAGCGCCCCAAAAAAATGATGCCACAAGAATGCCCAAACAATGATGCCACAAGAGCCCAAAAATGCTAGCTCTAAATTAAGTGAATTTTTCACTAACCTTACAATTATGAGATGGATATACTGTATATGACGCGTTCGGTGGAGAAGGGGCGAACGCAACATTTTCGAATTATGCCACAAAATGCAGTTAAAGTTTGTAAACTTTAAACCTTTGTATTTTTCCGGTTTATTGAAATGTTGTATGAATTTGAACACATATTTGAGTAAAATATTGTTGTGTAATATGTCGATATAATAAAACGCCAAGAAATTTTACAATATTATTTATTGATAGCTTCTGATGTTAACTGGTGTAATCCATTATTTGGTCCTCTTCGTCGAATGTTGTATTACCTGCTTCAACTGTTTCGGTTTTCTTCCAGTTCCTTTAACAATCTTGTATAATAGTTCACTGCAGTTGCAGGCATTAGGTCTGATAATTCTTTGAGATCTTTCATTTTTTCCTTAGTTATTGGCAGCAATTGGGAATACTTTGGTTGCAGTGTCTGGGCTAGATTGAATAAACTGACACTGTAGGATTTTTTCCCTTTCTGCAGTCTGACGGGATGGCTATTATCTGGGGTTGTGCGGTATGCAGTAGATATTACGTAGCCTTCTTTGTGTTGAAAGTCAAATATTAACTTTCTTGCATCTGTAAATTAGTAGTTGTTGATTTCCTAATGACAATCCACGTTTTTAGGACGTCAAAATCGAGAAAATCAGCCTGTTTCATTTCTACAACTAGGAAGCGCTGCGAAACGGCTGTAGTTATGGCCGTAACATAATCTTTTTTGGTGTAAATAATATTGCTGTAATTATTTTTTATATTTTGTTCAATTTGGCCAAATTGAGCATCACAAGGCATTGTCGAGTGACCAGAAAGTAGATAGATGTGTTCAATGTGAAGCAATGATGCGGAGTGAATTGCTCTGAGATACATTAAAACCTAAATTTTACCGTGAAAGAGTGCAGACTAACATCTAATTTTTTGCATAGGTAAAGCAAAGGTTTTAAAGGATAATTATACGACAAAAAACTCATTTTTCGAATTTTGTGGCGTTCGCCCCTTCTCCACCGAACGCGTCATATACACCTTAACTTAATATACACAAGCAATGCTGCATCAATCAGCTTAGTCATCATATCGCCTTGGGACAACAATGGCTCTTCCTCTTCTAGATTTTCTAACACTCCCCACCGAAGAGGCATTGTTGTCATTACCAAAGCTGGGCACAAACCGTTAATCCGTTAATCGTTAATTAACGAAGTTAACTTTTTCGTTAACGATTTAACTTTTAAGTTAACTTTGAAAATCATTATCGGACTAATTAACTTCCGTTACATTTAACTTCCGTTAACTCAAGTCCGTTAACCCAAAAAATTCATAAATAAACGTTTAAAAGTTTCTATTATTTTCAGTGCTGCGCAGGTGCGCAATTAATCCGCCACTGTTAATAGTGATGAACGAATTTCCATTTCCGCAGTGCAAAATCAGGCGATATATTTGTTTCCGTCGCCACAATTTGTGTCTTACCAAATATGGTAGTTATTTATGGCATTGGTTTGAGCAAAACATGGTCGACTGTAAAATCAGGAGGAAAGATTTGCCATTTGAGTTGAATGTTTCAACTTCTTTCAAGAAATATCACGAGCATTTTAAGGCACTTTCAATAATATATATGTAACAATTACAACAAATAACTACATTCGTTTCATTTGCAGTCTGTCTCTTGCGCAACATGTTTGTGCTAGTGAATATTTAAAAATAATCGTTGTCAAGTAAGTCATGTATATTTATAATATGTCTGTGAGTACCTTATTAGTAGTCTCCTTGATACATTTCAAGAACCATAAAACTGATCAGGTAGCGGTACTGCTGTACTTTCAGCGATCCTTTGCGGTACTGCGTTATGCGGTACCGGTTTGGTAGTGCGGTAGTAGTACCGCAGTACCGCAGTACCGCAAAAAAACGGGCAAAAAAACGCAAGTGCCCAGCTCTGTAGTCTTACAATGGGAGCGTTTTCACCTTAACCCTTTATGTCCTGGCGGTACTTCTAGGTACCACATCTTTAAAATCTCCATAATCTCCAGAACTTGGTCAAGACCTGGCTGGAGACCAACTCCAAGGACTTGCTGACAGATGCTGCCTTCTTGGGTGAGCAAGTGTTGGTGGATTTGTTCATCAAGTTCAACACAGCCATCCCCTCCAGTGCTGCAGTGGAGCGTTTGTTCTCTATGGGCAAGGACATCCTGAGGGCCAAGAGATCATCCCTGTCTGATGAAAACTTTGATATGCTAATTTTCATGAAGGGCAACATGCATCTCATGGACAAAATGGAGAACGAGAAGAAGAGGGAAAATTAAATTATATATATATTGTGTTTTTCATTTTTTTTATAATAAAAGTTAACGTTAACGGTTTATCGGTAACTTCCGTTACATGTTTAACGAATTAACGGATTAGCGGTTAACGAAGTTAACTTTTTGGTTAACGGTGCCCACCACTGGTCATTACCTTCTGCAAATTTAGCCAAGCCTTCTCCATGAGGCTGTAACAAATGTTTCATCTTGACTATCCGTGTTTTTGCTGATTTCTAAAGCATAGAGTTTTTGTATAGGTCTCTTTAATTTTCCTCCTGAAGTCTTTACCAGTGCAGACCTAACTAAATTGTCTTTGCCAACAAACAACTCTTCAATTACACCAAGCTTCCAGCATTGCCTTGGTTTTTCATCCCCAATCATTACCACTTCTTCCACCTTGATACAATTTGCATTGGAGCCCTTTACAGTGCCTGATGGGTAATAATTGAGTTCTGGCAAGTATTCCATCTGCCACCTCTTCCATAACTGATCTTGTAGCTCTTCAAGGTACTTGAACCTTCTGGTTAACTCTCCTTGAGTGCTCTGGATAGGCTGCAAGTCTTCTGGCAAACTGGGGCTTGATGTTAATCGTTTACCACAAAGAAAATGATTTGGTGTCAATGGCTCTGCATCCTGCATACTGTTATAAACAAAAGTGACAGGCCTACTGTTCACCATTGCTTCTACTTCACACAAAACAGTGCAGCATTCTTCTTTGCTCAAATGAGCATTAGCTAAAAGTTTATTTAATGGAAACCTTACACTTCTCACTAGCCTTTCCCAAAATCCTCCCCACCATGGTGCTCTCTCAACAATAAACTCCCACTGTACCCCTTGGTGTGAAAAGTAGGATTGGAATCCCTCCTCTTTTAGCAAGGACCAAACTTCTTGGAGTTCCTTTGCAGCCTTTTTGAAGGTTTTTGCATTATCCAATATGATTTTATTTGGGAAACCCCTTCCGTTCATAAACCTTTTAAAGGCCAAAAGAAATACATCACTACTTAAGTTGCTTACCAACTCCAAATGGATTGCTCTGGTGGTAGCACATGTGAAAAAACATATATAACCTTTGTTAGACTCCTCTTGCTCATACACATAGATTGGACCTGCAAAGTCTACTCCCACTACATCAAATGGGGCAGTATAGACACACCATTCTCTTGGAAGTGGAGCCACCTTTTCATAATAAGGCTTTGCACTCCAACGCTTGCAAACCACACATTTATGCAAGACCTTTTTTACTACTTGTCTAATTTTGGGAATCCAAAACTGTTGTCTGATCTCTATTATCACTTCTCTATCTCCAGCATGTAACAACTTATGATGCGTATCCAGGATCAAAAGTTCCACAAAGTGCCCCCCAGAAGGTAGCAAAATTGGATGTCTTTTCTCCTCTGGAAGCCCAGAAAACTGTAGTCTACTTCCTACTCTCAATAAGTCCTGATCCAAAAACACATCCAAACCCTTGAGAGCAGAATGTGTTGGCAGAACCTGTAATGGACTGCTGGTGAGCAATTCCCTCTCTTCACCAAATTTTTCCTTCTGCACATATACCACCCAGTATTGCCTGGCTTGCTGAATCTCCTTACTGTTCAGAATTCCTTCCCTTCTTGTTTCTCCCTTAATGTTGTTTGTAAATCTATATACCCATTGTGATAGCGTGGGGTAGACACCCCAGTTAGGTTACTTAGGTTCTAGCAAACAATCAAAAGCACTTACCGGTGCGTTGAATTAGATATTCCTTTGGGAGCCTACCATTAGATTCCTTTGTCCCACAAACAGCCTACCTAACTCTCTCTTACATTACCAATTTAGAAGCTATAGACATTACCCCTAACTATGCTTAAGTACGGACAACTTCCTACCCCATTTGTCACCTTAGAAACACCACCTAATTACACTCAGCACGAACGATTAGGTCAGATAGGAAAAAACATCTCTAGGCTAGCCCAAAACAATACGAACAGCCGCGTTGGTTCGTTTATGCCTTGCTGTTGCCATTCAGCTTAGCTTTAGTGACTTTTAGACTATATACATATATATACACACACGTCACCTCACTCCTCCCCTACAAGTTTAGTCTGTCAGGGGGATGAGGGACCCTAGACGACCTGCGGAGCTGGGTTGATGTAGTAGGATTAGGTGCAACCTGCATAGGCGGGCGAGTTGAACCATTTTCCGGAGGATCAGTTCTCTCTTCCGGAAGACTCTGGTCCTTCTGCAATTCATGTTCCCATATCTGGTCCTGATGGCGTTTAATAGAACGACCATCTTCTAGTTGGCACTTGAAGGAAACAGGGCCCGTTCTCTCCTGCACAGTTGCAGGAACCCATTTTGGTCCAGCCCCATAGTTGCGAATCATAACTGGATCATTAGGTTGCGCTTCTATAACTCTCCCTCTTTTAGTGTCGTGGTACAACTTCTGTTTTTCCTGATGGCGTAAAACTCGTTGCTGTAACGTTTCGTTTGGACGTAACAAATCGAAAACTGAACGAATTCCCCAGCCAATCATAAGTTTAGAGGGAGACACCCCCGTCGTGGTGTGAGGTGTTATTCGATATTTAAACAAAAATTTATCCACCACCACTTGCATTTCCTCCCCACGAGAATGACGCAAGGCCGACTTGAAAGTACGGAGCATGTTTTCTGCGAGACCGTTAGTAGACGGGTGGAAAACATTGGACCGGACATGTCTAATGCCATTTAGGTGGACAAAAGAACGAAATTCCTCACTGGTAAAACAAGTACCATTGTCGGAAACCAGGACTACGGGTAAACCCCATCGAGCGAAAACCGAACGGAGTAAGCGAATAGTAACACCCGAAGTCGTGGAAGTGGTTGGAAAAATTTCCACCCACTTAGAGTAGGAGTCCACAATGACTAGGAAATAAGTATTATTTATAGGACCTGCATAGTCAACATGGATCCTATGCCACGGTATAGTAGGCCATTCCCAAAGATGAAGTGGACTTTTCCTTGGGAGATCTCTGTTCTGTAGGCAGCTTTGACAAGAACGAACCAATGATTCGAGTTCTCCAGTGCTGGGCAGCGCAAACGAAAATTCACTTGCGCAAGCGCAAATGCGCAAACCCAAACCCATACCTTGCGCAAGCGCAAATGCGCAAACTTCTCGAAACTTGCGCTTGCGCAAACGCAAACTATTTATATATACAGGGTTTTCCAAAAAAAAAAAAAAGGTGCGGTTTTTTGGGACACCCTGTATAACTAAATTTATAGTAAATCAAATCAAATCAAATCAAAAGACTTTATTAACAGACACACGATCCATAGATATATCAATAAAGAATAGATACAAAATTACAATGTTAAATAATAAAAAAAAAAGAAATTACAATATTACAAAAAAAAACACTTCAAAGCTCCTCAGAGTCCTCCTCCAACTCCATCGTGAGCAGGTCCATGTTGCCCTTCAGGAACACAAACCTCTCAAAGTTCTCAGAGGTCAGGCTGGACCTCTTGGGCTTCATGATGTCAGACCCCTGGGAGAACACCCTCTCCACAGCTGCAGAGCTGGGGATGGCCGTGTTGTACTTCAGAAACACCTCAACCCAGGCGGCGCGGTACAGGGCGGGGAACATCCCCTGCTCCAGCTCCTTGCTGGTCTTCTCCTTTTCAGAGCACCTCGTCCAGGATGGAGGTGAGCTCTGTCTTCCCTGCCTCGGCCTTCTTCTTGAGGTTCCTCATGTAGGTCCGACTGGAGGAGAGCTTGAAGCTGGGGTTCAGGTACTTGAGGAACCTGGTGAAAGATGGGGACTCCGTGGTTTTGGCGGACAACATCTCTTCAACCATGAACCTGTGGAGAAGTTGAAAATTAAATTCATTTTGAACATTTTCAATAAATGTATTTTAAAACATAAGTTACAAAAAAGATTAGGTATGATTGTAAGGAAAGTCTTTATCTTATCTTTACAATGAATTTTTATTGTTATATCATATAAATATTTGATATATTTAATAAATTATTTAAATTATTCTATTATTAGTGTATAAAATTAAGATTTATAATTATTATTTATTTACCTGTGCAAAAGGTCCTGGGCCTTGCTATTGTTGAAGGCGGCAGATCCAGCAAAGGAGGACTCTATGCTGGCCTGGCGCATTCTCTTGGAGCCAGAGTCCTTGGTGTCGCCAGAGAGGGACCGGCCGCGCTTGGACCCACCAGTGATGGCAGCGAGGAGGTCTTTGCTCTGGTTGGGGTGAACCTTGAAAAAAAAAATTATAAATTATATTGTAATGACAGTGATATACAACAGAAGTGTTTGAATTGAGACAAAGTATAATTTATTATTTAATATTTAATTATATTTTAATAAATAATAATTTCTAAAGTTAACTACTTATCAATTTTTTTTTAAATTTTAAATTTATAAATAAACTTAAACTCACATGCTGGTAGTGGCTCTTGAGGGTGTACATGCTGATGGTGTTGAAGCTGACCTTGACCTTGCACCTCTTACAGATGATGCTGCCCCTGTAGACCACCCTGCCCCTCTCAACCACCCTCTTCTTGCTGGTCAAAGGTCCAAAGAAGGTGTCCAGGTGGGGCCAGGGGTTGTTGAGGTCCTCTTCCTCCTGGTGAGGCTCTGAGCCATGGCTGGTCACGCTGCCGGCCGGGCTGGGGGCAGAGGTGGGGCTGGACAGAGACTGGTGTCTGAGGCTGTCCATGGTTCACTAGTTATAGACAGTAGTTATGACTTATGAAGTTTCTAGAAGTTACTAGAGTAGTTAGTAGTTTGAACTCTGAAATAAAATTAAAATCAACTAATCAAACAAACATGTTTCACTAGCGTTGTTGGTATACTGAGTGCTCACTGCTGTCTGGCGGCGCCACCTGTCTGGCAGTCACGTGTTTATGAGCTAAATCCACTATTTTAAATATTTGTTTTTTTTTTCACGTTTGCGCAAGAATTGGCGCAAACGCAAATGCGCAACTGAAATAACACTTGCGCAATTGCGCAAGTGTTTGCGCAAGTGCCCAGCACTGGAGTTCTCCATCTAAACCAGGCCACCAGAAATAAGCTCTCGCCAGCTCTTTCATTTTTGTTGCACCCGTGTGTTCAACGTGAAGTTTCTTTACTAAATTCGACCTGCCTTCATTTGGAATTATCACTCTGTGGCCCCATAAGAGACAGCCATTTTGAATCGAGAGGCCAGACTGACGTTGATAAAAAGGCTGTAATTCACTCTCAACCTTAGTAGGCCAACCAACTGAGCAGAAATGGATGACCCTAGACAGAATGGGGTCTGATTTTGTCCACTGCTCTATTTGTACCGCAGATACTGGAGTGGATTCCAAAAACTCCACCAAGTGAACCCATTCTGTAGGTATAGGTACCCAATCATTTGGATTTTCTAAGGGCAACCTACTTAGCGCATCAGCCGTACCTAGAAGTTTACCTGACCGATGTACTAAGTCAAATTAATAGGGTTGTAGAATCGGTGCCCATCGTTGAATTCTACCTGAGGCCATAACTGGAATATTTTTATTAGGTGAAAATAAACCTAAAAGAGGCTTATGGTCAGTAATTAGTTTAAATTCATGACCCCATAGATAGAAATGAATTTTTTTTACTGCAAATACTAAGGCTAATGCTTCACGTTCCACTTGTGCATATCGTCTTTCAGTCTCAGTTAGTGTTCTAGAAGCAAAACAGATAGGCCTATCTACACCACCAATGTGGTGAGATAACACTGCCCCAATTCCATAAGAACTGCTGTCTGCTGAAACTACGAGAGGAAGTTTAGGATCATAATGCACTAGGAGAGTAGACTTTAGTAGTACGTCCTTGGAAGCCTCAAATGCTTCCTTTTGAGTTTTCTCCCATCTCCACTGTTCCCCAGATCGTAATCGCTTATTTAGGGGTTCAAGGAAAGTCGATGCATTAGGCAAAAATTTCCTATAAAAGTTTAAGAGACCTAAATAAGCTTGTAACTGTGTGATGTTTTGTGGAGGTGGTGCATTTTTTATTGCTTCTAGTTTATCCACCGTTGGATGAATGCCTGAGGCATCTATGCGGAACCCAAAATATGAAACCTCGTTAGTGACCCATGAGCACTTTTCTCTCTTTAGCGTAAGTCCGGCATCCCGGAGTCTTTTTAGAACCGTGGTTAATCTAGTTAGGTGTTCTTTTTTAGACGAACCTGAAATGAGAACATCATCTAGAAAGCAAAGTACCCCTGGAATGTGACCTAGAACTTGGTCCATTGTCCTCTGAAAAATACCCGGAGCCGATGCTATTCCATAGCATAGCCTATTGTACTTATATAGGCCTCGGTGCGTATTTATGATAGTTAATTCTTTAGAGTTTTCATCTAAACTTAGTTGAGCATAGGCTTGGGACATATCGAGTTTTGTGAAATATTTACCCCCAGCAAGAGAGCTAAATAATTCATCAGGCTTGGGTATCGGATAGCAATCTAGAAGGACGGCTCTATTTGCTGTTAAACGATAATCCCCACATAACCGCACGGACTTGTCCGGTTTTAGTACAGGAACTACTGGGGCAGCAAACTCAGCGTGTGTGAGTGGTTCGATAATTTTATCTTTGAGCAGCCTGTCAATTTCTAAATCTACCTTCTCCCGCAGTGCAAGCGCAATTGAACGAGCCTTACAAAATTTCGGAGTTACATTAGGATCTACTTCTATACAGACCTGATGGCCTTTTAGGTTGCCTACTTCAGGCCCAAAAACAGAAGAAAACTCCCTTAACAATGAGTCTATGTCAGACGGATATGAGTGTGTATGCACATCTGCCTGACCCTTTGGCAAAACTTTGTCAATCGGCATTTTCAAAGCATCAATCCAATCACGGCCTAGTAGAGTAGGCCCTTGCTCATCCACCACTAAAAGGGTTAAGGGATGAGACAAAGTTTTCTGGTTGAGTGTAACTGTGACGAATGCTTCTCCACAAATAGGTATTTGTATGTCCCCATATTTCTTTAATATAGTTTTAGATGCATGTAGTTTAGGTGTAGTTTTGAAAGTTTTGTCAAAAACTGTTTTGGACATGACAGTTCGGGCAGCACCTGTATCTAGTTCTAGAGGAACTGTAATTCCATTTAGGCCTACCTCTACAATATATGGGCCTGTATTATTCCCACTTTGCTGCTCATAAAATAGGTACTCCATTCCAATGTTCGAAGTATTTCCCCTTTGAGGATTTACACTAGAAATATTAAAATTAGAATTTTCACCCTTCGTTTTTTTTTTTAAAACACACTTTAGCTATGTGGCCTATTTTACTACAGTTTCGGCAAACTGCTTCTTTAAAAGGGCAGTCCTTCTTCCAATGGTGTTTTCCACACCCCATACATGGCTTGGAAGGCTTAGTAGAATTAGTAGGCTTAGTCGTATTTGCCTCATACTTTTTATTTGCCTGTCTAGTAGGCTCATTAGGTCTGCCAGGCCTAGAAGATTTAAAGCTATTTACGTGTTGGGCTTTACTACTGTGATTGCCAAAAGCTCTAACATCTTTAGCAGCTGCTTCTCTAGCCGTAGCTATTTCTACAGCCTGACTAAAAGTTAGGTCCTGTATGGCTAATAGGGCTCTCTAGGTAGACTCCTCTTTGAGACCCATTACAAACCTATCTCTTAGCATTTCGTCTAATTTGTCCCCAAATTTACACGTACGGCTATGGCTTTTTATTCCTGCAACAAACTCTGCAATGCTTTCATTTCCCGTCTGATGCCTCGAATAAAATTTGAAACGTTCATAGATGAGAACTACTCGGGGTTTGTAGTGATCAGTTAGGGCCTGTACCAATTCATTATAGGTGCAAGTTTCCGGTGCTTTAGGAGAAACTAGGTCCATAACTAAACCAAACGTTTTAGGGCCTATTATAGTTAAAAAGGTAGGTACTTTCTTAGCATCAGGAATGGAATTTGCCTCGAAAAACAACCTCACCCTAGTGGCATAAGCTTCGAAGTCCTCCCCAGAGTCTTCGTAGGGGCTTATATGGCCAATCACCGACATGCTAGAGCAAAACCGAATTAGGCCAAATAACGTGAAGTAGATTAGATTTGGTTTAAATTTGATCTAGTTACTCCCCAGTTAGGGCTGAATAGTGAATTGTATTAGAGTTATGGCTGAGTAGGAATTAGTATTAGAGTTAGGGCTGAGTAGGAATTAGTTTTAGAGTTAGGGCTGAGTAGGAATTAGTTTAGAGTTAGGGCTGAGTAGGAATTAGTTTTAGAGTTAGGGCTGAGTAGGAATTAGTTTTAGAGTTAGGGCTGAGTAGGAATTAGTTTTAGAGTTAGGGCTGAGTAGGAATTAGTTTTAGAGTTAGGCCGGCGGGACCTACGCTATAGTACGGTAGCTTACCCACACAAACAAACCAAATCGGACGACCCACTAGGCTACATCCAATTTTCCAAACAACCACTTGAACCCAATGAGCCAAATTAAATCCAATGAGCCAAATTTAATCCAATGAGCCAAATTTAATCCAATGAGCCAAATTTAATCAAATGAGCCAAATTAAATCCCATGAGCTTAATTGAATCCCATCCTCGTCGCCAAATGTGATAGCGTGGGGTAGACACCCCAGTTAGGTTACTTAGGTTCTAGCAAACAATCAAAAGCACTTACCGGTGCGTTGAATTAGATATTCCTTTGGGAGCCTGCCATTAGATTCCTGTGTCCCACAAACAGCCTACCTAACTCTCTCTTACATTACCAATTTAGAAGCTATAGACATTACCCCTAACTATACTTAAGTACGGACAACTTCCTACCCCATTTGTCACCTTAGAAACACCACCTAATTACACTCAGCACGAACGATTAGGTCAGATAGGAAAAAACATCTCTAGGCTAGCCCAAAACAATACGAACAACCGCGTTGGTTCGTTTATGCCTTGCTGTTGCCATTCAGCTTAGCTTTAGTGATATTTCCCCTTTAGTGACTTTTAGACTATATACATATATATATATACACACACGTCACCTCACCCATGCTGTCACTCTTAACCTTTTCAGACTGCTAATGTCCTCAAACCTCAATATGGGGTCCTGCTGCATAACTTGACAACTGTTCATAGTG
The DNA here is from genome assembly GCA_023014485.1 of Bathynomus jamesi. Lineage (NCBI taxonomy): Eukaryota > Metazoa > Arthropoda > Malacostraca > Isopoda > Cirolanidae > Bathynomus > Bathynomus jamesi. The sequence goes on along the minus strand of JAJOZX010000054.1, from coordinate 2,237,337 downwards.
CATTTTCTCATCTCACTCACCCATTCTTCTTCAGCCTGGCATTCTCCTACAATATGCTGATTAGAAGGCCAGTTTTCACTTCCAAGTTTTAGCCACTCTGGCCCATTCCACCACAAACTTGACTGTGCAAGATCTTTCACTGAAATTCCTCGTGTTGATAAATCAGCTGGGTTTTGGGTGCCTGGACAATGCTTCCATTGCTTGGGATCTGTGTGCGCTTGAATTTCCTTCACCCTATTGGCAACAAATGGTTTCCATTTCCTTGCCTGACTTCTTAACCAGTGCCAAACTATAGTGGAGTCGGTCCAATAATAGCTTGGAATTTCATAAAGGGCCAAAGACTTTTGCACTGTAACTGCAAGCCGACGAGCAATAACTGCACCCATCATTTCCAACCTTGGAATAGAAAGCCTTTTCAAAGGTGCTACTCTGCTCTTTGCAGCAACCAACCTGCAACTTACTTCCTCTTTGAATGTGCCTCTTATATAAATACAAGTTACATAGGCTTCCTCACTTGCATCACAAAAGATGTGAAGCTCCAAATTGTCTGGACTATTGTTCAACTCTCCAAAGTACCATCTTGGGATTTCAATGTCTCCAAGACGTACCAATTCTTTGAACCAATATTTCCACCTTACCACCATATGATCAGGTAACTCTAGGTCCCAACCAAGTCCAATTTCCCAGAGGCTCTAAAACCAAATTTTTTACTTTATCGCAAATGGAGCCAGGAATCCAAGAGGATCAAAGACCTTCGAAGCCAAACTAAGAGCTGTACGTTTTGTCCAACTTGTCTCATTCTCAGCCAGCTCCACTAAAGATTTCCCATTGAAGGTAAACAAATCCTCTCCTTGCTGCCAAACAATGCCTAGCACCTTTGTGTCTATTGCCCACAAGTCCTTAATACCAGAATCCTCAATACTTTCTGCTGCATCAGGTACTACACAGGACTGACTCATAAACTGTTGTAACTGAGAATGATTGGTCTGCCATTTTCAAGCTCCATGCCAGCCTCCCTCATTATAGCTCTAGCCTCCATGAATATCTATCTATTTAGCCATTTCTGTATTATCCACTGAACACACCAAATCATCAACCTAAATATTTTTCCTCATGTGTTCAATAGTGTTAGGATAGACTTCAGAATATTTCTTAAAATGGTACTGCATTGTAGCTGCCAACAGAAATGGGCTAGAGCTGAGGCCAAACAACACTGACTTCATTCTATATCCTTGAACCTTAGGTTCATTTTCCAACAAGTCTTTCGTATCCACCCACAGATATCTTACTGCATCTCTGTCCTTTGGTTTTAACTTTATCCACAAAAAGGCTTGCTTCACATCTGCAGTCAATGCTATTCTACCAAACCTGAATCTCAGTAACAAGGAAAATAAATCTGCATTTAAATTTGGCCCAGCATCCAAACAGTCGTTCAAGGACACACCACCTTTGTCCTTGGATGAGCCATCAAAAACTACCCTAAGTTTGGTGGTAGTTTTGTCTCGCCGTACCACTGCATGGTGTGGCAGATAATGTGCCTCCTGGCTCACCAGCTCACCTTGCACCCTTTCATTATAGCCCTCCCTTACATAGCTTAGGATGGCGTCATTTTATTCAATTAACATCTCCTCATTTTTTCTTAGCCTGTACAATGAAGTCTCCAACCTCCTATTAGCGAGCTGAAGGTTTGAACTGGGTTTGCAAGAATCCTTCCAAGGGAGGCCAACTTCATAGCAACCATCTCTAAACCCAGTTCCTTTTTCAAATTGCTCTAAAACATCACTGTTCACTGTACTTGCCTGCTTCTCCTGTTTGTCCTTTATGCCAATGGATTCAAGTTCCCAAAAGGTTTTCAAATGCCTTTCCAAACCATGGCTGTTCTCCTCAATCTTAACAAAAAGAACTTTAACCTCCATTTCATTGCAATAGCTACCATGTAACATCCAGCCTAGCTTACTTTCAACAGCTACTGGACCCGAGATGTGCGGACAATATTACCAGTGATGAAGTCCCAGTAATAGCCAGCTCCAATCAAAAGAGTAATATCTTCTGTTCCTTCAAACTTATTATTGCCCAAATTAATTCCTTTAACTTGCAATTCTTGGACACATGCCATATCTAAACAAGAAGTGACTGGAGCACAAAGTTCCTCAATCTCTACAGCTTGGACCTTGATAGTGGGACTTTGTGGTAACAACCCCTTAACCAGAACTTCTACCTTCTTAACTTCGGCTCGGTTTCGAACGGAACCCCCAAACCCAGAAATTCTTAAATTTTCCCTCTAAGTTCTTTAAACTTCAATTTTCTGGAAATTCTGGTCTTAATAAAGCTACAGTGGCTACCACTATCAAACAACATTCTTACAGTAGCTTCTCCTTCATTCCCAATTAATAATGCTGCAGCTGTTTGCAATAATCCTCCTTTACTTTTACTCCCTTTCATAGCAGTGGCATGTGCCACTGACGTCTCTACTTCTGGGGTAGCCCTACTAGGAGTGTTTTCACACAATAATGGCTGATGCCGGCCATGGCATTTTTTGCACAAAATTTTAAACTTACAAAACCTTGCTCTGTGACCTTTCAAAAAACATTTAAAACATGCTGTGTCTTAGTTACCCTGTCCTTTCTCTCCTCAAAAGGTAAAGCCTCAGCGACCTCACATTTATATGACTTGTGGTTGCCTTCGCAAAATATGCATTCCTTGATTCCCTTTAATTTATTCTCAGAGGATGCATATAGAGCTGACACTGTACCTGGGCTATTCCTTTTTGTAGAAACTTTGGTGCCTTCTTTTTGTCCCCTTGTTTAACATCCCACTCTGCAAACTCAATTCCCTCTCGTCTTGCTAATTCTGTGCTTAAAAGATTTAACATCTGCTGAAGGGGGATGTACACATGTTCTGTTATGTGTCCCCTACTTAATTCAAGCAAAATTGAGCTAGGCAATTTAGACTCCAGTATAGTGACCAACATTATACCATACCTTTCCATTCCTACACCAAAGTTGTCCAGGGACCTAGTTCTAACTTCAAATTCATCTATAACTGCCCTAACTCCTTGACACTATTGGGATTATTAACAGGAGGTACAGGTAAAAGTACGCGGAGGTGGCTTTTAATTAAGATCTCTGGCTTACCAAACCGTTTCTTTAATATATCCCAAGCCACATTATAATTAGCTTCTGTTAATGCTAATCCTGCTATTGTCTTTGCTGCCTCCTCTTCCAAGAGGGACTGCAAATAATTAAACTTCTCCACCGCACTTAACACTTAAGTAGAATGAACTGCTGATTGAAAACTGTCTGCCCATCCTTGCCATTCCTGAATACTGCCAGAAAATGTTTTGAGTACAAGTCTCCGTAATTGAACTGCAGATCTGTTAACCTTAACTTCACAACCACCATTTGTTGAGGGTTGTGCTTCATTATTAGACCTGGTCTCTAACTGTACTGAGCTGCTAAATTCTTTTGCTCTGTGGCATACTTTAATTATATCATCAATAATCTCTTCAAAGTAAATTATGTTATTTTCTATTTCATCCTCTTCTATAAGAGCCTCAATTTTAACATTTACTTCGCTTAGAGCAACCTTTTTAGTTTCTAATATGGAAAGCTGCGCAGTCACTAAGCTTAAATCTTCTTGCTCTATGGCAAAGTCTATAGTGGCAATGACCTTTATAATTAGACCTTTGTAGGTGCTTCTCCTTTTTTTAAACTTGTTTAATTCTGCTGCACTCATCTTCAATGCAAACAAGAATTGGGCTCAATGCCAAATAAGCTGAATTGGCAAAACTACTTACCAAACTGATCAAACTCAAATTTTTCTTTTTTCAAATAAACTGAATTGTGTGGTTGGGGTACTGACCAACCACCAGTATGGAATACCAAATTCTCCAGCCAACTAACTGGCGCACTGAAGTCTGCAACCTTCGCCTACGAATAATAAGCCAAAATTAACCAAACCGGTAAAAATGTAGGCCCAAAACAACGACAGACGAGCGGCCAAGTTTTGCAAATGGGCGACCAAACTTTCTACCCTGGGACAGGGCCGGATTAAGACCTTTAGAGGCCCTAAGCATTTAAAAGATTTTGGTGCCCCATATATATGTAATTCAAAATATAAACAAAAATAAACCATAAAATAAAATTTTAATTTTTGAAATGAAACAAAACTTACAGTAAGATGGAAAATAATGTTTATTTTTGTATACTTCCACTTCATTTATATTTGAAAAGTTTTCTCCTACTTTTTTTAATTGCAAAGTCTTTGATCAGATCCTCAAAACTAATCTTACGTAACACATCTGCTTCTATACTTAGTAGAGGTAAGGCATCCAGCCTGCCTTGTTGCATAGTTGTTCTGTTGGTATTTTTAATATACTTCAACTGAGAAAATGAACGCTCAGCTGAGCAATTTGTGACCATTAATGTTAAAAAATATACGAAAGGCAATTTCTACATTTGGGAAGGCACACTCAATATTGTCTTCTACAATTATTTTATAAAGTTCAGCATGACTGAATCTTGTTTTACATTTACTATAGCACACGAAAATATTTAATCTATATGTATTTTTAATATGGCGCTCAAAGATTTGATATAAACAAAATAATAACGCAAAGCGTAAAGTGTGTGATTACAACGAAATATATTTATTCTCTCAAAAGGGTTGTTGTTCACTACAAATTCAAACAATGAAAAAAAATAAATACTATATATGAATACTGTATATATAATTCAGTTTTCAACAGCTTATAGGCTATAAGCCGCGATTATAATAGTATAATAAATCCATGGTAAATCCGACAATGGAAAATTTCTGTGGTGCCCCCCCTTCCCTTGATGCCCTAAGCACGGGCTTATTTTGCTTAATGGTTAATCCGGCCCTGCCCTGGGACCTTAACTCAATTATGCTCAACCCGTCCAGGCCTAACTTGGGCTACAATTTGCACAATCAGAACTTTGCCGGAAAATAGTCACTGACTCAGTCTTGGGCTAGAATCCGGTTTCGAAGGACCATATTATTTTTTTTTATTTTATTGGCTTCAGAATCCCAGCTGGGCCGTGAACGGCCAAGCTCTGAAGGGCCAGTTTAACCTACAGCCCAAGTTAAGCTAGACCAAAAAACTTACGGACTTGGAGGTCCTATTAGGTCCTACCTCAGGGTTGCTGACTCGATGTGGGCCTACCTTAGGCCTCAGTTGCATAAAATTAAGATAAAAAAACAAAAGGGGCACTATTTATGGTCTTCTTTCTAAACCTTGCAACAACACAACCTGCACCATTGCACGATGCAACAGTTTTGTATCTAAACAACCAAACTGAATTGCAAGAGAGCTCTCTATTAGACCACACCCTGTAAGTGCCGCATTCAACAAACGAGTAGGAAGGACGCGCAGCGCCCCAAACAAATGATGCCACAAGTGCCCAAAAAATGATGCCACAAGAGTGCCCAAAAAGTGATGCCATAAGAGCCCAAAAATGCTAGCTCTAAATTAAGTGAATTTTTCACTAACCTTACAATTATGAGATGGATATATATACACCTTAACTTAATATATACTAGCAGTGCTGCATCAATCAGCTTAGTCATCATATCGCCTTGGGACAACAATGGCTCTTCCTCTTCTAGATTTTCTAACATTAAACGAAGGGATAGGAATATAATGATTCCTCTACTGAAAACACTATACCCAAATTGGAATACTGCTCGGTTCTAACATCCGCATCTAAAAAAGAAGACATTAGACAGCTAGAAGGGATTCTGAGAAGCTTTACAGCCAAGATCAACCGGTGCAAAGAACTAAATTACTGGGAAAGGTTACGCGAACTAAACCTATATTCACTGGAAGAGAGGTGAGATATATACACCATTATTTACACTTGAAAAATAATGGAGAAACTAGTTCCTAATCTTACTCAGAACCCTGTAACTCCCCAAAAACAACGGTGGAAAGTAGAAAAGGAAGACCGTGTCGTGTTCCCAAATTAAAGGCGAGACAGGGAACATCCTTAACCTTGAAAGAAAATAGTTTTGTTGTGAGGGAACCAAAACTGTATAATCAGCTGCCCAAAGACCTAAGGAACAAGAATGGTGTTGCAGTGGACATCTTCAAAAAAAGATTAGAAGTCTGGCTCAGAACAATCCACGATAAGCCGGGCGTACCTGGCTATGTGAGGTGGAGAGTACAAGAAACCAACTCACTACTTCACCAAGCCAACTCGAGAGGATGGGCGACAAGCTTGACCCTCGTGAAATAAGGAATCATCGCACGGAACCTTTGAAATTTGTGTGTATATATATATATATATCGTACAATAATCGTACAAAAATGTATAATTAAAAAATTCCAATTTAAAATAAAGAAAATTAAAAATTAAAAGAAAAAAAATTACGAAGTTTTTCGAGAAACTCAGCTCTTCGTTCAGATAAGACAACGTAATAAAAGTTGCAGGGAAAGAACACCACATGAACCTCATACATCTGGCAGATGGAAACTACGTCAGCAAGATTTAAAAAGGATATCTTGGGTTGAAATTCGATTAAAAGAAGATCAATGTAAAAGTTACCTGCATCATTATTGAAGTTATTGATATTTTAAATTATTAAGAAAGATTCCGTCAATTTCCTCTTATGTCCTTTATATGTAGATGAAGAACCGAGTTGTAAATATTAATTAGGTGATCAAAATTAGTCCTATGTTGATGCAAAGCTGAATTGGGGTCGCCAATTCTGAGTGTATTTATGTTTATAGCTCCTTTGAAAAAACTATATAGGGCTATGGGTTGATTGCCTGTGCCCTCATCCGTTGGAAATTTCCAACAGACTTCAGTGGAGGGTTACCGACAAAAGCCCTATGCTTTTTCGTTAGAGAGTTATAAATATGTAGGTTTTTAAAGGACCTTTATATTTATATTGATTACGGTAATTCTAGCGTCGGGATTGGGAAAGCCTTATGTTAATGAAAACTGAAATTGCCTCACCTTATTTTTGCTGGGTCTTTGTTTGCTTCGATGTAGGGCGTTACGATCATTTTCGGTGTAGGGCCGCCACGATGGAGTTACGCGGCGAATTTACTTAAGGTAATTAATATAGCAGTCACTATATAACCCCTGAAGGAATAGGCCTATCCTTTTATAGTCACTAGGTTTTATATTATAAGGAATTCACTCAGGACTCTAGGGGGGACAAAGACATCCTCCGTTTAAAGCTTCGCTGTAACATAAACAGCCCTGAGAGCCGTTCCTTGGTTCTGGTGTATTATTTGCCGAACTAGCAATTTTTTTTGGTCTACTTTCTGTGTAGACTAAACAATAAATTGGGTTTTCTTGTTGCTATGTGAGGCTGATTCATACATACAGGTTCTTTGTACGTATGGCAATTCAATTATTTCATTCCCAATAGGCTATGTCGCCAATCCCGAGGCAATTTTGTATAGATATTTAATTCAATTAATTAATAATTTATATTTAATTATGAAATAAATGTACCACATATGATACCATGTTGTGAGTGCGTATAGTTTTTCCATATACTGGGGGGGCCGGAGAAAAATTTGTATGTTATAGATCAAATTTTTTTAAAACTGTGTAAAACCATGTAAATGGATCAAAAGAATGAAGTAGAAATTTAGGAGAGAGAGGTTACTCAAGACCTATTCAAATATGAAAGTTCAAGAGGCCAACTTCTCAAGTTTAGTTAAAGTTATGTCAATCAGTTTGACTCCCTTTAGGTATAGGAAATTTATGGGATTAAAGTAAAGTTATTAAGCATTTTAACTTTGCTCAGTTTGTGTAAGTTTTATAAGTCACCAGTCTTAATTTTTTCTTGTAAAAGTTTTCTGGCTTTCAAAGCAGTCTTTCTTTGAGGCCTGTCTGGTAGTCTGAGTTACATCAGGCACATTGAGAGATTCCTCCCCAATAGTATCCTGATCCATCCTTTGGGGTAATGGTTCTAATTTAGCCCCACACTCCAAAGGATATAGTAATGTGATATCTCTGGTGGTCTCACCAGTTGCTGTTTTCAGTTTTACAACCCTGGTAACTTCGTCTTCACCAGTTTTGAGTTCCAAGACTTTTCCCATTGACCAATGTTGTCTTGGTGTCTTGTCATGTATCAACACAATGTCCCCAATTTTGACTGAATCATTCCAACTTTGTTTTGTTAATTGTTTATGTCTTTCTCTAAGACTTGTTAAGTATTCTTCTCTCCATTTTGTTATAAATTGAGTCTTGATTTGTGTCAAATGTTGGTATTTTGTGTTGAGTTCTTTGTGTCCTATTTCCCAATCTGGATCCTCTGTACTGTTATGTTCAGATTCTGGTAACATGTTTACTGTTTCTCCCTTAATTAGGTGGTTTGGTGTGAGAGGTTCTGGCTCATTAATACCATCTCCCACATAAGTTAATGGTCTGTTGTTGACAACATTTTCAATTTCTGACAGAATAGTCATGAGTTCAAAAAGTTGTAGATGTTTTGTCCCAATAGTCTTTTTAAGGCAGTTCTTTACAGTTTGTATGTTTCTTTCCCAAATTGAACCATACCATGGTGAATTAACAGGAATGTACTTCCAGGTTATGTTGTGTTTGGTTAAATGAGTTTGTACTGTTTCACTGTCACAAATCTGATGAATAATTCTTTCACCAGATTTGAAGTATGTGGCATTGTCTGACCATATAGTTTTGGGTACAGAATTGTGTGCACAAAATCGTCTGAAAGCAGCAATAAAAGCTTCTGCTGTCAGATCTTCTACTATGTCTAGACATATGGCACGTGTGGCAGCACAGGTGAAGAGTACAATGTACACTTTGTATTCCTTTGAATCCATTTTGTCTCCAAAACTCACATTTACCGCTCCAGTGTAGTCAATACCCGTGGTTTCAAATGGCCGAGTAAATGTTACTCGTTCCACAGGTAGGTCTGGAGGGCTTGGGGTCTTAAAGGGTCGTGAATGGATACGTTTACAAGGAATGCATGTGTTTAAAATTTTCTTTGTTTCAGTTCTACCCTTTGGTAGCCAGTAAGTTTTTCTCAGCTCTGTCAGGGTTTGTGGGACTCCCATGTGGTGTATTTTGTTGTGGGTATCCCTGATGATGAGTTTTGTGAAGTGATTTCTCCTTGGAAGAAGAATTGGGTGCTTAGAGTTGTAAGTCAAAGTTGACTTGTTAAGCCTTCCTTTACACCTTATCAGACCCTCTGTATCCAGGTACAGATTTAGATCCAGGACAAGTGAAGGAATACCTTTGTTTGATGTGCTACTGGACCTAAGATACTTCAACTCCTTGTCAAATTCTGAAGCTTGTATCTGTTTGAGCCAGTATTTTGTTGCAGTTTCTGTTAAGTTAGAAAAGGCTTTCTGAGGACAGTGTTTGAGAAGGTAGCTATTGACAAACTTGCAGCAATAGACTGTAATTCTCAAGAGTTTGTTTAGGTCTGAATAAAGGTGATAGTCAAATATAGGTTTGTCCTCAGTGATCTTTTCAGTTGTTGTAGAGTTGAGTGTGAGGTTAACTACTTTGGCTGGCCAAAGATCCTCACATGTTAGCCATTCGGGCCCTTCATACCAGATTTTATTTGTTTTCAACAGCTTGTAAGAGAGCCCTCTTGTCAAAAAGTCTGCAGGATTCTCTTTTGTTTTTATGTACCTAAATTTGATACCAAGGTTTGTGTTTGCAGTTTTGATTTCTGTTAGTCTGTTTTTCACAAATATGTTTTTGCAAGAAGTTGTTTCTGTGTTGGTCACCCATGTTAGACAAATTTGACTGTCTGTCCTTAAGTAAATGTTTGTTATGTCAACTTCTTTATACACTTGTGAAAGAAAGTCTGCTGTTTTAACTCCCAATGAGACAGCTAATAATTCAAGTTGTGGTACAGTTTTCTTTTGGTTTAAGGGTGCCACTTTTGCCTTTGAATAAACCAAGTTACTTTCATTTTCACTTGTTAAATAGGCACAACACCCGTAAGCTTGTGTGCTGGCTTCTGTAAAAATGTGTAGTGTTTGAGATTTCAATCTGTAGCCAGCACATCTTGGTACGTAGATGTCTTGAACTTTGTTCAAGTCTGTGGCTAATTTTTTCCAATGAAGTTGGTCTTCCACTGAAAGTGGTTCATCCCAATCAATTTTCTTTTTCCATAAGTCTTGCAAAAGGGTTTTGGATCTTATGGTTGCTGGTAAATATAATCCAATGGGGTCGAAAATTTTGGATGATTCTGAAAGCACTTGTCTTTTTGTATCGGCATTTGGATTTAAGTTATAACTCTTTGTGCAAAGAGTGTCATCGTGTTCGGAATTCTGTCTTAAAAAACCAAAGCATTCCAAGTGTTTTCGTGTAATTGTTTGGTTCAATGTTCCCATTGTTGTCTTTTGTTATTTGTTCATTTAATTTAGGAGAATTAGAAAGAGTTTGTACTGTATTCAAACCTCCTACCACTTCAGACTAGTCAATACCCGTAGTTTTAGTGGAGTAAATTTACTCCTCCACAGGTAGATCTGGAGGGCTTGGGGGTTCGAATCCTGTACTGTTTTTGTGTTGTTTGGCCTATGGCCTAGGGAGGCCACAAGACCCTTTTTGTTTGGTCTCTGGCCAAAGAAGGCCACAAGACCCATGTTGTTTGGTCTCTGGCCTAAGGAGGCCACAAGACCCTTGCTGTTTGGGCTATGGCCAAGGGAGGCCACAAAACCCTTTGTTTGGGCTATGGCCAAGGGAGGCCACAAAACCCCTGTAGTTTGGGCTGTGGCCAAGGGAGGCCACAAGACCCTTGTAGTTTGGGCTGTGGCCAAGGGAGGCCACAAGACCCCTGTAGTTTGGGCTGTGGCCAAGGGAGGCCACAAGACCCCTGTAGTTTGGGCTGTGGCCAAGGGAGGCCACAAGACCCCTGTAGTTTGGGTTGTGGCCAAGGGAGGCCACAAGACCCCTGTAGTTTGGGCTGTGGCCAAGGGAGGCCACAAGACCCCTGTAGTTTGTGGCTGGCCAAGGGAGGCCACAAGACCCCTGTAGTTTGGGCTGTGGCCAAGGGAGGCCACAAGACCCCTGTAGTTTGGGCTGTGGCCAAGGGAGGCCACAAGACCCCTGTAGTTTGGGTGTGGCCAAGGGAGGCCACAAGACCCCTGTAGTTTGGGCTGTGGCCAAGGGAGGCCACAAGACCCCTGTAGTTTGGGCTGTGGCCAAGGGAGGCCACAAGACCCCTGTAGTTTGGGCTGTGGCCAAGGGAGGCCACAAGACCCCTGTAGTTTGGGCTGTGGCCAAGGGAGGCCACAAGACCCCTGTAGTTTGGGCTGTGGCCAAGGGAGGCCACAAGACCCCTGTAGTTTGGGCTGTGGCCAAGGGAGGCCACAAGACCCCTGTAGTTTGGGCTGTGGCCAAGGGAGGCCACAAGACCCTTGTAGTTTGGGCTGTGGCCAAGGGAGGCCACAAGCCCCTTGATGAATATGTTGGGCTATGGCCAAGGTAGGCCAACGCTCTTTGATGATTTGTTGGGCTATGGCCAAGGTAGGCCAAGCCATTTTGATAATTTGTTGGGCTATGGCCAAAGGTAGGCCATCAGCCCTTTGATTTTGTTGGGCTATGGCCACGGTAGGCCAAGCCATTTTGATGAATTGTTGGGCTATGGCCAAGGTAGGCCATCAGCCGTTTGATGAATTTGTTGGGCTATGGCCAAGGGTAGGCCAAGGCCCTTTGGAGTAGAGTAGTTTGTTTGTACGTGTCACTGTCTAACCATATAATTTTGGCACAAAATTATGTGCACAGAATCAGAGCGCAGCAATAAAAGCTTTTACTCTCCGATCCTTGGTTATGTTTAGACAGGTTGTTGTGTTTGAGACACATGAAAGAGTAGTGTGTGTGTGTGTGTGTGTGTGTGTGTGTGTGTGTCATTCCTCCGAATCCAGTTGGTCTTCAAAACTTGGATTCACCACTCCAATGAAATTAATACCCGTAGTTATTAATGAGTAAATGTTGTGTATCCTACAGGTAGGTCTGGAAGGTTTGGGGTTTTGAAGGAATCCAATCTGTTTGCGAGGAATGTTTGTGTCTGTTAATGAAATCTGTTGTGTTTCTTCTTTTAAAAGAAGAATTGGATGTTTGAAGTCGTATGTATATATTTATATACTGTACCGTACGTATGTGTGTAAATGTGTATTTTGTTATAGGGTTTTATTTTTGGGTTTTGGGTTAGGTTAACCAATTTGGCTGAGTAAAGATCCTCAAATGTTGCATTTGAGACCCTTATATCAAGCCTTGTCTGTAATAGGTTGTGCCTATATGTCAAATAGGAATTGGAATAGGTTGGGCCTATATTGGTCAAATAGGAATTGGAATAGGTTGGGCCTATATGTCAAATAGGACTTGGAATAGGTTGGGCCTATATGTCAAATAGGACTTCGGAATAGGTTGGGCCTATATGTCAAATAGGACTTGAAATAGGTTGGGCCTATATGTCAAATAGGACTTCGGAATAGGTTGGGCCTATATGTCAAATAGGACTTAGAATAGGTTGGGCCTATATGTCAAATAGGACTTGGAATAGGTTGGGCCTATGTCAAATAGGACTTGGAATAGGTTGGGCCTATGTCTTGTAGGACTTTGTATGCCTATATGTCAAATAGGATTTGGAATAGGTTGGAATAGGGTCACGAATAGGTGTTAGGTGGGTGTAGGTTTGAATTTGTGCAATTGCTTTAGGTCTTTGTGATGTTACAGTTCGAGTCGAATTTTGTGATGTTGCAGGTTTGAGTCGAATTTTGTGATGTTACAGGTCTGAGTCGAATTTTGTGATGTTAATGAGTCTTATGAGTAAGTTAAATTGCTGAAATAAATTTTATAACCTACACCACAGGTTCAATTATAAATTTAGTGTTTTTAGTTAGGATAGGCCTTGAGTGTAAAGAGTAAGGCCTACTTTAAGAGGTAGGCCTATTATGTAAGGTAAAGTTAGGTGGGCCTACTAAATAGGCCTATCAAGTAGGCTTATGTTTGGGCCTATTATTTTATAGGACCTCAAATGAGTTAAGCCTGTTAAATTAACAAGGCTTAGTTTTGAGTTTGAAGAGTAGGACCTATTAAATAGGCTTAATGTTGCGGGCCTATTATTTTTAGGACCTAAATAAGTTATGCCTGTTAAATGAACAAGCCTTTGTTTTCGATTAGTGTAAAGGTAAAGGAATCGGTTCCCAGTTTTAGGCCACCATATGAAAAAACTATAGTGGGGTTACGGTTGAAATTGGGGTTAGGCCAATGAGGTAAGCCTAGCCACCGCGTGTCAGTGTAAATTGTAGAGGGGTTAGTTCCCCATACACAGGGCCACCATATGAAAAAACTATATAGGGCTATGGGTTGATTGCCTGTGCCCTCATCCGTTGGAAATTTCCAACAGACTTCAGTGGAGGGTTACCGACAAAAGCCCTATGTTTTTTCGTTAGAGAGTTATAAATATGTAGGTCTTTAAAGGACCTCTTTATATTTATATTGATTACGGTAATTCTAGCATCGGGAGTTGGGAAAGCCTTATGTTAATAAAAACTGAAATTGCCTCACCTTATTTTTGCTGGGTCTTTGTTTTGCTTCGATGTAGGGCGTTACGATCATTTTCGGTGTAGGGTCGCCACGATGGAGTTACGCGGCGAATTTACTTAAGGTAATTAATATAGGCAGTCACTATATAAACCCCTGAAGAATAGGCCTATCCTTTTATAGTCATTAGGTTTTATATTATAAGGAATTCACTCAGGACTCTAGGGGGGACAAAGACATCCTCCGCGTTTTAAGCTTCGCTGTAACATAAACAGCCCTGAGAGCCGTTCCTTGGTTCGCGTGTATTATTTGCCGTTCTAGCAAAATTTTGTTTTGTCTACTTTTCTGTGGTAGACTAAACAATAAATTGGGTTTTCTTGTTGCTATGTGAGGCTGATTCATACATACAGGTTCTTTGTACGTATGCATGGGCGCCCGTAAGTAGGGGCAAGGGGGGGCGCTTGCCCCCCCCTGGAAATGCCAAGAAAATATATTAAATATTTTCTAAGAAAATATTTATATCCTAAACTTGCTGAAAAGTATCCAACTGCCTCCTAAAGGGTGAAAATTTTTATTTGTGTGCATGATAAAAGGTTGCTACCTTTTTATTTGTTCAGAAGTCCCCCCTTAAAATTATCCCGCCAAGTTGATACATTGAGTTGGTATGATTACTGGGCCACATCATCGCATGACACAAGTAATCAGGAATTTGTTGAGTTGTTGCCACGTACTGTGTTTTATCCTGCCGTACGTCATGCACTGCTCATTCTTTTGACTCTACCAGCAACTACATGCACAGTCGAAAGATCCTTCAGTACACTTCGGCGAGTTAAAACATGGCTGAGGTCTACTATGTCTGATGAGCGACTCTCTGGGTTATGTATGCTCAGTGTACACCGGGAGAAAATCAACTCCAACAAAACTGATTTTATGGAAAAGGTTGTTCATAATTTTGGTAGTGACCGCAGACGACTACAATTCCTATTCAAATGAGCAGTGTAGGTGATGCTCGAAACACCGTTTTCAAATTAGGTACAACATTTACTTCAGTGTGCTTTTTTCTTCATTCTATCATGCTTCTGTTATAAATAAAATAAATGATTGTTATCATGTGCATTGTATGTATATACAATATATATTTGCATTTTCCATTACAGAAAATCAACACTAAACTTGCTTAGAATTAACCTGCTGGTTCCTAAGGGGTCAAAAGTTTTTTGCTTGCTCCGGTCCCTACCTATTAATACATTAAATTTTGCCCCCCCTTGGAAAAAATCCTGCGGGCGCCCATGTACGTATGGCAATTCAATTATTTCATTCCCAATAGGCTATGTCGCCAATCCCGAGGCAATTTTGTATAGATATTTAATTCAATTAATTAATAATTTATATTTAATTATGAAATAAATGTACCACATATGATACCATGTTGTGAGTGCGTATAGTTTTTCCATAGCTCCTGTTAGCAAAATTATTAGTTTCCTCAACACAAACCATGTCAATTTCCACGTGAAACTTTATAAACTCCGGCATTGTCTAAGCCTTAGAGCTTAGACAATGCCAGAGTTTATAAAATTTCACGGGGAAATTGACATGGTTTATGTTGAAGAAACTAATAATTTTGCTAACAGGAGCTACAAACATAAATACAGTCAGAATATGCGACCCCAATTCAGCTTTGCATCAACATAGGACTAATTTTGATCATGTAATTGATATTTACAACTCGGTTCTTCATCTACATATAACTCCAAGGTAAACTCGAGCTTGTCGTTGGGAATGTAATTTCTGGTAGTACAGTTTACCTTGGTTACTAAATTTATAGAATTACAAGTATTATTTTGTTATATTGCATTCTGCAGGTAAAACTAAAGTACATTTTTTTTTCTTGGTTAGTTTGTGGAGCATTACTATCAAATTGCTTCTTGGCGAATTTAAAATTATTTATAAAGAGCGTGAGGATAACCTAATTTAATAAAAGCGTCTTTCATAAAATTATCTTGTTACGTATAAACTGAGGGCTACAAATCCTAAAGACACGTAGAAATAAGCTAATTAAAACACTTCTCTTTGTAGAAACAGAATGAGAGGAAAATCAATGGACATATGCATTTGAATGCATTTTTTATGAAGACTTTGAATACGGACTTGTTCTGTGCTGGGCGAATAAGTGAAATATCTAGAAAGGGAATTTGTGAATTTTCTTCTTCTTCGAGTGCATATGTTATCGATTAGTAAGATGTCATTTAGTTTGCTCAAAATCGAATGAGGATCTAAATTGTTTGTCAGAACAACAAACACATCAACGTTGCGATGCCAAACAAATGAAGAGTCAGTTATATCAGGAAGAAATTTATACTAAAAAATGCTCCATAAATAGGTTAATCAAGGTGGCAGAAAGGGGAGAGCCATACAAAGGCCTTTTTGTCTATAAGAAGAGCTCGCCATCAAATGAAAAATATACGTGTGAAAGTTTTATTAATTCAATAAAAAATGAATTGGATATACACATTAATATCAAAGTTCAGAAAGATGTTCCTTAAAAATTTCAAAGGTAGTAACTACAGGGACTTTGGTAAACAAAGAAACCACGTCGAAATTAATGAAACGCTTATTTTTCAAGTCTATATTAGAAACTTTGTTGGTAAAATCAATCGTATTCTTAATGTGGAATCCGGAAATACTACCCGAGTGGAGACAGACAATGGGAAAGCTATTTAGCTAAGTTGTATGTGGGGCTATTAACATTAGATATGATAAACTAATTAACGGACATTTAATTCAAATCTCTCTGGCTAACACGAGGGCATCATATAGGTGGAAATAAGCGAACAAACATGAACAAAAAATGCATATATTGATGCGCTTATTTTCATCAATATAACGCATTGTAATTACAATCAAAGCAATGATTAGACCCTCGAAATTTTTATTAACCCCAACCGGAGATACTTTTCACTTTTCAGCATGTTCTCCGCGGGTATAAGCTGAACATGGCACTTCAGCAGTTTCTCCCTAAATACAAGTTCATACACTACAAAACTGAAGTGGAGTCAGTGAAACCAGAGTAGGTGGAGCGTGGGTTCGAGCAAATACAATTAACACCGTTCGGGGAAAGTGATTTTCTTATTAATTGTATAGTTTCAACCCCGTACTAATCTAAACCACTGTTCGCTACATAATCTGGACGCAGAATACAATCACACATCCTACTACTATCCAGACCCAATGTCGCTTAATTTGACTGATCCTTGAAGCAGTGTTACGACTTGGTCAAGAAGTAACCCCCCCCCCCCCCCCCCCCGAGTGAATTTTAGATGTAAAACAATGATTTTGTTTTTGGTTTTCTTAGTTTCTTTTTCTCTTCTTTAAATCGGACGAGAATTGGAGTAAATACAATGATTCATCAATGAACGAAATACATCGCTGGCAGGTTTCAGATTTTGCATTTTCTTAACACTTTAATTTGAGATCGTACATTAATCTCGATCTGTCCTTCAGAATTCATAAAACTGAATTATATAATTAAAAAAATTTCATGATAGCAAAAAACAAATGAGCACTTCAGTATTTCGCTGATTTGCTGTTAATTACAAACTAAACTAACCTTTCATTCTTAATTAAGCATAATTAATTGGAAGGTTGAAGAAGAATAACTGCAAAAATAATTTAATGTACATTCAAAGAGTTTGCTCCGCAAATCACAACTTGTCAAATTCACACGCCACTAGTATCTGTATGAGGCGGAATGTAATTTCGTAGCTACCACATCCTTTCAAATATTAAATTGTGACAATCTCGTTTATCCTATAATGACTGGGTAAAATTGTAACATGCCTGCCAAAGATTTTTTTTACAATTTATTATCTTTCAGACTAGAATGAAAAAGAACTTACATAACCTACTAAAATTAGAATTAGTAAACAAACTATTCAAATAGTTTACTCAGATTCATTTCCGAAACATGTTGGTCTTAAAAATATACTCTTTACGAAGTATAAAATTTAACAATTTAAAACTTTACATATAAGAAAAAAAAATTCTAAACTGTTCAGCATTATAAAAATCAACATCTATGATTTTGACAAATCATAACCTCAAGTAATTAACTTTAACGAATCAAAATTTCAAGCATTAGATTTTTCACTACGAATTCCTGCAATAACTACGAAGGTGATGACCAACTGTATGCTTACTCGATAAAGGAATACCGCATTTAGGACACACGAACTTTGTACTTGCGGGATGAGTCAGCATGTGTTTGTCTAAGTAACGTTTAAAAGGGGTTGAGTACAAACAAACCGCGCATTTGAAACTCCTGTTACCCCGGTGAATATCGTAATGTCTTTTGTACGCTGAAGGGTTTTTAAAAGTCTTCTCGCATAACGAGCAGCGCACTGGTTCTCTGTGTTCCATCAAACGATGCTTTAGTAAAATGTATTTGCCACTACAGGTATAATTACACTCTTTACACTTGAATTTTTTGGACTGGTTCTCACCATGGGTATGGATATGTTGCTTGATTGCTTTTTTAGTATCTGCTTTATGGTCGCACACATCGCAAATGAAAGGCCTCGCTCCAGTGTGAATAGCAATATGAGTTAACAAATAACTGTTGCACAAAAAAGAGAGATCACACAGAGGACACTGGTATTTATTCATTGGATTGTGTTGGTTTCTAATGTGTAACCGTAAGGCATTGTTTGTAAAGTATCTGAAGGAGCAGTGGGTACACGGAAATAGCCTGCACTCGGAGTGGAAAGACCTGTGTTTCGTAAGGGAAGTCTGATCGGCATAAAAACTCGCGCAAGTAGGGCAGGTGTACTCGTCCAGATTGCAATGTTGTTTTATTGCTCTGAAACACTGAACGAAATGGTCTACAAGTTCATCGCGTGAAGTAAAACCTTGATTACACAAAGCACAATCGTAAGTACATTTCGTATAATGTGTTTTAGCATGAAGATCATAATCAAGTTTACTAACGAAGGTTATATTACAAATAGGACACTTTTCAGGGGCACATGCCCTCAAATCATACTTAGTTTCTTCTTGTGCAGTAGAATATTCACCTTCAGAGTCATCCTGATTCAGCGAGTCAGGAGAAATCTGGGGGGAGAAAATGTAAAAGTCATTAACTTAACAGCTTTCAGTCACTTGGAAGTTTGGAAGTTAATGAATTCGCGCACCAGACACGCGTAAGAACGTATCTATCCACCAACTCACACCAGGCATGGGGCAATTACTTGGTCAATGTAATTAATTACAATTACTTATTCTCAATTACAATTACTGTAGATGGTGAAATACTTAATTACAATTACTTAGTAAAGTAATTAATTACATTTACAAAGAATTGCATTTTTTTCATAAATACACACTATTTGACTTATGTCATGCTTTTCTACCGAGGTATTTCAATTCCATTTTTAGTTCTGGCCATCATCTTGAATGAAAACTTGATAATATTTGGTCAATAAAATGTACTCTTCTTTTTTTAACATTGCACGGAACTGTATTTTTCATCAAGCAGTTCTTGCTCTGGACAATTGGATATTAGACATATGTATGTGATATGGTCTAATGAAACCAAAAAGAAGGCACTCAAAAAATACTAATATAAGACAAAAGAACAGGCATTTATTTTATCAAAATGATAGGGGAAAAAACTGACAGTTCAGTTAGGAACATCTGAAATAAATGGAACATTTTACGAGAGGCGGTCCAAAAATAAGTTTATACGGCGTATAATTTCGTAACTAAAGGACCTACATTGATTATGTTTGTATCAGGTGAATTCGTCAATCATTGTTCGCAACAATGCACGTCGATTCGGCTGCCATCTACCGTACATTGGTTATACGAGTCAGTTGAACATGGCGGCTCGACTGGAACAGTGCCATGCCCTACGGAGCAGTCCAGGACGTTTACGTTTAATAGCCGCTCGTAAACGTTCCAGTGTTGAACAATATGCAGCTGCATTGATTGTTGTGCCATTTTGTATGAAGTCTGCGGGCAAAACGCCTTTGTGGTCCCAAAACATGGTAACCATAACTTTGCCAGATGACCTCACAATCTTGAACTTCTTCGGTCGCAGGGACCCAGGGTGTTTTCATTCCATGCTGGCACGTTTTGTTTCCGGAGTACGGTGATGAACCCATGTCTCGTCTCCTGTGACAATGCGCTCGAGAAATTCTTGACCACTGACAGACTCGGAATATCGTTGCAGAAATGACAGGGCACTGTTCCACTCGAGCCGCCATGTTCAACTGACTCATATAACCAATGTACGGTAGATGGCAGCTGAATCGACGTGCAGTGTTGCCAACAATGATTAACGAATTCACCTGATACAAACATAACACTGGTATGCATTTGAAATTTTTTTGTCTGCTGTGAGGGTTTTTTCAACTCATATTATATAATTCGACCATGCTGAATTCGAAAATGACATTGGTTTTCCTCAATCAGGTCAGGTTTTTTCTCTATTGGCCATTTATTATAAGTCCAATTTTATCCCCAAATTTATTGATTTTTTTAGCTTAAACACTGTAGATACGAGTAATATTATAAGAACACTCGTGAAAAATGAAAACATTGTGTGAATAAATACTTTTATTCATACAATGAATATGGAAAAAAGTTTATTGAGGAAGGAATGAAGTTTTTTTGGCTTTCCGTCTGTGTTTTTCTTCGGGCACGTCTCGCTTCAAACACCAGCAATAGTCCGCCAGCATATTGATATCCCAGTTTCCCTGGTACCTCTCTTCCATTATTTTGATATCTTGGTGAAATCGTTCACCCTGTTCCTCACTATAATCCCCGCAATTTTCAGGAAAATAGTCCAAGTGGGACCACAAAAAGTGCATTTTTATGGACATGCGCGACCCATGAGCTTTGAAAGCTTCCATCAAGTTTTCGACAACGGACTCGTATTCTGGACTTCTACGCTTGCCAAGAAAATCAGTGACAACTGATTTGAATGCCTGCCAGGCATTCTTCTCAGTTGGAGTCATTGCGTTTTCGAACTGAGTATCCTTGATCAAAGTTCGAATTTGAGGACCATCAAAAACCCCAGCATTTAGTTTAGCATCAGATATATGAGGAAATTTACTCTCGAGATATCGGAATGCTGAACCCTCCTTATTCATTGATTTGATGAAATTTTTCATCAAGCCCAGCTTAATATGAAGTGGTGGGAGCAAAATTTTTGTTGGTGGTACAAGGGGCACTGAAACAACATTATGCGACCCAGGTTCAAAATTCTCTCTGGATGCCCATTCACGCTGTGCATAGTGCTTCTCATCCGCTCGGCTATCCCATTTGCAGAGGAAACATGGGTATTTCGTGTATCCCCCTTGCATTCCCAATACAAATGCCACAATCTGAAAAAAAATGAAAATATTTAAAGAATTTAGAGAATTTGTTCTATCAGATAAAAAAATCTATGCATTGGACTGTATCACTTCTGTGGGGAAGTTAAGTGTTCTTATACGCTCTCAAATAACCTTTGGAAAAACAACATAGTCAATAGCAATAGTTTACTTATGATATTAGTATTACCTTCAAATCTCCACAGATCCTCCAGTTATGTTGGTCGTATACGAGAGCATCCAGTAAAATTTTCATATTATCGTAGCTCTCAGTAAGTTGTACGGAATGTGCTACAGGGACTGATGCAACCCTATTCCCAATGTTGAGAAGTACTGCTTTCAAACTTCGTTTAGACGAGTCTATAAACAGCCTCCATTCTGATGCGTTATATGGCAGGCCCAAGGATTCGATTAGCCCCTCAACATTGCAGCAGTACACTAAAGAAGAGGTATTTTCGTGCACTGCAAAAAACTTGCGGAATTCTTCCTCTCGTTTCCTATACCAGGAGAATGTTGTTCCCGGAGCCAGCAAGTTGTCCTCTCGAAGTCGTGAGCCCAAGATCTCGGCAGCTAATTTGGAAAGTCCTAAATCCCTGGTAAGATCATTAAGTTTGGCCTGGTTGAGAGGCCTCGGCTCATTTGAAGCGGTATTTTGAGGTATATACGACTGGGACTGGTCATTGATTCATCATCAGAATCATCGAAGTCCAGGGTTTGAGGTGGGTCGGGTATTGGAATTCCAGGACCATGGGGTACAGGTCTCATAGCAGAAGGAATGTCAGGGTATACAACAATGTGTTTATTCTTCTTGTTAACTCCTGAAAATAGAAACACAGAAACATGGATATAAAACTTGCATATGAAATAGAAGAAGCATTCAGACAGTGGTGGCTCGTGAGGGAAGGCTGCGGTCTGTAAGATATGAAATAGGTCGATGGAGTCTGTATATTTTCTTTCTTTTTCATTCATATTGTCCCTTCGGGGACAATATGAATGAAAAAGAAAGAAAATATACAATCATTGTATATGTAAATGTAACTTGTATAACAATATGTATGTGTAAATGTATTTTCTATAACAATATGTATATGTAAATGTATGATTACCATTATGGTGAATATTATGCTATATATGGTGAATATTACATTATGGTGAATATTATGTCAAGTTTCATACGAGGATTTCAAAATATTTAAGAAAAATAAATTTATAAGCCCACCTTGGAGGTTTGTCATGCAGAAATAGCAATCTGTCGTGTGATCCTTTCTTTCTCTCCAAATCATGGGAATTCCAAAAGGCAAAGATTTCGCTCTGCCTTTGCTCCATCTTCTCAAATTTTCAATGCACGTCTTGCAGCACATATGAGGGGCGAAATTTTTGTCCTGGTCCCCTAGCTTAATTCCAAAGTATGCTCTATACATTGTCTTCACAAATTTAGTGATTTGGGACTGGTTATTTGGCATGGTAACCGTCCCACATATGTAGCAGAATCTATTGGGATCATTTTTACACGCTCTATTCATTATGAAATATTTTATCTATATGCCTGAAAAGTAAAAAAAGATATTACACAAGTGAAACAAGTGATGATAGATGTTACTGTTCCAATTCCGCTTTGACAAAATCACGAAAAATTCTATTTTATTTATGAGGCCATAGCCGGATAACCTGAGCTGGTTGAGAAAAACGGATTGCAGATTCGAAATCAGCAGGAAAAACTCTATAAGAATCACTTACAAAACCCTTGACAGCAAAATTGATGCATACCAGTGTAATCTAGTGATGGATCGAATAACCGCAACCGCACTACAACCGCACAAAAATTCACAACCGCAACCGCCGTTCCATAAGTGCGGTTGCGGTTGTAACTTTCCAATGGGTGGAGGCTGGGGAAAGTGGTAGGTGGGATGAACAGTGCGATGGGTCCTCGTCCCTCATCCTGGTAACACACTTAGTGCAAAATATGGTTTTAATTAATTTGACCTATTCTTTCATAATAGCTATATAAGTTTAGAATATACTTCATTTAAATAGTATTTATTTAGTAAATACCTTATGTTGAACACAAGTTTTGCAACACACAAATAGCGGTAGCGGTGTATTGCAAAACTTGTGTTCAACAAAAGGTATTTACTAAATAAATACTATTTAGTATATATTATGTACCAAGTGTGGCTAAATCGCACTATAGTGGCTAAATCCAGTTAATAATTACGCATTTTTCCTAGTATATGATAACCGCAACCGCAACCGCGGTTGGAAAAAATTCGACAACCGCAACACGCGCGGTTGTGAAAAACCGACCACTCGATCCATCACTAGTGTAATCAATGTAGGTCCTTTAGTTACGAAATTATACGCCGTGTAAACTTATTTTCTGACCGCCTCTTGTATTTCAAATAAAAAAAATAAAATTTTATTTCAAAAGAAAGCTCAATGAGACATGATGAGCGAGTAGTTTAAACTATAAGTATGATCCGTTAACTTTAATATTCATGTAATTGTATCAATTACCTTCGTTTCCTAATGTTATTAATTACAAATGCAATTATATTTCAGGTAGTCAATAACAATTACTTACCAATTACAAGAAAAATTGTAAATAATTACAATTACCCTATGCCTGACTCACACCAATAAAATAATAATAATAATAAAAAATATATATGCGCCTCAATGATGTAGTGGTTAACGTCGCTGACCACGAATCCATCGGCCCCTGGGATCGAGACCCAGTGACGGAAGGCGGCGCGCGGCAAAACCCAGCTGTTCATCCTTCCACACAATATAAAAAATTGTTTGGTAGATAAATGGGTAGCCTAGTGGTTAAGACGCTGGGCTGTTAGTGGGGCGTGGCTCGGACTCCACGTTAAACTGTAGGTCTGAGGTGGACTGACAAGCTTGACCTTCGTCAAAATGAATAATTCAGGCGGAAGCAAAACCAAGGTTAAACCAAGGTTTGTATATACCTTTCCTTTCAACTGTTCCGCGCGATGATTCCTCATTTCACGAAGGTAAGGTCAAGTTTGTCGCCCCCTCCTCTCGAATTGGCCTGAAGAAGTGAGATGGTTTCTTGTACTCTCCACCTCACATAGCCGGTTACGCCCGGCTAATCGAGGATTGTTCTGAGCCAGGTCTCTCTCTCTCTCTCTCTAACAGCAGTTAGTCCCCCTAACAGCAGTTAGTCCCCCTCCAACAGCAGTTAGTCCCCCTCCAACAGCAGTTAGTCCCCCTCCAACAGCAGTAGTCCCCCTCCAACAACAGGTAGTCCCCTCCCCCAGTAGTTAGTCCCCCTCCCCCAGTAGTTAGTCCCCCTCCAACAGCAGGTAGTGACTCTCCTTCCACGTTGGAGGGGGCTCAAGCTCTGCGGAGATTGTCCCCTCGTTAGTGAGGGGCTATTCAACTCCCGACAGCCCTGTCTGTTCGGGAAACGGGTCGTGCTAGGGGGCGGTCAGAATAGGGGAGGCTCCCTCCGTGCAATGCTTTTTAATGCTAGGTCGATCAGGAACAAGTTTGGCGAGCTACGGGCACTCTTAGCATCAGAATACCAGGATATCGTTGCTATCACCGAGTCCTGGATTCATACTGATCGTAGGGACTACGTTGGGAGTTCGAAATTCCCGGGTATAGAATGTTTCACAAAGACCGCACCCGTGGGGAGGGGGGTGGGGTACTAATATACGTCAGAGACACGTTGAGTGCGGTTGACTGCCAGTTCCGGTCGGAACGGGAGCTGCTTGGCGTCGATCTGAACGTGGGAGGGACGAACTATACGTTAATCTTGGTGTACAGACCTCCGCATCTCCTCCTCGTGGAGGATACAGCCCTGTACACCGAACTCAGTAGCCTGCTAGGGGATAGGGTGTGTGTAGTTTTAGGAGACTTCAACTGTCGCGGCATAAAGTGGGAAAACAGGACTGCCGATGCTGAAGGGAGGAGGCTAGTTGACTTTGCTGATGAGAACTTCCTCACTCAGTGGGTCAACGAGCCTACACGAGGCGAAAGCGTTCTAGACTTAGTATTCACGACCGAAGACAACCTCGTCACTGGCCTCACCGTTGACGAATCATTGGGCGGGAGTGATCACGGTCTTATTAGGTTCCGTGTGTGCGTCCCTCGGGTGAAGCGTAGTAACTCGAGAGGCAGTAAGCTCGATCTCCGGCGGGCGAACTTTGTTAGCCTCAGGGATAGCGTAGGAGAGATGGGGTTAGAGGTTGGCGGCGATGTTGAGGGAGTGTGGAGTGCATTCCGGGACTAGTTTATGGTGCTGCAGTCTGCTGCCATACCCTCAAAACCGGTCACCCCTGCTTCAACGCAGCCTAAGTGGTTCAATCGTGACATCGCTTCGGCTATCCGAAATAGGAAAGTAGCGTATAGGAGGGCGAAGGCCAATCGTTCCCACGAGAACACTGAAGCGTATGTCCGCCTGTGTAGGGAAGTGAAGGCGAAGGTTAGGCTAGCGAAACGTAACGAAGAACTACGGGTGGCAAGCCTCTGCAAGGGGAACCCTAAGGAATTCTTCAGTTATGTTAATAGTAGAAAGCCCATTAGAAGCATGATAGGTCCGTTAAAGGACGGAAGCGGCGTTCTGCGGACATCGCTAATGTGCTTAATGAGTACTTTGCGGGAGTGTTCACCAGGGAGGATACCCGCGTCATCCCCGAGCCAGGCGTGAGGCACGAAGGTGCTGGCCTGGATAGTGTTAGATGTACCGCGACAGTCGTTGCCGATAGAATAGACAAACTGAGCGCGTTTAAGGCTCCTGGGCCAGACCAGTTTCTCCCCAGAGTGTTGCGAGAAGTGCGCGACCAGGTGGCTCCCCACCTGGCTACAGTCTTCAACAAATCGTTGGAGACGGGCCAGGTGCCTGGTGACTGGAGGGAAGCCAACGTGACCCCTATCTTTAAGAAAGGGGATCACGAAAGTCCAGGGAACTATCGTCCCATTAGTCTCACTTCAGTTGTAGGTAAATTATTAGAAGGGATAATAGCTGATAGGATCGTTGACCATTTGGATTCGTACAAGCTGCTTGGGGACTCCCAACATGGGTTTAGACGGCATAGGTCGTGTCTCACCAACTTGCTCGAGTTTTTCCACGTCATGTTGAGTGAGTATGATAAGAGTAGGGCGATTGATATACTTTATCTCGACTTTCAGAAAGCCTTTGATAAGGTACCTCACCGCCGGCTAATGGCGAAAGTGCGCGCGCTGGGTATCGGTGGGGAAATAGGTAGGTGGATTGAAAACTGGCTGAGTAATAGGCGGCAGAGGGTTGTAATTAAAGGGGCTAGTTCGGGGTGGGCATCGGTCACTAGTGGGGTTCCTCAGGGTTCCGTTTTGGGGCCACTGTTGTTTATCATTTACATAAATGATATCGACGGTGACATCGTCAGTCGGATCGCCAAATTCGCTGATGACACCAAGCTTGGGGCCAATGTTGGGACGCCCGAAGCGATCGAGCAACTGCATGCGGACCTAGGTAGGATAGGAGAGTGGTCCGAAAAATGGCAAATGCCGTTTAACTTGGGTAAATGCAAAGTGATGCACATTGGCTACGCCAATCCCAAATAGGACTACTCGATGTTGGGTAGTAATATCGAGGTGACTAATTTAGAAAAGGACTTGGGTGTGCTAATTAGCAGCGACCTTAAGTTTACGAAACAGTGTGTAGAGGTGGAAAAGAAAGCCCAGAAACTATTGGGTTATATCAGGAGGCAATTTCAGTTTCGGAACAAGGAGATTGTGCTCTCACTGTACAATTCCCTTGTTCGGCCGCACCTGGAGTATGCTGTGCAGTTCTGGTCGCCCACCCTCAGGAAAGATATTGAGAGGCTGGAGCGAGTGCAGGCGAGGGCCACAAAGTTAATCCCTTCCGTTAGGCATATGGGCTACAATCGACGGTTACGCGCCCTGAACTTGTTTTCGCTTGAAACTCGGAGGCTGCGCTGTCAACTGATTGAGGTTTTCAAGCTCTTATGCGGGTTCAACGATGTCGATTTTAGAAGTATGTTTAGTTTAAATGATAACCCAACTCGTAACAATGGTTGGAAGTTGGATTTGAAAAGGTTTAGGACTAGTGTGTGTGGGAATTACTTTACGTATAAGATCTGTGACACATGGAACAGGTTACCTTCGGAAGTTGTGAACAGTTACTCTGTGGATCAGTTCAAGAAAAGGTTAGACCAAATCTTGCACACTATTTGAGTGTGTACAAAATTTTCCCTGGCACCCGTTGCCATTGGTACCTCCTCGGTATGGGCCGCAAGGCCTTTTGAGGTACTTCTTTTCCTTGTAACTCCTTGTAACTCTCTCTCTCTCTCGAGCCAGGCGTGAGGCACGAAGGTGCTGGCCTGGATAGTGTTCGATGTACCGCGACAGTCGTTGCCGATAGAATAGACAAACAGCGCGTTTAAGGCTCCTGGGCCAGACCAGTTTCTCCCCATAGTGTTGCGGGAGGTGCGCGACCAGGTGGCTCCCCACCTGGCTACAGTCTTCAACAAATCGTTGGAGACGGGCCAGGTGCCTGGTGACTGGAGGGAAGCCAACGTGACCCTTATCTTTAAGAAAGGGGATCACGAAAGTCCAGGGAACTATCGTCCCATTAGTCTCACTTCAGTTGTAGGTAAATTGTTAGAGGGGATAATAGCGGATAGGATCGTTGACCATTTGGATTCGTACAAGCTGCTTGGGGACTCCCAACATGGGTTTAGACGGCATAGGTCGTGTCTCACCAACTTGCTCGAGTTTTTCCACGTCATGTTGAGTGAGTACGATAAGAGTAGGGTGATTGATATACTTTATCTCGACTTTCAGAAAGCCTTTGATAAGGTACCTCACCGCCGGCTAATAGCGAAAGTGCGCGCGCTGGGTATTGGTGGGGAAGTAGGTAGGTGGATTGAAAACTGGCTGAAGAATAGGCGGCAGAGGGTTGTAATTAAAGGGGCCAGTTCGGGTTGGGCCTCGGTCACTAGTGGGGTTCCTCAGGGTTCCGTTTTGGGGCCACTGTTGTTTATCATTTACATAAATGATATAGACGGTGGCATCGTCAGTCGGATCGCCAAATTCGCTGATGACACCAAGCTTGGGGCCAATGTTGGGACGCCCGAAGCGATCGAGGAACTGCGTGCGGACCTAGGTAGGATAGGAGTGGTCCGAAAAATGGCAAATGCCGTTTAACTTGGGTAAATGCAAAGTGATGCACATTGGCTACGCCAATCCCAAGTCGGACTACTCGATGTTGGGGAGTAATATCGAGGCGACTGATTTGGAAAAGGACTTGGGTGTGCTAATTAGCAACGACCTTAAGTTTACCAAACATTGCGTAGAGGTGGAAAAGAAAGCCCAGAAGCTGTTGGGTTATATCAGGAGGCAATTTCAGTTTCGGAACAAGGAGACTGTGCTCTCTCTGTACAATTCCTTGGTTCGGCCGCACCTGGAGTATGCAGTACAGTTCTGGTCGCCCACCCTCAGGAAAGATATTGAGAGGCTGGAGCGAGTGCAGTCGAGGGCCACAAAGTTAATCCCTTCCGTTAGGCATATGGGCTACAATCGACGGTTATGCGCCCTGAACTTGTTTTCGCTGGAAACTCGGAGGCTGCGGGGTCAACTGATCGAGGTTTTCAAGCTCTTATGCGGGTTCAACGATGTCGATTTTAGAAACATGTTTAGTTTAAATGATAACCCAACTCGCGACAATGGTCGGAAGTTGGATTTGAAACGGTTTAGGACTAGTGTGTGTGGGAATTACTTTACGTATAAAATCTGTGATACGTGGAACAGGTTACCTTCAGAAGTTGTGAACAGTTCCTCTGTGGTTCATTTCAAGAAAAGGTTAGACCAAATCTTGCACACTATTTGTGTGTGTAGAAAATTTTTCGTGGCACCCGTTGCCATTGGTACCTCCTCGGTATGGGCCGCAAGGCCTTTTGAGGTACTTCTTTTCCTTGTAACTCACTCTCTCTCTCTCTCCTTTCCAGTGAATATAGGTTTAATTCGCGTAACCTTTCCCAGTAATTTAGTTCTTTGCACCTCTTGATCTTGGCTGTGAAGCTTCTCTGAATCCCTTCTAGCTGTCTAATGTCTTCTTTTTTATATGGAGATGTTGGAACCGAGCAGTATTCCAATTTGGGTATGATCAGTGTTTTCAGTAGAGGAATCATTATATTCCTATCGCTTCGTTTAAAGGTTCTCAGTATCTGCCCAGTTACTCTCTTTGCTCTGTTTACTGCGATCTTATTTTGTTTCAAATTTCGCATCATCAGTTATTACAACCCCTAAGTCTTTTGCTTTAGAATTTCTCTGAATTTCCTGTCCATTTGGGGTATAATATTCCATGGATTTTAAGTCCTCCCTTTTTCCGTACCATAACAGCTGAAATTTCTCAGTGTTAAACTTCATATTGTTGTCTTCCGTCCACTTGTAGTTTCTGTTCATGTCCGTCTGTGGA
Source organism: Bathynomus jamesi (assembly GCA_023014485.1). Classification (NCBI taxonomy): domain Eukaryota; kingdom Metazoa; phylum Arthropoda; class Malacostraca; order Isopoda; family Cirolanidae; genus Bathynomus; species Bathynomus jamesi. The sequence continues at coordinate 2,208,016 of JAJOZX010000054.1, read as the reverse complement.
GATCCTATATCTTCTGGGTTTCTTATTTTTCTACTGATCTTTGTGTCATCGGCGAAGGATGTTACTTTGCTGTCTCTGGTAACGTCCTCATCTATGTCAGTTAGCATGATTATGAAGAGTAGTGGAGCTAATACTGTTCCTTGTGGTACTGAGCTGAGGACCTCTGATTCTGATGAAGATGCTCCTTGTACTGTAACGACTTGCCGACGCTCACTAAGGAAATTATATATCCATTTTCCTACTTTTCCTGTTATTCCCATATACTTCAGTTTATGTATTATGATTCCATGGTCACACTTTTCGAACGCTTTGGCAAAGTCTGTGTATATTAAATCATAGTTTTCATTACTTTCCAGTGCATCAATAATGTTGTTGTTGTGTTCCATTAGTTGTGATAGGCATAATCTGCCTGACCAAAACCCATGTTGGTTATCATTTAATTTTTTCCGAGTTTCCAAAAAGTCATAGATTTTCTGTGTAATTATTCTTTCACATATTTTCGTGATATGAGATGTATGCGACACTGCCCTATAGTTTTTGGCCTCGGACCGATCCCCCTTTATATATTGGCGCTACGTTCGCGCTCTTCAGGATGCCCGGTATTTCTCCCGTGTCTAGTGATCGTCTCCATATCCAATATAGGGGCTCAGCGATAGCATTCTTGCAGTTTTTGATCAGTGTGGCATTCAATTGTTCGGTCGTGCCGCTGAGTGTGCTTTTAGTTTCCCTATAGCTTGTATAATATCATTTGTAGTAAAGTCGAAGTCCGTTATACTTTCCCCTTGTAGTTCTTCTTCAAAGAACGCGTTTCTATCGCATATCAGTTTGTCAGTTTTTGGGATACTGGAAGATGATTCGTACTGAGCTCTTGATATTTCTGTTAGATCATCAGATAAAGCACTGTCTTCGTTTTTCAAAGGTCCAATAGTCGCATGGTTTTTCGACTTCCTTTTTGCAAAATTATAGAACTACGTTGAGTGAACATTTATCGCATCTATAGCGTCGTCGTCTTTTTCTGTATGCTTCTCAATTAGTTCCTGTATGACGCAATCGATACTCTGCAGTTTATCATTTAATATTTTTTTTATTTTTCTGATGTTGTCATCTTTACAGTAACTTAATTTTGCAGTCACTCTTTTTCTTTCGGAACAATGCCCTCTTTATTATATATATATATATATATATATATATCCCCGCAAGGGGGTTCTAAGCTCGTGCTCTTGAGTGCTCTTTGTGCTCGTTTGTACGTGCTTGTTCCTGGAGGTTTCACGTGCGCCCTCCCGGCCCTAGCACCCAAGGATGATGGGGCTCGACCCTGCAGTCCTTGTCATCCTTGGTCTTTTTCCACTTTGACTGTCCCCTCCACCCTTTCTTTTTCCTCTGTCTTTCCTCTCACTTTTTCTTTGTTTTTCCGCTGAGATATGCCCTTTAAATAGAGGCGAATCGGTTCTTCCTGAACTAAAAAAAAAAAAAAAAAAAATATATATATATATATATATATATCCCTCGTTAACCTCGTTGCGGTTTCGTGCATCGGTCTCTCATACGAAGGTCAAGCTGGTGGCCCCGCCTCTAGGCCTGGCTTGGTGGAGGAGCGAGTTGCTCTCTTGCGCTCTCCACCGCACATAGCCAGGTACACCCGGCTCATCTGGTACCGTCCTGAGCCAGGCATCTAGTCTTCTCTTGAAGACTTCAACTTTGACCCCTGCAATGTTTCTGAGGTCCTTAGGAAGCTGGTTAAAAGGTCTTGGCCCCCTGACAACCAAGCTATTTTCCTTCAGTGTTTAGGAGGTCCCTTGTCAGGCCTTTAATTTGGGAACACTACACATTCTGCCTTTCCTATTTTCCAGCGTTGTTTGGATGGTAATTGGGTTTAGTTTGAGGTTTGTTACCAGTTTTTCGATCATTTTCCATATGTGGATTATGGTATACCCCTCTTCTCCTTTCCAGGGAGTACAGATTTAGTTTACGGAGACTTTCCCAGTAAGTTGAGTTCTTTGCAGCCATTATTCTTGGCTGTGAAATGTGTGTGCGTTTTTTCTAGTTTATTAATTTCTTCCTTTTTATATGGAGACGTCAAAACTGAGCAGTATTTAAGTTTTGGTATGATCAGTGTTCTCAGCAGAATATATATTTATTTCCTTTCTTTATTTTACCGCCGATTCGTACCTAGGGAAAGTGGTACATATCTCGGCGAGACAGTGGGTGGGTGGTGTCACTGGGTTGGGGATGGTAAACTAGGGGAATGGATAAGGTTCGGTTGCTGAATAGGCGGAAGGAGGGGTATGGACTTAGATGCAGTGAAGCAGCTAGGAATGGGTAAAAAAAACGAAAATCACTTCCGCTGAAAAATGGGAGCCTTCGGCGAGTATGGATTGTAGACGCTGGGGTATGGAAATACTGGACAAGAGAGGGAAACACTTGCGGCGAAGAGCGGACAGGTTCGGGCATTCAACCAGAAAGTGTACGACGGTGATGAGGGTATGGCAAGTAGGGCAGAGCAGGGCTGGCGATTTAGCCATAAGATGAGCATATGTAATGCGTGTGTGTCCAAGGCGGAGACGGACTAAAATCACTTCTTTATGACGGGACCGGTGAAATGAGGAGGCCCAGTATCCTAGTTGCGGTTTGACCTTGTGGAGTTTGTTTTGTGTGGCCTGGTCCCATTCCCGTTGCCAGATGGAGCGGAGAGTCGGGAAGAAGTCGGAGAAAGGAAGGGGCCGGAAGGAGGCCAGCAGTAAGCAAGCAGGCCGTCTTTGCCGTGCGGTCCGCCTCCTCGTTACCTTGGATGCCGACATGTGCCAGGATCCAGCAGAAGGCGATTGTCTTGTACTGGAAAGTTGTTAATAAGTGGAAGGTTTGCTGGATGGTGCGGATGAGCGGATGGGGGGGGGGTTAAATCTCTCGAGGGAGAGAAGTGCACTTTGGGAATCTGAATAAATGACAAAGGAACTGCCAGAGTGGGTGTGCACAATGTCGAGGGCCTCCACAATCGCGAAGTTCTGCTGAGAAAACCGAGGCCTCGCGGGGCACTGACGCCTCGCGAGAGCTGCTGGGGCAGTATCACCGCTGAGGCGGCCGTACCAACCTCCGAGCGGGAACCAACTGTATAAATGGGGAGAGTGTCCGGGTGTTGGGTTGCGTATTCTCGGAAGAGTGACCTGTATACCGTAGCGATCGTGGTAAGCTTTGGTAGGGCACACAGGTCCCTACAAAACTTGATAGGGGTGAGGAGCCAGGGAGGGTAAATGCTGTATGAGATGGGGATAACTGAGGGAGGGGGCATGTTGGAAAGGTCCTGGAAGGAGTGGACCGCTTCAGTGAAGTGCCAGCTCCATCCTTGGGGTGGGAGCTCAGAAATCACCGCGCATAGAAGCGAAGAGGGTAGTCTCTGTGCACGAAGGTATGTCCTCATGAGGAGCAGACCCCGTCGGAGGGTGAGAGGGAAGTAATTGCATTCCACTTGGAGGCTGGAGGCTGGGGAAAAGCGGAAGGCACCGGTGGCGAGGCGGAGGCCCCTATTAAGTACCGGGTCCAAGATACGGAGGCAGGCGTTGGAGGCTGAACCGTATACAACACTGCCATAGTCTAGCTTCGACTGCACCATGAAAGTGTAAAGGCGAAGGAGAGCGCATCGGTCTGCGCCCCATGTGGTGTGGGAGAGAAGAGCGAGGGGACGTTGGAGAGATTGCTTCAGGTGTTTGAGATGGGGAACCCAGTTGAGCCGCCGGTCCAGAGTCATGCCTAGAAATCGCGTGGAGGGTACCACCTCAAGAGGATTGCCGTATAACGTGACAGAGGGGACAGGAAGGGTTGAGGGTCTTCTGCTGAAGAGCATACATTTGGTTTTAGGGGTGGAGAGGCGGAACCCCACCAACGTCGCCCACCTTCCCACCCGATAGACGGCGAGCTCAATTTGCTGTTGAACTACGGACGGCTACCGCCCTGCAAAGTAGATCGCAAGGTCATCCACGTAGATGGAAGAATGGATGGTGGGTGGAAGACATTTTGAGACGGTCTACAACACCCATTGGGCAAGTTGTGAGAATTTCGATTAGGCAGCATCCTACATCACATTGCTACGGGAATTAATTCAACCGGTAGATTCCGTGAGAGGGCAGGGACTAAAACTCACGATCTCACCCCTTGCAAGATATTACCTGCCTGTTGAAACTCACAAGATTTCGGGCGCCTTTAGAGCCCAATCTGCGACCTTCCATCTTCTACTTATTGCTGATCGCTAGCCCTATGGACCGCCATAGGCACCGGGGAGACAGTTGCTCCGACGAGCCGAGGCGTTGGGCGCGCGATTGATGGAAAATTTTGGCCGAAGTCATAGGCCCTATGACGCGCTACTTATAAGTCAACGAGTGGTTTATAGAGGGGTCTGCTGCCGGGCTAGGATCACCCCGGCCCTACCTTTTCATAGGTGCTTTCAGCCACGGTCAAACTTCGATAGGTACCCGGGGGACGTGGACCGAGAATTAATTGAACGGCTACAGAGGCTACTTTGCGCGGCTACTAGCTCCATTCGCAAAATTCTCCAGGTTGTCCCCGGCACACGCTTAGACTCATCGGCGATCCCATTACTCCGGGAACCCAATACGAGGCCTATCCATTAGGCCTATGGCTCTGGGGAGAAGATTAGATAAGATTTCCCCCCGCTTCCTAGCCTTACAAATTCATGGAATCATAGGCTAACCGACGTGGTGCAAGGTACGGTTTTCACGTGTTGTCGTACCCCGAAAGACTTATCGGGTCCCCTTGACTCCGGGAACCCAATACAGCCTATCCATAGGCTTATGGCTTGGGGAGAAGAAGATTCCCCCCGACTCCTAGCCCTATAAATGGAATCATCGGCTAATCGCCGCAGTGCAGTCGTCAATCACCTGACCAAAAAGAAATCTATCTACCATTTCATAGGTGCTTTCAGCCACGGTCAAACTTCGATAGGTACCCGGGGGACGTGGACCGAGAATTAATTGAACGGCTACAGAGGCTACTTTGCGCGGCTACTAGCTCCATTCGCAAAATTCTCCAGGTTGTCCCCGGCACACGCTTAGACTCATCGGCGATCCCATTACTCCGGGAACCCAATACGAGGCCTATCCATTAGGCCTATGGCTCTGGGGAGAAGATTAGATAAGATTTCCCCCCGCTTCCTAGCCTTACAAATTCATGGAATCATAGGCTAACCGACGTGGTGCAAGGTACGGTTTTCACGTGTTGTCGTACCCCGAAAGACTTATCGGGTCCCCTTGACTCCGGGAACCCAATACAGCCTATCATTAGGCCTATGGCTTGGTAGGAGAAGATTCCCCCTCGACTCCTAGCCCTAGAAATGGAATGATCAGCTAATCGACGCAGTGCACTGGTCAATCACGTGACCGAAAAGAACACCTCCCACATCGTACGGGATGGGGGATCTCCTGAGCCCCGGACCCCTTCGTAAATTGCTTGGAAATCTATGCTGAGGGGGAGAAACCGGTCGTTCCCCGATAGGGACATAGGTCCTATACTCGGAGAACTCACATAACGCCAGTTTTACCCCCACGACTGTGTTCATAACTATGGAAAAGCATAGAACACTGAGGATGCTTCCCTGTGGGACCCCGTCCTCCTGCACGAAAGTGTCTGAGAGGATTGAGCCCACCCGAACTTTAAAGGTTCGGGAGGAGAGGAAGCCCCTGATGAAAGTCGGCATGGCTCCGACGAGACCCAGATTTTGAACTGACAGGATTATTGTCCGACGGGTGGTGTCGTAGGCCTTCTGTATGTCAAAAAAATGATAGGACGAACTGTCCACTGTCGAAGGCATTTTGTATGACTCAGCTGAGAAGCAGGAGGGGACAGTGGTGGAGCGAAATTGTCTGAAGCCGGACTCGGTAGTCGGGAAGGAATCACTATTTTTAAGGAAGGATAATCGCGTAGCGACCATTTTTTTCGAAGACTTTGCAGGCACAACACGTTAGGGCGATAGGTCTATAGTTTGTGGGATCGAGGAAGTTTTTGCCGGGTTTGGGGATGAGGATTATGTGGGCCTCTCTCCACCTGGAGGGGAAGGTGCCCTCTATCCATATGCGGTTGTATAGGTCTAGTAGAAAAATTTGAAAGGGTAGGGTGGATGTGCTGGATCATGCTGTACGGGATACCGTCCGGGCCGGGACAAAGGGATGCCTGTAGTTCATGCATAGTGAACAACCGATTGTAGGTGCTGTCTAGGGACGGTGAAGAGGAGCTATTGTTAGGGGCGGGTACGAGGAACTGTCTGCGGAGGGAGAAACGGCGGCGAAGGTAGAAGTTAGGTGGTGTGACACCGATACAAGTCCGTCGTTAGTCCGGAGGACCGAGGGTCGGGAGGGGACATGTCGCCTCTCAACACCCCGTACCTTCTTCCAGATGGTAGCCGAAGGTGTAGTGGTGGTGACGCCGGACACAGAGGCACACCAAGAAGCTCGGCGCGCTGTCTTCATTGTACGGCAGGCGATGACCCTGGCCCGCTGTATCTCCGTGCGATGGATGGTGAGTCGTGTACGGTAGAAGCGTCGAGTAGCCTTCTTCTTGGCGCGTATGGCCTCCGTGCACTCTGGGGTTCACCAAGGTACCCGTCGGGAGCGGGTGTAGGCAGAGGATCGTGGGATGTTAGTGCACGCGCCCGCTACAACGATTGATTCGAAGTATACGATGCACTCGTCGGAGGATGGGAAGTGGGCAGTCGTAAGGGTTGTATATGTATTGTCGTGGAAGCGGGACCAGTTAGCTTTGGCAATAATCCAGTTTTCCGGTACCCAAACGGTCCGGTCGGGCCAATTTAGCGTGAGTTAACCAGGGAAATGGCCACTACCATAGTCCTCTTGAATGAATTGAATTGCTATGTGAAATCTAGGAGGGCATTGGTCGAGACGAATGACAGGTCTATACAGGATGGAGTGCAGCTGGTGGCATGGTAGAATGTAGGAGAGCCATCATTGAGGCCTTCGAAGGAGAGCTCGGTCATGATAGTAATCAGGGTCGGGGCCATATAGGTGGAAAGTGCGTCTCCCCACAAGGGGTGGCGACTACTGAAATCGCCGTAATAGAAAGGGCCTGGGGCGTTGTTTTACCACCTCCACCAGGTCATCGCGGGAGACTTGAGTGGGGAGGGAGGTATATTGAGCAGACGGTGCACTGTCTATCCAAGGAAAGCCGGGTAGCAATCTCCTGTAATGGGGATCGGATAGAGAGATTGTGGAAGGGGACTGCGTGGTGCACGAATATGGCAGCCCCCCTTCGAGTGAAGATAGGTGACGGGGTGGTGATGTAGGAATATCCAGTAGGGCAGGGCATGGGCATGGTCCCCAGGATTAGCTCCTGTAGACAAACACACACCGGACGGGAAGAGGCACTTAAAGAATTAAGACCTTGTAGTTCGTGAATATTTCTCTGCAGTTCCAGCGTACTATTGTAGTTTTCGGAGGGTCCATTATTTGACGATGGATGATGGGTAAAGGTGTAGGTGCTAGGGGGTTGGGATGTGAGGGAAGATCTGAGGTTCGCGAAGGCGAAGGATGGGTCAGGAGCATAGCTGGCTATCTGCCGTTCACCAGAGAAGGAATCGGTTGGCCAGTCGACCTCAGCGGGGATTGTGGGGTCGTGTCAGCCGAGCGAGACCGGAGGTGTGGATCACGGCAGTTAGTGGAACGTCGTGGGTCAGAGGGTGGGGGGTTTCTTGGTGGGCTTCTGTGGTCGGGCCAGGGAGGGGGCGCTTTATTTTCCATGGCGGTACCTCCCCGCCTGTCTGGGGTCTCACGGCGGACCCTGGATGGCGATAGGGGTTACCAGGAGGATCGGGCAGGTGGGAGGGAGGACGCGTTCAGGGTGGTTGATGAGGAGGGGGCCGGGGGTGTTGGGGCGGAAGGAGATGAACCAGTGTGTTCTCGTGGAGGGGTGGAAAAATGCCACGTCCATAAGACGCATGGGCACGGCCGAGCTCCCCTTGGCCACACGATGTAGATGCACCAGTGCCCATCCACTGGATCCTCGGGGGAGAGGATGTTGTCCAGATTGGACCTCGTCATGGGAGGCGGGTCATGTAATTCGGCTACTATTGTCAGAGTCTGTGGGGGTCGATTGGAGGGACTTCTGCGGTGGGGTGACATGGTCCTCGTACACGAAGAGGGGGTGTAAGGGTCCGAGCTGTCTTCTTAGATCTAGGGGAAGAGGGAGAGGCCTGTTGAAAGGCCGGAGAGTCTGGCGACTCGCTCCAGCGTCTCCACCTCGTCGGCTTACCCCGAGCGTTAGGTTCGGGTGTGTGCATAGAAGGCTGGGTTCAAGGTAGACTAGGCCTGGGTTTCCTCGTTCCAGATTCCTGGGAAATCTTTAGCAGGTGAGGTGTGTGAAGAAGAGGGATGGTGGGGGGGACAGGAGGTCGTCGGGTCCAGCGAGGACTCCCTTTGGGAGGGGTGGAAAGCAGTGGTCGAGGAGGGTTTGAGCGGCATGCCGACTGGACAGAGCCAAGGGTAGCAGCGTAAGATACTCCCGGCCTCACCTCCCGACTCCATACCCTCTCTCGCGCCTCTCGGAGGCTAAGGAAGTCCGCTACCTGCAGGCCTCGGACCTCCTTCTCGAACTTGAAGAAAAGGTATTCGCGGGATGAAGATGGGTGTGCGCCTTCGCAATTGGAGCATTTGGGTGTGTTGAGGCACTTGTCTGGGTGAGTGATTTCTCTGCAGCGAACACACAGTTGGTGCGGTTCTCGGCAAACTGAGCTGACGTGTCCGAACTTGGTGCATTTAAAGCAACGGGTCGGGTCTGGGATGTATGGGCGGACACTGAACTCGAACGACGTGCGGTCTCCCACACTCCATACAATACGGTCGGGAGGAACTAAGGTATTAAAAGTAAGAAGTAGGCGCGGGGTGGGGGAGGGGGTGCCTTCCTGGCGGGATATGAAGCGATGGAACTTAGTGACACCCTGGGGTGCGAGGTCCTCCAGAAGCTCATTCACTGCGATTAATAACACTGGGGAACAAATTTCAACTTTTTGTCTATTGAATTAGATTTGACAGTTAGTTCTAGGTAATTTGGGTGCGCTGAGCACGAATGTTTACTCGGTTTTGCTCTATCAGGTCCTGATTTTGCTCAACACCCCTCCTCTTTCGTCGTATTCCTAAAAAGGTTTTTTTCTATACTCGCTAAGTCTTTTTGCAGTTACACATTATGCAACTAGGTTTTTATCTAGGTATTTGTACCTATTGTTATGGTATTGTTGTATTATGTATATTTTTATATGTAACACCCTAAAAATATTTTTAATTTTGTCATTTTTAACCCATTTTAATATTAGTAAATTAAGCTAAAAATATCATAGAATTCTAAAATTTTCTCGAGCGTTCCTGTTCTCTGTAGAGTATTCTAGAGGGACAACTAAAATATATAAAAGTGACTCATTTCCAGAGTTAATCAGTCAATTCAATCAGTCAATTCAATCAGTCAGTCAGTCAGTCAGTCAGTTGAGTTAGTTAATTAAGTTTGGGCATTAACATAATTTTGAATTGGCATATGATTTAGTGAGTAATTTTGTCATCGTGATTTAATATAGTTGATTTAATTAGACGTAATTATATTGTACCTACTCATCCGTGTTTCTAGTTTAATTTCATAGATTGTAAGTACCTATTTCATAATAAGTACCTATTTAAACTAATTTTTGTGTTTATATTTCAGATTTTCTTAAATTTATATGAATTAAGGGCTTTAAATACCTTTACAAATTGGCAGAATAATCAAGCAATATGTCATCAAGCACTAGAAAGTTCAAATGCAAAAACAACCCTGATTCCTTCTGTTATATATGTGGAAATTTTACACTTCCACATCAACGAGCAAATATAACTGACTTCGTAAAAGAGCTTACTTAGCTTATTTTGGCATAAAACTGGGGGACCAAGATAAATCGTGGGCTCCACATAAAGCCTGCACTATATGCATTGAAAGACTGCGACATTGGACGAAGGGTTCGGATTCAAAAATACCTTTTGGAGTTCCGATGGTAAGTTTATGATTTCATAAAACTACGTAATTTAATCACTAGTATACTGTAACTTACCTAAATGTAATTGTAACTTAGGTACATAAACAAAAATTCACAGAAAATGTTTATAAGAATCTCAAATATTGCATAAGGTTGAAACACATAGAAATGTTAAATGTTTGGGTGATAACTTTTGATAAAATTCATAAAAACAAGTCTCTCGTCGCTTTTGTTAACGCTTTACAATTTTTTTTCCATATCAGGTGTGGCGAGAGCCTACTAACCACGAGACCGACTGCTACCTTTGCTTTGTCAAGACTTCGGGCTTCACTAAGAAAAATAAACATTGTATCGAGTACCCAAATTTTGACACCGCGATACGACCTGTGCTACATTCAAATGAGATCCCCATTCCAAAATTTAAGGGTCTGCCACAGTGAAAGCTTCATATCTGTTTGTTTTTTTATTTTAAGTCATTTCTATCGTTATAATGTAATTTTACTGTAGTTTGAACTGCTTGTATTCATGAAACTTGAAAAAAAAATTTAACACATGACTTAATTTTTTAGTCCTAATTTGAAAAATCTGGAAAATGGCACATAGGCTGTCGACAAGAATCAGGACCTGATAGAGCCAAACCGAGTTGAAATTCGTATTCAGCGCACCCAAATTACCTAGAATCAAGTGTCAGATATCATTCAATAAAATACGTGTTGCCCAGTGTAATAGGTGGGTGGCGTAAATAGTGTTGTGACTCTGGTTCAGGCGAGGGGAGACAGATACCGAGCATCCAAGGACGTCAGTGAGGGAGAGTAGGGCATTCGTCGCTGCGGGCTCGGATCGCCTGAAACGTTCGTTCAGAGTTGGTTGGAAGGGACCAAGAGGTAGGCTGGATCACTAGGAATTTGTGGATACTTGGAAAGGATAGGGAGACTGTAGAATCGAGGTGGACTGGGATATCCAACGGTCGATAGGATGGACGTGAATGACGACTTCCCCGTCCGCCATGGGGCTCTCTCCGTGGGGAGGCCGGCCGACGGTGGGTGAGGGGGACATACGGGGAGAGCAAAAAGCCAGGGTTTGGAGGCAAGTCTTGGGTGGAACTTGACTTGCCCGAAGGCAGCTGAGGTGGGCTGGGGCGGGACCCGTGCTCCAGAGGGTGTATGTCCAAGGGCATGTTCAAGGTACAGGCTGGGGTCGGTAACAGAAGAGGAGAGTGTAAGTGTTTCGCTGCTGGAGGAGAGCCGACCTCCTGAAGACGTGGTCTTCCAGTGGTAAAGGACTCGAGGGCCTGGTTGCCCACAACCCGAGTTCAAGGAAGGACAAGAAATAATGGTCTCCATATGTTAATAATGTTGGAGAACACGGACCCAGGTGACGCGAGAAACTGCCTATCAGTGAGAAAGGGAGGCCGAGCGCAGACCGCAGGGGGCGGGATACCTCGTCCCAAGGGGACACACCGTCGGTTTAAAAACGGGACCCCGTGATGCAAAAGTTTACCCCCAAATGGCGCAAAAAACCCAGCCCCCCCAGTCCCACTAACCCGGACACCCAACTATCCAACACAGTGACGCCCTAAGGGTGTCACCTCCAGAGAACAGCCTTGGAGACCCGTACTGTGAGCCAAAGACTTTAGTGGCTCTTTGCCCAGTCTCCCCAGTAGCCTGTCCAGCATGGGTGACCCTTCCGGGGGCTAAGCCCCCGCCGACGTAGCCCACTGAGTCAACACGGGAGCCCACCCACCACGACAAGGTGGCTACCCGCGGGGATATATATATATGGGATGAATTTCACAATTAAACATGAAATGAATGAATAATGCAAATCCACAAGGAAAAGAAAAATTATTCCAAGGCCTTTCGTGTATTCAGAAGTACACCTCATCAGGGAATGAAGGGAGAAAGCGAGATGACAAAAATATATACTTATGTACAGCGGGACAGAAAAAATAGAGAGATTAGCACATGACTAACAAGAGTTAATTAGAGGGAAAGGTATTTTAACAGGCTATTGTCAATTTTATACATTCCCACACTGTTATTGAAATTATTTTTAAAATGAATAAATGCACATTCTAGAATATTCCTTTCAATTATATTTGTGTTTTTAATGAGCGCTTTAGAACTACTATCCAACTTGATACTATGATTACATCTGTGCATATGGTTAAACAATGCATTAGAATTATTTGCTGTTCTACACACACATTATTTATGCTGTTTTATTCTAATGTCTAATGTTTTACCCGTTTGGCCCATATACTGTATACTGAATTACATTGTGTACATCCGATCGAATACACATAACCAACTGCATTATTCGGGCTAGTCTTCATTAGGCGTGATTTAACAGTATTATTATACTTAAAGACTACAATGATACCAATTGCTTTAAGTAAAGTCGGAAGATATTGAAAATTAACATTTTAAGATAGGCTAAGGATATTTTTACGCTCAAATTCTTTTACAGTTACACTATTATAATAACTATTCTTGGCTTTCCTAAGGCAGTTATCTAGAAATGAAATAGGATAACATAATTTAGTACCAACATTCATGATATTGCATAACTCGGAATCTAAAAATTCAGGACTGACAACTAACTCTTAATGCTCTAAGAAACATAGCAAAGAAAATAGATTTAATCGAGGGATGATGGTCAAACTAAAAATGCACGCGAGTTATTATTAGTAGGCTTACGAAAAACTTTAAATTTCAACTGATTCAAACATCTCCAAATTTTTAGATCCAGAAAAGATAAGCTTCCATCATTTTCTTTTTCAACCGTGAACTTAATAGATGGGACTAACTCATGTTAATCATGTGCTAATCTTTTTATTTTTCTGTCCCACTGTACATATGTATATTTTTGTCATCTCGTCTTCTCCCTTCATTCCCTGACGAGGTGTACTTTTCTGAAAACACGAAAGGCCTTGGAATCATTTTTCTTTTTCCTTGTGGGTTTGCATTATACAAACACAACTAGCACAAATAGGACAAGACAAGAGGGCAGTCAAGTAAACGAAGTAAAACTGTCCCCCAATAAGGAGCAAAAAACAAAAGCCAAGAGTAAATATGGGGAAGGAATTATATGCAGGTATTATATAAAAGATAATTGCAGATTTAAAAGAGGACAATGTATATATGAACATCCCCCAATATGCAATTTCTTCTACAATAATGGTCATTGTAAATTTGGAGACGGATGTAAATTCTACCACCTGGACATTTGCAGAACTTACGCAAAATATGGAACCTGCAAATTCGGGAATAAATGCTACTATCAACATCTCCCGACGGACTCAACGAACAAAGGAAAAAGTTTAAATGACAATAGGAATAAAAATAAAAATAGGAACAACAATAGGAACACAATAACCGAACAAGAAAATTTTTTCAACATCTCAGACACCTTACGAATGCTAAATGTCATCCACATGCAGTTGACACAGCTGGAAACCCCCGAGCCAAATCGCTACCGGGCAAGAAGCTACCAATACAAGTAGGAGGAAACGGATCTCTTTCGGAGGATCATAGAGCAACGAATCAAGCGATATCGAAGGAAAACGAACTTGAAATGCACAAGGGGCAACGAAAAACAGAGAACATAAAAATTGTCCTGGCTAATATTCAAGGAATAAGACCAAACCAATCACTCAATAAGGTTTCGTACCTGAAAGGATTTATGGACGAAACAAGGGCGGACATCGCATGCCTCACAGAAACTCATCTTAAAGATTGCCAAGGAAATTGTGAAAACTGCGAACATTGTATTGATAAGAAAGAGATAAATATAGAGGGTTTCAACTTACTAAGAGCGGATAGAACGACGAGACGGAAAGGTGGCTGTGCTGTATATGTACAGGAAGGTCATATGACAGAGACGATAATAAGTAAATCAAACAGCTATGTGGAACTCCTAGCAGTGAAAATAGAAAAACTAAACTTGATAGTAATAGTCATCTATAGACCTCCAAGCACCCCAACCGAAAAATTCTCGGAGGCCATTGATGACATTAGAAAGCTAATAAAGGCCATAAACCCTCCATCCCCCAATATAATGATCTGCGGAGACTTTAACTTCCCATTTATAAAATACAAAAAGGTGAATAGGAATATATATATTCACCAGGACAAGGGGGACACAAGAGAAGATCAGGAACAAGCAAAAATGTTGATGGCTCTCACAAACGAGTTTATGCTGACACAGGAGATAACAGAAAATACCAGAAAAAATAACTGCCTAGATCTGGTATTCACGAATAACACGAACTTGATTGCTGATATAAAAATAACCCCAACCATTATCTCAGACCACAACTTAATCGAGATAACAAATATGACAGCAGCATTAGAAGACAATACACATATTGTGGAAAGAAGTAAATTCGGGGCCTTTAACTTAAACTCGAAGACTATAAATTGGGAAGCAATCAGATCGCACATGGCCCAAATAGAACGGAGAACAATTTTCGAGAATAAAACAACTGAAGAAATGCTAACAACCTTGGAGGAAAAAACGCTGAGAATTTTAGAAAAATATGCTCCGAAATCACAGACAAAAGGAAAGAGGAGCTGGCTAGAAAGGCAAAAGAGAAGACTATTCCGCAAAAGAAAGAGTGGAGGCGAAGTTAGGAAACTGCGGAGATAATGACAGGAAAACAATAAAAGAAAAACTGGAGGGTACCGATAGGGAAATACAAGCCCTGATTAAGGACCATACAGAGAGGGAAGAGGAAAAGGCGGTAGAAGCAATAAAGGAAAATCCAAAATACTTCTATAGCTATGCAAAAAGGAAAACAAAAACGCGCGCCGCTATTGGGCCCTTAAGGACGGGAAATAATGAACTAACCGACGATCCAAAAGAAATATCTGATACATTGAGAGCTCAATATGAATCAGTTTTCAGTACCCCAAAAAGTGACAAAGCGATACCTGACATAAATGCATTCTTTGAAGAGGAATTGCAAGGAGAGTATATAACAGACTTTGAGTTTACACCAGAAGATGTAGCGAGAGCTATAGGACAAATGAAACTACATTCAGCTGCAGGTCCGGACAATTGGAACGCATTTTTGATTAAAAACTGTAAAAATGAAATAGCTACACCTTTATACTGGATATGGAGAAGATCCCTAGACACTGGGGAAATACCGAGCATCTTGAAAAGAGCAAACATTGTCCCTATATATAAAGGAGGAGACAGATCTCAAGCAAAGAACTATAGACCAGGGTCATTGACGTCCCACCTCACCAAAGTATTTGAAAGAATAGTTAGAGAGAAAATTTATGATTTCCTGGAGACACGGGAAAGATTCAACGAAAATCAGCATGGATTCCGGTCAGGTAGATCATGCCTATCACAACTAATAGAGCACTACAACAATATCCTAGATGCATTGGAAGGCAATGACAACTACGATGTTATACATATACACAGATTTTGCTGAAGCTTTCGATAAATGTGACCATGGTATAATAGGACATAAAATTAAAGACATGGGAATAACAGGCAAAGTGGGAAAATGGATCTACAACTTCCTTAGTGATCGTCTGCAGGTTGTCAAAATTCAAGGTACGTATATCATCATTAGAATCGGAAGTACGCAGCTCAGTACCACAAGGGACAGTACTGGCCCCACTCCTGTTCATTATCATGCTAACAGACATAGACAGCGGAGTAAACAGAAATAGTATAGTAACATCCTTTGCAGACGATACAAAGATCAGCAGAAAAATCAGCGCTGTACATGACGTGGAGGCCTTGCAGACAGAGGGACACGAACAAAATATACAAATGGTCAGAAGACAACAACATGTCATTCAACGCCGAGAAATTTCAGCTCTTGAGATATGGTAGAAAAGAAGAACTTAAACAGACTGCATATTATGCTCCAGATAGACAGGAAATTCAGAGAAGCATGAAAGCGATTGATCTCGGGATAATAATGACAGATGATGCGAAATTCGAAACACAAAATCAGATAGCGATAAATAAAGCAAAAAGAGTCGCCGGACAGGTTCTAAGAACGTTCAAGAGAAGGGACAGGACAGTAATGATTCCCCTGCTAAAAACACTGATTATACCAAAACTTGAATACTGCTCAGTTTTGACGTCCCCATATAAAAAGGAAGAAACTAATAAACTAGAAGAAACGCAAAGGCATTTCACAGCCAAGATTGATGGCTGCAAAGAACTCAACTACTGGGAAAGACTACGTAAACTAAATTTGTACTCACTGGAAAGAAGGAGAGAGAGGTACATCATAATCTACATATGGAAAATTATCGAAAAACTGGTACCAAACCTAAAACTAAACCCAATTACCATTCAAACAACACTGGAAAATAGGAAAGGCAGAATGTGTAGTGTTCCCAAATTAAAGGCACGACAAGGGACCTCCTCAACCCTGAAGGAAAATAGCTTGGTTGTCATGAGGCCAAGACTTTTCAACCAGCTTCCTAAGGACCTCAGAAACGTAACGGGGGTCAAAGTTGAAGTCTTCAAGAAAAGACTGGATGCCTGGCTCAGGACAGTACCAGATGAGCCGGGCATGCCTGGCTATGTACGGTGGAGAGCGCAAGAAAGCAACTCGCTCCTCCACCAGGCCAGACCTAGAGGCGGGGCCACCAGCTTGACCTCCGTGTGAAGAGAGACCAACGCACGAAACAACATAAGGTTCATAAGGTAAGGTACTAGGGTGGTCCACAAAAGGGGGATGAAATTTTTTTCTCCGAAATATGTGCTCTCATAGCCCAAACGTACCCACTAGATGAGAAACTAGCGCACATGATATTTTTTTTAAATTAATGAATATTTAGGGTATGCACACGGCTGCCATTTTTATTGCCCTGTAATGCGCCCTGTAATGCTCGTCTCTGACGTGGCCTATATAGCAGACATAACTCGGAACATTAAAAAAAATTGTGCAATTCGCCCAGTTTCTAATTCCAAATTACGTTCCTAACTAACTAATTAATTAAGTTTACAGTTGGCAACTCTTATTTTTGAACATATTACGATTTGGCATCGTTTTTCAAATACTAATGGTTTTCCTCAGTTACTCTTCCGGCAAGAATCGGATACGGTGTATTAAGTGTTCACGCATCACTGGGAATCATTTATCCTAGCTTGCTTTTTAATGTCTCGGGTGAATATTTAATTAATTAATATTTAATTAATATTATTATTTAATTAAGGTGAATATATATTCTATAGCGTTATAAATTGCTATGACCCTTAAAGTTGCTATATTACTATTGCGTTATTATTTTTGGTTTATGTTGAACAATAATTTTTTTCTGGACAGAGATGTACATTAGTGCAAGTTTAGTCCTAAAGACGTTAAAACGTCCTAAAGCATGCACGTTAAAACTGTATGCTTAAAATTGCTATATTTTCTATTGCGTTATAAATTGTTATGACGCTTAGAGTTGCTCTTTTACTGTTGTTACTGTTTTTGGTTTATGTTGAATAATAATTTTTGCTGAAAATTCATGTACATTAAGTGCATGTTTAATGTTAAAGTGCGACTTTAAAAATCTACATGTTTGAAGTTGCTGTATTTCTACATCATTTCCATAGTAATAAAAAATGTTAATTTTTGGTTTCTCTTTCTAAGATGTGATGATGGCAACTGCATTGAGTAAGAAAACAACGTTGTGGAGATATTGAAGAATAGGAACCCCAGCCTTCTTTAGTTAGCTTTATAAGGCTAACTAACGAAAATATCATGACCTAACCTAACCAATCGTCAAGGGGGTACAGTTAACCTAATGATTGGTTAGGTTAGGTTGTGATATTTTCGTTAGTTAGCCTTATAAGCCTAACTAAAGAAGGCTGGGGTCCCTATTCTTCAATAGCTCCAAAACAACTCTACTTGGTTGGCGGCACCATCGAAGCGATTCCTAAGTCTCGTCTGCCTACTCTTAGGCAAGTTCTCCAACGTTATTTTCATCTCCTGAAAATGAGTTAGCCAACTCCTACGAAAAACAAATGCATCAATATGGTGGTGAAGGAAACCATGGATATCTAGGGAATGGTCCGCATCCCTAATCAAGAGGAGCGGAATATCAAACGAACCCTGAATGGAATCCTGTCCACTTGGGAGAAATTGAAAAAGGGCTCCAACAGGAGAAGCCACAAATACAGAAGGAACAAGAGTTCTCAAATAATCTTGAAAAGCTCTTCAACATTAAGCATCATGATGTGGAAAGACTGATCCGGAAAGAGGAAGACCGACTCTTCTTGAAAGACCAAGAGAGGGAACGCAAGTTTCACATGGGATGGGACAAGTGGACGAAGCCCTGGCTAAGAAAGAAATGAAACAGAAGTATCTTAAGAAGAAGGCCAGAGAGCAAAAGGAAGTAACAGAGAAGCAGATGCGTGAAGAACAAGAGACCGTTCAGCTGGAGTCAACCAGCACCTCTTCTGATGATGAAGGCCCTCGTTCTTTTCCGAAGATGCCTCGAGTTGGAATGGATCAGGATTTTCAGGTCCCTGGCCCGTCAAATACAGCTCCTCGTCCTGCACCTCAAACGAGGCCTAAGAACTTCATGTCCCCTGGTCTCGCTACCGCCCTGGATAGAACCTACTACTACTGTGAAAAACCTTGGAAGGCACATTGATGAACTGGCCATCAGCCGCTCCACATTCAGGAGAACCCGTATGCGACATCGCAGTGACCACATCACTTCTGTGAAACAAGCTGTCTCATCTTCTGGCGCCAATACTGGAATTGTTGTTCACTGGGACGGGAAACTCCTTCCATTCCTCAAAGAAAATGACTACATCGATCGTCTCCCAGTACTGATCTCTGGGAAGGATGTTTCGTCATCGTCAGAGGAGAACATCCAACTCCTGGGTGTTCCGAAGCTCGCATGTGGAACAGGAATGGCGCAAGCAGACGCCGTGGTTGAGGCCTTGAAGGATTGGAAGGTCGAAGACCGAGTCGTCGCCATGCGCTTTGATACGACTCCAAGCAATACTGTATGGGTCATATTGGTGGAGCTTGCACTCTGATTGAACAGCAACTGGGAAGAAATTTACTCCACCTTGCTTGCAGACACCATATCTTGGAAGTCGCTCTCAGAGACGTCTTCAAGAAAGTTCATGGATCGTCCAGCGGTCCAGAGCTTCTCCTATTTCAACGGTTCCAAAAGAATTGGCAGCGGGTCAATCAAGCAAACTTCAAGACTGGAATGATGGACGACCACGTCAGTACAGTTTTCAAAGAGAACCCTGAATGGGTACAAGAAGCTCTCAACTACTATATAAAAGCTCTTGAGTGTACGCAACCCCGCGACGACTACCACCGACTCCTGGAGCTTAACGTAGTCTTCCTAGGTGGGACACCTCCCCGAAGGACTCGATTTGGACAGCCTGGCCCTATACACCATGCTTGCTGGATGTCAAAGGTAATATAAATATACTGTCTCCAAATATTCATGTTTCAACCTCAGTTTAAGGTGTCCCCCAAGGAAGAGAAGTCCATTCGAACCATGGCCCTCTATGTTGCTCTTGTCTATGGACCAGCATGGTTCAAGGCTCCCATAATCTTTGAAGCCCCCGAGCAACGATATCTCCTTCCTTAAGAAAACTCAAGAATACAGGAATAAAGTGGATGGAGCAGTTGGAGCGGCAGCTACAAAGGCATTCCAACGACATCTGTGGTATTTGAGCGAGGAGTTGGTAGCTCTGGCTCTATTCAGTGACGCAGTTTCCAATATGGAGAAGAGAGGAATCCTGGAGTCGATGAGGGTAAGGGAAGGAGAGAAAGATCCACCGAAGAGAATTAAAGTGCCGGAAGAGGACATTCCGTCACTGACGCTGAAGAAGCTGGCATCCAAGAATACCAACCGCTTCTTCCAGACCACGCTATTAGGCTCCGGATTCATCTCTAAAGATCCATCCCAATGGAAGGATGGTCCGCAGTTCCTCTAGGCCAAGGAAGCCCTCCAAGATATGTTGGTAGTGAATGATGTGGCTGAAAGAAGGGTGAAGCTAATTCAGGATTATAACTCTTCCATTACGAAGAACGAAGAACAGAAACAGTATCTGTTGCAGGTGGTCGCTACACATCGACGCCAGTTTCCTAGTGCAAGCAAGGATAACTTGTAATCATGAGGACGGGAGAGTTGTTTTCCTGTTTCAATCAACTTGTTTGTGTTTGGTTTGCCTCTAATTAATAAATTAATCCCTTAAATAATAATTTACCTATAGATATGTAATACTTGAGTATCACTTTCCTAATACAAGTTATTCTATAGGGAAAGAGACCAAACAAATGAGAGCTCTTCTTAGTCAGCTTGTGCATACCCCAAACAAAGTCATAATGACCTAAAACTTGGTATGCAGTGTTTTCTTGGGGAAGGAAACCAAATAAACACTAAACACAAAAAATAAAATAAACAACTTTAATTTTGTGGACCACCCTAATATATATATATATATATATATACACACACACAGGGTGTCCCAAAAGTCCCTATCTATTTTGTTGAAATAGGCTGAATTTCAAAATGAATGTTTTAATGACATGATTGCATGCACCTTTCTAGACAAATACATGCATTAGATTTCTATTTTAATTATTTTTAAATTTTTAATTAATTTTTTCAGATCCATATCATTGGTGATGGATGTGCATGAACGCGTTATGATAGTAACATGTCGCATCAGAGGAATGAAATGTTGTGAAATTAGAGACCGATTCTCAAGAAGGTTTCATAAACCTGGACTGACAGATAAAGCAATTCGTGAATTGATGAACAAATTCAAAAGGACTGGATCTGTGCATGATGAAGGAAGAAGTGAATGCCCAAGAACAGTACAACAAAACATTGAATCTGTTCGCATAATGTTCGAAGACGATCAAAGAATGTCAGTTCGCCAAGCATCCCACAGATTGACCATACCCAAAACAACTGTTCACAGAATCTTGCGTTCGACGTTGAAGAAGTGTTATTACATTCAGCTGTTACACGGCTTACACGAGGAAGATTTTCCAAAAAGAGCAGCAATGTGTGCGGAACTGGTCGAACAAATCCAAAATAACAATTTAATGGACCACATTTTGTTTAGTGGAGGCGACTTTTCACACCTGTGGTAAAATCAATCAGCATAATTGTCGCATCTGGGCTAATGAAAAGCCAACTGAGTTCACTGAATGGGAAAGAAACTCACCTAAAGTCAACGTGTGGCTTGGAATGACGAAGTCTAAGATTTACGGGCCCTTTTTCTTTGCAAAGGCTACAGTGACAGGGCCTGTTTACTTTGATATGCTTCAAAATTTTCTAGAACCTCAACTTCTTGAAGATGGCATTCTTGACAATGTAGTCTTTCAGCAGATGGGGCACCATGTCATTATGCCAGAATTGTTCAGACATACCTAAACGAGCGTTTTCCAAATCGTTGGATTGGACGTAGGGGAAATAGGCCCTGGGCAGCGCAATCTCCAGATTTGACCCCATTGGATTTCTTTGTTTGGGGTTTCATTAAATCAGAGGTCTATCGCAGAAATATTCGAGATTTACCAGATCTGCGAGATCGCATTAGGCAAGCAGTTGAGAAAATAAACCCTGAAATGCTCGGAAAAATGTTCCGCAATGCAGCTGACTGCTTTGAGATTTGCAGAGATACAGATGGAGCACATGTGGAAACCACTAATTAAAGATTTTAATGGTGTAATACTTGTAATTTGTATAGAAATACATCTGTATTCAGGTCAGTGTAACATTTATTTGAAGTTCAGCCTATTTCAACAAAATAGATAGGGACTTTTGGGACACCCTGATATATATATATATATATATATATATATATATATATATATATATATATAGTGGTTAGCGTCGCTGACTACAAATCCATCGGCCCCTGGTTCGAGACCCAATGGCAGCCGGCGCGCAACAAAACCCAGCTGTTCATCCTTCCACACAAAGAAAGTGGTTGGTAGATAAATGGGTACCCTAGGTGGCCTAGTGGTTAAGACGCTGGGCTGCTGATGGGGCGTGGTTCGGATTCCACGTTAAACTGTAGGTCTAAGGTGGAGTGCAAAGCTTGACCTTCGTCAGAATGAACAATTCGGGCGGAAGCTAACTAAAGGTTATATATATGAAAATTATTTCATGAAAGTAACACATGAATAATATTTATGATGAAAATAAAATAACCATGAAGGAAAAAGGAAACAGAATGGTGTTCAAGCACTTTCGTCTAATGACATCCTCAGGAACACTGAAATAAATAAGTTTGAGACTATATATATGTCACAAAAAATAAATAAAATAGAAAATAAAAATTGTAGGAGGAGTATACAAATTTATAAGGAAAAACTACCAGAGTTTTAGCACTTTGCCCAGGCTCTTGCCTAAATCCATTCTGAATGAATTCAAAACAACAAGATCAAGCGAAAAAAGGCCCTGGCTAGTGTTAAAATTATTTGTAAGTTGAATAATGGCAGACTCAAGAATACTTCTATTAACAATGTTGCTTGAGTGAAACAAAATTGAAGCATTATTCCAAATCAATACAGTGGGATAACTCTGACAAATGGACAAAAAGGGCACTGGACGAGTGTCCCGTTCTAACGGAATATTGATGCTGTTTTACACGCGTATACAAATCGTTTCCCATCTGTCTAATGTAAAAGGAATCACGCTGTTTACAACCAATTTTATAGATAATGCCTGAATTATTGGTAGGGCTATTTTTGGCTATGATATTTTTCACAATATTGTCACATGACAATACTACATTAATATTCAAAAGTTTAAGTACATTAGCAATGCCTAAAAAGCCTGGGAAAAATGGAAGTACTAAAATATTCTTCAACAAAGTACGAAGGTTATTATTCACACGATAGAAAGTTCGTTTTGCCTCGTTAAGACAAGATTCCCAAAAAGCAGGTGGGTAACACAAATCACTTCCAATACTGTTGATTTTTTCTATTTAGGCATCCATGTATTCTGGTCTGGCGATCTAAGAGCGTGGAGAAACATTGAAGAAAATATGGCTTTCTTGATTGGGGTGTCATGTCCGGAGTAAAAGTGTATGTAGGACAAATTGTTTGTTTTTTCCGATAAATATTAAACTTAAAACCTGGGCTTTCCCCTATGTACACGCACATCCAAAAATGGGATCGAGTTGTTTTGTTCCACTTCTGAAGTAAACTTAATGGAGGAGACTTGATTATTTAACTGGAGGAGGAAGTCATCCAGGTCATGCTTCATGGGCCAGATATACAAAATATCATCGACGTACCACAACCATGGGATACCAACTCCCAGGATTCTCAGAATGTAAGTAATTTCGAAAAACTCCATAGTAATGTTGGAGAGGAGGGGCGACAAGGGATTACCCATGGCCATCCCAAAAACCTGTTGATAATACTCGCTATCGAAAGTGAATTTACAGTCTCTGATGCAAGGTTAATAGAAATATTCTTGAGTCTGCCATTATTCAACTTGCAAATAATTTTAACATTAGCCAGGGCCTTTTTTCGCTTGATCTTGTTGTTTTGAATTCGTTCAGAACGGATTTAGACAAGAGGGGCAAAGTGCTAAAACTCTGATAGTTTTTCCTTATTTTGTATGTTCCTCCTACAATTTTTATTTTCTATTTTTTTTTTTGTGACCTATATATGACGCGTTCGGTGGAGAAGGGGCGAACGCAACATTTTCGAATTATGCCACAAAATGCAGTTAAAGTTTGTAAACTTTAAACCTTTGTATTTTTCCGGTTTATTGAAATGTTGTATGAATTTGAACACATATTTGAGTAAAATATTGTTGTGTAATATGTCGATATAATAAAACGCCAAGAAATTTTACAATATTATTTATTGATAGCTTCTGATGTTAACTGGTGTAATCCATTATTTGGTCCTCTTCGTCGAATGTTGTATTACCTGCTTCAACTGTTTCGGTTTCTTCCAGTTCCTTTAACAATCTTGTATAATAGTTCACTGCAGTTGCAGGCATTAGGTCTGATAATTCTTTGAGATCTTTTATTTTTTCCTTAGTTATTGGCAGCAATTGGGAATACTTTGGTTGCAGTGTCTGCTGGGCTAGATTGAATAAACTGACACTGTAGGATTTTTTCCCTTTCTGCAGTCTGACGGGATGGCTATTATCTGGGGTTGTGCGGTATGCAGTAGATATTACGTAGTCTTCTTTGTGTTGAAAGTCAAATATTAACTTTCTTGCATCTGTAAATTTAGTAGTTGTTGATTTCCTAATGACAATGCACGTTTTTAGGACGTCAAAATCGAGAAAATCAGCCTGTTTCATTTCTACAACTAGGAAGCGCTGCGAAACGGCTGTAGTTATGGCCGTAACATAATCTTTTTTGGCGTAAATAATATTGCTGTAATTATTTTTTATATTTTGTTCAATTTGGCCAAATTGAGCATCACAGGGCATTGTCGAGTGACCAGAAAGTAGATAGATGTGTTCAATGTGAAGCAATGATGCGGAGTGAATTTCTCTGAGATACATTAAAACCTAAATTTTACCGTGAAAGAGTGCAGACTAACATCTAATTTTTTGCATAGGTAAAGCAAAGGTTTTAAAGGATAATTATACGACAAAAAACTCATTTTTCGAATTTTGCGGCGTTCGCCCCTTCTCCACCGAACGCGTCATATAGTCTCGAACTTGTTACTTATTTCAGTGTTCCTGAAGATGTTATTAGACGAAAGCACTTGAGCACCATTCTGTTTCCTTTTTCCTTCGCGGTTGTTTTCATTATATATATATATATTATAATTTAAAGGAAAAGAAAATTTTAGCTAACAAATTTCCATTCATTTTAGTAATAAACCAGATAAAAATAACCTCACAATTCACAAACTACTTACAACATTGTTTCAGTGTTATTTCTATTGAGTAATGGATATACACTTCATACAGTACAATATATTTTCTAATGGTCCTGAGATGCTACGTTAAAAAGCACAATGTGAAATTCTTTCAAAAGACTTACCCTAGAAGAACCATCTATTTCTTCTATGTGGGAGAGATAATTTTCAGAGGAAATTTCAATTGTCTCTTCATGAGGTTTAAAAGATGGCGCATCATCATCATCATTTTCAACAGATAATGGATCATCACTACTCCTAATAAATATTATTTTCTTGCCTGTGATAGTCGGAGCAACCACAACAACAGGTTTTTTAGAGGCTAATTTCCCTCCAAACTTTTGGTCACTTGGAAACTGCAATTAAGAAGCAATAAGCAACGTCCTTCAGTGGACAATTCAACTCTTAAGAAATTAAATTCACATAAAAAACTATTAACAAATAATTGAAAAACGCTGAACCCTCAAAAACCTCTCTTTTTCAAAAACAAAAAAAAATTTAGGTCAGTCAGGAATTTTTCACTAGTAACACTACTACTAATTATTATTACTACTACCTCGAGTGATCAACAAATAAATGTCTCTATAAAATTGGTTTATACTCCATGAAATATAATGAAAAAATTATTGTAACTGCGTTTGAGAAATACAAGATGATAAAGTTAAAAATACATTTTAAAAACATTAAAATTCAGAGACGTTTTCTTACTCATTTTCTTTCTTTTTTTAATGAAAAAAGTTAAACATATCAAGCTCTTGACTCATTATCAATACAATATGTGCAGATGGGCTATAATTAAGAATAAAGTTAAAATATATAAAACACTTTTGTTGACCTTGTTAAAGAACATTCTTTGAATGGGAGAGTAGAGTTGAAGTTGCATTTTTAGGTTTTATTAATGTAATAAAATTTTGGATTATTTACCCTCCTTCGTAACAGCAAAAAATGTCATGTGATAGAGAGAACCTACACCTTTTCGTGGGATCCGAATCACTAATCTATTGATGAAGTCCTAGGAAAGCACTTTAATCAATGAAATCTGAATTCGAGACTCAAACTCATGACTTTCGGATTAACAGCCTGACGCTTTACCACTAGATTACCCTGATGGGTTTTCCTTAATGTAACAAACATTAAAATATAAACATCAAAGTATTAGTGATTAAAATATGGATCTCACCCTTTGTTTAAAGGAGTCTACTTCTCTGTTCCCTCTTCCTTCTATAAAGTCTTCAATCCCACAAAATTCATCCATGTAACTGACATCATCTTCGGAATCAGAAGGTCTTGAACTTAAACCTCCCTAAAAGAAAGAAAACACAGTGAGTTATTGTCAAAGTCTTTTCCCTTAGCAGACTGCCAGTTGCCACTCATGACTTCTACCCAGTGAATAATGATTATATTTGGGGTTGCATAATGGTAAAAGTCATGTGACAAGTTTTATGTGGGATCCAAACCACTGGTTACCCATCCAACTTCTGAACAGATCCAACATCAATTAACCTTATCTATATCACTAGTACCCAAATGGTATTCATATTAAAACCTACGATAAAGTCTAAACCAATGTATAGTAGGCTAGTTAGATACTAACTAGCTTACTTTGTGGGCAAAAATTCTTAAGCTAAGTATGAAATATAGTAAACTGGGTTAAGCTTTCAAAGCAGCACAAAAATAAAGGAACACTATCCGCAAATCAAGTGAACTACAGTGTGTATAATATACAATGTTTATATAACAAAATATAGACATTATAAACATTTTTAACAAGAATAACCCCATTATGTCATTGACAAAGCTCTTTCCTTACCCTAAGTTAGAGTCAGGAGTTCCTTGCTCAGTATTTTTAGGTTAAAAAATACAGTATGTACTCCATCATAAATTATACAGCTAATCTAAGCCTGCTAAAGAGGTTAATGTCACCTGACCCTTATGCTATATTGCTACATAATGAACTAAAGCTTACAGTATTTAGTCCTATTACAGTGTTTAACAGGTTTAAATTATAGATTATGCCACAACTGGTATGGGCAAGTGTCAATATGCCCTAAAGCCTTAGGCTTTACTGGACTCTCAGATTATACAAGATAAAAAGCATTTCATATATAGGTAGTTATGATTTGTTAATATAAATATTATGATTAATTATAATATAAAAAAACTTCATAGTCATGATTACATAAGACATAAATATGCTTAATTATAATTATGATAAAGTTCATAGTTATGCAAGGTAATTTTTAGGACACAAATGAGCTTATAATTCACGTGAAAAATGAATTAAAAATAACCGCAGCTATTTGTGTTATATCACAGATGATTAAAACTTTTAAAATAAAATTATCACATTCAAATTTAACTCGTATATATTTTTTTTCTTCGGGAGTGACTGCCTTTTCAAACCTAGACAGGTTCATATCAAGGTGAGACTAAGTTAGAGGTGAGACAGGAGCCGCGACAGTAGGAGGAAATCAAATATGGGCCAACAGAGAAAGAAACACCCTCTGCAAGAATGGACTGTAGACACATTGAGGCTGGATGGGAATGTAACTCTGGGAAGCACTGCAAATGGAAAGTTGAATAAAGATGGTAAAAAATAAACACATGCTCAACAGTGAGAGGAACATGACAATGCGGGCAAGGGTCAGGGGGATTTCTAGACATAAGTTGGCCATGGGTCAAACGGGTGTGACCAATTCTCATCAGGGTTGGCCTGATTGAACCCGACCCAGTTGTCCCCAGTGGGCTTTTCAGATATTTTAAAACAATGAGTTACTGTAATAAGCTAATAAAAAATAATATAACAGTCAATACCATATATATATTTAAGAGTCATTGCAGTTATGTAGGACTTTGTTTTATTAACCCTTTCGCTCACGAATTATGACATAGGGTAAAAAAGAAATTTGCCTTTATGTGTGGTTATATAAGAATCAATATGGTTTATTTTTCAGCTATACAATTGTCTACCCAGTGAGTGAAAGGGTTAAATAAATAACAAAAGCACAAAGCTCAATTCAATTTCAACTTTATTTTTAATTAAAACTGAACTCCAAAATATTTCATTTTATTAAATGAAGAGCCCTGTAAAAGTAATAAACTAATTAAATTCAGATAGTAATCATAGTTAAGTATTTATTTATTAAGCACTGGCACATTTCAAAGTAATCAAACTTCATCTTCATTCAGTTCACTTCCACTATGCAAATATTTGTATATTTTGACCAGCTTTCCTGCTTTTTCTATCCCAAGCTTGTTGCATGACTTGGACCAGATGTGTCCAAATGTTGAGAAAACTCTCAATGGCAGCTGAACTTGGGGTACAACTCACTAGATGTTCACAAAAGTTGCAGAAATCTTCCATACCAATAGCATTTCTTTTTGCAGTTTGTACTTTCATCAATTGCCACCAAGTAGAGGAAGACTTTTTATACAGTTGAATGACTTGATTATTAAACATTGATACTGAAAAAAGGTTCTTGTCTTTTATTTTGAAAGTCAGAAAATATGCTAGATATTGAGGCTTGTTGCTGATTATCCAGTGTTCTGCTGCCACTGCTTGCTCTTCATCAAGTTCTGCTCCTGTTAATGCATACATATATTATGCATATATATATATATATGTTAAACACAGACCGTGCATGGAACAAGGAACTCTTCTGGGAAAATTAAATCCACTATAGTCCGAATAAGTAATGGTAAATGACAAATACCATAGTTTTTTTCCTTTTTTATGATTTTAGCCCGACGTGGGCAACGGGTCTCTCGCAAAGAGATCCCATAAATATAGCTTCCCTCACCAGCTATCTGCAAAGCAGACAGGATCCAGCTTTGGGACGTGGATCTAGGGTTTAAAGCAAACCTAGATCCCTACACTCAGAACCTCTATATAAGTAAAAGACTCGTTGCATTCACGTCGTGTTGAATAAATCAAAGAAAAAGGGGGTAACTATTGTATTTTTAGCCAAAAAAACCAAAACTTAAACCTCAACCGGGACATTGAGCGTCCACTTTTCAAGGCACGAAACACGTCCGTTTAGTATACACAAACTCAGAATGGTTCCCTGAGAACATTATATGTTAAACACAGACCGTGCATGGAACAAGGAACTCTTCTGGGAAAATTAAATCCACTATAGTCCGAATAAGTAATGGTAAATGACAAATACCATAGTTTTTTTCCTTTTTTATGATCTAGGTTTGCTTTAAACCCTAGATCCACGTCCCAAAGCTGGATCCTGTCTGCTTTGCAGATAGCTGGTGAGGGAAGCTATATTTATGGGATCTCTTTGCGAGAGACCCGTTGCCCACGTCGGGCTAAAATCATAAAAAAGGAAAAAAACTATGGTATTTGTCATTTACCATTACTTATTCGGACTATAGTGGATTTAATTTTCCCAGAAGAGTTCCTTGTTCCATGCACGGTCTGTGTTTAACATATAATGTTCTCAGGGAACCATTCTGAGTTTGTGTATATATATATATATATATTGCTATTTCTATGAAAACAAAGAATATAACTTATTATAAATATTGATACTTACCCATGTATTGAGGGTCCATGAAGTATGCTACATAAAAGAATGGTTCCACAGCATCAGTCATTCATTTTTTAATTTGAGCTCTTTTGGCTTGAGGGCTTCACTTTGCAAGAGCTGTATCCACGTTTCAACAGCAGTTGACAAAGTTGCTGAATCACTTTGAAGCTGCAAAAATTTGATTACACTGATATAATAATAAGTCCCAGAATAAAGTATAAATAAAATTTTTACTCAAAGCATTAATTAATTAAAATAAAACTTGAGTAGGTATTAAAATAATTAAGTAGCAGATGTACCATACTTAAAAATGTAACCAAATTTTCATAGGTAGCTAAGTATAACTTATCAAGTGCAATAGCAACTTCCTTTAGCTGCTTCTGAAGGTGAAGGGCCTCTCTGTATAAGCCTGCATTGTTCAAGGCAGTGGCAATTTTTCCATCAATTTCTTGCTCAGTATTGATTCCCATGTATTTATGAAATTTTTTTATAAATGTGTCTACACAAGCTTCCTGAGAGTTCCACCGAGTATCGTTTGGTATTTGTGGCATTAGTCCTCCCTTGTCCTTCAGTCATCCCTGATTAACAAAATAAAAGGATTTGGAGAGAACATATATATATATATATATATATATATATATATTATATATATATATATATATAAGCACACCGGACAAAAAATTAGTCACCCCTCTCAGAATGTACCTAATAACGTGTGACGGCGCCTCTGGCCTTGATAACCGCACGAATCCGGCGAGGCAGAGACTCTACGAGGTTGTGCATGTACTGAACATCGATTTGCTGCCACTCGTTCATCAGCCAGTCCCGAAGTTCCGCCAGAGTCCGTGGGTGTCTATTCCTGCGCTTCGCTTTCTGTTTCCAGCCTGAACAACACCTTTGACGCATTCAGGATTAAAGGCTTCATTGGACCTGCGATGTACTCGTCGCCTCCCATCATTGGAGAACAAACAAAAATGGGACTCATCGGACCAAATTGCACGTTTCCAATCTGCCCCAGTCCAGTTTTTGTGCCTCTGAGCCCATTTATAACGTGCCAATTTGTGACTTGCTGTTAACAGCAGCCTCTTCCGTGGTACCCTGCTCCAGATGTCCATCGCATGCAGTTCTCGTCGCAATGTCCGTTCGGAAATTGGTCGCTGGAGAACCTCATTGGTTTCTTGGAGCAATTGTTCTCTGGTTTGAAAACGATTTGCAGTTACTAGACGAGAAACATGGCGGTGGCCCCTATTGTCGAGAATTGTTTTCCGGCCACAGTTACGCCGTCGAGTTTCAGTTGATTGCGAACTACACCACTCTTTGTAAACTCGCTGGACAGTACGCGTTGACACACCAACAAATTGGGCTACTTCAGACATTTTGTGTCCGTGGGCTCTGCCAAACACGATGGCTCCTTTTTGCCACTGAGTAACGTCTGCCTCACGACCCATTTTGCAGACTATATCCAACACACACTTTGCTCTTCACCACCTCACGAAACAGATCTGATCCTGTGTGCTACGTCACCGCTACTTGTCACTTACCAATGCTATATCAGCGCCCTCTGTGTGACCTTGAACTTCCTACTATCGGTGCTATTAGGGGTGACTAATTTTTTGTCCGGTGTGCTTATATATATATGGTACTTACATGTGGCTGGTGGTGACTGCAAAAATACTTGTGAATTTCGATTATGTGTTTTAATACACTATTAGGTGTAACTTCTTTCTCCAGGAGATTAAGGTAATGAGATGAACACCCATAGGTTAGAATGTTAAGACATTTCTCCTGAAATACTTCTTTCATGCGCTTCATTTTGCTCTCATTATCAGTACAGATTGCAAATACCTTGAAAATATGAGAAAGAGAAATAATCACAGTATTATAGTATTGTACTGACATAGTATTGTAAGGATTTTATAGTTACTTTATTTACTTGAGCTATTTTAATTAATAATCTCTAAAATTTTAATGAACTCAAATTACTCACATCTTTGTTGTATTTCTGTTGGACCTCATTTATTGCAGCTATAGCAAGTTCACAACAATATTCTGCTGTTTTCTTCTCTGATCCACAATCAGTCATTGATGGCAGGAATGTTGAGCGGCTAGTGTGGATTGAGGTGGCAATGATGGGATCATTCCACACTGAACATCAATCTTGTAGCAGAGTTATTGTAGCATTTGTTAAGTCATTACTCAGATTCTGTTCTATTTCATCATGTACCAGTACTTCAGTAAGATCTCCTGCTAGGTCTTTCCTTGTTGGTGCGCAATACCCAGGTCTTAACAGATTCATCATTTGTTTATATTCTTTGCTGCTAGCAGCATTAAAAGCTATTGTATTGCTGAAGAAAAACTTGGCAACTTGTAGATCAAGCAGTTTCTTTTGTTTTTCTGTTGTCTCTATGACAAAATCAGTCATCAGAGGTTGGGTCAATCTTGACTTTAATGGAGTACTACAAATACTGCTTGATGGGGGGAAATACAAAGATTTAGGTTTCTTCTTTGGAGGTTGAGAAGTAGAACAACTGTCAGGTCTGTTGACAGAGACACCAGAAGCTGATGAAGGTGGTGATAGAAATGAATCAAATGATAGTTCAGAAACTGATGATTCAGATGAAATATTTAATGCAACTTGATCATGAGTTGGAGGATTTTCATTTCTCTTTATACATTTTTGTAAATGTTTTGATTCTCTCAATTTTAGAACTTAATTCCATTCCACAATGTTTGCATTTCACTTTTGAGCTTCCTTCAGTTGACTCGTATGACATCAGCCCACTCATGAGAAGATTCCCTACCACTTCCAGCACAAATGGCATGGTTTCTTAAATTCTTAGTGTTAAATAAAAATAATTCAGTATAGACAGTGATGGGCAGTATCTAGATACATGTATCGCTGATACGTATCGACAGTGGTGGGCGTGGTACCAAAATTTGGGGGTGCGTTACGTGGTACTGCAGTACCTCAGCATGCCCAGTGCGTTACGCGGTACTGCGGTACTTTTTCAGGTCCCCCTGGTGCGTTCCGCGGTACTGCGGTACTGCACACAAGAACAACACAAGTAATAGCACATATTTTCAGAAATTGCATATCGGCGATTTCGCACCTGAACTTTCTGCCATAATGGCTAAAAATCGATCTTTGTCACAGAAATGTAACACACGTGCAACCGGCTCAAAAGCAAGCACTGCACTGAGGCGTTGTGATAGGATGGCAACGTAACATGTTCTGAACGAAAACTTAACGTGTCTAGAGTTAGGCTGATGCAACACACGCAGCATTCGTCTTACTGTACTCCTGTAATAAGGTTTACTTCAAAAAAGTGTTAATTTTTTTGAAAAGTCGTGTTTGTCGGTACCGCGGAAAGTACCGCGGGAAATTTGAATGCGGTAGCGGTACTGCTGTACTTTCAGCGATCCTTTGCGGTACTGCGTTATGCGGTACCGGTTTGGTAGTGCGGTAGTACCGCAGTACCGCAAAAAATACCGCAAGTGCCCAGCTTTGCGTATCGATCGATACTTTTGTATCGGTATCGGTATCGCTTTAGCTACTTGACAAAAGTATTGATTTATCGGTACCGCTAAGGTCAATTTTCTTAAATGTATCGAAAAAAATCGATACATCGATACATTAATAAGAATATTTAAATATATGTTATAATATGACACTACTGAGTTATATTTATGAATATACATAAATAATAATAATATTAAATATTTATTTAATGACAGTACTACTCTACTGGTCACGTCACACAGTACGGCGCAACGTTTAAACACGTTTGTACTTGTGTTATTGAGATTAATTAACCATAATATAGAAACATTGTTAGCTGTAGAGAAGAAGCTAGAGCGTTTGAATTCGGAGGCATTGTGTCATTGTCAGCCACTTCTCAATGCAGTCACAGTAGGGTTCACTAAGCAGTTTGAAAAGTTTCTGTGCCTTGATGCGTCGCATGAGTGTAAAGCAGCAATACTGGCATCGTCTTCAAATCCTCTGTTCAAGTTAAAGTGGATGACAATAAAAGGCAAATTTAATACTAACATTGTCAAAAAGAGGGTTCAAGAAATGTTGGTTAATGCTGTTAAGAGCCTCAGCGAGCAGACCCCCCAGCAACAACTAAGTGATGCTGCATCTGACGGAAGTGCAGATGATTTCTTCTGCTATGAGTCTGCTTCCACTAATGTCTCTGCAACCCAAGATTCCACTGAGATGGAAGTTTTACAGTATCTGGGTGATGGAAGTCATTCTCTCCAATCTCTGAGGCAGTACCCAGGAATTCTACGGGTCTTCCTGAAGTATAACATACCACTACCATCCTCTGCTCCTGTAGAACGGTTGTTTAGTTTGGCTGGTCACATTTACGCTCCAAAAAGGAATAGACTGTCTGACCAGATGTTTAGCCAGCTGGTATTTTTGAAGGGTAATAGTAATTACTTTTAATTGTTAGTGTAATATTTTCAGTCATTCATGTATCCTACAAAATTAAAACATACTTTCATTAAATAAAGCAATTGTTTTTATTTACAGCTATAAAACCCATTAAAATGTCATTGATTTTACTTACAGTGCGTACAAATTACTAGTATAAACAATAATATCTAATACTTCTTCTTCCGCAGCTTATTATCCCATCTTTACATGGGGTCGCTGTTTTTGGTTCATCTTCTCCACTCTCCTGTCGTATACCGCGTCCTCCTCCAAGTCCTTCTCCCTGATGTCCACCACCACACAGTCCCTCCATCTCGTCTTTGGTCTTCCTCTTCTTCTCCGTCCCAGCAACTCCATCTCCAGCACTCTGCACCCCACATACTCCTCCTCTCTTCTCCTGACGTGTCCATACCACCTCAGCCTGGCCTCCTGCACCTTCTTAGATGCTTCCGCCACCTTCACTGTTCCTCTTATATGCTCATTTCTGACCCTATCCCTCCTCATCACTTCACACATCCATCTCAACATCTTCATTTCAGCCACATCGATTTTTCTTTCATTGCTCTTCTTCATTGGCACAGTCTCCATTCCATACAACATTGCCGGCCTCACCACTGTTTTGAATACCTTTCCCTTCAGTTTCACTGGGACCCTCTTATCACAGAGCACCCCTGATACGTCTCTCCAGTTCTTCCACCCCGACTGTATTCTACAGTTTATCTCTCTCTCTCTGCTCCCCCCTCTGCATCCACTGTTGATCCCAAGTATTTAAAATACTCCACTGTCTTAACACGCTCTCCACTCAATGTCACTTCCCCTCCTCGGTCCTGCTGCACATCACATCTCATATATTCGGTCTTCTTTCGGCTAATTCTCATCTCCCTACTTTCCAATGCCTCTCTCCAATTTTCCAACTGCTGCTCCACCTCCTCTTTCGTCTCCCCATTCAACACAACATCGTCTGCATACATCATGCACCACGGCGCCTCCCCTCTAATCCTGTCCATCAACACATCGAATACCACATTGAAAAGGAAGGGGCTCAAAGCTGATCCTTGGTGCAGACCAACTTCCACCCCAAAGCTCTCTGACACACCCACGCTACTCCTCACCTTAGTTGTTACTCCCCTGTACATCCCCTTGATCAGTTTAACATACTTCTCCAGTACCATCTTTTCCCTTAAGCATCTCCAAACTTTCTGCCATGGTATCCTATCATATGCCTTCTCCAAGTCAATAAAAACCATGTGCACGCCTTCTGCCCCTCTCTGTACCTCTCTGCCAACTGTTTCAATGCAAAAACTGCATCTGTCGTTCTCCTTCCCGGCATAAATCCAAACTGTTCCACTGACACTTCCACTTCGTCTCTCAACCTACTCTCCACTATTCGCTCCCATATCTTCATTGTATGTGATATTAGCTTGATCCCTCTATAATTCGTGCAATCTTGTACATCTCCCTTCTCTTTGAATATAGGCACTATGATGCTGGTCCGCCACTCATCCGGAATCACCTCCTGGTCAAACAACTTCTGCATTAGATCCCACACCAGATCCACTCCCTCATCTCCCAGTGCCTTCCATGCCTCGGCAGTATCTTGTCTAGGCCAGTCGCTTTGTTATTTTTCATCCTATTCAGAGCACGACTCACTTCCATCCTCCCCACTTGTTCTGTCATAGCTACATTTGGTAATCCATCCTCATAGAAAGATCTTGGATTTTCTTTATTTAATAATTCCTCAAAATATTCCTTCCATCTATCCTTTATCTCTTCATCTCTTTGCAGCACCGCCCCCTCCCTTCCCTTAATTTGTTTTACCTGTGTAAAGTCTTTTGTCACTCTATTTCTGTTCTTAGCCAATCTGTATATCTTTTTTTGTCCTTCATGATCCTCTAAATCCTCATACATCTACCGATATGCCTCCGCCTTTGCTCTCGCCACTGCTCTCTTTGCCTGTTTCTTTGCTTCTTTATATACCACCTTACACTCTTCACTCCTGAATTCTTCCCATAACTTCTTAGTTTCTCTCTTACTTCGTAGTGCTCTTTGGATCTCATCACTCCACCACCATCCTTCCTTATCTTCCCACACTTTACCTGATGTTTCCCCTAATATGTCTCTACCTGCCATTCTCATGACATTCGCATTATGTACCCACCAATCCTGTACATTCTGTTCATCAACATGGATTTCACTCAACACTCTCTCTAAATTCCCGTTTCTTCCCCTCCTCTCTCAGTTTGTACCACCTAATTCTCCTCACTGTTGTTCCTCTGGTCTTTCTTCCTCTTTTCAACATCACATCCATGACTACCAACCTACATATTAAATGAATAATTATAAAAATGTACCGGTGATACATGTATCAGTATCGCTTAAGACATCTAGAAAGTATCGGCGTATCGGTATCGCTTAAGACATCTAGAAAGTATCGGCGTATCGGTATTGCCTAAGACGTTCTTCATGTATCGATGTATTGGTATCGCTTTAGTGATTTTCATATATCGATGCCCATCAGTGAGTATAGATACTGGTAATTGCGACATATGCGAGACTGCCTATTCACGAGAGAATAATAACATTAAATCAGCATCTGCGAGGGAAAGACCGCCTATTCGCGATTCAAATTAGCCACCATCTGGCCGATGCACAAAAGTGTACTAAATGCGGGTCCATCCTTCATCAGTGAGTTTTTATTACATTAACATTACGCTAATATTTTTGTTTGTGTTCACTTAAAGGGTATTAAAACAACAATGAAAAAGAAAAGTTTTCTGTAATTTTCTTTATTACAGGTGTTAGAAATATTGATAGGCTATGTTCGTGTTAGGCTAGGATTTATTGCTGTTGGTAGTGGTAGAAAATGATTTCATACAATGTTTTTTTTTGTTGTTTCTTTTAATTCTATTTAGTATTAATCTATATAATTATTAACATAATTGGTGTTTTTTTTGGCATTTATGGCTAACTTAGGGGGGCCAAAAAGGGATTTTCAGGGGAGCTGGGAACTTAACCCTATTTTTCCATAAGTTTATATGTTCAACATCCGCGAGATTAACACTTGCAACGATTTTTAAGAACCTAACCCTCGCGAATACTGAGGAATGACTGTATATGTATCTGTAACAAAATAGCAACAATCATTATCAAGAACAATGAATAAATACTGTATATAAGCACAAAAAGTTTTAAAGGCCAGTTTTTAAATTTTATTATACACTTTTCTTATATTAGCTATAGAAAATTTGAAAAAAACTGATAAAAACCCCCAAAAAACACTAAAACCCCAAAATACCCGATAAAATCCAGGTGGGTTGGTTTTTTTTAAAAATAAAATCCAGTTTTTTGCCAACCCTGATTCTCAGATGAGCCAATAGAACTTCCTTCTGCTGAGATTTATGATACGAAGAATACCAATGATGAAGAACAGGTTGAGATGGTGAAGTTTGTTTACACTGACATCAACCCAGTTGCACTGCCACAGTGACCTGAAATGGCAGCAGAGGGAAAGAATGAAATCTGAAAAGGGGAAAGATTTAGGGGTAATAGGAATGGAGCAAGCTCATCTGGCCAAAAGGTCCACCTCCACATTACTGGGAATACCAACATGAGAGGGGATCCAACAGAAAGAAATACACCATGCAGAATAAGCAATGAGAAAATTAACAAATTAATATTTCCTTCGGACCAGAGGGTGTTTAGGGTTATAAGATTCCAAGGACACCAAAGCACTATGGGAATCTGAAAAAATAACAAACGAACACAGGAGAAGAGCACCAATATGTGTTAGAGCTTCCAGAATAGCAAAGAGCTCTGCTGAGTAAATGGAAGTGTTGTGAGGGAGATGAATACTCCAAACAGTCTTGCAAAGAAGATGGAAAACCACTGAAGTAGCTACACCTAACGAAGAATGGGAGCCAATCTGTGTAGATATGAATGGAAGAAGAAGTGACAGATAAGGTGTTCACAGAACAAAGCCAACAGGACAGTACTAGGAGTGGACTTTTTATTGAAGGGACACAAATCTTTGCAATAGGAAATCAGATGTAGAATCCACAGAGGAAGGACCTGAGGTGGAGGAAGAGCATGATGAGAGAGGAAGGCATGGCCAGTTGAAGTAAGGTGCCAAGAATCATCTAGAGGAAGAGTTTATCAAGGGCAGTACAGAGAAGGGACCACGGAATCCTATGAGCACAGTAATAGCTTTTAGTCTGAAAGTTTGCACAATGGTACTGAAGGGGAGGGGAATCACACACTGTCTGAAGACTAGCCAAGGGTGAAGAGCGAAAGGTTCCAGCTCCAGTAGCCAGGCAGAGACCCTAATTATGAAGGTGCAGGATTCATAATCAAGAGACAGAAGCAGAACCATAGACCTCACAGCCATAGTCAATTCTCAATTGAACTATAAAGGTGTACAGGCAAGAGAGTGTATGCCTATCAGCACCCCAAGACATGTGGGAGAGATGATCTAAAAGTGTAAGGGTACACTGAGTGGACAGTCTCAAATTCCTCAAATGAGGTACCAAAGTAAGATGGGAGTCAAGGGTGATGCATAAAAATTTAAATGTGTCCCTTACCAGAATGGGATTACTGGCTAAAAACTGAGAGGTGGAACAGTAGTAGTTCTACATTTATGAAAAGAGAGTGTGTCTTGGCTGGGGAAAGACAGAAACCCACAGACGTTGCCCATCTTTCAACAGCATTAACTGCAAGCTGCACCTGTCTTGCAGCCACTCATAGAGAACTACCTTCACCATAAATGGCAAGATCATCTGTGTAGAGAGAATACTTTATCAAAGATGGTAAAAAATGGACAACCAAATTCATAACCAGAAAGAAATGGAGAATGTTGAGGACAGATCCCTGTGGGACTCCTTTCTCTTGAGTAGTTAAATCAGAGAGAGAGCTATCAACTCAAACTCAAAATGTTTGGTTTCTTAAAAAATTATTAATAAAAAGAGGGAGAAAACCCATAAAATTCATAGAATGGAGATGTTTGAGAACATAAAACCTCCATGCAGTGTCATAAGCTTTGTAGATGTAAAAAAAGACAGCCACAGTAATTTGTTTGCGAGAAAGAGCAGTTTGGAGATCATAGCTGAGGAGAAGTAGAGGGTCTAGGGTACTACAGAATTGACGGAAAGCAGACTGAGATGTGGGAAGGAGTCCTCACCACTCCACTATAAAGGACAATCAGGAAGTGGCAATCTTTTCAATTGATCAACAACTTCCACTAGCTCCTTTTGAGAGATGGGGGATGTGTGGAGGGAGGTAAACAGAACAGACAGTATACTCTCAAGACAAAGAGAGCCGGACAGCAACCACCAACAAAGTAGATCGAAGTACAAGTGAGCAACAAGGGACTGATCTGTGAACATTAAACAAGGATGACTAAACCACCTCGAGGACCATGAGTGGGCAGGGGGTTTGTAAAGGAGATGTAGCCAGTAAGAGAAGACAGATTGACAACCCAAAATCGTTTCTTGGAGACAAACACAAGCAGGTTGGTACATTTGTAAAAGAAGGGAAAGACCTTCATAGTTGGCAAAAATGATGCAACAGTTCCAGTGAAGGATGGAACTAAAATTAGTCATTGTAATGGATATATAAAAGAAAAAAGCTTAAAGTGTAAAAAGATAAAATTAAGAATGTAAAAGTTGAAAGTGTAAAAGTTAAAAGTGTAAAAGAGAAAAGTATAAAAGAGGAAAGTGTAAAAGATAAAAGTTAAATACAAATAGGTAAAACTAAAAGTTAGATACAGAGAGATAAATGTTAAATATGAGAAGGAAAAAGTTAAAAGTAAAATATAAAAAGGTAAAAGTTAAAGAACTACTGACCAGAAACAATGAAGCAGATATGGCTGTTCTCTCGCAAGTCAGGATCTGACCCAACCTCTTAAGGCTGAGGCTACAGGCTGGGGTCAGATGGGCAGGTAGGGGAAAGAGGAGGTAACAGGAACTGGAATGCAGGACTTCCCAGCATGACTGCGGCGCACTCCTAGAGAGGAAGCAGGGACAGAGGCATTGTCGAAACAAGGAGAGGCAGAGCCAGAATGAACAGTTGATGGAGAGTAAGAATATGTTGGGGGCATAGGGAGGTCTAACAAGGAGTGAGAACTGGCAAGGAAGGTTGATGGGAAGAAGTACACCACAAGTTGGCTCTCCAACTGGCAGAAGTTCAGAAGGTGAAGAACAGGGGCAGATGACCTTGGTGAGAGACTGATGAGTCCCACCTGGGAAGAGGGAATTGAGCCACAAGGAACCATAGTACATACAGGGTTCCAGCTTGGAGGAGGAGGGGTCACTGACCTGGGACAGAAGGATGAAGTAGAACCTCAGGCAGGGTCTGTAAGGGTACCAATCATAGTGCCAGGGTAAGACTGTGGAGAGAGAACCAGATCCAAGCAATGATGGCAGTGGTGAGAAACTGGAGAACCAGGGGAGGTCTCCTTGGCCCTACACTTAATACCCCCACCCAACCAGCACAAGGTCCCCACAGACACACTTGAAGGAGAGAGAATGTGGTGCGGGGGCATTCAGGCCAAGGAAGGTCAAGGAGAAACACATGGAGACTGCTGAGACCGATGCTGTGGAGAGTGGAACTGGGCCAAAGTCAGCAAAGACGGAACTGGGGAGACAGATGAGGCAAAAGGGGGTTTCCTTAAATGGTCAGGTTGTAAATGAGAAACACGAAGAATGTCAACAAATGTGACATGTTCTCAAACAAAATGAGCTGAGACCTGAGCTCAAGCCTCAGGAAAAGTCGTGCACTCCTTAGTCTTGAGAGTAACAACTTCAAATTTGAATTTATAAAATTTGAGGGCTGACAACCAGAACTGGTTATGTCCAAAATCATGGTTTTGAGAAAAATGAGTTTTAAAGTTTCAGTGATCCATCAGCTGATGGACATAAACAATCACTGGTGACCTAGATAACACACTATTAATAGGTCTTGGACAGCAGGGATGGGGAGTCGGCCAAAAACAACCGACTCCCGAGTCAGTATTTTTAAAAACCGACTCTGACTCCCGACTCTTTCCTTATCATGCTGATCTACAACCTTATAAATATTGGGATGTTTGTTTCGTAGATGACGTTTCAAGTTTGAGGCTCTAGTTGGAGCATTAGCATGTTTCCCAGTGTAAGCACTAATTTTTGCATTACACTCTTTACCATCCTTTTCTACTTGACAAATAAAAATACTTTCATCCTCATTTAGCTTAAAATATTGAAAGACTGCTGATTTTCTACTAGGCCCACGACTCATTACTAATAGGGGCTAATTAAATTAATAATTAATATATTGCTAATTTTTATATGGTACCTAGTATCCTAAAATAGAAATATGAAATTCATTTGCTAAGATTTACCAGAACAATAAATCAAATGTGGAAATGTGAATCTAGAATTAGTTCAGGAAGATATTTATTTAGGGCAGAGTAGTATTCTGGTAAATTGTTGGCATATAGAAATTGAATCAAAGAGTCGGGAGTCGGTCATTTTTACCGACTCCCGACTCCGACTCCGACCCCACCTCTGTTGGACAGAAACACTTCTGGCAGAGAAACTACAGTCAATAACCAGCGAAGTGGTGGACTTAATTCATTTTGGCCCAAAATGGACATAACCAGTTCTGGTTGTCAGCCCTCAATAATAATGCATGAAGCTGAGGAAGCAGGATGGTTACCACCACAGTTAATACAAGAAGGGGTGTGAGAACTGAGAACATGACACACCATGGAAATCCTGGCCACAATGAATGGCCACATGAGTAGACCAGCAACAATGGGAACCAGTATGCACAAATGTCTGGGAATTAAAACAACAGGGGGGTGGAGGAACATAAGGCCATACATCAAAACAAAGCCAAGCATACCAGACGTATGCTGGAGACAACAGCTGGTCAAAGGTCAAGCATAGGCACAGGGTGGGTTGAAGACAGCCATTAACACACTTCATAAAATGATGTACAGAAGACACCTTTCTCTCTACAAAACAGGAGCAGAGGTTCTCCTCCGGGATGTCAAAGAGTTGAGGGGTATAAATCGTACCTTGGCAAGAGTTCATCCTCAAATCAAGGATGCAAGAGACTGGGCAATTGCCCAAGATTGTAGCCAGGGCACCACTCTATTCTGGAGATCAAGATTTGTGAGTCACCCATCACAGAGCTCAGAAATATCCTCCCAAGAGAAGTGAGCAGAAGCCGCAAGACTGTGAAAGACCACAACATGATGGGAAAGCAAAGAATGAGGTGGTCAGTTTAATAATAAAAAAGTGATAGGGGAAGTTAATAGGGACAGAAATGGGCTTCAAGACTGACAGGTTCGGCCATGTTCATGGGGAGGAGAAAGGGTACTCCAGGAGGAAAGCCCCAAGGAAATCCCTGAGGAGCCTAAGGTTCAAAAGTAGCAATAGTAGACATACAAGGGCAAGAATCAACCGTCCAAGGAAAGGGTCAAATCAAAGGGGAAAAAAAAAAGACAGGAGGGGGGAGAGAAGGAGAAAGAGAAATATAAGTAGATCAGCCAGGTCCAATGGTCCACGAAAGCTCTGGACAAAGCAAGGGGATATATATAATTTTTTATTTTTTTTCCTTTATTTTACTGCCAATTTGTACCTAGGGGGAATGGTACATAGTATCTCAGCAAGACAGTGGGTGGGTGGTGTCACTGGGTTTGGGATGGTGGAGAGGAATGAGTAAGGTTCAGTAGCTGGATAGGTGGCAGGAGGGGTATGGATTTAGATGCAATGAAGCAGATGGGAATCAGTGAGGAAGAGGAAAATCACTTCCACTGAGAAATGGAGGCCTTCGGTGAGTATGGATTGTAGACACTCGGATATGGAAATACTGGACAAGAGAGGGAAACACCTGCAAAGAAGAGCGGACAGGTTTGGGTATTCAACCAGGAGGTGTACAATGGTGTAGGGGTATGGCAGATAGGGCAGAGCAGGGCTGGCAATTTAGCCATAAGGCCAGGGGTGGCTCGTCAGTAGGCACTGCAGAACTGCAGCACCCCTAAATTTTTTATTTACAATTGAAATAATCAAGAACAATATAAGTTTCGCTTTGCTTATACTACAATTAATTCATTTAATTCAATTTCTAATGGTGATTAGTAACAATAGTAATATTTAACATTTTATTTGATAGATTTTTATTGGCTTAGTGATTTAATTATGTATTTGGTGATTATTTCTTGATTTTTTTCCATAATTTCCGTTTCTTTTTTGAAATTTGATTCAGCCATGGCTGCCATGCCCGTAGAAGGGAGTCAAGTGAGTGTGACTAAAATACAACTTAATTTTTCACAATTATCTCCAAGAAAAAATTGGTATTAAAAGAGAAGGTCGTCCTACGCCAGAAATTCAAATATCTCAGCCAGGTATAAGTAATAATAAAAAATATATTCATAGTTTTAACCCAGAATAGTACCAAAAGAAAAGTTGGCTTTGTGGTTGTGAAGTAAAAAATGCATTATTTTTTTCCCATGTTTATTACTGGGAGGTGATTTAACGTGGACAAAAAGCGGCTTTACAAATATAAACAAAATGAAAGAAAAACTGAAAAACATGAGTGTTCAAAGAAACATATCAATAATGTGATTTCGTTATCGCTTTTAGGAACTGTTAATATTAAAGAAAAACTTAGTGAGGCCTATAGACTCTCCATTATCAACCATAATAAAAAGGTTACAAAGAACCGTGAAATTTTGTCGAAAATAATAGACTGCATTAAATTTTGTGGAAATTTCGAAATTTCTTTACGTGGACATGACGAGAAAGAGGATTCAGAAAACCCAGGCGTATTCAGGGGATTAATAAATTTTGCTGCAAAATTAGATCCCAATTTAAAGAATCATTTAGAAAGCAACACAGTCTTCAAAGGTGTTTCAAAAACTATTCAAAATGATATTCTCGACTGTTTGCTGCAAATATGCTGTGATCAAATAAGAAAAAGAGATTAAAGAAGCTTCATTCGTAGCCATCATGGCTGATGACACTACTGACATTTCAGAATACACACAAATGGTTATTGTTCTGAGATATGAGCTAAATGGAGAAATTTTTTAGCGCTTTTGGGGGTTCTTTACTCCGGAAAATCAAACAGCAGATGGAATATCTAAGTGTATTCTGGTTCAACTGAACATACTCCTCGAAGAAGATACACAAAAATTGATTGCTCAGACATTTGATGGCACTAATGTCATGAAAGGCAAAAAAGGTGGAGTTCAAGTAAAAATAAAAGAAATTTACAATAATGCGCATTTCATTCATTGTTATGCTCACCAACTGAACCTGATAATGAAAAGTGCAGCAAGCACTACCCAAAATTCAAGAATATTCTTTTCAAACCTTTTGGCCATACCTACATTTTTTCTAGGTTGCCACAGCGTTTCTCAGTTTTAAACAACCATATGAACAACCGAATACCTTGTCCATCCTCTACTAGGTGGAACTTTAATATACGCAGTGTAAACTGCGTTTATGAAAATTTTGAATCCTTAAAGAAATGCATTGAGGAGATACAGTCTACATCCAACGCAGATCAAACTATTTCAGAAGCAACAGGAATTTTGCACATTTTGAATAATGAAAATTTCATGTTTTGGTTGAAACTTTTTCATCAGATAATGCCTCATGTAGAAGTTATTTATAATCAAATGCAATCCCGACAAATTGATGCATTTAAAATACAGGAATATATTGC
Source organism: Bathynomus jamesi (assembly GCA_023014485.1). NCBI lineage: Eukaryota > Metazoa > Arthropoda > Malacostraca > Isopoda > Cirolanidae > Bathynomus > Bathynomus jamesi. The sequence continues at coordinate 2,163,464 of JAJOZX010000054.1, read as the reverse complement.
AACCTTTAAAACTGCCATTTTGAAAATTAGAAATTCAAAGTATTGTGAAAATCCTTCAAAAACACTTATGATTGAAGCAAAAGAAGTGTGACTGTGTATGTGTTGACATAAAGGAGAGATATTCCTTCACAAATCAATTAGTTTTAATAAGAAAATGCCCCTGGAAGAAGTGACAGCGACTACAGAGGCATATCCCATGATTGAAAAAGAAAAACTTCTTACGGAATTACAGGTTTTCTACAGTAGACCTGATATGCACAATTATGGCAATTTAATTAATTTATTAAAATTCATCACAGAAAATAATCTAGCAGATGTGCTTTGCGAACTTACAAAACTCATAAAAATCCTTTTGACAATTCCTATGACTACATCAGAGCCAGAACGCTGCCACTCAACGTTGAAAAGAATAAAAACGTTTCTAAGGAGCACTATGAATCAAGAATGACTAAATGCTCTAGTAATGATTTCAATGGAGAAAAGCATCATCAACAGTACTCCAAATTTCAATGAGAAAGTTATCGACCTTTTTGCTCAGAATAAAAATAGAAGAATGGACTTCATTTTTAAATAACTTTGTAATTGAACCTGAAGTACCTGGTAAGTGCACAATTACTTATTTCATTAGTACCATAATTACTTATATTTCATAACTACCTTATAACTACCTATATATAATACCATAATCAATGATACAAAAAATGTTCAAAGCAGCTCATTCCATTCTTAGAGACAGCACCCCTAGAATTTTTAGTCACGAGCCGCCACTGCATAAGGCAACCATGTGTAATGTGTGTGTGTGTCCAAGGCAGAGTCAAGCAAAAATCACTTCTTTATGGCGGGACTGGTGGAATAAGGAGGTCCAGTATCCTAACTGAAGTTTGATCTTCTGGAGTTTGTTGTGTGTGGCCTGTTCCCATTCCCATTGCCAGATGGAGCGGAGAGTCAGGAAGAAGTCAGAGAAGTGAGGGGGTGGAGAAGGCCAGCAGTAAGCAGGCTGTCTTTACCATGCGGTCTGCCTCCTCATTACCCTGGATGCTGACATGTGCCAAGACCCAGCAGAAGGCAACTGTCTTGTACTAGAAAGTTGTTAATAAGTGGAAGGTTTGCTGGATGGTGCGGATGAGCAGATGAGAGGGGTTTGAGTGGCAGACCAGGGTGGCATGCCGAGGGAGCAGAGCCATAGGCAGCGGTGTAAGATACTCCTGGCCACACCTCCCAACTCTGCCTCTCGGAGGCTAATGAACTCCACTACCTGCAGGCCTCAGACCTCCTCCTTGAACTTGAAGAAAAGGTATTCACAGGATGAAGAGGGGTGTGCGCCTTTGCAATTGGAGCATTTGGGTGTGTTTCGCCACTTGTCTGGGTGAGTGATTTTTCTGCAGTGAAAACATAGTTGGTGCAGTTATCGGAAAACTGAGCTGATGTGTCCAAACTTGTTACATTTAAAGCAACGGGTCGGGTCTAGGATGTATGGGTGGACACTGAACTCGCATGACATGCTGAGGCATTCCATGTCAAGTGTACACACTTTTTGGTGATTTCTGCCACTCATCTCACCGATTTTAATGATGTTTGGTGTGGTAGTTGGGTATGATGAGTAATGAAGTGTGACCAAATTTTAGCCACTTGGGTCAAATAGTTTGGGAGTAATGACTCCCCAAATTTGGGGTTAGCAGCAAAACCTCATGATTTTGAAAGGTCATAACCCAGGATCTAATTGGTGGATTTTAATGATTTTAGTGTAAAAATGCTCAGAAAAGACAGCAGAATAACTTTAAATTTATGCACAGTGTGTACAATATACATTCTGTAAAAAAAAGTTGCATTTATATTTCACCTTTGACCTGGACCTCAGGTCAAAGTTCAAAATTCAAGGTCATGAAAATTGCATAAGTAAAGACCTTCAGATGAAGCATATTCAAGCAAAAAATTGGAGTGGGATCTCCATGGGTTTGCTTTCCACAAGCATTTGAAATTGTGCATGTTGAAAATTTTGAGCATTTTATTTAAGATAACTTCACAAATAGTTCATATATACACACAAAGGTGGGCACCCGGGCCTCATAAAGGACCGACGGTCCTGGTCCCTGCCTCAAACTGGACCAACGGTCCCGGTCCCTGCCTCAAACTGGACCAACGGTCCCGGTCCCAGTCCTTTCTGAAGATAGGACCTAGGAACGACTCGGTCCTCGGTCCTTATATATAATATAAGTGAAAAATTTGATTAAAATGAAAAATGAAATTAAAGACACTGGAAATCTTTAATTTTATTAACGTAAATTATAATTAATACAATACATAAATGCTGAAAAAAAGTTATTAAGTTAAATGCTTGAGTTTCCCTTCAAGAAGACTAGCATGTCAAAATGGCTGTCACTGAGCCCTGACCTTTTCGGCTTGAGGACATCCTTCCCCAAAGAGAAGAGCCTCTCCACGGCGGCACTGGATGGGATAGGCATGTTAAACTTGATGAACAAGTCCTTCAGGTGTTGAAACAAGATTCAGTTCAGTCTCAGTCTCTTTCTGAGTCTTCTGGAGGAAACAATCCATCTTCTTTAGAACTTCAAATAATCACTAAACACACTAAAATCACTAAAAAAGACCATCCGGACCGGACTGTCCAGCACATGTCCTCACTGAGAAAAGGACCGACTTTCCCGCTCATGGTCCTTAAAAAGGACCGAGTTCCTGGAGTTCGGTCCTTTTGGAACTCGGTCCTGCCCACCTTTGTATATACACAATACATATTATAATATAGCTACATACATGATTTGATATATACCTATAGGTAAGCATCAAGATTTTTACAAACAAATTATTTGGTTCTCTAAAAGCATCAATAATTTTTATCACAAATCCTATATAATTTTTGCAGTTAAAAATAACTTGAAATTTAGGTGTTTGAAGTTTGAACAGTGAACAATGACTAACTTGTACAGGTAATTTCTGATGAATTAACACTTCATATTGCTGTGCTGAAGCTGAAAAATATAAATTTTATACCTATTAAAAATTTAAGTAAAATTATCATGATAAGGAGTTGTTTAAAAAATTAATTAGTTACCTCCCAAGGCCTAGGTGTGTACCTCGTTCCAACTTCCGAAGGACCAAGGCCTAGATACTATGCAGGGTGCCAAAACAGGTTTTTTTCATTCCGTATTAGTGTAGACTCTGTAGAGATCTTATATATTCTACTGTATGGCAGAAACAAGCATAGGCATTGGGCACGCGCTTGTGGAGAAAATAAATTTTCTAACCTCTAAGCTACCCTACTAGGATTCTAACCCAGGACCATTTATTCACAGTCACAGGCTCTAATGACTAGAGGGTTAGAGGGATTTCCACTATTTAATAATAATTTAATATTAGGAAGATGTACAATTTAAGATAGAGTAATACTTAGAACTGTATTCATAAGTGTAATTGTTAAAATATTTAGTTACAGTATATAGGCATACATGTCAATAAGCAATTTAAATAGCAATACTCACATTTTCCATGCAGTTGTAGGTTTTTGATTATATGTTTTTGACTAAGTTTGTATCCAGTTTCTTGATTATTTTTTAAGATGACGTTTTTTCAGGATCATATTGGCTTCACTGGTTTCCTTTTTTGTGATTGTATATGTTCTTCCAGTAGCTGTTGTTGGGTTTATGATTGTGAGGATGTTGGACAAATCTCCTGTAAGTATATCAGGATTTTCAGGATAAGTAAATGACTTGTTTGGGCCAAAAGGGTGAAGGAAGTTTACTTTCACTTCACCCTCACCAGGATATGTTTCCATCACACACCCAATCCACCAGTGGTTATCATACTCCACTGTTACATATACTGTGACATTTTCAATTAATTGAGTGGCTTGTTGGGGGGAAGCAAATTCCTTTCGACTTTCAATTGAGGCGCTGTACATTTGTACTTCTAAACAATTTTTTGTCAGTGGTATGAATGAATGTAATTTTTTAGTTCCTGGTATAGTTCTCGCTTTTGATAAAATTGGATCTAAAAATTCTCTCTCATTTGAGTATTGTTCTTGTGTTGCAAAGCTAAAAGACATTTGAGTCAATTTTAAACAACAGAAATCAAACAGATCTTTTGGGGGCAGAATTTGATTTTCATATGGCCTACAAAGACTTCCTTTTGATGCTTCCCTTTTGATGGTTCCTCCAACACCATCCGATGGTCTCTTGTCATGGCTGGTAGCAAAAAAATGCCACTCAGCATTAACTCCAAATTCTTCATGGTGGTGGCATAAATTTAAAAAGTTTTAGCAGTTTTTGTATTGACCTGCGCATCCATCGGTAAAATAGATAATTCTGTTTAGTAGCTGAAAATCTGACTCAAGATGATTTATTAAAACTTTTATGAATAGATGCACTGCAACAGTATCATGTGTATTACACTCGAGATAATAGTTAGAGAGCTGTGATTTACTTTTTCTTGCTCTTTGTAATAATAAACCCATGGATAAAGAGTCGCTTGGCAATTATTCCAGTGAAATCCTTGAGCACAATCTTGGACTACAAAGGAAGTTTTTGGAAAAGTCCCCAATCACCAAAAAATTGCCTTCATCCAGTTCATTTTTTCTTTTTTCTAAATACTTGGCTTGTTGTTTGGCAATGAAATCATGATGCCTTAGTTGAATTAGTCGAGAAATAAAGGTACAGTAAATACTTGATGAGTTGGACTTCGATGAGTTGGAATTCGGGATGAGTTGGACTCATCCTCTGTCAAGTGCTATTACACTGGGTAACAAAATTTGAAAATTTTTCTGTTTATTGTTATTTTTCTGTAGTTTCTTAATGATTTCAGGGCGCTGATTCCAAAAATGATATTGGTTTTGCTCTACCATCAACCGTTTCAAAAATATAGGTTATCACACTTTCCATATGGCAAAGTATATAAAGAAGGCTAACATAAATATTTTCTGAAAATAAAAACACTATTAGAAATTAATGTTTATTGAGCCAAAATTGTTTGACAAACCCAAAATGGTGCAAAGGATATAATATATATCATGAGGAGAACCGATAAGAGAATAACAAGCTTTGTTATGCAGTGTGCGTTCCTTAAAAATGCACTGAAGAATGCAACTTCCGCATATGAACATTCTTATCCTTTCTGATCAGCGACCATACGTAGTCTCCCATCATGGAAGCATCCCAATGGCCCTGGTACCTTTTCTCCATCGTTTGAATATCTTGATGGAATCTTTCGCCATGTTCTTCACTCACATCACCCAGGTTATCACAAAAAGAGTCTAGATGTGAATGCAGATAGTGTAATTTTAAAGACATACAGCACCCCATTTTGCCATAGCACTTAATCAAGTTTGACACTAACTCCTTATAGTTTGGTGCTTTATGGTTGCCTAAAAACCCACGAACCACATCATAGAAAGCACACCAAGCCTCTTTTTCAATCAGAGTCATCTTGGCTTCAAGGTTCTTTGAATTCAACAGCGCCTTGACTTGTGGTCCTACAAAGATGCCAGCCTTGACTTTGGCCTCAGAGAGTTTAGGGAACATGACCTGAATCTGTTGGAAAACTTCCCCTCCAAAATCTAACGCAATTACAAACTGCTTAATTAGACCCAACTTAATATGGAGAGGTGGTAGCAGAACTATGTCAGGCTTCACAAGAGGTTCCCTGAGTACATTGTACTTTCCTGGTTGCAGTCCTTCACATGGAGGCCACTGAACTGTTTTATAGTGCTCAGTTGAAGCCCTGCTATCCCACAGGCAAAGAAAACATGAATATTTAGTAAACCCTCCTTGTAAACCTAACAGGAAACCAATCATTTTTAAATCACCATACACGTCCCAGTTATATTGTTCATACCTGATTTGAGTGAGCAGTTGTTTGACATTTTCATTGTCCTCTTTCATTTGAACAGAATGTGCAACTGGTATTAGTAGAACAGCTTTTAAACTCAGAGTTGAACTGTCAATAAACAGGCGCCACTCTGAGAGTATATGTGTTAACCCAATAGCTGTGAATAGACCATTAACCTCGCTGCAATAACAGAGAGAGCCATTGACATCATAGAACTTTGCAAACTCTTCATGCCGCTTTCAGTATACAGTGCTCTTGCAGTCTTCTCCAAGCAAATTCCACTCTTTGATTCTGGAGGTCAGAAGCTCAGACCCAAATCTCTAATTAAGTCATTCAATTCTCTCTGATTTGGAAAGTGAGGGTTTGTACTGAAAGTTACTGTATATTCTTCATCATGACTGTCCTCACCAGCCAACATCTCAGATGAGCTAGCTGCATCCTCATTTTCAACCTGCAAAGCAAAGAAACAAAATATAGGCATAGCTATATATAGGGTGTCCCCAAAAAAACTATATACTCTTTATAGCATCATCTATTTTATAATTTAAAAAAAACCAAACAATATATTGTTATAGCAATTGCCAATGAAAGGTAAATTAGTAATCTAAGTGATCAAAATGTTATAGCGAGTTGTTTGCATATAAAATTTAATTAACTACGCCAAGTGCTCAAAATGTTCTCCGGTGGCATGAATGTACTTTCAATACAACAAAATCGTGTGGTCTGATGAAGTTACCTTCAAGCTGAATGGCACAGTAAATCGACACAACTGCAGGTACTAGTCACTTGATAATCCACACATTTATGTGGATAAACATGTTAATTTACCAGGATTAACAGCATGGTGTGGTTTACCATCCAGGGGTTTGGTTGGACCATTTTTCCTTAATGGGACAGTTACCAGTGCCGCATATCTCGACATGCTGCAGACAGAAATTATACCTGCAGTTCGGAAGTTGTTTGGAAACGACGACTTTTACTTTCAACAAGATGGAGCCCCCCCCTCATTATCATTGTGATGTCAGAAGGTACCTCGATGAAACGTTGCCTAACCGTTGGATAGGACGAAGAGGAAGCATTGAGTATCCTCCACGTTCACCAGACTTGACTCCACTTGATTTTTACTTGTGGGGCTAACTGAAGGATGCAGTTTATGGTACAAGACCTGCAACACTCGAACACCTTAAGGATGCAATTAGGGAAAAGTGCGGGACCATCACAGCATCCACATTAGTTCATGTCTGCGAATCAGTTAGTCGACGCATTCAAAAGTGCATTCATGCCGCCGGAGAACATTTTGAGCACTTGGTGTAGTTAATTAAATTTTATATGCAAACAACTCGCTATAACATTTTGATCACTTAGATTACTAATTTACCTTTCATTGGCAATTGCTATAACAATATATTGTTTGGTTTTTTTTAAATTATAAAATATATGATGCTATAAAGAGTATATAGTTTTTTTGGGGACACCCTTTATGTAGAAGAGCATCAGCAGTAAGAAAAATTGACACATAATGACCCACAGTCTGTAAATACAGCAGGTAAAGTAATGGATAGATACCTGTTCTGGTGGATGTGGTATTGGAAGACCTTCGCCATGTGGTACAGAGCTATGGACGACACTATGCTTGGATACTGAAGAGTCTGCCTTCCTTTAACTTTCCTGTACTTAGAAACATCTACCATGCAGTAGTAGCAATCATCATGGTGGCTCTTTGGCATGACTCCAGATTTGAAAAAACTTACTGGAGCACAGCTCTGAATTTACTTTTTTTCCCCTTACACCACTAGATAGGTTAATGATAGTAAACTCTTGAATTGATGACATACCAATTACAAATTGTTTTAGCTAAACATAATACAATAATGTACAGTTTATAACTCACCTTAAGTTTATTTATTCATTGCAGCAGCAACAGTGGATGATGTTAGACCTTGCATGTAGGCATTTGTTGCCACATAAGTCTTCTATGCGTTTAGTAGTGTTCCGAGAAGATGTTTTCATCACTTCATAAACAGCAGCTCTTTGATGATGCTGAAGTTTAATTAAATGTCTCTTCAGGTGGGTTTTCAGATTTCTAAACCATCTCTCTTGATTTTCTCCTTGTTTGCATACATAGGTTAAATCTTTAACATTGAAGTAACCTTTTATGTTAGAATGTTTGTCTGAAGCACATGCTTTGGGGTCTGTGCAAGCTATGCAATATAATGTAAACATTTTATCATCAGAAGCATCATCAATATCTTCTTGATTATCATCATCTTCATCCTCAACAGCTATATCTACATCCGGCATATTAGTGTCACTATTTGCAATGTTTTCCATTATATCACTTGGTACTGAAAATGAATCATCAGCATGCCCTAGATCCTTCTTTTCCACCAATTTGAATGTAGATTTGATCAAATCATTGTTCAGGATTTCTTGTATTGATTTACACTTGCTTAAATGGGCTATGGAAATGTCAAATTTGTTGCTTTTTGCTTTATTAGATTTGGATGCAACACTTGAACTTGAAGGCATATTTTGACTCTTCTCTTTATTAACCACAACAGCTTGGTGAGTTTCTTTTGTTAGGCGCAAAATTGCATTCAATGTCTTCTGGATTTGGGAATTTTCAAATTCCTCTAAAGCAGTTTTGTTAGTCTGATGCGCAGATTCCTCACTTACCTTTTGTTTCTTAGGTGGAGGAGAAGCACTTTCTTCAGTCTGTGAAACATCTAGTGAAAAAGTTTCATTTTCTAGATTAGCAGTTGATGAAGTTGGTTCATTTTTCTGAGGTCTAGCACTAGCACATTTTGTGAACAAACTAAATGACTGCTTTGCCGTATCTCTGCTGCACTTCATCCTGGTATTTCTTTACTGCAATATCTAAGCTGTGGGCCCAAACTCTGGGACCTCTTGTATTGTAACAAATATTTTTTTTGGAATTAAAATGTTCCTCCCAGTTTGCTTCTTTGAATATTTGTTCTTGCATTGACCACAAAAGTAACCCCTTTTAACACCCTCACTTTTCTCTCCAACTTCATCAATATTAGGATCCATTATTGATTATTGACTACCTGAAAAAATACAAAATAAGTAAAAGTTAGTAAATATAGTATGGTAAAAGTGAGTAAAAGTAAGTAAATATAGTACAATGAAAGTAAGTAAAAGTAAGTGCTTTAAACTTAGTAAAAGTAAGGAAAAGTAAGTAAAAGTAGGTAAGTTAAAGTAAGTAAAAGTAAGTTTAAACTTAACTAAACTTTTCAATTCTAGAGTCATGGTGGATTACTTAAAACTGCACAAGTAATTATCTGGCCAATTTATCAAACCTGGCCGAGATCAATGGAACATAGTCCAATCCTGATAATTTTATATTAAAAAAAAAATGTTTTAATAAAATTTTAATTATCAAAACATTGAAGCTTAACAAAAAATAAAAATAATTGTTAAATATGGAATTACCAACTAAACTTAAAATAACTAAATTTGTAATTTAAAAAAATTGGTTTGTACAAGAATGTATACGCCAAAAAATTGCATAACGTCTAGCGGATGAACAAAACCCAAACCCAAATTTACTTTTTCTCATGGTCAAATTTACTGGAGCAATGCTCCCAAGATCCCAGGAATCTGGAGTCATGCTCTTTGGTTCTCTCCATGTTCTGGGTACCACAAAGGGCTTTGCCTTGCATACTCCCCGCAGCCACCCTTCAAGTGTGGAGCGGCAGCTTCCACAGATCACATGGGGTGCCCAGGGCTTATCTTGGTCACCCATAGGCATACCAAAATAGAGTCGATACACGATCCAGAACTTGGTGCCTTTCACAATCTTGTGCGATACTTGCTTGGGGCCTATGTAATACCCACAAACGTAGCAGAATATATCCAGCGAGTGTTTACAAGCTCTAGTTGCCATTCTCTTTACCAAACTGTACTACATTAATCATAACCTACAGATATAGAGAGAAGAGTTATTAAATCTGCAACAGATTACAGATTCCAGAAAAAAGATGTATTCACAACACTGAAATAATGTTCACAATAAAAAAGGTTCGATAACACTCAAATCGTCAGCACAGAGAAGCACAGAAACACAGTACCTCAGTGCTGGTAACCATCAGACAAGCAACCTGCTTTCTTTGTGTGCTCACACTGACTGACTTCTCAGACACTGCGCTCTTCTTTATATAGCACAGTGGAAGTTTCAGGCAATTTCTAGAGCAAGAAACTGTCAACGAACATCCGGATTGTTCTCAACAATTCCTGATTATTCTGATATTGCTGCGCCCATAACAACATTATACTGGTAAAACATGAAAAATGGATTATCTCTGAAACCATTGATGATACACATAAACCAAGGCCAGATTTGGACTCAGCACCCACAAATGCATATAAAAACACAAAAATTCTATATAAACAAGATCAATGTTACACAGTGTTAGTCTTTTGTTTCTTTTACTAAGTGAAGTGTTTTTTTAGTACTGTATTGTACGAAAAGATAAACAAAAAAATTTTTTGTGTTTCACCCTCAAAACAATTCCAGCAACGGTTAAGTGAAACAATGTTTTATTGCTTTTTAAACCTTATTTTGTTTATTTTGAACACTGTACTAGACTCTCACTAATCAAACTTAAAAGGTTAGAGAGTATTTATGCCTCTTTAGGGGTAAATAAGGGGGTAATTAAGGTAATTCGCAATGAGTCAGACTTTTCAATGAGTCAGACTGGCTAGAGCCCTATATAGTCCGACTTATCGAGTATTTACTGTATCTTGGAAATCTTCTAAATTTTGAATAACACAGTCCAGCTGAGATCAATCTGTTGTTGCCCACTGTTTGTACTGGATTTCATCAATACCTTTTTCTTCATAACATGTAAGAAGAGTTTCCTTTAGCGAATCAGGTCGAGGGCATTGATCACACACTCCTAAATAGCAAGAAGGTTGACTTTTGTCACAAATAATTTTGGCTAAAGCGCAGTGGTAACTACTCAACGGAGTTTCTTCCTCACTGGTAATTTCTGCCATTCTAGAACCTGTCATCATTAACTTAACATTCTGATGAATTGTGCAGACACACACACTATGCATCCCACTTGCTCCTGCCAAAACACATTCTTTGGGGCATAGCATTGCAAATTTTGAAAATCCTATAGAGAGAGCTGGAAACTTAAACTTAAATTGTTGATATGTTTCTTTTAGATTACATAAAACTAACCTCTTTTGATATTTTTTTTGTTCACCATTTTCTTTTATTGTTATGCAGTCTTTCTTCCCTGCCATTTGTCTACTTATTTCATCATTTCTAAAAAACTCTTTAACAGTGTTAGTTACTTCCAGTGGCAATTCCTTCCCCATCTTTGGATTTGGTGACGACAATACTCCCTTTTCTTTTGCAAGCTGCTGAGCCTGAACAGCCATTCTTTGTGAGCAGTTAAATTCTTGAATTAGTTTTCTTACACTCATTCATGGTGCAAAAACAGTTAGAATTATAATTTGGTCATGTTTATCTGAGTTTTGATATTTATCTTTCAATGTTTAGACAACTACTTCTGGCTCAGTTTGTCTACATTTGATGGACCTGGCTCTTGAGGAATTTCACCTACCATATCTAAGTGTCTTCTTACTGAACTTTGTATTTTGGCCATTTTTGTTGGGAGGTATGCTTCATTTCTTTGAATCTTGCGCTTGACAATCAGACTTTCCCCAATCATGGCAACTCTCATTCATTGCTGACAATTCAGCCTCCTTGTCAACAAAAACATCATCTGATGACAGTTTCCATAGTAGTATCAGATGAGCTTGATGATAATATTTCTGGTTCTGCTATATTTTGAACTTGTAAAACAGGTAAGGAAAATTTTTTCTGCATGATGAACATAACTTTTGGCCTGGCTTCAAATGATTTGGAAATTTTTCTATCAGTGACTGTGAAGCAGGCTGAAGATCAGAAGATTTTAATTTATTGTGGGAATTGAATGGATCACAACAATATTTTGATGACATTTTATCAGCAATATAGTCAAAACCTGAACACACACAGATTTAACATGATTAAATATATAAATTATATAGGTACTGTGATGAAAAATATTGTTCTTTTAGAGCAGCAATTACCTTAATATTTTCAAAAATCTTAATACATAGTTTATTTATCAAACCATGAATGTAGCTATATTTATACATATATACATATACTTATATACATACATATCTAATATACTATTTCAGAAATGAAGCCTTATATATATATATATATATATATATATATATTATATATAGGGTAATTCCAGGACAAATAGACAAATGAAAGTGCCAAATGTACACTCCACCATCTCCAAAATTCATGAAACTTGGTGTGAGGGTTGGTTTTGGTCCAAATTACAAAAATCTGAATTTTTTTGAAAATTGGTCAAGTTGGTCAAATTTTATGGCTTGACCAAATTTTGGCCAAATGAAAAAACCAACAATTTTCAAACGTAAATATCTCAGCTGCTAATTGTGGTAGCGTAATAAGTCTTAAATGATAAAATATGTAAAATTAACTGTAGTTTCTAAATATGTATCATTTTTTTAGGGTAACAAAAATAAAATTATGATTTTTTGGAAAAAATTCAATTTTTTTTTTTTTTTTTGTTTTGGCAGCGAAGATATCATTTTTCGAAAAAAAGACCAAGAATAAAAAATGTTTATTTGATGTATGTACACCATAATAAGTAATAAAAAGTCAGCTTATAGTTTATTATAAGGCTCAAAACTGAGTTTGAAATTAAGTAATAAAATTTTTTTCAGACGACAAGATTTATTACAGACTTGTTGGTCCAAAAAAAGACAATTTTCAATTCATATAAAAAATACATGTAGATAAACCAAAGGAGAAAAAATCTTTTAAAATATATGTACAATGTACATTAGGGTGTCCCAATTTTTTTTCTTAACACGACCTGACCACTCGTGTCATGCCCGGATGTGGTTTGGGCTAAAGCATTGGCTGTGTGATTTTCAACTCGATCAGATGATATTTAGAGGTCCCGACGTTTGATGACTTTTTTTTGGTTTTCAGAATTGATCATTATGGCGTTGACAAGATCAAACATCAAGTTGTGGCTTCTTGAGAGGTCTCCGATAGCAGAGCTGGCTAAATCTCGATTACCAAGTAATATGGACGTGTTGCTCCTTTTCTTCTACCATCACCGCGACCAAAAGAAGACAGATTCCAACAGTGTCAAGGCTGTAATATCGGCTGTATTAGAAATCTGGGCTAGAGCCAACTCGAATCTGGCAACAACCTCCGTTCATGCCTCGACTAAACTGAAAGCTTTGGTTCAGAGGTATCGAAATTTGCATAAAAACAAGAACAAGACTGGAATGACTTACAATATGCAGCGGGATGTATTCTTGGCTGATATGGAGGATATTTTTGATGTCGCCCGCTCAGACGTTCTGGATCGGGGAGATATCCCTCTTGAAGACAAGGAATTCCTCATTTCCCAAAGGGCAGATCGACATACGAGTTACATGGGAGGTGAAGATAGAAAATATAATGCAGCCACAATGAAAAGACAGGAAAGGAAAGAGCTCTTGAGCGGGCACACCGGCGTCAAACGAGGAGGCTCTAGCTGTAGGAGTCACAGAAGAGGCTACCGACAGCAGTTCTAGCACATCGTCAGCTGACAGTGGAAACGAAGCCGTCACTTGTGGACTTAAACCTTTGAAAGCTCCCAAACATGACAGACTAAAAGAAAGTCTGAGTGATCTTGACCTGGCAGCAACTTGGGATCGCGAGGGCCTTTCTGTTCGACAGGCAACATCAGCGTTTGCTGCAACTGCAAAATCCCTAGCTCTCGGTCCTGACAGTGTTCCATCAAAGAGCACGGTTCACCGCTTCCGACAAAAGGCCCGTACAATGATAGGGACCAATGTTATTGGCCACCTCGACTGCAGATCCACTGGGACACAAAGATACTCACTGACATCGAACAGGAGGGTAAGTCAGTCGATCGGATTGCTGTTGTGGTGACTGGGGATGGTGTGGAAGAGCTATTAGGAGCACCGAAAATAATAGATGGCACAGGACAGCAAATGGCAAGCGCAGTCCATCAAGCGCTCACCCTAGTCGGAATTGAGGACAAGATCATAGGCATGGTGTTTGACACGACGGCATCAAACACAGGGATAGTGCAAGGTGCATGTGCGCGTTTGGAAGCGGCATTGGGAAGATCTCTTTTATGGTTTGCTTGCCGTCATCACGTTCACGAAGTGATTCTCAAGGATGTCTTCGTCGTGTGCCTAGGAACACCACCAAGTCCTCAAATCCCACTTTTCAGGAGATTCAAGGAGGCCTGGCCATCAATGAACCACTGTCAGTTGGATGCATTTGACAAGGACGAGGTGGCTAAAGCCTTCATAAATGACAATGCTTGCCTTTCACAAATGCGACTTGAGGTAATAGACTATCTCCGCGATGCCCTAAGAAGTGGTAATCATCCTCGAGAGGATTATGAAGAACTTCTTCAACTGAGCCTCTTGTACCTCGGAGACGACGTAGGACGTTACAAGCTTCGGCCTCCAGGGGCTTACCATCAGGCCAGATGGATGGCCAAAGGTATTTACTGCCTGAAAATAGCATTACTGCAGTCCCAGTTCTCCGAACTTCGTCTCCAAGAACTGCAAGGGGTTCGCCGTATGGCTCTCTTCGTGAGCCTTGTATACGTGCACTGGCACGAGGCTCCCATCGCCATCAAATCTCCCAAAAATGACGTTAGGCTGTGCAATCTTCTTGTAGGTTACCCTGACAAGGACGTTGGAAACACAGCTTACCGGGCTGTGCTCCGTCATCTGTGGTATATCTCGGAGGACTTAATCTGTCTTGCACTGTTTGATGACAGAGTTGACGACAATGAAAAGCGTAACATGATGGCTAACCTGAAAAAGCCCTGGGAAAGGACTCAAACGGGTCCAAGGCAAGGGACTGCAAGTGGATGGCCGTTTAAGTCCGTGGGTGACGAGTCGATCCACCACACTCTTCCAGTTTCTCCAAGTTGAGCCCACGTTCCTCACCAAAGACCCTGAAACATGGCCTACTGAGAAAACTACCATCTGGCAAAGAGCCGAGCTGCAGAACTGATGGTGGTCAATGATGCAGCAGAGCGAGGCATCGCCCTCATTGAGAAATACACAAGCAAACCTCTGTGCCGTGATGAAGAAGACCTCCAGTTCCTCCTTCGAACTGTCCACTCACACCGACGGAATGTGAGCCGGAAGGGAACAAAAACGGATCTCATGAAACACGTGTTTAGTTAAAATGCATAAATGTGATGCTTTGAAATTGTTGTTTGTGTGTTAAGATTAAAATACATGTTTATTTTGTATAATCATCTTTGTGATGGAACTTTTGAGAGAAATATTTCAGTTAATTTGCCTTTCAGTTAAGAGGAGAAATAAAGTGTTCAAAGTTCGGGACCTTTAAATTTCCTTCGATCTCTCTGAAATTTTACAGGAAGACTTCTAATGGGAAACATCAAAAGAGCGCAACACGAGCGGATTTGTATCCCGAAAAAAAATTTGGCCCCCTATGAGTTTGGGACACCCTAATGTACATACATAACCTCTCTTATATTTAGGGACAGAATATATTGACAATAATAATGTTTAATTTATAAAGCGCTTATCAGAGTATAAAATACTCTTCCTAATACTACACGTACACAAGTCTTTGAGAATGAATTAAGAGACAGTATTCTCATCCAGTGAATCCAAATTTTAGACACTAATATAATAATAAGAAAAAAGAATTTGAAAAGATTTTTATAACTATTAAGTAGATACACAAATCTTAGATAAAAATTTTAGAAATATTATATAGACAATCTTAAATAGTATACATTCGATAGAATTTATTTTATCTTCTTTGAAAAGTTATTTAATTCTTGAAGCGGAAAAATGTATTGTATTCTTGTTCCTCCTCGTAAACTTGCTTCAATACTCCCAAATATATTTTCTGTTGGAACGTGACAAACATCATCTTGTGCAGGAAAAATGTATGAGGGACATACGCCCGAAGGATGGAGAAATTTTATCAGAAAATCATCATATTCACAGTCAAAGGACTGGACTAATCCGAGCCATAGTTTATTTTCATACATACAACCCACAAAAGAGCCTGTTTCAATTTCGCGTTGAGAGACAGTATTATGTTCTTGAACCGAAGCAGAAACTCTAATGAGCTCTCTTATTTCGACTGACTGTGCACTCTGAGAGAGTGGATAAACCTTCAAAATTCTTGGAAATTGGGACGAAGCGATGTAATTGTTGAGTACCTTTGATAGAAGTAATAGGTTCACTCAGACATTTTTGCAAAGAAAGCTCTACATCTACAACTCCTTAGAAGCCTTTATCTGTTTTTGTCCTGCTTCAATCCAGCTGTAAAACAAATTCATAAATTTAGGTTGTGTGAAATAATCAAATATCAAATATTTTGTATATATGTATTCAAGTGCTGATGCTAATATTTAAAAACAGAAAACTACGAATTTGGCATTAAGAAACAAATGTCCTGAACGGAGTCTCTATTGTTTTATTACCTGTGTTGGTTTACGTCGTCGTCGTCGGCCTAGGCAAGCTACGGCTTGGGACCGTAGCGCATCTATCCGGTATAGGTTAACCTGGATGATGTAGCCATAAGCACTGCCGCTAGTTAAGTGCCAACCAGTGATTATCTCACTAGCCGTATTGAGTCCGTTAGGCGAAACTGCGACAGTACCAAAGGTGGAAAATATAACCATTGGTTTTCTATTATTTATTTGTAAAATGGACATGGTATTAGATTAAAATAAATTTTGAATATAAATAATTAACTGACAATTGTGATATATAATTAATTATGTTTACATACAATAAAATAATATAGTATACATAAAATTAGTATTAATGTGGTTCACAATTGAATTATAATGGGGTAACTAATTTAAAATGAATTTATACTATTCCGAAATTCAAGACGGTAAAATTAACATTTATCTTGAAACTAAAATAAGAGTATTCACTACACACTCCCCCACCAGAGAGGAAGTTCAAAGAGTTCCGAACGACACAGATTTCCGCTGAACCTTTTTGGTAGCTACATGTACCTCGCTTAAGGTTGATTCCAAAAACGCAGGCTTAAGACGATCGATAGAAACCTTGTCGACCTTGGAACCGCGCTGGATGAGAAATGATTTGCGCGTACGTCGGAGAACTTCATAGGGTCCGTCATATGGACATTGGAGAGGCCGTTTTGGGACAGGTACACGAACGAAAACGTGGGTGCAAGACTGGAGGGCTGGGGAAACAAAGATGTTCTGTTGGCTAGTCAATCGAGGGGGAACAGGCTGAAGGGACTGCATGTGAGAGGAAAGTGTTTGAGCGAATTCCGTAGGATCACATGACTTATCCCCTGCAGTGAAGTAGCCACCTGGTAGCCGCAGTGTTGTTCCATAGACTAGTTCAGCCGCTGTAGTCTTCAGATCACTCTTAAATGCAGAGCGAATACCAAGCAACACGAGTGGAAGCTTATCCATCCAATGGGAGTCTTCGTGACACATAAGGGATGACTTCAGCTGGCGATGGAAGCGTTCGACGAGGCCGTTAGCTTGCGGATGATACGCACAGGTATGCGCATGTACTGTACCCAACAAGCTGGTAAACTTCTTCCAAAGCGAAGACTCAAATTGGCGACCTTGGTCAGTGATGACTTTTGTCGGCAATCCAAATCTTGATACCCATCCATGAAGAAAGGCTCTTGCAACAGTGTCCGCTTGGATATCAGGAAGTGGGATGGCTTCAGGCCATCTGGAAAAGCGGTCGAGACAGGTGAGCAGATAACGTTGGCCTTGAATCACTGGAAGAGGGCCAACAATGTCTACATGAATTACCTCAAATCGCTGGGATGGGGGCGGAAATGCGTCAAAGGGGGACCTGGTGTGCCTTTGGACTTTGGCACGCTGGCAGGCAAGGCACGTTTTGGTCCAATGTTTGACATCCTTCCGCATCGAGGGCCAAACAAAGCGAGAGGTAACCAGGTGTTGCGAAGCACGGATACCAGGATGGGAGGGCTTATGAAGATCCGTGAAGACTGCTTTCTGTGACATGGAGGGACATAAGGGCGAATAGCAGCTGTTGATACGTCGCAATAGAGGGGCACAGACAATCCTGGCATACTCATTTTCTTGAGGGAAAGTGAGTGAGTGGAGTCTTCTCTGAGCAGGTCTTGTAGTTCCGTATCCTTATCTTGATCCTGTGCAATAGCATTCCACAGTGTAGAGCTGAGGGTAACAGAAGTAATCTCTATTCTTGAAAGTGCATCCGCTGGAGTGTTCAAGACACCTTTGATGTGGCGGATATCTGTGGTAAATTGCGAGATATAATCGAGTTGCCTGATGACTCTGGGAGAGTGGTTACAGCTGTTTTTATTGAAGACAGTGACCAAAGGTTTGTGGTCGGTAAAAACACAAAACTCTCGGCCTTCAAGGAAATGTTGAAAATGCTTCACGTTTAAGTAAATAGCAAGAAGTTCACGTCCGAAAGCACTATAACGCGTTTGGGCTGGCTGCAGCTTTTTCGAGTAAAACGCGATGGGTGCTTGTTGACCGTTAATGGTTTGTTCCAACACCCACCGATCGCAACATCTGATGCATCGACCGTCAGAGTTAGGGGGGCATCACTGATAGGAAATGACAGAGACAATGCACTATTGATAGCATTTTTGGCATTGTCGAACGCCTGTAAACTATCGCTACACCATACCAATTTCGTTACCTTGCGTTTGTGTGTGATCATAGCGTGTAGAGGAGCAAGAACACTGGCACAGTTTTTAATGAACTTGTGGTAATAATTTACCAAACCTAGAAACCGACGTAACTCACGCTGATTATTTGGCATAGGGTAATTTTTTATCACTTCACACTTGTCCTGAAGGGGGGTAATTCCGTGCTGCGAAATCGTGTGACCAAGAAATTCCAAGGTTGGCTGTGCAAACACACACTTAGATGCATTAATAGTAACACCGTATTGTTCTAAGCGTTGAAAGAGGAGTGAAAGATGTTCCTTATGTTCCTCTTCCGTTGAGCTGGCCACAAGCAAATCATCGATGTAGGCATAAACAAAGTCTAAGCCTCTGGTGACCTCATCTATAAACCTCTGAAAGGTTTGCGCAGCATTCCGTAGCCCGAACGGCATCTTCATTCAAAAAAATTCGAATAACCCAAATGGTGTACAAACTGCAGTCTTGGGAATATCCGAAGGCTCTACGGGAATGTGGTGGAAAGCCTTAACGAGATCTATTTTACTGAAGATAGATTTGCCGTGGAGAAGAGAAGTAAAGTCTTGGACATTTGGTACCGGATATCGGTCCGGGATGGTTGTCGAATTCAAAAACCGGTAATCCCCACATGGTCTCCAGTCTCCTGACTTCTTCTGGACCAGGTGTAGGGGAGAGGACCAACTGCTTTTGGAAGGTCTTATTATCCCAAGATCCATCATAAGCTGGAATTCCGATTTGGCAGCTTTCAGTTTGTCCGGGGCAAGACGTCTGGGTTTTGCAAACACAGGGGGACCTTTTGTTGTAATGTGATGGGTAATGGTGTGCTTAATGGTATCACCCATCTGCATCGGTTGAAGAATTCCTGGATATCGCTGGAAAAGGCACTGGTACATGGAATTAGGGGGAACGAGGGAAAGTGCAGAGTTCGAGGCGTCCGGAAGGGCAACCTGTTTGGCAAGAACAGAAAGCAGTGTGGCCTGGTCGCATAAGCGTCGCTTGTCAAGATCCACCAGGAGTTTGAAATGCTGGAGGAAGTCAGCGCCGATTATGGGATGCTGCACTTGAGCACAGATGAAAATCCACTTGAAGGATCGGTGAAGGCCCAAGTTTAGTTCACGCGACTGAGTACCGTACGTGGGTATGCGTGAACCGTTAGCAGCGTATAGAGGCGGAGATTCCGAGTGCGTATGACCAGATTTTTGAGGGAATACACTGACTGACGCTCCGGTATCGACCAAGAAATTGACACCAGAGTTCCTGTCCTTTATGAATAACAGGTTGGCAGTGCGAGTACTAGACGCCATTAGGACTCGCTGCTGGGGTTTTCCGACGAAAAATTGCAAGGGGAGATGCACTTCCTAGCCTTCTTTCCAAATTTCGAGTGGTAGAAGCAGATCTTCCCGGAACTCGAACGATGCCTCTTCGTAAATCTTGACCGAGAATGGCTTCTTTGCCGTTGATTTTGTAGCAGAGAACAAACGTGGTTGAGTTGTTGACTTAACTCTTTCACTTTCAACTCCAGTTCCGATTGTGTGTTCACGTTGTTGACCGGAGCTGTGTCAATCTCCACTACTTTGTCGGCAGTTTCTGCTAGTTTATCAACTGGAGTAGCAGGATCCATAGTGGCCAAGACACGCTGAGCTGATGGAGGAAGTTTCTGCAAGAACAACTGTCTAAAGATGT
The DNA here is from genome assembly GCA_023014485.1 of Bathynomus jamesi. NCBI lineage: Eukaryota > Metazoa > Arthropoda > Malacostraca > Isopoda > Cirolanidae > Bathynomus > Bathynomus jamesi. The sequence continues at coordinate 2,143,156 of JAJOZX010000054.1, read as the reverse complement.
CCTTATCGAAGGTTTGTGCGCGTTCGCCTAGAGCGCACTGCATAGCCCTCAGCATTTGAGTGGGCTTACGGTCTCCAAGTTCTTCTTTTGAGATTAACTGATGTAGTTTCTCACGCTCGGAGACAGTGGTGCGGCACAGGATGGCAGACTTCAGATCGTTGTATGGGTCCTCACTCGTGGAAGTAGATACGATGACGTCACGGACTTCAGAGATGATGCTCGCTGGTAGAGAGGACAAAACATGATCGTATTTCGTCCTGCTAGCGGTGATCCTTCCCAAGTTGAATTGTGATTCCACTTGGTGGAACCAAATAAATGGATCACCCGGCCAGAAGACGGGGAGCTTTACGCTCAAGTGGGAGATGGCACCAGCGTCGTCAGGCATCTTCTCCTATGCTTGCTGACGTACAAGCAAGACGACAAGTTACCAACGAAGGAGTGGAGGTTGAGACGAGCGCAGGCACAGAGCGCACGGGCAGGGGTGAGGGGCAGAGGGCACGAGCGACATTACAGTCTGGTCCTAGTCGCTCGGGTGAAGGGGGTGATGGGCACGAACGACGTTACAGTCTAGTCCTAGTCGCTCGGGTGAAGGGGGTGATGGGCACGAACGACATTACAGTCTAGTCCTAGTCGTTCGGGTGAAGGGGGTGATGGGCACGAACGACGTTACAGTCTAATCCTAGTCGTTCGGGTAAAAGGGGTAATCCAGCTCCGGGGTCACCAATTGTTGGTTTACGTCGTCGTCGTCGGCCTAGGCAAGCTACGGCTTGGGACCGTAGCGCATCTATCCGGTATAGGTTAACCTGGATGATGTAGCCATAAGCACTGCCGCTAGTTAAGTGCCAACCAGTGATTATCTCACTAGCCGTATTGAGTCCGTTAGGCGAAACTGCGACAGTACCAAAGGTGGAAAATATAACCATTGGTTTTCTATTATTTATTTGTAAAATGGACATGGTATTAGATTAAAATAAATATTTGAATATAAATAATTAACTGACAATTGTGATATATAATTAATTATGTTTACATACAATAAAATAATATAGTATACATAAAATTAGTATTAATGTGGTTCACAATTGAATTATAATGGGGTAACTAATTTAAAATGAATTTATACTATTCCGAAATTCAAGACGGTAAAATTAACATTTAACTTGAAACTAAAATAAGAGTATTCACTACACCTGTTTTAATAGGGCTTTCATCAAATAAAGGTAAAATATTGTCGCTGAGCAAATCTTTATTGAATTGCCTGTCTTGAACGACAAATTCTTCCAATGGTGGTGGATTTGTGGAATCGCTACTGCTTCGCTCCATAGATTCGTCAAGTATTTCTGGCTCAGGTATTGGCGCAGGTTCCGGCTCTCTGGATGAACGTTGAACATGTTCTAATACAATTGGCTTCTTTTAATTGTGACATAGCAATTGCTGCATAGTAATTGATTTTCTTCCAAAATTCCATAGCTTGTAGCTGCCATGGCAGAGTTTACTTTTTTGATGTTACAGAAAATTCTTCTTGAGTGTTTTTTCATAGGATCGCAACAAAATTTTATGTTTTGAGGCATTTTATGGGTTAGGTAAATTTACGTATACTAGAAAATTAGGTATATACTGAAAATCTGGAAAGAAAGCAAAAAATTGTTAAAATTTGGAGAATTTTTTTTTTGTAGTCATTTTTGTTTCATAATAATCATTGATAAGCTGACTTTTTATTACTTATTATGGTGTACATACATCAAATAAACATTTTTTATTCCTGGTCTTTTTTTCGAAAAATGATATCTTCGCTGCCAAATCGCAAAAAAAAAAAAAAAAAAAAAAAAACTTTCCAAAAAATCATAATTTTATTTTTGTTACCCTAAAAAAATGATACATATTTAGAAACTACAGTTAATTTTACATATTTTATCGTTTAAGACTTACTACACTACCACAATTAGGAGCTGAGATATTTACGTTTGAAAATTATTGGTTTTTTCATTTGACCAAAATTTGGTCAAGCCATAAAATTTGACCAACTTGACGAATTTTCAAAAAATTTAGAAATTTGTAATTTGGACCTAAACCAACCCTCACACCAAGTTTCATGAATTTTGAAGAGGTGACCGTGTACTTCATTTGTCTATTTCTCATAGAATTACCCTATATATATATGTAACAGTTTTTTTGCGCACACCTACAGGTCGCTACAATTGGTGTAGAACAATGCGGTTTTCACCATTCGATGCGTCTTTTTATTGTGCAGTGCCCATGCTAAAAAAAAATTCCCTAACATAAATCCTTCCCCCCCTTTTAGGGGTACAGTTCTTCCCATTTCTTCATTTTTAATCATAATTTTGGCACAAAATGGGGGAGGGGTGGGGTAATGGGGGAGGGGGTGGGGTTAATGGGGAAACTCAGAAAAATAGATACGATATATATATGTAACCAAAAAAAATTAAAGTAAATCCTTTGCAAGGTGCCAGCCCCCTTCCCCCCTTGGGGGAGAGGGGTGGGGTAATGGGGGAGAGGGGTGGGGTAATGGGGGAGAGGGGTGGGGTAATGGGGGAGGGGGTGGGGTTGATGGGGAAACTCAGAAAAAAAAATTGGTGGGGTAAATGGGGGAGGGGGTATTGGGGGAGGGGTGGGGTATTTGGGGAGAGGGGGTGGGGTGGGGGGGGGTGGGGTTAATGGGGAAACTCAGAAAAAAAATTGGTGGGTAAATGGGGGAGAGGGGTGGGGTAAATGGGGGAGAGGGGTGGGGTAATGGGGGAGGGGGTGGGGTTAATGGGGAAACTCAGAAAAAAAAATGATAACCAACATTGATTCTGGTCAGGAAGATCATGCTTATCACAACTAATGGAACACTAACAATATTATTGATGCACTCGAAACAATGAAAACTATGATTTGGTGGGCCGCAGGGCCCCCAATTAGTCGGTTCAGTTATTTGGTCAATAAAACTATAGAAATGAACGCAGTCATGAAAATCTTAGGCTTCAAATCCGAGCTCATTGTATTAAGATTTGTGAAGCTTTAGATTTTCATGGCTGCATTCTTTTCTGTAGTTTTATTGAATGAATAATTGGTTTGCCAGTAACTGGAAGGCCGTAGTCACCCCAATTACTGAGGCCCAAGGTGAGAGGAATAGGAATGATATCCAGATAAAGGGCTACTGATGTTCAAAATAAAATACGCCGTAGGCCCACAATTCAGCCGAAGCACCGCAGATCTAGCAAAATCGGCGCATAGCGCCGACCTTTTGCTAGTATGTGAACTATTTGTGGTTATCTTAAATAAAATGCTCAAAATTTTCAACATGCACAATTTCAAATGCTTGTGGAAAACAAACCTATGGAGATCCCACTCCAATTTTTTGCTTGAATATGCTTCATCTAAAGGTCTTTGCTCATGCCAATTTTCATGACCTTGAATTTTGAACTCTGACCTGAGGTCAAGGTCAAAGGTGAAATATAAATGCAACTTTTTTTTAAAGGAATGTACGCACTCTGCGCATAAAATTAAAGTTATTCTGCTGTCTTTTCTGAGCATTTTGACACCAAAATCATTAAAATCCATCCATTACATCCTGAGTTACGACCTTTCAAAATTACGAGGTTAGCTGCTGACCCCAAATTTGGGGGGGTCATTACTCCCAAACTATTTGACCCAAGTGGCTAAAATTTGGTCACGCTTCATTACTCATCATACCCAACTACCACACCAAAAATCATTAAAATCAGTGAGATGACCTGACATAAGGTGTGTACACTTGACATGGAATGCCTCTGCTGTCTCCCATACTCCATACAATACAGTCAGGAGGGACTAAGGTATTAAAAGTAAGAAGTAGGCACAGGGTGGGGGAGGGGGTGCATCCCTGGCAGGATATGAAGCGATGGATCTTAGTGACACCCTGGGGTGCGAGGTCCTCAAGGAGCTCATTCACTGTGAATGATAACAGGTAGGTGGTGTAAATAGTGCTCTGACTCTGGTTCAGGCATGGGGAGACAGAAACCAAGCATCCAAAGACCTCAATGAGGGAGAGTAGGTCTTTTGTTTCTGGCTAAACATGATTTTATGAGGGAGCCATCCCTCTGTGGTCACACTTCATAGCAGCTGGAGTTGCTGCAGGCTTGGATCGCCTAAAACATCCACTGGAATTCATTGGAAGGGACCCAGAGGTAGGCTGGATCACTAGGAATTTATGGATACTTGAAAGGGATAGTGAGGCTGGAGAATCAAGGTGAACTGGAATATCCAATGGTCAGTAGGATGAATGTGAATGCCAACTTCTCTGTCCACTGCGAGGCTCTCTCCATGGGCTCTCCATGGGGAGGTGGGCTGACAGCAGGCGAGGGGGGCATGTGGGGAGAATAAGAAGCCAGATTTTGGAGGCAAGTCTTGGGTGGAACTTGACTTGCCTGAATGTGACTGTGGTGGGCTTGGGTGGGACCACTGCTCCAGAGGGTGTATGTCCAAGGGCATGTTCAAAGTATAGGCTGAGGTCAGTAAGGGAAGAGGAGAGTGTAAGTGTTCCACTGACAGAGGAGGGGTGACCACCTCAAGACGTGATCTTCCAGTGGTAAAGGACTCAGGGGGGGCTGGTCACCCACCACCCGAGTTCTAGAACAAGGAGTAATGGTATCCATATGCTTATAATGTTGTAGAAAATGGGCCCAGGGGATGGGAGAAACTGCCTACCAGTGAGAAAGGGAGGCTGAGCACAAACCACAGGGGTCAGGGTACATCATCCCCAGGGGACACAGTGTCAGTTTAAAAATGGCACCCCATGATTTGAAAGTTTACCCACAAATGATGCAAAGACTCTAGCCCCCCAATCCCACCAACCTGGACACCCAACCAGTCAACACAGTGATGCCCAAAGGGTGTCACCTCTGGAGACCCATACCAAGAGCCAAGGACTTTACTGGCTCTTAGCCCAGTCTCCCCAGTAGCCTGTCCAGCATGGGTGACCCCTCCAACACAGCCCACTGGGTCAACATGGGAGCCCGCCCACCACAACAAGGTGGCCACCAGCAGGGGGACCAAACCTTTACATACTCTGCAATGATTTAGCTCTGATGTTCACCACTATAATATGAAAATGTATGTACTGTATGTAATAAATCAAATTCCTAATTCCTTTCAAAAAATTATTTTGAGATTAATGCAAAACAGAATGAAAAACTTTAGAGTCTGCAAAATAACTTCCATACTACATATAGTAGTAACACGAAATTAAAGAAAAAATTAACTAAAAATACAGAAAATTAAAATAAGAATATAGACATTATGTGGAGCTATAGACAAACATTAGCATACCTTCAAGAAATTACAAGTCAGAAGCAAGCAAAATGCATGTAAAAACAGAGATTGATATATAATTTTTGAAAGTCTGTGATATCAATTAGCTATGCTCCAAGTTACTGGAGATATGAATATAGGACTATATATTTTTTTTCTTTCTTTAATTTACCACCAATTCATACTGAGTGAAAGTGGTACATATCTCAGCGAGGCAGTGGGTGAGTGGTGTTACTGAGTTTTGGATGGTAGACTAGGGGGGTGAGTAAGGTTCAATTGCTGGATAGTGGGTAGGAAGGGTATGGTCTTAGACACGATGAAGCTGATGGGAATGAGTGAGAAAAAGGAAAATTGCTTCTGCTGAAAAATAGGGGCCTTTGGCGAGTATGGATTGTAGACGCTCAGTTATGGAAATTTTGGACAAGAGGGGGAAACACCTGCGATGAAGAACATACAGGTTTGGGCATTCAACCAGGAGATGTACGACAGTGATAGGGGTATGGCAGGTAGGGCAGAGTGGGGCTGGTGATTTAGCCACAAGGTGACCATGAGTAATGTGTGTTCTAGGTGGTGACGGGCTAGAATCACTTCTTTATGATGGGACCAGTGAAATGAGGAGGCTCAGTATCCTAATTACAGTTTGATCTTGTGGAGTTTGTTTTGTGTGGCCTGGTCCCATTCCCATTGCCAGTTGGAGCAGAAGTAGGAGTGGAGATTCGGGAAGAAGTCAGAGAAAGGGAGGGGCCAAGGGGGAGGCCAGCAGTAAGCAGGCTGTCTTTGCTGTGCAATCCCCCTCCTCATTACTGAGCAGACGCATTTCCTGAGCTCTCTGATATTGCTTCTGCTTTTGGATATTGCCAATAACCTTACTTTTGGTAAGTTCTGAATTTTATATACTTGCATTTATATTATATGAAAATGAAAATGTTTATTGGCAGACTATAGTCCATATGACAAATATTATTAATACAATGACAGTTCATATACTAAGGATAGAAATATACACAATTGATTAGAAATAATACTGTAATGTCACAATTAAGTGGAGCTACAGACAGACATTTTCATACCAAGAATTCCATAGCTTAGAGGATAAATGGCAGGACTCATGGATAGCTTGGATGATTGGGTTGGTTGATTTTTTAATTCTTTGCATTAGACTGTATTGAACATGTCTTGTTACCTCCGGGAAGCTCAGGACATTGTGGGTAGCAAATGTTCGTGAAGCTGAGCATCTCAGGGGTAATTTATGTAAGAGTCAGTCTAAAAGACCTGTTGTACAGCAAATTTAGGGTTCTGCCAGAACCTTTTTTATAATTCACCCAGAGTTGCTATCCATATATATTACTGCAGAAAGTACGAAAGAGTGTGTCTTTAGCTTCACTTGTACAGAAACGAAAGTTCCTTGTGGTCATATTCACTTTAGCTTTAGTTAAGTACTTGAATATAAGTGTTTTTTAGTGATTTAGAAGTTTTCATCATGTGCCAGCTTAATTTAACTTAAACTTGTGACAGTTATAAACTAATCTAACTTGTGCGATGCCATTGCAGAAAGTGTCATGTGTTAGGTGTGGGGTGAATCAGTGGTATATGAATTTTAGGGACTATGATGGTGGTCCTATGGCAATTACCAAGAGATTGTTTTTGTTTTTTTTTGCGAATTAAGGGAGGAAATAGTTGACACAAAATACAGTGTACATGAGGTAATGGAAAGACTTGCAACATTTGATGAGGGAAGGGGTAGGGCTACAGTTGACGAAAGCCAAACCAATACTAATGTTGAAGACGTTAGTAATTTGAAGGGTGAGGTGCGTAACCTAGTTTCTAGTTTAGGTAGCTTATCGGGAAGGTTGGACAGAGTTGAGGGATTAAGGTTGGTCTGAGATTAGTAGATGGGGAAGGATTTAGAGAAGTTAAGGGTGGAGCTAGGCCATGTACATTAGGTGATAGGACTAGTGATGAGAGTCATTTTTTATGTTTAAAACAAAGATAGCCTGTTTTTTTGTTTTTATTGTTTTAAACTTATTCCATATTTTTCTTTGTTTAATCTAATGAAAATGAAAATGAAAACGAAAAGGTTTATTGGCAGACTATAGTCCATATGACAAATATTATTAATACAATGACAGTTCATATACTAAGGATAGAAATATATACAATTGATTAGAAATAATACTGCACTGTCGAAGTTAAGTGGAGCTACAGACAGACGTTTTCGTACCAAGAAGTCCATAGCTTAGAGGATAAATGGCAGGACTCATGGATAGCTTGGATGATCGGGTTGGTTGATTTTTTAATTCTTTGCATTAGACTGTGTTGAGCACGTCTTGTTACCTCCGGGAAGCTTGGGACATTGCAGGTAGCAAACATCTGCGAAGCTGAGCATCTCAGGGGTAATTTATGTACGAGTCTAAAAGACCTGTTGTACAGCAAATTTAGAGTTCTGCCAGAACCTTTTTTATAATTCACCCACAGTTGCTGACTGTATATATTACTGCAGAAAGTACGAAAGAGTGTGTCTTTAGCTTCACTTGTACAGAAACGAAAGTTCCTTATGGTCATATTTGCTTTAGCACACAGGCTTCGAGATTGTTTTCTTATATCCGAGTCATCACTCAAGGAGCTGGTAGTAGTTTGACCCAAATACTTAAACTCTTGCACTTCCTCAATTACTTCACCATTCATTTTAAACCTTATATCAGCTGGCTGATTACACTAGGCAACAAAGATTTTGTTACAGAAGACCAAATAGGTGCTCCTAGCTAATTTCGGTATGCTGATTTCAAATCTATAATTAGATTTTTTCTATCACGTCTAGATTTTGTGTAAAATGCAAATCACTTTCAGTAAAATTTTCTACCACGTCCAGATTTTGGTTTTAATCGGCTTAATGCCAGTAATATGAAACTTGCTTTTCAAGGTTAAAGCAATTTTTTTTGCCAACTATATACAAATTCAAACAATTTTGATAAATAAAATTTATCCCGAGTTGGCAACACTGAGTCAAGAGCATAGTAACGGGCAACGGCCCAACGGTCAGTCGCTACGTGACAGTCAAGCAGAACGGTTGTTGAAGCTCTCTGCTGATGAGCAAGTGACAGGTTGTGGTGACTTGTGTGTTTTTATAGCATTTGTTTTGTACTACGGTGTGTATTTCTTTTTTATTTTGCACATCGTAATAATTACTTTCTACGTTTTTTCAGATATTGTATGGTAATTCAAAATGGCATCAAATAGACGTGCTTGTGTAAATCACCCAGACAACTTCTGCTTTGTCTGTGGACAATATACACCTAAGCCACAACGTAGAAACATAACAACAAAGATTAAACTTGCCTACAAGTGTTATTTTGACTAAGTTAGGAGACCAACAGAGGGACTGGGCACCACATATTTGCTGTGCACAGTGCAATGCAATGTTAATAGCTTGGATGAATGGTAAAAGAAAAGCTATGCCATTCTCAGTCCCCATGGTTTGGCATGAGCCAAAAAATCACTTCAATGATTGTTATTTTTGTTTGACAAAGATTGCTGGTTTCACAAAGAAAAACAAATCAAAGATCACGTACCCAAACTGCGAATCAGCAATGAAACCAGTACCACATGATGAAACAAATCTACCACCAGTTCCACCAGCAACAATAACAGACAGCAGTTCATCTGAAGATTCTGCTAGTGATATAGAAACAGGGAAAGATGGCATATATGTTCCAGATGCAAATATTTCCCCACATTTGTTAAGTCAAGCGGAGTTAAATGACTTAGTGCGCGATTTGGAATTACCAAAAGAAAAGGCAGAGTTGCTTGGTTCAAGACTTCAAGAATTTAATCTTCTCCAACCAAACACCAAAGTTTCCCATTTCCGCCATCGCCATTTGCAGTTTTCATCATTTTACTTACAGGAAGAAAATGTTTGTTTCTGCCACGATATCAATGGTCTGATGCAAGGGATTGGCTGTCGCTATGATCCAAAAGAATGGAGACTGTTCATTGACTCTAGTAAAGCTAGCCTTAAAGCTGTATTACTGCACAACGGCAATGAAAAACCTTCAATACCTGTAGCACATGCCACTGGCCTTAATGAGACTTATGAATCGATGAAACTGCTGCTAAGACTCATCAAATATAAGGACCACACATGGAATATTTGTGGCGACCTTAAAGTTGTATCATTACTTCTTGGGTTACAGTTGGGCTACACAAAGCATATGTGCTTTTTGTGTCTATGGAACAGCAGAGATGACAAGAACCACTACAAAAAACATGATTGGCCATCTACAGTGCCCGCGAAAAGTATCCGATCACTCAAGAAAATACAATATTTTCCCTTGATATTCAGAGACACATAATTCACTTTCTATTTGTTCTAGCGACATCTGGTAACTTTGAGGTTGCTCGCTGATATGAGAGCTATCCAACGCATTCTCAAATTAGTGTTCTGGTAGCCTTCGTTGCGGGTGGCTGTGTCTCAAAGTTGTCAGATTTCACTGTTTGTGTAAATTTATTGATATTGTTATTTTTTACAGAAAGTGGTGTAAATAAAATTTATATATAATGTGTGCTAAAAAACAACTTAAGAGTGATTGTCGAGGTGCTATTGTTGCTTTGCATACATGTGGGAAATCACAAGAGACAGATAGCTAAGGAATTAAACATATCCCAAAGTACCGTTAATTTATGGGTTTCACGGGCTAAGAACAATGCCGGCCTAACCACGCCAGTCCCTAAAAAACGATCTGGCAGACCGAGAAAAACAAATTCACGAACAGACAAACTTATGAAACGTTTAGTATTGAAAAACCCAACAATAACTGCGAAAGAAATAAAATTTAATATGAATAATTTGTTATCTGGTGTTTCTGAACGAACTATCCAGGAGCGGCTCCAAAAAGAACTCGGATTACCATCTCGCCATGCTGCTAAGAAACCGTTCATTAATGAAAAAATGCGTAAAAAACGTGTTGCATTTTGTAAAAAATATATTCATTGAACTGTTGATGACTGGAAGAAGGTTTTATTTAGTGATGAGTCGACATTTTTGACATTCAGAAGTTGTCCAAAAAAGGTTCGCCGGCCCATTGGCTCAAATAGGATGGACCCTAAATACACCCTAAAGACAATGAAACACCCTCCAAGTGTGATGGTTTGGGGTTGTTTCGGTTACTATGGGCGTGGAAACCTATATTTTCTTCCGAAGAACACAACTATGAATGGTGCATGGTATTTAGCAATGCTACAGGATAAACTTCCAATGGCAATGGCAATCCAAAGGACAAAAACATACATGCATGATGGTGCACCATGTCACAGGGCCAAAATAGTGACAAAATGGATTACTGACAATAAATTTGATATTTTGGATTGGCCTGGTAATAGTCCAGATCTCAATCCGATAGAAAATATGTGGCTAATAATAAAAAATAAGGTTGAATGCCACGACACTGGCTCAGTCGAAAAATTACAAGAAGCCATCAAAAAGGTATGGTGCAAGGAAATATCAGTGGAAGTTTGTCAAAACTTGATTAAATCCATGCCAAAACATCTAGAACAAGTCATCCAAACCAAAGGACAGATGACAAAATACTAATATAAGGTTAGTATACATTTAAACATTGTTTTTTATGTAAAAAATACAAATTTCCAGGGTGATCGGATACTTTTCGCGGGCACTGTAGAACTGAACATGTTGTTGGTAAATACAATGTGAAACACCCAGCACTTATTGACCCTCAGAAAGTACATCTTCCACCACTTCACATTAAACTTGGCCTTATGAAAAATTTCGTGAAGGGTATGGATCATCAAGGTAGTGGTTTCCAATATTTAAAGGATAAATTCAAAGGAATATTGACAGATGCTAAGCTAGAAACTGGAGTTTTCACTGGACCACAGATCCGCAGTGTCATCCACGACTCATCGTTTCCATCTAACCTAAATGAGAATGAACTAGGAGCATGGACATCTTTCGTTGACGTTGTCAAAAATTTTCTTGGAAACCACAAAGCTGAAAACCACCGTAAACTCGTAGAAAACATGCTTAAATCTTATGAAATAATGGGATGCAGAATGTCTTTGAAAATTCATTTTTTACATTCTCATCTTGACTTCTTCCCGGCCAACCTTGGGGCTGTAAGTGACGAGCATGGTGAGCGCTTCCACCAACAGATCTCAGTTATGGAAAACAAATACCAAGGTAATTTCAACCCAAATATGATGGGAGATTATTGTTGGTTCCTGCAGAAGGAGAGCTCATCATCCTACAAGCGACAAAGGAAGAGGACACACCAAAGTTTCACTTAAGAACAGGAATTTGCCTTTCAGTAGTAACAACAAAATACTAACGCGCTTTGGGTGGATGGTTGGGCGCAGGGGTGGTAACTCCGCCAGCGGAATTCCGCTGTCTGTCTTAAGCCAGAATAAAGGAGGAAAGACATCCCTGTTCACTAATTATTTAAGTATGCTTAACATAAAACGTGGCACGGAAAAGTAGCTTAGACGGCTTTCGTAATAGAAGCGGGTGAGAAAAAAAATGAAAAATAGGGGTTTTCGGTTACACAAAATCTGGACGTGATAGAGAAATTTTGATATCAGATCTGAAATCAGCATCAGCGCTTTAGTAGGAATCAGTAGTTCACGTCTCTGTAACAAAAAAAAAGTTGAAATTTGCTGCCTAGTGTTACAGCTTTTAGGATGAAATTGCATAACCTTAGTTTTTGTAACATTAAAAAGAATATCATGTTTCTGCGAATACACTTTGCAGACATTTAGTAGCCGATCCAGACCTTTAACAGAGGGACTTATTAACACCATATCATCAGCATAAACTAAGTTATTTATCCTTGTGTTATCTATACAACATCCTACTGTTGCCTCATTAAATGAAGCAATTAATCCGTCAATATACACATTAAACAGCGTAGGGGAGAGCAAGGAGCCTTGTCTCACCCCGCAAGAGGAGCCAAAACACTCGGATAGTACAGCGCCCAACCTAACAGTGAAAGATTGGTGGGAATACCAAAATTTCAATAAATTTAATATGTACATGGGAACCTTCCTGTCTTCTAGTTTTGCAAATAAAATATTGTGGTTCACCCTATCATATGCCTTACTTATATCAAGGAAACAGCTATAAATGGTTGAATTACTGTCAATGTATTTAGATATTGTTTCTTTAAGTACATAGATACACAGGTCAGTTGAGTGGGACCTTTTAAAGCCAAACTGATTAGATGTCCACAGGAAATCATTTAATCGGAGTAACAAGAGTTTTTCTAGTAGTTTCGAGAAGCAGGAAGCAACAGCAATAGGCCTGTAATTATTGCTGGACAGAATGTCTCCGTACTTATTTTTGACCAGAGGCAAGATATATACCCTCATGAACTCTGCAGGGATATAGCTATGAGCAAGCATGGCTGATAGGAGCAATGATATATGCAGACATACTATGTCATTTGCATATTTTAAGTGCTCATTCGATAAGTCATCTACCCCTGACGCAGAACCAGTCTTTAACTCTTTAATTAACCTCTTTACTTCAGAAAATGATATCAAAATATTTTCCCTTGTCCCTCCCACAATCATTTCGCTGCAATCTATCTTAAGATTATCCCTACTCACACTATTAAGAATGTTAGAGTAGTGGTTTTTCCACAGCTTTGCAATTTCATCCTCCCCCGACACCCCATCGATTGTCGGAGGGAGGACATTTTTGACACCCATTTGATTCTTAACAAATTTCCAAAATTTGTTATTATCGTTATTTATGCAAGCTTCACAGGCTTTTGATGCTCGAATAGACTCTTCTTCCTGTTTACATCGCCTTATGGCCGCCTTATACTGACCCCGACTTCTACACATATTTATGTATACTGGTCCTAATCTGGGTCTACCATGAAAGCACCACAAATCATAGGCGTCTTTCGATTCCCTCTTCAGGGGGGCAATAAAATCATTCCATCCAGGAATAACTTTAGTATGATAGTTGTAAGACTTAATCAAGGGGGTTCCTGCTTCTCTTAACAGGGATATTATCTTACTATAATACCTATCTATGAGTTTACGGTGAGAATCATTTGAGCAAGGATTATTACAGGCAAGGTGCAAAATTTCTAAATTATTAAAGAGGTGACATGTTCTGTCTTTGTATTCTATTCTCTGCTGCATATTAACATTTGACCAATCGACGCGATTATTCTTACCTATTGAGTTCTTGTTAAGTCGTGTTGCGCATAAATTGGTAATGTTAATTAATATTTCTAATGGTCTATGATCAGAAAGAAGGAAATCATGCAAATATGAACTCTAACAATTCGATCCTTTAGATTATTACTAGTGAGACAATGATCAATCCACCTGGTGGTACCACTCATATCGCTAACCTATGTAAAATTACCACTGGCTACCCCTAATACATCTACATCACTTATACTTAAATTGGCAGACTCACACATGCTACCCAATTCTCCAAAGAATTCCGAGTTCACATGTACGTTAAAGTCCCCCATTATTATACAGTAGGGTGTGTCAATTTTGTCAACTTTTTTCAAATCAATTTTGGTAGTGAAAATATAGTCTTTTCATGTCAAAACTTGAAATTGGCCAACCAAAATGAAATGAAATAACCCTTACCTACATCAATTTTACCTTAAAGTTTCAGAAATTGACTCTTTTACTAAATAATAGGACATAAATTGATTAACTATTCGTCTGTCACAGAATTATCCCACTGATTGCATATGGAGTGTTTTCAAGGTCATATAGTTTTGTACAATGTACAAGTCACAACATGAATAGAAATGTCCCTCACTCTCAGTCCTCAGTTGCCTCTTAGATGTCATAGATGGTGGTTTGCTGTTATTGCTCCTGTACCTACTTCATAGTTATTCTACTAGACAAATACTACAGTTTAACTGTAAGTATGGATTATTGATTATTACAATTATTTATTATCATCATATTCTTCTGTTTAATTATGATGTAATCCCATGAAATATTTTTTTATTGAATTTTAGAACATCGAATGACTAAACTTTGAAACATCGTAATTGATATAAAATACTTAAATGTTTTCCTTTCTTTTCAGATATTCCTAAGATGCCAAAATTGAAGACAAGAGGTCAGTCGTCATGCCACTTGAACCTGTTAGTCGGTACAGGCAAGGAGCTTCCCGTATCAGAACTACCAACAGTGCGAGACATGCTAAGACTAGGGTTACTCCTTCATGAACAAAATACAAAGGATAGAAGGAACTACACAGAGAAAGCTCATAATGGACATGATTCCCCCTCTTCTGCATCAGTGGAAAAAAGCTAATGTGTTATTCAAACCACCTGTACTCAATCAGTATAGAACTATTGAGCTAAAATTAACAAAGCTGTGGCACAAAGCAGTTAAGACATCACTTGGTAAAGTAAAACTAGCAAAGAAAAATAAATTTCTGCACACACTTGATACTCTTCTTGACATTTTTAACTGCCAGTGTCCAATAGAGTTGTGTTCTGAAGCCAATTGTTCTCCCTCATGCAGAAGAGAACCTCACCCTCACATTGATTGTCGCTGTCCTCGTGAGAAGAAGATCCCTGTTTTGGAGCTGGCTTTCATAAAGGCGCAGAGAACAAAGGCAGGAGGCCAAAGAAGTATGCAGATTGGTTCAGCAGATTATTCAGAAACCAAAAAACAGATTGTTATTGCTAAGAAAAAAGAGAAAATCCGAGAGAGGGAAGAGAGGAAGAAAAAGAAGAGTGACGAAGCCACCCAAAGAGATGAAGAGCTCTATCAAGAGGTTTCTCACTTCTTTGAAAGCTCTTCAGATGAACAGAAAGAAGCAACATCAGATGATAGCTCCAAAATGCCATCTGAACCTTTGCCGAAGAGAATGAAATACAACACTAAAGACATCTCAAATATTGCCCTTGCCAGTATTCGCCACCATATGGGGCTACGAGAGACTGCAGAGATTGCCACTGCCACTTGGATAGATGCAGGCCTCATCAGCCGAGAGGATACATCCTTAGTGATAGATCATAATAAGATAAGAAGAGCACAAGAAAAAATAATGAAGGAAATATCTGATCAGCATGAAAAAGATTTGAAGGAGGAAGGTCTCTCTTGCCTTTTGTTTGATGGAAGAAGAGATGACACAAAAGTTCTCCTAGAGGTAGAGGGAATGGACAGAAAGTTTCCCGGTCTCATCAAAGAAGAACACTACTTTGTGTGTTCCGAACCTGGTGGCCGCTATTTGTTTCACCTTGTTCTTGAAGCAGAAGTAGAAGGCAAGAAACATGCAGAGGCAATTGTTGATCAAATAATATGTTGGCTTCAAGAAAGAAGACTTGACAGTTCACTGCAAGCCGTTGGTGGAGACTCAACTGCGGTGAACACTGGATGGCAGGGTGGTGTTATGACGCATTTAGAGAAAAAACTTGGAGGAAGGCTTGTTTGGATTGTATGTGATTTGCACACAGGGGAACTACCTCTTCGTCATCTCATCCAGGAACTTGATGGTCCTACAAAGAGCAACAAGTGGTCAGGCCCCCTTGGCAACATGCTAGATGAAGCAACGGAATTAGAAATAAATACAAAATTTCCAAAAGTCGAAGTAGGCCCTCCCCTTCCAGTGTTGTCTGAAGAAGTTATCAAAGACCTCAGCACGTGGATCAATCTTATGCTTATTGTATTGTTCAAGCAATCAGATCAGGAGAGTTGCCTCAAAATCTGGCTCTCTTGGAGATTGGACCCGTAAGTCACAGTCGTTGGTTAACTACAGTGATTCGTTTCTGCAGGATTTGGGTTTCCAAACATGCACTGAAGGGCAAAATGCTACAGAATTTGATGTTGATTGCTGAATTTATTATTGGGTTTTATCTTCCTCACTGGTTCAATGCAAAACTTAATCCAATGTGGATGGAGGGGCCCAACCACATCTTGTTTCAATTACAGCTACTGAGAACCCAAAGGAAAGTAGTGGTGGACATCGTGTTACCTGTGGTGAGAAGGACCGCTTGGTATGCTAGGTCAGAGGCAGTTTTGCAAGCAATACTCTGCAGCCAATGTACCAAAGAGCGAACTGAGGCTGTGGAAATCATTCTAAAGCTTAGAGGAACATCACTAGATGATGACCAGCCAGGAGACTGCTCTGTTCAGACAAGGAAGGTACCTCCGATAAACGTCAATGCCACGAAATTGTCAGAATTAGTTAACTTGAGTTCAGAAGTTTTGGAGCCACCACTGACAACATGTATAACAAACAAAGATTTAACACAACTTAAAGAGGCCCCAATGCAAGTGCCAAAGTGGCCTTCTCACACTCAGAGTGTGGAGAGATGTGTGAAAATGGTCACAGAAGCAGCTAGTCAAGTTTACAGTCACGAGAGGCAAGAAAGCTACATCAAAGCACAAGTAGCAAGCCGAATGCTGATGTCAAGGAACCACAGCAAAAAGGACATGACTGCATTGGTTACTTTCAAATAAAGACTCTGAATGATATCTTATTACCACTTTAAATGTTGATAGGATGTTTGCGCACATTTGTTATTTTGTTACGAATTTACAGAAAAATGAAATTTTTGAATTAAAATTGATGTAGGTAGGAGTTATTTTTTTATTGTTTTTGAAGCAAGGATATTATTTTGTATGCCAAATGATTACATTAAATTGCTACCAAATCATATGATTTTCAATTTAGTCATTTCACCCCTAAAATTGACACACCCTATTATACAGTGAGAATATTTTGGGTTATCTGATAATGACTTAATTTTGTACAGCAAATCAATGTATTCATCTAGATTACTGCCATTGTTGAATGGTAAATAGCAGTTTACAATTAATATGCAATCATTGTTCACTTGTAATTCAATGCCTAACACCCTTACGTTATCGCTTGTTAAAAATCTTATATGTTTTGACAAATTTTTCCTTAATAAGAAAGCAACACCACCAAAAGGCCTACCGTACATTAATTCATCTGACAAGTCTACTGCTGATGACGCATGGTACATAAAGTCATCATAGATGGCAGAGAGGAATTTTAGCTCTTGCTTAGGTAGCCAGTGCTCCTGCAGGAGTATCAAATCTGCACTGTCACAGATTTTATGAACATCTACAGTTGAATTCCTCACTGACCTTACATTATATGAGACTATTTTCAACAAGTTATCCACCATGACTAATAGAAAATTTATTATTAGTAAAATTATTATTATTATACACAGTACAACTTTTAGGCATTACCGTTAGGGCACCTATTATTATTATTATTATTATTATTATTATTATTATTTTGCCTGTTATCAAATCTCCTGGAAAAGTGAATAAACTCCTTAACAATAATACTGTCTGGCCATTGACTCATATTATACAGGTTGAAATGCGCATTTACACCTTTAATTATTACTTTGAAAGAGTTATAATATGGAGATTTCGTGTTTAGTTTATTAACTACCACTATACTGTGTTCACCAATGATTTCTTCTATCATGTGTCGAATATCGCTTGCCTCGTTCGAGAGCTGAATTCGCGACACAAATAGGGTGAGATTCTCCATCGGTGGCCTCGCCATGGAGACCAGTTGAGGAGACCTTTGGGATGGGAGCCTATTAACAGTTACCCACCCGTCCTTCTCCCTCGATCCCCCTGAGGCAGGGTTCGCCTGCCTGGGGCTGGGGGATGGGTGGCACAACCTTTGGGGGATAGGAGGCCCCTCCCTTACTCTGTGGCTTGGTGAGTCTGTTAGCGGTGTTTATACCCTGATGGCCGAGCGTGCCTCTCCTTCTATTAGTATTACCTATAATTTACTATACTACCATGCTTATACGGTTATACCTAGTATATATAGTCATCTTTTAGAAAAACTGAATTACACAAAAAGTATATAATAGAAAGGAAAAACAAACCCTCATTTTTTATATGTATACCTATATATTTTTTAACTAGAACATAAAGCATTCTTCCTCGTTTCAAACAATATACATAATTGTGATTGGCAAGAGTACCAGTATATATATTCCAGATAGAAAAAAAAAAAAAAAATATTCATATCTTTTTTTTTTTTAACCTTTTTGTTAACCTAATGTTGTTTAACCTTCATTTCCTTGGAAGAATCATCACTAGATTGGGTAGAGCATACATGCTAGTTTCAATATCACGGTACTGGTATAATATACATAGTAAAAAATACATAATACTGGTATAAAACAATATACATAATTGCGATTGGCAAGAATACCAGTGTGTATATATATATTCCAAATAGAAAAATAAAAAAAATATATATTCATCTCTTTCTTTAACCTTTGTGTTAATCTAATGCTGTTTAACTTTCATTATCTGATTCTATTTCCATTGAAGAATCATTATCACTAGATTGATTAGAGCATATAGTTTCAATATCACAGGTACTGACCAGTACTTATTGCAGATTTGGATGTTGTTGTTGTTGTTGTTGTTTAGCCGATCAGCCCACCCTGATCGAGCAAGCCAGCTGCATGCAGGTAACCAATCGCCCTCTCCAGAGTGGACCAGAGGTTCAGTGCACTAGTGATGATGTGTTGTGTTTGTTGTTGTGCTAGAGCAGTACAGTCTGTCATAATGTGTTCAATTGTTTGTGGTGTGTCCTGGCACAGGTGGCAGGTGTCGTCTATGGAGTTGTCTAGTCTGTGTTTATATGTCCGTAAGTTGGGGTGATGTCCACATCGGAATCATGCTAAGTTAACTTGATCCGATCTGCTCAGGCTGATCTCTGACCTGTTAATGGGTGGCGGCTTCGCACCTAGGACTGCATTCGGACTGAGTCGTGTCAGTGCTTTGTGGGTTAGGTGTGTGTGTGTGTATGTGTTTTCTGTACTGTGTGATGTTTGTGGGGTGTGGTATGGAATGAAGTATTTGGTTATAATGTCTCTCTGGTGTTACCTTAATGGTGTGAGGTGTTGGTGCATGATTGTACATGTAGTGGCAAGGGTGTTGTGGGTTAGTTGTCGCTGCTGCCATGAATTGTGTTTCCCTCATGTCTAAATGTTCCCTAACTTTCAGTATTTTTGTTTCTGTGTGCAGGTGTTCTATTGGTGTTGTTTGAGTGCATCCTGTAATGATACAAAGTGCGTTGTTCTGTATTGTCTGTAAGGTGTTTATGTGTGTGTTTGAGATAATGGGTGCCCAGCATGGGCTAGCATAGTCCATAACTGAGCAAATATATTGTTTGTATATGAGTGATGTTGTTTCCTGCTGGTGTCCAAAGTTTGTGCCTGTTAGTACCCTAAGCGTGTTAAGTCTTGACGTACATTTGTTTTTAATGTCCTGAATGTGGTTTGCAAAAGATAATGATGTGTTGTATGTGACCCCAAGTATTTTGGTCCTGTGAGTGTGTGGAATGTTGATGTTGTTTAGTGTAAGCTGTGGAATTACCTGGTGTTCTTTTGTGTTGCTTGTAAGCAAGGTGATGGTTGATTTTGTGGGCGCTACTTTGAGTCTATTGTGTGTGAGCCAGTCTTGTATACTGTTTATGTATGTTTGTAGGTTATTTGTAGCAGTGTCGATGTTGTTGTGGGTGGATGTTAGAGTGATGTCATCTGCATATGATGATAAGGTAAGCTTGTTATCTATGGGTGTTGGAATGTCATGCATGTATAAGTTGAACAGTGTTGGTGAGAGAACAGAGCCTTGAGGAACCTCATTCGGAAAAAGCTTGTTTTTGGATGACTTGCCATTAAATGTGACATGTGAGTATCTTCCTGAAAGATAGTTGCTCAGCCATCTTTAGGTGTTATTGTGCATGTTTGTGTTGAGTATTTTGTTTATGAGAGGGAAGCGTGGGATAGCATCAAATGCTTTACTAATGTCTATTGTTGTTAATAGTGTACGTTGAGCTGGTCGTCTGGAGTTGATGCCATCCATGATGTGCTGCGTGAGGTTAGTGAGTAACGTCGTGGTTGAGTGGTGAGGTCTGAATCCATGTTGAGTACGCGATAGTGGAATGTGTGGGTTGGTGATTTGTAAGATTAGTCTTTCTGTTACTTTGGAAGGTGTGCATAGTAATGGGTCTATAGGAAGCTGGTTCTGTTGGATTTTTGTTTGGTTTGAGTAGTGTAATAATTTTACCTTGTTTCCATATGTCAAGAATAATACAGTGTTGGTACGAATATGTGCTGATATTTGCGAGAGCTAATATTCCCTGTGGGCCCAAGTGTTTAAGGTGTATGTTAGATATGTTGTCTGGTCCAGTAACCTTCAAATTCTTAATGTTTTTGATGATCTTGGTGGTCTGTTCTGTATTGAAGGGTGGAATAGTCGTGTCGAGTCTGTAGGTTTTCTTGTGTCTGGCTGTTTGTGTGTTTCTGGTTGTTGTCTCTGTTTAAGTTGATCTGTAGATATATACTGTATATGTATATATTTGGCTGGGTTGAAAATGGGAAATTTTTTTATTTCTTAAAAAGTACACTGTGTGAGAAGTTTCATTTTATCTTGTCTGCCTGTTTGTCTGTCTGGATGTTGATGGAGCCAATGTAGCACCATGTTTTACTTCACTTTCTTGGAATTTTGCATTTTGGGATATAAATACGAGCTTTGCTGCTCTGTCTGTGCTTAATCGGTTTCTTTTGGCTGTATGGATATTACTGTATGTGCTAAATGATCTCGGAAGTAATGAAAGGGTGAAATAGAGGTGTATGAGTTTGTGTAGGTATATATGTGAGTATGCATGCGTATGTATCTGGAATTCTGGATGTATGCATGTGTATGGGGTATACAATAGATATAAATATGTGTATATAAGTATTTATGTATATAGTGGTATATATGTATATGGGTGTATGTGTATGTATATATATGGATGGTCTTGGGGGGAAAATATGTCATCGCGGGTCTAAAGGATAGTTAAGTGGGAGATTCAAAATCCGTGGCATGGATGGGAGAGTCCTGGAAAGTTGGGCAATGGGCAGTCAGCTCCCAGCCAGTGTTCTCACAAGTTTAACAGATCTCAAGATACAAGACTTTCAGTGCAAGAAAGAAGCCAGTTTTTTCTGTAAATAGGCTGAAAAGGACATTCTATACTGGTACCATATGGCCTATTTTATTATTTATTTATTTATTTTTATAATATACAGGGTGTCCGAGAATTATCTGTACAATTTTTGGCTGTTTTAAAAGTCAACCATGAAGTGTAGAAATTCCAGTGTTGTCCCATTTTACAGAGAAACTCTAAGTTTTTTCTGATAAGTTTTGACAAGTTTTTCTTTTTCAGATATTCATACACACCCCTCATCCTTAATGAATCCACAGGAGAAAGCACAGTGTGTTGAATGGTTTATCGAAACAAAATCAGATACACAAGTTCAACGAAGGTTTTGAACTAATTACAATAGAAACCCTCCATCAAGAGTAACCATACAAGCTTGGTATAAAAGGTTTAAGGAAACTGGAAGTGTAAAGCATAAGAAAGGAGCAGGGCGGCCTCGAACGTCTTTTGAAAATGTCGAGCGCATTCGAGAGGCTTTTGTTCGCAGTCCACGCAAGTCGACAAGAATTGCATCACGAGAGTTAGATACCTCGTTCAACAGTGCATGATGTCTTGCGTAAACGTTTGAAGTTGCATCCTTACAAGTTGCAAATCTTGCAACAGATTACGCAAGAAGATAAGGTCTCCCGTAAGTAATTTGCAATGACTCTGCTTGACAGAGTTGACCAGGACAATGCGTTCTTGGCAAGAATCATGTTTTCGGATGAGGCAACTTTTCATGTTTCAGGCAAGGTAAACAAACAAAATGTGCGCATATGGGGGTCACAAAATCCACATTGCATAGAAGAGCACATCAGAGACAGTCCTAAAGTTAATGTGTGGTGTGGCCTGTTACATGATCGCGTGATTGGACCATTTTTCTTCGGTGAATCAACAGTGACCTCCAATACCTACCTGGACATGTTGCAACATTTTGTCTATCCGCAATTGGAAGCACTGCATCCACGCATCATTTTTCAGCAAGATGGCGCACCGCCACATTGGGCCTTGATCGTCCGTAAGTCCCTGAATGAGACATTCCCAAACAGGTGGATTGGCCGTGGAGGTGCAATTCATTGGCCAGCTAGATCTCCCAACATCACACCCTGTGATTTCTTTCTTTGGGGATTTGTCAAAGATCTTGTGTACAATACGCGGGTGACAGACATTGATGATTTAAAAGCAAGAATCACAACTGCTATTGAGCGAATTGATGTGGATATGCTGCAGCGTACATGGCAACATTTGGAGTACCGATTGGATGTTTTGCGAATCACTGATGGTGCACATATCGAATGTTTGCAACAACATTACTTTAATAAAAGACACTTTTGAAAATACAGATTCTAAATAATCTTGTTTAAGAATTTTACATGTGTTATCAAGAATTTTATTAAAAGATGAAATTGTACAGCTAATTTTCGGACACTGGAATTTCTAAAAAACTTGTCAAAACTTGGTATCAGAAAAAACTTAATGAGATTCTCTGTAAAATGGGACAACACTGGAATTTCTACACTTCATGGTTGACTTTTAATAACAGCCAAAAATTGTACAGATAACACTGGGGAACACAACTTTTGGTGACTTAGATGTTAGACCTGTTTCTGGGTATATTGAGGTTGCTGATTCTAAAAATGACATTAGTTTTTCTCCATCAGCTCTGCTTATCAAGATATGATATATATCTATATATATTTCTATATAATGTATATAATATTATATAATTGCTGACTGGCAATCACTGTTGTTGTCAATTGAATACAAAAGTATGATGAATGTCAGCAAAAATAGTGTATTAACATCAAACAAATGGCAAAAAAAGTTCTTTCATTGAGACATCTCACATAAACCGCGTTTCTGAGATTTCTTGCGATGAGATGTGCCAGGACATTCGCATTGGATGCTTCAGCAGTAATCTGCCATCATGTGAGTATCCCATCGTCCGCAGTACCGTTCTTCCATGGTTCTTAGTTCTTGGTGAAATCGTTCACCCTGTTCCTCGCTTAGATCACCGAGGTTATCTGGGAAACGATCCAAATGACTGTGGAGGTAATGCAGTTTGATGCTCATTTTACAGCCAAGTTTACAAAAAGGAGAGAGCATATTCTCCACTAGTTCACCGTAGTTATCAGCCTTATAGTTCCCAAGGAAATTCTTCACAACCATACTAAACGATGACCACGCACGTGCCTCAATGTTGTCCATTGAATCTTGGAAACGCGGGTCTTTCATGAGTTCCCGGATTTGCGGTCCATCAAAAATACCTGCCTTCAGCTTTTCCATGCTCAGCGCAGGAAATTTTCTACATATGTAGCCAAAACACGTCCCATCTCTGTTCAAAGCCTTTATAAATTGTTTCATCAAACCTAGTTTGATGTGCAGTGGTGGCAATATGATCCTTTCTCTGTCAACCAAAGCTTCTTTGATGATATTTTTTTCTCCAACCACCATGTTTTCTCTCAGAGGCCACTGTCTTCTCACCCAGTGTTCATCTTTAGCTCTACTGTCCCAGAGACATATAAAGCACGGGTACTTGGTGTACCCGCTCTGCTGGCCCAGGAGAAAATTCACCATCTTCAGATCCACACAGATCACCCATTGGTGGTCTCGGTATGATATCTTTTCTAGGACTCGGGCGACTGTCCCGTGCTCTTCTCTCATACCGACTGAGTGACCAATTGGGATTGATCTGTATCTGTTGCCATTGTGTAGAAGAACACATTTTAGGCTCCATTTGGAGCTATCTATGAATAACTGCCATTCACTTGGTGTGTATTCCGACATGCCCATTTTCATCAGCAATCCACGCACATTGTTGCAGAAAACTAAATCGTTCTCTTTTGAGAAGAAGGGCAGTAAATCCTTTTCTCTGTCGCGATATAACGTGATTTTGGTTCCCGGCAGCAGTAAATGTTTTTCTCCCAGCCTGGAAGCTAACAATTCAGATGATTTCTTCGAAAGACTTAAGTCCCTTATGAGGTCGTTTAATTCGTGTTGACTAAAACCTTCTGCAACTGATGATGGTCCTTCGAAATCACTTTCATTTTGCCCACATATGCTTTCTTTGTCAGTAGCAGATTCATCATCTTCTTGAGGGAGCTCTGGAAGATGGCTGAATGATGGGACAGGTATCTCATCTGAATGTGAAACAGGCCATCTAGCTGAGTCTATGTCAGGATACGTCCATTTACTCCGGTTACGTCCATTGATGCCCTTTATATTCACCAAACAAAAGTAACAGTCATCACTGTGGTTTCTCTGTTCTCTCCATACCATTGGTATACCAAATTTCAGGCACCTCCTCTTTCCGTTGGTCCATTGCCGCAGATGCTCCGTACACGTTTTACACACATGAGGAGCCCATGGCTTATCTTGGTCCCCTAGTTGTACTTTGAAATAGGCAAAATAAGCTTTTTTCACAAAATCAGTAATAGTTTTTCTCTGTTTAATGAACGTGTACTCTCCGCAGATAAAACAAAACACATCTGGATGATTTAAACACTTTCTTCATGATGAAGCCATGTCAACACCTGTAACAGGAAAGAATTCACATTAGTACATGTACAATACACATGCAAAACAGCAACATCAGCAAAATCATAGCTACAATTTAATTATACAGATGCATTTAGATTTACGAGCAACTCATAATACCGTTCCAGAAGGGTAATAAAGTAGGTAATGATGTATGCAATATCTCAAAAACTAGAGCTGCTAGAACAAAATGGATGATATTTTCTGAATCAGTGGCATGACAATATCCAGAATAAGGTCTAAAATCTCAGGCACCAAGAAAAAAAATTTTTTTTGTTCCCCAGTGATAATTCTCGGACACCCTGTATATCATTGCAAAAGTATACCTTATAATTAAATTGGCAATATCTATATTAATTATTAAAAAAAAACAAAAAAAATGACAAAAAAACTGACATAAAAAAAAAACATTTTTTAACATCACTAGATAGGACTCCCCCCCCCCCCCCCCTATCAAGGTTTTGAACCCTTTTGCCCATTTGGAAAGGGACGTGAATGAGGGGGAAACTATTTTAATTGGGGACTCTTTAGTGCACCATATGGACACAGAGTTCGTTGAATGGCATCCAACCAAGAGGAGAAGGGTCTGTCTACCAGGGGCCAGGGACGACAGTTAGAGATGAAGTGGATAGGATTGACATTGCCTCCCATCACTCGATGTTGGTGATGATGGATGGTAGGGGGCAATGATTCATATAGGCCCGATACGAGAGTGCCTGACCTTTTGGAGAGATATAGGGGGTTAATTAGGTCCCTAAAGGCAAGGTCAGATAGGTCTTTAGTTCTAGGTATTACCCCTAGGCACAGTTTGGGTCTTAGGATTATGTCTAAAGCAATATTTTTTAATATTAAATTAGAAGAGATTTGTGCTGAGGAAAATGTACCCTTCGTAAAGCTGTGGTCCGATTTTAGTGATCCTAGCCTTTTTATAAAAGCTGGGGTGCATTTTAATGAAATAGGTAATGCTAGGCTAGGTAGGTTAATTGACAAAAATGTTTGAAAGCTGTATAGGTCAAAGCCTTCTTTAAATGTTGTGGGTCTGGAGAATGCGGGCCCGATGTGAAGAATAGTTTAAAACGCCAACCTGTGGTAAAAAATAACTTAACCCTTTCATGCCATAGGGGCACAAATGAGACCATTAACTTTTATGAGATTTCAGTCATTCTGGAGATATAACAGATTTCTTTTTTGGCATGAAAAGTAAACGAAAATCAGGCATAAAAGGGTTAAATGTCTTTTATTGTAACATGTATAGTATTAGAAATAAATTAAACAAATTTAAGGTGATAATTTATTCCGGCAACTACGATATAATTGCTATCAC
This sequence comes from Bathynomus jamesi, assembly GCA_023014485.1. Lineage (NCBI taxonomy): Eukaryota > Metazoa > Arthropoda > Malacostraca > Isopoda > Cirolanidae > Bathynomus > Bathynomus jamesi. The sequence continues at coordinate 2,117,015 of JAJOZX010000054.1, read as the reverse complement.
TGAAACGTGGTTAAATACCATGACTCAGGACTTGTTGGGGGAACTTGAAATACCAGGTTTTAAACTCTTTACTAATGATAGGTTACGTAGGATTGGTGGTGACATTTTGCTGTACATTCGTAATTTCCTTAGGGCTATCAAGGTTATGATAGATTTTCCAGCAGCAATTAATGCGATATGTGTTGAAGTTAGGGCGCGTAGTATTAGTTTAAATTTTGTTGTTGTTTATAGACCTCCCGTTCAACCCCTCGATACCGATACTAGATTTTACACACTTCTTGGTAACTTCATTAATAATCAGGATAGTATAGTTGTCAGCAGGGCTGTGGACTCAATGATAAAATTTGCCAACTCTGACTTGTATAATTACGACTCCGACTCCGATGGAATGTTAAGGCCAAATTGATTACAATTAGCTTTATTAGGCCAATGGAGATTCATAAACAAAGCATTTCGTCACCACCACATGACTCCATCAGGTTACTTAGTGGCTGTAACTATGCCTTAATGGCTTTTTTTCTCTGTATTAAAAAATTACAATAAATCCCAAAATACAAACTGATTGAAACTTAAACAAAATAAGATTATTATCGGTTTAGCAAATTAATAAGATGTTTTTGTATTATTATAAACATCCGTAACAAAATGTACTTAAACTGAATTTGTTCTTAAAAAAAGGATCGCTTCCATTAAATCTTCTTTCAGTGATGCTTATCAAAATTATCAAATTGAAATCTAAAAATCTGAAAAAGATTTAGGGTTGCTAATACAAAATTTTTAAATTTCCTTATTATTAATTATGTTAATTAATTAATTATAATCCTTATTAATTATAAGCAACTATATTTATATATTATTTATATTTATATATTATTATTTATAGTTATATATTATATGTTATTTATATATTATATTATATTATATATTAAAACATTAAGTTAAATCTATTTTATTCATAAAATTGAGCTAGGCCTAGGCCTAGGCTGCTATGGTTATAATTGAAGGATTTGCACCGACTCCGACTCCATCCAACTATGCACTTCCGACTCCGACTCCACAACTCCGACTCCGACTCCACAGCCCTGGTTGTCAGAGACTTTAACTGCCCTAACGTCAATTACGAGACTTTTACTGGTAACATTGAGGGTGTGACATTGATTGAGTTCATGGAAGATAATTTTTTACGGCAGATGGTTACTGAACCAACATACAGTGATAATATTTTAGATGTGGTCATGATGAATGGCGAAAACATAGTCGAAGGTTTAGAAGTAGGCGAGAGTTTAGGATGTAGTGATCATCAAATTCTTAGGTTTAAGTTATTGATAGAAAACACTAAGGATAGTAATGTAATAGAAGTCCCTGATTTTTGTAGGGCCAATTTTGATAGTTTTGCGGATAAGATGAGAGTAGTGGACTGGGGTGACGTATTTATGGGTAATGACGCATATTTGCATTGGGAGGCATTTAAAGATAGTTTCTTGAATATTGAACGGGAGTTTATTCCTCGTAAGCCCAAGCATGCTAGAAATCATGGTAGGCCTAAGTGGTGGACTATAGAAATAGGCAAGATCATAAACGAGCATAACAGAGCGTATAGACTTAATAAGCACAATGGCAGGGTAACTAACGCTAATAGATATAGCAAGCTTCGACATCATGTTAAAAGATCAGTTAGGAATGCTAAGCGTAATTTAGAGATCCTTATAGCTGCTGATAGTAAGCATAACCCAAAAAAGTTTTTCAATTACGTGAATAATCATAAGCTGATAAAAGATAATATAGGCCCTCTCTTGGACGCTAATGACGCTTTGGCTTCCAATGCTCAGGCGATGGTGGGTATTTTTAATAACTTTTTTGCGACAGTTTCTACCGTAGAAAACTTCAATAATGTCCCCAATGTGGACAATATCATTCCATTTAGCAGCAAGACTATTTTGGATGAAATAACTGTTTACGAGGGTGAGATTGTGCATTATATCGATAAGTTAAAAGTTAGCAAGGCTCCAGGCCCTGACGCGTTTTATCCTAGACATCTGAAAGATTTGAAAGACGTTGTTGAAGGCCCCTTAATGAAGATTTTTAATCAGTCACTCGAAACAGGAATTATTCCTGAAGACTTCAAATTAGCTGTCACACCCATTTTTAAAAAAAGCAACTGCACAGTAGCTAGCAATTATAGGCCCATTAGCTTAATGTCAATTGTTGGTAAACTTTTGGAATCCGTAGTTAGGGATCATATCATTGAACACCTAGAAAGTCATGATTTGATTAATAGTAGTCAGCATTGGTTTTGATACATAGATCTTGTTTAACTAATTTGTTAGAATTTTATAATGAAATAGTGTGCGAATACAATAGGCATAGAGTGGCTGATGTTATTTATTTATATTTTAAAAAAGCGTTTGATACAGTTCCGCATAGAAGATTAATTGTGAAGGTTAAAGCGCATGGTATACACAGTCAAGTAGATAACTGGTTAGAGGAATGGCTTCGCGCTAGGAAACAGAGGGTCGTTGTTAATGGTAGTGAATCAGGGTGGTTGGATGTAGGTAGCAGTGTCCCACAGGGTTCAGTGCTAGGCCCATTGCTATTCATAATTTACATTAACAACATAGATGTAGGATTGACTAGTAATGTGTCAAAATTTGCGAATGATACTAAAATAGGTGGTAAGGTTCTTAACGAGGATGATAGAAATAGGCTCCAAGACAATGTAAATAGGATTATGGAGTGGACAGATAAGTGGCAGATGCAATTTAACATAGACAAATGTAGTTTTGCATATAGGTTCTCATAACAATAATTACACATACACGATAGATGATAGAGAGTTAGCGAGCATTGATGAAGTAGATTTAGGCGTACGTGTATCTAGGATTTAAAAGTTAGGAACCAGTGCCTGGAGTCTTGCGCTAATGCTAATAGGATGTTAGGCTTCATAGCACGTAATTTCTAGTCCCTAGTCAGGCCTCATTTAGAATATGCCATTCAGTTTTGGTGCTCATATTTGCGTAAGGATACTGATAGGTTAGAAAGGGTTCAGTGTCATGCCACAAAACTAATTCCATCATTGCGCAACAAGCCTTATGAAGATAGGATTAAAGAGTTAAGACTTGCATTCACTCGAAACTAGGAGATTACAGGGGGAGCTTATTGAAGTTTTCAAAATCATTAATAACATTCATAATGTAAATTTTGACAAACTGTTCACTTTCGATAATAGCAATACTTGTAATAATGGATTTAAGTTGTGTGGCAGACATTTCATTACTAATATTGCTAAAAACTTCTTTACGTTTAAAGTAATTGATAAATGGAATAATCTTCCCGCGCCCATCATGAACTCTACCAGTGTTAATATGTTTAAGAACCATTCAAATAGGCATTTTAAAAATATCAACGTTGTTTAATATAATAATAAAACAATCCCCCTTCTCCCTCTGAGCCTCCCCCCTTCTCCCTCTGAGCCTCCCCCTTTTCCCTCTCCCTCATTAAAATTATTAACATTGTTTAATATAATAAAACAATTAGCAATAGGAGCTCTGGGGTTGGTGATCAAAGATGAGTCTGTTGACGATAATGAGTTTGTGACATGCCAGTGTGTGATTCCAGCAAAAAAACAAAAAACAATTAGACTAACACAAACACACAAACTTAGATGTAGCTCATAGCGTAAACTAACTCACTTTTTGTTATTCTCTCTCTCTCTCAATAACAAGGGTAAAGGTGTGCTAGGCGCACTGCTTGACCGGCACCTATACAAAATGGTGAGGTCAAGTCCGGGGAGAGATGATGGGCCCCCACCGGGGAGAGATGATGATGAGCCAGTGGCAGATGCACCTTCAACTGAAGGATGCATCCAGGTACAGGTGGGTGACCCAGGTTAGGGTGCATAAAAAATGGCAACTTTCAAAAATTGATTTGGCCCTACGTTATTATGGTTACATTCCCTAAAAAAAATTCACATGCAAAATTTCAGGTCAATTGATTAATATCTATTGGGTCCACCTAGCTCCTAAACTTTGACAAAAATGACAATTTTTGGGATAAATTGCCTTAAATTATTTTTTTCACATATACCTTTATTTTATTGAATTGAATGATCCTTAAGGTACTATAGGCCTAGTATGTTTAGTTTGCTTGTGTTTAAGCCATAGCTACTATTAATAAACATCATTTGCCATCATGAATACCTATAGCTATTTTTTCTTATTTTCAGGCATGTAGACTACTTTAATATTAATCTATGTTTCTATTACAGGTCAATTTTTTATATATGTTGGTGATAATAGTTGATTATGATATAATGGATAATAGTGGTAAAGCCAGTGAAGCCACTTCTAGTGGCAAAACTTGTTCAAGTGGTGCAGATAAAGTTGATGTAAAACATGAAAAAACCCTGTATATTTGGATTAGGTCCTGGCATCACAATAATGATGCAAAGATTGTAGGATGTCGCTTGCCAACAAGTGAACAAGTTCTTAGATGTTTCCTATTTCACCAGCAACAGGGTCTAAAAGAGAAAAGAACTAAGCGAGATATAGCTAAAATTGTTTTAACAGAAATTCAACCATTCTACAATAAAGCCAACATACCAATGATTACTGAGAAAAAAGCATGTGAGAAAATAATTTCGTTGTCAGAAAAGAATGCGAAACTGAGAGAAATTCCATTGAAAAGAAGAGAGCTACAAAGTACAAAGACAAGACTAGAAGATATGGAAATGCAACTTAAAATGACTTTTCCACTGTGGATTAATGATGGAGCTGAAATAGATGGAAAATCCACACAGTCAACAGTCTGTTTAGGTACTCAAGCTATCATTCCTCATGACATTCTGAAAAGACCGAAACTTGTTTCTTTGGCATCAAGAATGAAAATGACTCCGGCACAACAGGCTGCATTCACAAACGCTTTTGTTGAAGAATGTGGTGGTAACACTAAGGCAGTGGCAACTTCATATGCTACAGCTGATAGAGCAAGACGCGAAGTAGCCCAAAAAATTTCAAGTTCCATTAAAAAATCCTGGAATCTTCCTAAATTGGCCTCTCTTCATTGGGATTCGAAAATAATTTCTACTCTGCAGGATAAATATGTTACAGAAGAACGATTAGCCATATCAGTTGGAAATTCAATGGATCTCAAACTACTTGGTATTCCATCATATCATCCTAGTGCTGGTGGCAGTGGCCAATCTGGGAAAAACTTGACTGAAGAAGTTATGAAGCTACTGAAATTGTGGAACTGCTCTGATTCAATAGTGAACTTGGTTTTCGACACTACAGGATCCAACACGGGACATGTGAGTGCTGCATGCATAACTATCCAACAAGAGATTGGACGGCCTTTATTATGGTCTACATGCAGGCATCATGTTGGTGAAGTTATTATGAGTCATGTGTTTCAGGACATGAAAGTAGAAACTTCGAGTGGACCAGAAATTAATGTCTTTAACAGATTTCGAGAAAAGTTTCAGTGGATTTCCAAGGATGAAAAATTGAAAAAAATTGACTTCAATCAGTACTCCAAAGCTGTCCAGGAGATTCTTCAGGAATGGACTGATTATGCAATTCAAATAAGTAATATAGAAAAGCAACATACACGATATGACTACAAACAATTTCCTGACTTAGTTGTGTTATACTTAAATGCAGGACCTAGTGATAAGGATATAACCCTTCAGCAACCTGGTACTATACATAGAGCCAGATGGATGAGTAAAGCAATATATGTTCTAAAAATTGCATTACTAGAAGATAATATCTCAAAACTACCTTCAGTAACACTCACAAACAAGCAACAAATTCTGAAACTAAGAGACTTTGCAACCTTTGTTTCACTGATTTACTACCCATGGTGGATGACCTACTCTTCAGTTTTTGATGCACCATGGCACGATTTGCAGCTTTACAAAAAGCTTCTTAGATACGAGGAAGTAAACAAGCAAATAGCAAAAAGTGCTCTAACATCTTTGAAACGTCATCTCTGGTACCTTTCATCAGAGATGATTCCTCTTGTATTATTCAGCGATTTGGTTCCAAAAAATGAACTTCGTGCTATAACAAACCATCTACTTTCCTATAAACCACACAAGATTGAGACAGTGGTTCCAGAAGGTAGACATGGATCTAGTTTTGGAAAACCTAATTTCCCTACCAATCTACGATTGGAAACCACACTAGCTGACTTGGTTGACAAAAACTCATGGTTCATATTCTCTTCACTACAGTTAGACTATGATTTTTTAATGGTTGAGATTGTTGAATGGAAAACAACAGCATCATTTATATCTTCCAAAGAAAAACTTTTGGTTATAAATGTCATAAATGATGGCTCTGAGAGGGCAAAAAAACTATGCAGTGACTTTTATGAGGCTGCAAGGACTGAAGAATATCTTCAAAATGTTCTCCAAGTTGTAGAAGCTGACAGAAAAGCCACTCCTAATCTGAGAAAGAGACAAGCTTCTTTATCATCTGTTTTAGAAGAAAAAAGGACAAAGAAGACTAATTAAGATATCAATAAGCAATAAATCAATTTTTACAAGTATTTTATCATGAAATACCATTTTTAATAGGGGGAGGTGGTCGGTGGGATGCTTGGCAAGTTGGGTCCTCATCCCGCATCCTGGTAACTCACTTCATGATTCTCAGAATAATACAAAAAAAAGTCTAAAAAGACAGATAACTTCATGAATTGAGGCTAAAACTTGCCTAAAACTAACTATACAGTGGAACCTCAATATACGAATGCATCTCTATTCGAACAAATTGGTATACGAACAACTTTTTCGAGAAAAAATTGTCCTTGTATACGAACCATTCCCTCATATCTGAACCGAAAGACGCCAGTCAGTTTCTCTCCAGCCAGCGTTCGGTGCGCATCGCTTTTTTTTTTAGCTCCGTGAAACGTTTGTGAATCTTGTGAATCCACCGTTAGGTAAAGTTCAGGTTAAATTTTCATTTATTTGTATAATATTGCATTATTTATTGTTGTTACAGGTTTCATGTATGATTTTATGCATGTAAGTCTTATTTTACAGGTTTAATTAACCAATATTTTGACTTAAAAATGTTTCGTAAGGGGTAACTTTTGGGGGTCTGGAATGGATTAATCCAATTTACATTATTTCTTCTGGAAAAATTGATTCAATATACGAACAATTCGATATCAGAACAACCGTCAGGAGCGGATTAAGTTCGTATATTGAGGTTCCACTGTATTTAATTTTTTTTTCAAACAAAATCTACAATACTTAGCTTACACACAAGATTTTCTAGTCAAACCATAAAATTCCACAATTGTCAAATTTTCATCTTTGAGGTGGACCCACTAAATATTGTCAGAACAGCTTGAAACGTGGACACTGAAGGTTTGTTGGGGATTGTAACCATAATATCATAGGGCTGAATCAATATCCGAAGTTTGAAATTTCACCCCTTATAGGCTGATGCACCCTAGTCACTGACCCTCTTTCCACATTGGAGGGGGCTCAGGCTCCTGCGGAAGTTGCCCCCTCATTAGTGAGGGGCTCAACTCCCGACAGCCCTGGCTGTTCGGGAAATGGGTCATGCTAGGGGGCAGTCAGAATAGGGAAGGCTCCCTCCGTGCAATGCTTTTTAATGCTAGGTCGATTAGGAACAAGTTTTGTGAGCTACAGGCACTCTTAGCATCAGAATACCAGGATATCATTGCTATCACCGAGTCCTGGATTCATACTGATTGTAGGGACTACATTGGGGAGTTCGAAATTCCCAGGTATAGAATGTTTCGCAAAGACCACACCCGTGGGGAGGGGGGTGGGGTACTAATATACGTCAGGGACACGTTGAGTCTAATTGACTGCAGTTCCAGTCAGAACGGGAGCTGCTTGGCGTTAATCTGAACATGGGAGGGACAAACTATAGGTTAATCTTGGTGTATAGACCTCTGCATCTCCTCCTCGAGGAGGATACAGCCCTGTACACCGAACTCTGTAGCCTGCTAGGGGATAGGGTGTGTGTAGTTTTAGGAGACTTCAACTGTCGCGGCATAAAGTGGGAAGACAGGACTGCTGATGCTGAAGGGAGGAGGCTAGTTGACTTTGCTGATGAGAACTTCCTCACTCAGTGGGTCAATGAGCCTTCTAGACTTAGTATTCACGACTGAAGACAACCTCGTCACTGGCCTCACCACCATTGATGAATCGTTGGGCGGGAGTGATCACTGTCTGATTAGTTTCCCCGTGTGCGTCCCTCAGGTGAAGCATAGTAACTCGAGAGGCAGTAAGCTCGATCTCCAGCGGGCAGACTTTGTTAGCCTCAGGGATAGCGTAGGTGAGATGGGGTTAGATGTCAGCGGCGATGTTGAGGGAGTGTGGAGTGCATTCCGGGATGAGTTTATGGTGCTGCAGTCTGCTGCCATACCCTCAAAACAAGTCACCCCTGCTTCAACCCAGCCTAAGTGGTTCAGTCGTGACATCGCTTTGGCTATCCGAAATAGGAAAGTAGCATATACGAGGGTGAAGGCCAATAGTTCCCGTGAGAACACTGAAGCGTATGTCTACCTGTGTAGGGAAGTGAAGGCAAAGGTTAGGCTAGCGAAACGTAATGAAGAACTAGAGGTGGCAAGCCTCTGCAAGGGGAACCCTAAGGAGTTCTTCAGTTATGTTAATAGTAGAAAGCCCATTAGAAGCATGATAGGTCCATTAAAGGACCGAAGCTGCGTTCTGCGGACCTCTGACGCGGACATTGCTAATGTGCTTAATGAGTACTTTGCGCCAGTCTTCACCAGGGAGGACACCCATGTCATCCCTGAGCCAGGCGTCAGTCACGAAGGTGCTGGCCTGGATAGTGTTTGATGTACCGCGACAGTCATTGCCAATAGAATAGACAAACTGAGCGCGTTTAAGGCTCCTGGGACAGACCAGTTTCTCCCCAGAGTATTGTGGGAGATGCACAACCAGGTGGCTCCCCACCTGGCTACAGTCTTCAACAAATCGTTGGAGATGGGCCAGGTGCCTGGTGACTGGAGGGAAGCCAACGTGACCCCTATCTTTAAGAAAGGGGATCACGAAAGTCCAGGGAACTATCGTCCCATTAGTCTCACTTGAGTTGTAGGTAAATTATTAGAGGGGATAATAGCGGATAGGATCGTTGACCATTTCGATTCCTACAAGCTGCTTGGGGACTCCCAACATGGGAGTCTGCATGCTGGGTATTGGTGGGGAAGTAGGTAGGTGGATTGAAAACTGGCTGAAGAATAGGTGGCAGAGGGTTGTAATTAAAGGGGCTAGTTCGGGTTGGGCCTCAGTCACTAGTGGGGTTCCTCAGGGTTCTGTTTTGGGGCTGCTGTTGTTTATCATTTACATAAATGATATAGACGGTGGCATCATCAGTCGGATCGCCAAATTCGCTGATGACACCAAGCTTGGGGCCAATGTTGGGACGCCGGAGACGATCAAGCAACTGCATGCAGACCTTAGTAGGATAGGAGAGTGGCCAAAAAAATGGCAAATGCCGTTTAACTTGGGTAAATGCAAGGTGATGCACATTGGCTACGCCAATCCCAAGTCGGATTACTCGATGTTGGGGAGTAATATCGAGGCAACTGATTTGGAGAAGGACTTGGGTGTGCTAATTAGCAGCGACCTTAAGTTTACGAAACAGTGCATAAAGGTTGAAAAAAAGCCCAGAATCTGTTGGGTTATATCAGGAAGCAATTTCAGTTTTGGAACAAGGAGATTGTGCTCTCTCTGTACAATTCCCTGGTTCAGCCACACCTGAAGTATGCTGTGCAGTTCTGGTCGCCCACCCTCAGGAAAGATATTGAGAGGCTGGAGCGGGTGCAGGCGAGGGCCACAAAGTTAATCCCTTCCATTAGGCATATGGGCTATAATCGACAGTTACGCACCCTGAACTTGTTTTTGCTGGAAATTCAGAGGCTGCGCGGTCAACTGATCGAGGTTTTCAAGCTCTTACGCGGGTTCAACGATGTCGATTTTAGAAGCATGTTTAGTTTAAATGATAACCCAACTCGCAACAATGGTTGGAAGTTGGATTTGAAACAGTTTAGGCTTAGTGTGTGTGGGAATTACTTTATGTATAAGATCTGTGACACATGGAACAGGTTACCTTCAGAAGTTGTGAACAGTTCCTCTGTGGATCAGTTGAAGAAAAGGTTAGACCAAATCTTGCACACTATTTGAGTGTGTAGAAAATTTTCCCTGGCACCCATTGCCATTGGTACCTCCTCAGTATGGGCCACAAGGCCTTTTGAGGTACTTCTTTTCCTTGTAACTCTCTCTCTCTCTCCTTATTTGCATGTCTGTCATTTGCATGGTATGATAGTGTTTGAGTTAAGAATGTGTTGTATAGTTTGTAATGTGTTCTTATTTTACTTCTTTTCATCTTCCACCCCTTTCCAGTGGAGTGTGCTCTGTCCTCTACCTCCCTATGGAGTAGAGGACTGGTCTGCAACTGCTGGAGGTATGTGTTGCTTTGAGTTAAGAATGTGTTACATGGTTTGTAATCCATTCTTATTTTACTTCTTTTCATCTTTCACCCCTTTCTGGCAGAGTGGGATGCATCCTCTACCTCCCTATGGAGTGGAGGACTGGTCTGCAACAGCTGGAAGTATTCTCTTCAACTATTTTTCCAACTTGTCGGCAGTAGCCGGCAGATGTTGATGGTGTCTTTCTTTTTCTCTTTCTGAATGAATTTTAACCCACGAGTGATAGGTTTTGCTACTTACTTAACCCCTTACCTTCTTCTTTCTCTCAGGCTAACCTTAGAGTGGATCTTAGGGTCTTCATTAGCCTTAGCTTCTGTAGATCTGTAGAACATGTGCTCAACCCAGCAGGCGGCAATTGTCTCGTGTCGGAAGGCTGTTAAAAAGTGGAAGGTTTGCTGGATGGTACAGACTAATGGATGAGGGGGGTTAAATCTCTGGAGAGAAGTGCACTTTGGGAATCTGAATAAATGACGAAGGAGCTGGCAGAGAGGTGTGCACAATGTCGAGGGCCTACATAATCGCAAAGAGTTCTGCTGAGAAAACAAAGACCTCGCAGGGCAGGCTGATGTCTTGACAAAGTGGCTGAGCCAGTATCACCACTGAGGCAGCCATACCATACCAGTGAGGGGGGCATATGGAGAGAGTAAGAAGCCAGGTTTTGAAGGCAAGTCTTGGGCGAAACCTGACTTGCCCGAAGGTGGCTGAGGTGGGCAGGGGTAAGAACCCTGCTCCAGAGGGTGTATGTCCAAGGGCATATTCAAGGTACAGGCTGGGTTGGTAATGGAAGAGGAGAGTGCAAGTGTTCCACTGCTGGAGGAGGGGTGACCTCCTCAAGATGTGGTCTTCCAGTGGTAGAGGACTCAGAGGGGGCCTGGTTGCCCACCACCCAAGTTCTAGGATAAGTAATAGTAGTTTCCATATGTTACTAATTTTGTAGAACACGGACCCAGGGGACGCGAGAAACTGCCTACTGGCGAGAAAGGAAGGCAGAGCGCAAACCACAGGGGGCAGGGTACCTCATCACTGGGGGACACACTGTTGGTTTAAAAATGGGGCCCCATGATGCAAAAGTTTGCCCCCAAACTGCACAAAGACCCCCTCCCCCCAATCCCACTAGCCTGGACACCCAACCATCCAACACAGTGATGCCTTAAGAACATCACCTCTGGAGGACAGCACTGGAGACCTGTACTGGGAGCCAAAGACTTTAGTGGCACTTAGCCCATCTCCCCAGTAGCCTGTCCAGCATGGGTGACCCTTCCAGAGACAAAGCCCCCACCAACATAGCCCACTGGGTCAACACAGGAGCCCACCCACCACAACAAGTACATGAAAAAAATCCCAGATATAAAAATTAACTCTTCAAGCATAAGATAATACACATGGAAAAAATACAAAATCATAAAAACAACCCCTAAAACCTTAATTCAAAACTGTTTTAGCTTTACTCTGCAAAAAAAAAATTTAAGACCTCTCATATGAATATACTTTTGTATATTCTCATGATAAAAAAATTTGAAATACCTGAGTAGGCTACAAGCTTCACAGGAGTGGTACGCAGATTCCAAAGAGTGAAGCAATGCCAAAATATCAATGAAATTACTTTTAAGCCCTAAGTACTATATAAAACAGAAAATTTAAGGAAGTTATATGCCAAAGGCTGATAATTATCAAAACAGAAAAAAACATATTTCTAAATATACTCTCAATGAAACTGGAAACAAATGTCTGAGGTTTAATTGGCTTAAAGCAAAAATACAGTAAAATATGCCTGCTTAGGTAGAAAGACTATTCTCAAAAATAAAATATGAAGCTAATAACAAAAAATCATTTGAAAATTAAGGTAAAAAAAGTAACAGCCAGGAAGCTCATTTCCCTACAATATTGGGGGTGAATGTGCTTTGAGCGTTATCATTAGCCTGAGCAACAGGGCTGTGGAGTCGGAGTCAGAAGCAATTTTGGGTGGAGTCGGAGTCAGAAGCAATTTTGGGTGGAGTCGGAGTCAGTAAAAATGTACTGACTCCGACCTCAATATAAAATCTTAAGAAAATACTATTTTAAGTATAAATAATAAATATAAATCAAATATATTTATTATTTATACTTAATTAATTATCAGTATTAACCCTTACTTTTTTTTCAGGAAATATTTTTATAATTGTGATACTGATAACTTGATAAGTTTAATTTCAAATTATTGATAAAGTTATTTGTTCTAAACTTCAATGCACAATGGTAAAGAGACTTCCAACGAAATCAGCTATGTTTGAACACTTTACAATCACTAAAGATGGAAAACACTTTGTGTGTCAGTGTATGATACAAGATGATGATAAAGAAAAATACTACAATGCCAAAATCAGTGCATATTCTGGCACTGATAAAAATGCACCTACCAGAGCATCAAATTTAAAAAGATACTTACAGCATCTTCATCCCGAAGTTTTTAAGGCTGTCAATGAGAAAGATGACAGAAGTAAGGAAACCATCCCAAGTACTTCGAAGCTAACAAAAGATCAGAAAACTACTCAGGCAGCAGTTACAAGATACTTTGTTAGTGACAAAGTTACTGTAACAATGACAGCAGATACGTTCAAGAAGCACATCACTGAACTGGTGTCAAGGAATGGTGTACCTCTATCATTATTCTCACAACCAGGCTTTGTTGGTCTGAATGGAGAAATGGCCCGCAAACTTGGCATTTCTCTGGAAAGAGACAGCATTAGAAAGATGGTGATTGAAGAAGCCAACAATAAAAAGGAAGAACTTCAAAGAACTCTCAAGGGACGCTTTGTGTTTCTCAAAATGGATGCCTGCACGCACCATAGAGTGAACTATTTTGCCATTAATGTACGATTTGTTGATGAAAACAATAAAATGGTGACTCAGACACTGGCAGTAAAGGACACAGAAGCTCATCACACCAGTGAGTATCTTCAGAAGTTAGTGGAAAAAGTTCTACAAGATTTTGAAATTAAAAAAAAGAGCAGGTTCTATGCATCGTAACTGACAATGCTTCAAACATGCTGAGCACAATCAAACAAATGAATACAGATAATGAGGTCGACCTACAGTTTGAAAAACACCTCAGTGATGTAGAAATGTTGGCAAGTGAAGATGACAATCCTGAAACTGAATCTCAAGGAGCAGAAATAGAACCAAATGCTGATCTTTTAGATGATCTTGTTGAAGCTGCCTCTAAGCTCTCTCGAATCCATCACATGCGCTGTGTTGTGCACACACAGCAGCTGGCAATAAGAGGTAGTCTGCAAGAAGGACACGCAGCTACTCTGATCAGCAAGGTGAGGAAGGTAGTTACTGCAGCCAGAACACCTAAAATAGACGCAATTCTGAAGAGACATGCAGGAAAGGGAGCGATTATAGATCAAGCCACACGCTGGGGTAGCACCTACCTGATGATCAGCGTTTGCTTGATCTGAAACCCTTTCTTGTAGACATGGCCAATCCACAAGTAACACTAAGCGAAGGACAATGGACGCAGGTGACAGAATTAGAAGGTTTGCTTCATCATCCATATACTGTGACTAAAAAGTTACAAGCTGAGGACTTAACTCCTGGTACATTCTTGAAGGAGTGGAAGAATCTAGTGTTTCGCCTCTCCCAAACTGGATGGTTGATTGCTGATGGCATCGCTACTTCAATGAAGCAAAGGGAGGCACTTTTACTAGAAAACAAGATCTTATTGGCTGCTGTTTATGTAGACCCGATGCACGGAATTCTGTTAGATGATAAGCAACTGACTAAAGGAAAAGCTGCACTTTGTGAGGTAGCAATTCGGATGAATGGGCTACATGAATGTCAGGAAGAAGTAGTAGTTAGCACTGCCCTATCATCAGCCTCATCAACTGATGATGAATTAGATTTTGAGAAATATTTGGATCAAAAGGAATGTGCAAAGCATCACTGCTTAGAAGAGGCACCCACGAAACCTATGAAGAATAGATTAACTAAATTTAAGCAAAATTTTTCAAATGCAGTAAATGAAGTTAAAAAATTTGACCATTCATCAAAACTGACAGTGCAAGAAGTCCTACAGACCTACAGAAACTAAGGCTAACAAAGACCCTAAGATCCACTCTAAGGTTAGCCCAAGAGAAAGGAAAGAGTAGAGGGTGAAGAGAAGAGAATAAGGGGTTAAGTAAGGAGGAACACCTATCACTCGTGGGTTAACATTCATTCAGAAAGAGAAAAAAAAGACTCACCATCATCATCTGCCAGCCACTGCCGACAAGTCAGAAAACTAGTCAGAGAGAATTGGAGAGGGGTGAAAGATGAAAAGAAGTAAAATAAGAACGCTTACAAACCATGCAAACACAGTCTTAACTCACTGTCATACCATGCAAACTACAAACATGCAAGAAAAGAGAGTTACAGACATGCAAAGTAAGGAGAGGATAAGAAAAAAAAAAGTAGGTAAAGTTAAACAAAAAGTGGGTTAGTTTACGCTACGAGCTACATCTATGTTCATGTTAGTCTAATTTTTTTTTTTTTTTTATTGCTGGCATCACACGCTGGCATGTCACAAGCTGGCATTAATCATCAACAGACTCATCCTCGAACACCACCCCCAGAACTCCTGTTGCTAATTGTTTTTTTTTATTTTAAACAACGTTAATATTTTTAAAATGTCTGTCAAGACAGTTCTTAAACACATTAATGCTGGTAGAGTTCACGATGGGCGCAAGAAGATTATTCCATTTATCAATTACTTTAAACGTAAAGATGTTTTTAGTGATATTAGTAATGAAACGTCTGCCATGCAACTTAAATCTGTTATTATGAGTATTACTATTATCGAAAGTGAACAATGTCAAAATTTACGTTAGCGATGTTATTAATGATTTTGAAAACTTCAATAAGCTCCCCCCTTAATCTCCTAGTTTCGAGTGAATACAGGTCTAACTCTTTAATCCTATCTTCATAAGGCTTGTTGCGCAATGACAGAATTAGTTTCGTGGCACAACGCTGAACCCTTTCTAACCTATCAATATCCTCATGCAAGTACGGGCACCAAAACTGAATGGCATATTTTAAATGAGGCCTGACTAGGGACTTGTAAAGGGGCAATATAATATCCTTCGATTTAAATTTGAAATTACACGCTATGAAGCCTAACATCCTATTAGCTTTTGCGCAAGACTCCAGGCACTGATTCCTAACCTTTAGCTCCTTAGATACGCGTACGCCTAAATCTACTTCCTCGTCAATGCTCACCAACTCCCAATCATCCATCATGTACATGTAATTATTGTTACGAGAACCTACATGCAAAACTTTAAATTTGTCTACATTAAATTGCATCTGCCACTTATCCGTCCACTCCATAATTCTATTTACATCGTCTTGGAGCCTATTTCTATCATCCTCACTAACAACCTTACCACCTATTTTATTATCATCCGCGAATTTTGACACATTACTAGTCAATCCTACATCTATGTCATTAATGTAAATTACAAATAGCAATGGGCCTAACACTGAACCCTGTGGGACACCGCTACCTACATCCAACCACCCCGATTCACTACCATTAACTACCACCCTCTGGCCTCTGCCTCCTAGCACAAAGCCATTGTTATAACCAGTTAGCTACCTGACCATGTATACCGTGCACTTTGACCTTCGCAATTAATCTCCTATGCGGAACTGTACTGAACGCCTTTTTAAAATCTAAATAAATAACGTCAGCCACTCTATGCCTATCGTATTCGCGCAGTTTCATTATAAAATTCTAACAAATTAGTTAAACAAGATCTATGATGTCGAAACCCATGCTGACTACTATTAATCAAATCTCTACTTTCTACGTGATCGATGATACGATCCCTAATTACGGATTCCAAAAGTTTACCTACAATTGACGTTATGCTAATGGGCCTATAATTACTAGGTACCATGCGGTCACCTTTTTTAAAAATGGGCGTGATGTTAGCTAATTTGAAGTCTTCAGGAATAATCCCTGTTTTGAGTGACTGACTAAAAATCTTCGTTAAGGAGCCTACGATAATGTCTTTCAAATGTCTGGGATAAAAAGTGTCAGGGCCTGGAGCCTTGCTAACTTTTAGCCTATCAATATAATGTGCAATCTCAGCCTCGTAAACAGTTATTTCATCCAAAATAGTCTCGCTACTAAATGGAACGATATCATCCACGTCAGGGACATTATTTACGTCTTCTACGGTAAAAACTGTCGCAAAAAAGTTATTAAAAATACCCACCATCGCCTGAGCATCAGAAGCCAAAGCACCATTAACATCCACTAGAGGGCCTATGTTATCTTTTATCAGCTTACAATTATTGATGTATTCAAAAAACTTTTTTGGATTATGTTTACTATCCGCAGTAGGGTGCATCAGCCTATAATGGGTGAAATTTTGAACTTCGGATATTGATTCAGCCCTATGATATTATGGTTACAATCCACAACAAACTTTCAGTGTCCACGTTTCAAGTTGTTCTGACAATATTTAGTGGGTCCACCTCGAAGATGAAAATTTGACAATTGTGGAATTTTATGGTTTTACTAGAAAATCTTGTGTGTAAGCGTTGTAGATTTTGTTTGAAAAAAAAATTGTAAATATAGTTTTAGGCAAGTTTTAGCCTCAATTCATGAAATTATCTGTCTTTTTAGACTTTTTTTTTGTATTATTCTGAGAATCATGAAGTGAGTTACCAGGATGCAGGACGAGGACCCAACTTGCCAAGCATCCCACCAACTACCTCCACCTATTAAAAATGGTATTTCATGATAAAATACTTGTAAAAATTGATTTATTGCTTATTGATATCTTAATTCTTCTTCTTTGTCCTTTTTTCTTTTAAAACAGATGATAAAGAAGCTTGTCTCTTTCTCAGATTAGGAGTGGCTTTTCTGTCAGCTTCTACAACTTGGAGAACATTTTGAAGATGTTCTTCAGTCCTTGCAGCCTCATAAAAGTCACTGCGTAGTTTTACTGCCCTCTCAGAGCCATCATTTATGACATTTATAGCCAAAAGTTTTTCTTTGGAAGATATAAATGATGCTGTTGTTTTCCATTCAACAATCTCAACCATTAAAAAATCATAGTTTAACTGTAGTGAAGAGAATATGAACCATGAGTTTTTGTCAACCAAGTCAGCTAGTGTGGTTTCCGATCGTAGATTGGTAGGGAAATTAGGTTTTCCAAAACTAGATCCATGTCTACCTTCTGGAACCACTGTCTCAATCTTGTGTGGTTTATAGGAAAGTAGATGGTTTGTTATAGCACGAAGTTCATTTTTTGGAACCAAATTGCTGAATAATACAAGAGGAATCATCTCTGATGAAAGGTACCAGAGACATGACTCCAGATTTGAAAATATTTACTGGAGCACAGCTCTGAATTTACTTTTTTTCCCCTTACACCACTAGATAGGTTAATGATAGTAAACTCTTGAATTGACGACATACCAATTACAAATTGTTTTAGCTAAACATAATAATACAATAATGTACAGTTTATAACTCACCTTAAGTTTATTTATTCATTGCAGCAGCAACAGTGGACGATGTTAGACCTTGCATGTAGGCATTTGTTGTGAATTTACCGCCATGTATGCTTGGCCACTGATCAATGGCTTTCTGTGTGATCATTAAAGCAGATCTAGTGCCTGGAGCTGGACCCTCCTTCACAATTCTGCACAGCTTAGTCAAATGACATGGCTTAATGGATCCTTTGTTCAACAATGTAACCAAGAATGGAGAATGTCCCTTCAGCTGGTGCTTCACTCCAGGCAGTTGATCCATCTTTATCAAAATGCTTTAATCTCTCTGTGATTCCTTTCCACAGCTGTTCTATATATTCTGTCAGCCAATTTATCACTGAGTCTTTTGTAAAACTACTTTCAGATCTGGTTCTGGATGGTCTAGCAACTTCAGCAACCTGGTAGTAATCAGAACGTTTCTTGATGTATTTGTAAACTTCATTTAGGATGTAATCCTCAGCTGTTAGTTCCTTTTGCTGCCCTGTGGTATCATGCTTAAATTCAGAAACTACATCATTTGCATTTCCTCCATTAGCTAATTTGGAAATTGTTTCCATCACTCTTAACATAACAGTTTTCCCTCCTTCTTTATAAAATATATTTTCTACAAATTCTGCACTAACTGTGGTTTTTTGAGCTACTTGCAACATAATCTTTGTTACATAGGAAATCAATACATAGAACTTGGCACTAATTTCTTTCTCTTGTGGATGATCAAAAAACACAATTTTCCACAAATCTGTCAAATTGATCAAATTCGTAATTAACCATGCGAGTATCAGATTTGAGTTTTGGTCTCTTAAAACCAATGATATTGTCAAGAACCATATTGGTATAGTCAAGACCTGATCTCAGATTTGAAGAGTGATTCTGAATAAAGTCTAAAAGCTCACTTAGTTTACAAATTTTCTTCAATGCATCAACGTGGGCTCTGTTCACAAGATGCATTAAGTCCCATCGAAATTTGAAATTTTCTCCAAACAACTTTTTCATTTCGTTTTTAAATGGCTCATTGTCCTTACAAAAAGCCCCATCTCCAACCATTCCAGATACCTTGGATTTAATTGCTTCTTCAGATAGTTTCAAGTGATTAGGAGACTTCAACACATCAAAAATTTCATTGGCCAAATAAACTCCTGATTTGCTGCGTACTAAATTTATCCCAGCAAGTTTTACAGTCTTATCTTCTTCACTCATAACTAATACAACTAGCATGCTTAATCCCAAAATTGTTCCAATGTCAGCTGTTATTGTTACTGAAGTTTGTTCTAAGAACCACTTTACAGTTTGTTCTTTAAGTTGATTATCTAATAGCTCACAAATTGTCTCGCACGCATGTGTGCTATGATTCAAATTTCCAACCTCACAACCTGACCTATGTAATACAGCTAGAAGTACTGGATATAGAGCCCATGCAGTGTTTGTTTTCATTATGTAGTATAAGATGTTGCCACATAAGTCTTCTATGCGTTTAGTAGTGTTCCGAGAAGATGTTTTCATCACTTCATAAACAGCAGCTCTTTGATGATGCTGAAGTTTAATTAAATGTCTCTTCAGGTGGGTTTTCAGATTTCTAAACCATCTCTCTTGATTTTCTCCTTGTTTGCATACATAGGTTAAATCTTTAACATTGAAGTAACCTTTTATGTTAGAATGTTTGTCTGAAGCACATGCTTTGGGGTCTGTGCAAGCTATGCAATATAATGTAAACATTTTATCATCAGAAGCATCATCAATATCTTCTTGATTATCATCATCTTCATCCTCAACAGCTATATCTACATCAGGCATATTAGTGTCACTATTTGCAGTTTTCCATTATATCACTTGGTACTGAAAATGAATCATCAGCATGCCCTAGATCCTTCTTTTCCACCAATTTGAATGTAGATTTGATCAAATCATTGTTCAGGATTTCTTGTATTGATTTACACTTGCTTAAATGGGCTATGGAAATGTCAAATTTGTTGCTTTTTGCTTTATTAGATTTGGATGCAACACTTGAACTTGAAGGCATATTTTGACTCTTCTCTTTATTAACCACAACAGCTTGGTGAGTTTCTTTTGTTAGGCGCAAAATTGCATTCAATGTCTTCTGGATTTGGGAATTTTCAAATTCCTCTAAAGCAGTTTTGTTAGTCTGATGCGCAGATTCCTCACTTACCTTTCGTTTCCTAGGTGGAGGAGAAGCACTTTCTTCAGTCTGTGAAACATCTAGTGAAAAAGTTTCATCTTCTAGATTAGCAGTTGATGAAGTTGGTTCATTTTTCTGAGGTCTAGCACTAACACATTTTGTGAACAAACTAAATGACTGCTTTGCCGTATCTCTTTGCTGCACTTCATCCTGGTATTTCTTTACTGCAATATCTAAGCTGTGGGCCCAAACTCTGGGACCTCTTGTATTGTAACAAATATTTTTTTTGGAATTAAAATGTTCCTCCCAGTTTTGCTTCTTTGAATATTTGTTCTTGCATTGACCACAAAAGTAACCCCTTTTAACACCGTCACTTTTCTCTCCAACTTCATCAATATTAGGATCCATTATTGATTATTGACTACCTGAAAAAATACAAAATAAGTAAAAGTTAATAAATATAGTATGGTAAAAGTGAGTAAAAGTAAGTAAATATAGTACAATGAAAGTAAGTAAAAGTAAGTGCTTTAAACTTAGTAAAAGTAAGGAAGAGTAAGTAAAAGTAGGTAAGTTAAAGTAAGTAAAAGTAAGTTTAAAATTAACTAAACTTTTCAATTCTAGAGTCATGGTGGATTACTTAAAACCGCACAAGTAATTATCTGGCCAATTTATCAAAACTGGCCGAGATCAATGGAACATAGTCCAATCCTGATAATTTTATATTAAAAAAATATACGTTTTAATAAAATTTTAATTATCAAAACATTGAAGCTTAACAAAAAATAAAAATAATTGTTAAATATGGAATTACCAACTAAACTTAAAATAACTAAATTTGTAATTTAAAAAAATTGGTTTGTACAAGAACATATACCCAAAAAAAATTGCATAACGTCTAGCGGATGAACAAAACCCAAACCCAAATTTACTTTTTCTCATGGTCAAATTTACTGGAGCAATGCTCCCAAGATCCCAGGAATCTGGAGTCATGACCAGAGATGACGTTTCAAAGATGTTAGAGCACTTTTTGCTATTTGCTTGTTTACTTCCTCGTATCTAAGAAGCTTTTTGTAAAGCTGCAAATCGTGCAATGGTGCATCAAAAACTGAAGAGTAGGTCATCCACCATGGGTAGTAAATCAGTGAAATGAAGGTTGCAAAGTCTCTTAGTTTCAGAATTTGTTGCTTGTTTGTGAGTGTTACTGAAGGTAGTTTTGAGATATTATCTTTTAGTAATGCAATTTTTAGAACATATATTGCTTTACTCATCCATCTGGTTCTATGTATAGCACCAGGTCGCTGAAGGGTTATATCCTTATCACTAGGTCCTGCATTTAAGTATAACACAACTAAGTCAGAAAATTGTTTGTAGTCATATCGTGTATGTTGCTTTTCTATATTACTTATTTGAATTGCATAATCAGTCCATTCCTGAAGAATCTCCTGGACAGCTTTGGAGTACTGATTGAAGTCAATTTTTTTCAATTTTTCATCCTTGGAAATCCACTGAAACTTTTCTCGAAATCTGTTAAAGACATTAATTTCTGGTCCACTCGAAGTTTCTACTTTCATGTCCTGAAACACATGACTCATAATAACTTCACCAACATGATGCCTGCATGCAGACCATAATAAAGGCCGTCCAATCTCTTGTTGGATAGTTATGCATGCAGCGCTCACATGTCCCGTGTTGGTTGCTGTAATGTCGAAAACCAAGTTCACTATTGAATCAGAGCAGTTCCACAATTTCAGTAGCTTCATAACTTCTTCAGTCAAGTTTTTCCCAGATTGGCCACTGCCACCAGCACTAGGATGATATGATGGAATACCAAGTAGTTTGAGATCCATTGAATTTCCAACTGATATGGCTAATCGTTCTTCTGTAACATATTTATCCTGCAGAGTAGAAATTATTTTTGAATCCCAATGAAGAGAGGCCAATTTAGGAGGATTCCAGGATTTTTTAATGGAACTTGAAATTTTTTGGGCTACTTCACGTCTTGCTCTATCAGCTGTAGCATATGAAGTTGCCACTGCCTTAGTGTTACCACCACATTCTTCAACAAAAGCTTTTGTGAATGCAGCCTGTTGTGCTGGAGTCATTTTCATTCTTGATGCCAAAGAAACAAGTTTCGGTCTTTTCAGAATGTGATGAGGAATGATAGCTTGAGTACCTAAACAGACTGTTGACTGTGTGGATTTTCCATCTTTTTCAGCTCCATCATTAGCTTTTCTCACTCTCAATGGTAGTTCTATCGCTTGTGCTACTGCTTTCTAATTCAACATAGCTGCAAGAAGCTTCAGTGTCTCTCAATTCCTTTTCTTTTCTCGCATTTTCTTCACATTTTTGAAAATTAATGCGCTTCATTTTGGATGCTAAAGTTTGATCATGAGCTCCAAAAGTAGCAATTCTATCCCCTTGCATAGATTGAAGAAATTGTATATCTTCTGGATTACTCATAATTTTTTAGGCATTTTTAATCCACAGTGGAAAAGTCATTTTAAGTTGCATTTCCATATCTTCTAGTCTTGTCTTTGTACTTTGTAGCTCTCTTCTTTTCAATGGAATTTCTCTCAGTTTCGCATTCTTTTCTGACAACGAAATTATTTTCTCACATGCTTTTTTCTCAGTAATCATTGGTATGTTGGCTTTATTGTAGAATGGTTGAATTTCTGTTAAAACAATTTTAGCTATATCTCGCTTACTTCTTCTCTCTTTTAGACCCTGCTGCTGGTGAAATAGGAAACATCTAAGAACTTGTTCACTTGTTGGCAAGCGACATCCTACAATCTTTGCATCATTATTTGTGATGCCAGGACCTAATCCAAATATACAGGGTTTTTTTCGTGTTTTTACATCAACTTTATCTGCACCACTTGAACAAGTTTTGCCACTAGAAGTGGCTTCACTGGCTTTACCACTATTATCCATTATATCATATATCAACTATTATCACCAACATATATAAAAAATTGACCTGTAATAGAAACATAGATTAATATTAAAGTAGTCTACATGCCTGAAAATAAGAAAAAATAGCTATAGGTATTTCATGATAGCAAATGATGTTTATTAATAGTAGCTATGGCTTAAACACAAGCAAACTAAACATACTAGGCCTATAGTACCTTAAGGATCATTCAATTCAATAAAATAAAGGTATATGTGAAAAAAATAATTTAAGGCAATTTATCCCAAAAATTGTCACTTTTGTAAAAGTTTAGGAGCTAGGTGGACCCAGTAGATATTAATCAATTGACCTGAAATTTTGCATGTGAATTTTTTTTAGGGAATGTAACCATAATAACGTAGGGCCAAATCAATTTTTGAAAGTTGCCATTTTTTATGCACCCTAATCCGCAGCTATAAGTATCTCTAAATTACGCTTGGCATTCCTAACTGATCTTTTAACGTGATGTCTAAGCTTGATATATCTATTAAAGTTAGCTGCTGTGCCATTGCGCTTATTAAGTTTATACGCTCTATTACGCTTGTTTATGAACTCGCCTATTTCCCTAGTCCACCACTTGGGCCTACCATGATTTCTAGCGTGCTTGGGCCTACAAGGAATAAACTCCCTTTCAATATTCCTAAAACTTTCTTTAAACGCCACCCAATGCAAATTTATGTCATTACCCATAAATAAGTTATCCCAGTCCACTACTCTCATCCTATCTGCAAAACTATCAAAATTAGCCCTACGAAAATCAGGGACTTCTATTACGTTACTATCCTTAGTGTTTTCTATTGATAACTTAAACCTAAGAATTTGATGATCACTACATCCTAAACTCTCACCTACTTCTAAACCTTCGACTATACTCTCACCATTCGTCATCACCAAATCTAAAATATTGTCACCGTGTGTTGGTTCGGTAACTATCTGTTGTAAAAAGTTATCTTCCATAAACTCAATCAATCTCAAACCCTCCTCATTACCAGTAAAATTCTCGTAATTAACATTAGGGCAGTTAGAGTCTCCGACAATTATACTATTCCGATTGTCAATAAAATTACCAAGAAGTGAGTAAAATCTAGTATCTGTATCGAGGGGTTGAATGGGAGGTCTATAAACAACAACAAAATTAAAACTAATACTACACGCCCTAACTTCAACACATATCGCATTAATTGCTGCCGGAAAGTCTAACTTTACCTTGATAGCCCTAAGGGAATTACGAATGTACAGCAAAACATCACCACCAAACCTATGTAACCTATCATTAGTAAAGAGTTTAAAACCCAGTATATCAAGTTCCCCCAACAAGTCCCGAGTCACAGTATTTAACCAAGTTTCAGTGATAGCAACTATATCGTAGTTGCCGGAATAAATTACCGCCTTAAATTCATTTAATTTATTTCTAATACTACGCGCGTTACAATAAAAGACGTTTAAGTTATTTTTTACCACGGGCCTGTGTTTTAAACTATTTTTCACGTCGGGCCCACATTCCCCAGACCCACAACGTTTAAAGAAGGCTTTGACCTATACAGCTTTTGCACATTTTCGTCTATTAACCTACCTAGCCTAGCATTACCTATTTCATTAAAATGCACCCCCATCTTTTATAAAAAGGCTAGGATCACTGAATTCGGACCACAGCTTTACAAAGGGTACATTTTCCTCAGCACAAATCTCTTCTAATTTATTATTCAAAAATATTGTTTTTGACGTAATCCTAAGACCCAACCCGTGCCTAGGGGTAATACCTAGAACTAAAGACCTATCTGACCTCACCTTCAGGGACCTAATTAACTCCCTATATCTCTCCAAAAGGTCAGGCACTCTCGTATCGGGCCTATAGGCCCTATACGAGTCGTTGCCTCCTACCATCATCATCAACATTGAGTGATGGGAGGCAATGACAATCCTATCCACTTCGTCTCTAACTCTGTCAACCCTGGCCCCTGGGAGACAGACCCTCCTCCTCTTGGTTGGATGCCATTCAATGAACTCTTTGTCCATGTGGTGCACTAAAGAGTCCCCAATTAAAATAGTGTAGTTTCCCCCTCATTCACCTCCCTTTCCAAATGGGTGAAAGGGTTCAAAACCTCGATAGGGGGGGGGGAATGTTGCCCTAGTTGTTACTGCTCTGCCACCAACCCAAGTCAGTGTTGAGCGGTTGTTTTCTGCACTGCGAATAATTAGATCAGATTTGAGGGCATCCATGAAGGAGGATCTGATGGAGGCGATTCTTTTTCTGAGGACAAATTCTTTTAAATTTTAGATTTTTTATACAGTAGTGTATTTTTTGTTTGTCTCTTATAGTAATGTATTTTTTTGTTTAGAAGTTTTGTTCAAATAGATATGTTTATGTTCTCTTAGTCTTAAGTTTGTAATTTCTGTTCTTGTTAATATTATACCTAATATTGAATATTCATTATTGTAATATCACTAAATATGTTTCTGTAATTTTATTAATAAAGGAAAAAAGCCATAAAGGCATAGCTACAACCATTAGACTTATACTTGAACATAGGTTATGAGTTTAAAAAGTAGCCTGATGATTCACGTGGTGGTGATGAAATGCCTTGTGTTACCATTTACCAATTTAGCAGATTTACCATTAATATATATTGACTTTTTATGAAGGAGTCAGTCAGGAGTCGGAGTTGGACATTTGAAAAATAGAGTCGGAGTTGGAGGTTTTGTGTACTGACTCCACAGCCCTGCTGAGCAATGACCAGGTAAACAACCAACTTAACTTAACCCAAACAAGAGGCCAGCAGGAGGTAGCAAACCAAAGTCTCCCCTCAGAATTTGTCACTGTAACCACTGAGCTACTGAGTGCCCTTTGAAAATGAAGACTAACTAAAAATAAAATTCTAAAGATAATTTAACTTTTGGTAGGAGAAAATATTAAATCACTAAAAATCAATGAAGACATTACAACCCCTCAATGATCACATAAAAGAAACAAAATGGTTGTCATGGATAAAATAATACTGAAATTATGAAAGAAATCTTTATCAGTAAAAACAAATTTTTGATGCTTTATAAACACTTCAGGTGAAAACAAATAAAACTGATGAATGTTAGTGAATATGCTTAGCTGATTATGATAATCTAAATTTAAAAACAATTACCAGATGCTAAGTTAAATTTAATGTTAGGAACAGGGTTCAATTTGATTTGAACTTGGATTCCGTGTCTTCAGCATCGTTATGGCATTAATCTTTCCTTTAAATAAAAGTTAATCATTTAAGCATTTTATCTTAATAGTTTAGTCTACTGCATGCATTTGCAAAGAATATAAATTTACAAACCTGTTCCATCAAGTTCAACTTATTATTCTCATCATCTTCATCAATGAGTTTCTGTATAAGCGCTAAGCCAATGAGCTGAGACTTCTCTTCACTAGACTTATCTGGTTCATCATGATTTATAACTAACAACTTCTCCACTTCTCTCCCTTCCTCTTTTTTTTCTTTTGTAATGGAAAGATTACCAATAATCCTATCTTCAGGATCATCTGTTCTCTCTAGTTCCTTCTTTATAGACTTGGTAGTTCCTTTTGTAAATAGGTTTTGTTCTTCAGTGAATTTTTGCAGACCATCTTTTAGTTCTGTAATAATAGACATCATTTCACTTATTTGTAATTTCATTTGTTTTTGTTCTCTCCTGCAAAGGTCTTCATCCATTTCTTCATCTTCAACCTCCTGTTTCTTCCCTTCAGAATTGTCTGTACAATCACCTTCATTATGAATTTCCCTTTCTTTGATAACAGTCTTACCAGTGCTCAGATGAGGAACATTGTTTAAGTCTCTGCAAACAAAGACTGGCAGGTCTTCTTCAGGAATAAGTTGGATACAATCATAAATAGCACCTAAAGTGTCTGGATGTTTCACTCTTCTGCCATGTCTTGTTGATTTTTTGACTGGTAATGAAGCAAGAAGAGCTTTCTGGGCTTCAGCAATATTTACTTTTGAATAATAATTGCTAATGCAATTTAAAAGCTTCTCTTTGGGGGTACATTTTATTTTACATACCAGAAAGCTTAGTAGGTCATTAATAACTAAATTCTGCTTGGATGTTTTTCCCATATTATTAATCATTTACCTAGATGATTATTTAAATGAGGCTTCTTAAGTTTAGAACACTTTATAATGATACCTATGGAAAGAGAAAACAAAGGTAGGACTTACAAGGGAATATTTTTTGCAATATGATAATTAATTTCAGTCTACAGTATAAGGTAGACTGCATTGGTTTTAAAAAACTCCACACAAAATACTGTTCCTGTGAAGGAAATAAATTCATATAATGTTACACATGAATTTTATTTCCTTTACTGTAACAGTACTTTGTGGGGAGGTATTTTTAAGTCAAATGTACAACATTAGGACCAATCCACAACCACTGGCAACTTTACCATATGTCCATTCATACCCTCAACAAAAAAAAATATAGGTTTTTGCTTTATTAATGACTGGTTTTACATTCTTAGTATTATAACCCTAATTAAAGTCTCTCTATTATATTTAAATAGTGGTAGCTAGTCTATAATATCAAAACTTGATTTCTCTACAATTAAAGGAAAGGGTCATCTAACAAACTTAAGCTAATTAACTAATAATTATTTTATAACTAAACCACTATTATTGTTCATTTCTATAATTTGAGCAGGGATTATCAACACCCATTCATCTCATGCAAGCTCTAAAATGGTACAGAATTAAATATTCTGGTATTGGCAAGTAATTGGATGAAATTCACCTGGTACTGCAACATGGGGTCATTAATGCCATTCAAATAGTTTAGACGAGTTTCACCAATTCTCAAAAAGATAATGGTAAACAGCCCATGCAGTTTAATGGCCATCTAGTTTTAAGCAATACCCCCTGATTGTTGAAAGTTGGTAATGTTGGAAGTAACTAATAAACATAGTGTAGTCTAACTAAGACATAAGATTCACCCTGACTGGCCCAACATATGAAATGGGTAGATCACCAAACTACATATTTAGCAAAATTATAAAAATAATATACAGTATGCTAAAAAAAAAAAAATTCTAACCAAAACCAAATTATAGAAAATATATACACTAAACTCCAGCTAGTTTGTGACCCTCAAGGCTCTGGCCTAATTGAATTACTGAAAATCACAAATTATCCCAACATCATGAACTTCTTTCCCAATTTGTGATTTTTCCATACTTCTCTTCACTAGATCTTGAAAAATTTATGGGTATCATGGAAAGCTCCGATTACACTACATGACAAAATTACAAACTTTTTCTGTCCTTTAAACGAAACAAAGTGATTTTTATAAATTTGGATGCGCCGAGTTCAAATCTGATGTCAGAATAGCTATATCACCCACCATTTTGAAGGAACATGTAATAAAAGTCTTATATACAGATTAGAATATACTGAATACCTCAACATAATTATTACAAGATCAGAACAACAATTAAAATCTTTTTGCTGATGTTTTTCATCTGTACATACTCTTGGGAGTTTCCCTAATAAGAAACTAGCAATATTCAGCCAATATACTGGAATTCCACCTTCCCTGGAACTGCTTTTCCATAATTGCTATCTCCTGATAGAATCTTCCACCATGTTTGTCGCTAATGGGGCCCAAAATAGTTGGAAAGAAATCTAAATGAGAGTCAAGGAAATGCACCTTCAAGGACATATTACAACCCATGGATTTATAGCACCTTAACATCTCATTCACCACAGTAACATAATCATCAGACTTGACTTTACCAAGGAAGTTTGAACAAACCAATTTGAAGGCCACTCATGCTACTTTTTCTACCTCATTTAATTTACTGTCAAAATTGGTATGGTATCCTTCATAACTTTCCTTATTTGTGGGCCAACAAAAATTCCTTCTCTGATTTTAGCTTCACTTAACCTTGGAAATATATTCCTCAATAAATAAATGATTCACTGTTCTTGTCTCACTTGACCTAACCTGAGTAACTATTTTGATATAACTTGATAGTATCAAAGTTGGTGAGTCAACAAAATCCTTAAGCCTAGGACCTAACTTAGCAACATAGTCTACCCTACAAAAATGGGTTTTGACAGTGACTGTAGAGTTTGTAAAAAGGAAGTTAAGAGTAAAGATAGAGCTATTGCATGTGATAGATGTGATGACTGGTATCACGTAAGCTGCAAAGGCCTTACAAATGATATATATATATAAAGCAGGGATGGGGAGTCGGCCAAAAACAACAGGCTCCCAACTCCTGAGTCGGTATTTTTAAAAACTGACTCCGACTCCGGACTCTTTCCTTATCATGCTGATCTACAACCTTATAAATATTGGGATGTTTGTTTCATAGATGGTGTTTCAAGTTTGAGGCTCTAGTTGGAGCATTAGCATATTTCCCAGTGTAAGCACTAATTTTTGCATTACACTCTTTACCATCCT
Source organism: Bathynomus jamesi (assembly GCA_023014485.1). NCBI lineage: Eukaryota > Metazoa > Arthropoda > Malacostraca > Isopoda > Cirolanidae > Bathynomus > Bathynomus jamesi. The sequence goes on along the minus strand of JAJOZX010000054.1, from coordinate 2,087,478 downwards.
TTTCTACTTGACAAATAAAAATACTTTCATCCTCATTTAGCTTAAAATATTGAAAGACTGCTGATTTTCTACTAGGCCCATGACTCATTACTAATAGGGGCTAATTAAATTAATAATTAATATATTGCTAATTTTTATATGGTACCTAGTATCCTAAAATAGAAATATGAAATTCATTTGCTAAGATTTACCAAAACAATAAATCAAATGTGGAAATGTGAATCTAGAATTAGTTCAGGAAGATATTTATTTAGGGCAGAGTAGTCTTCTGGTAAATTGTTGGCATATAGAAATTGAATCAAAGAGTCGGGAGTTGGTCATTTTTACCAACTCCCAACTCTTCAAAAAAGCCCCGACTCCCGACTCCCCACCTCTGATTATAAAGGTATAAATGCCGCTTCTAAACTTAATGTCAATTTGATGTGGTTTTGTGACAAGTGTAGTACTGTAATAAAAAATTTTAATAAGCCCAGAGGGTCTATTACTCTATTAGTGAGGGAGAGGCCAGACCAACTTATAGAGATATTGCAGTTCAAGTTTGGCCTAGGCCTGGGCCTAATCATAACATGGTAACAATTTTATAGTGGGCACACTAGGGGCCCTTCAGCCCATCTGGGTGGCTCCACTGTTAATATAAACAAACCATAAATATAGTTACATGCAAAATTAAGATCCAATTGATCTCTGCAAACTGCAGATTGTCACACATCTACTAGCTGTACATTAACTTCAAAACTTTGGATCTTGTGGATCATTCATCAATACCACTACTGTACTAATTGTAGACATCATATGGTTATCTTATCACAAGAAGTTTTACATGGATCTATATAGCGGGAGAGGCCAGACCAACTTATAGAGATATTGCAGTTCAAGTTTGGCCTAGGCCTGGGCCTAATCATAACATGGTAACAATTTTATAGTGGGCACACTAGGGGCCCTTCAGCCCATCTGGGTGGCTCCACTGTTAATATAAACAAACCATAAATATAGTTACATGCAAAATTAAGATCCAATTGATCTCTGCAAACTGCAGATTGTCACACATCTACTAGCTGTACATTAACTTCAAAACTTTGGATCTTGTGGATCATTCATCAATACCACTACTGTACTAATTGTAGACATCATATGGTTATCTTATCACAAGAAGTTTTACATGGATCTATATAGCTATAACCTGAATAATGTAATACAAGCTCTACAGTTAAGATAAAAGGAGTAGGTGGGACTGTAAAGACTGTATAGAGTATTTGAATGTACACTCATTCAGGGTCTCCAATTTAAAGGTGTCTATGAGGCAAGTGAACATGAGTCTTTCATATATCACAGTACTATGGGGGGCACCACTCAGCTGAGAAATCTCTTTAAATGGGGGTTACAAAGACAGAGTATCCCCTAACCCAAGATGCTGCCTCTCTACATCCCATCAATCTGTGTGGATGATCAGACTTACCCAAATAAAAAATAAACTATATATATATATATATATATACAGGGTGTTTGAAAACTTTCTGTACAAATTGTAATGGGGGATAGGCAACACCAAGACAAACCCTTTTTGTCTATAAGTGTATGTCCGCTGACGTCACCATTCGGCGCGAGAGGGCGCCGCTGCAATTGGCTAAAAGGTGAAGTGGGCTAGACTCGCGCTTGCCGCGGGCATTCTTAAATCGGACGCAGTACGCGTAACATGTTTATTTAAAGAAGGCATGTTTATTTAAAGAAGGTGCTGAAAGTTGCGACCGGTAGCATCAATGCATGCCCGACAGCATCGAAGCATTGACCGACGTACACGTCGAAAGATTCCCGGCATTTCGGGAACAGTTCCAGCGGCGACAGCGATTCTTGCTACGAGGTCTTCTTCTGAGTAAATGGGAGTCTCGTACACGAGGTTCTTCATGTGTCCCCACAGGAAGAAATCGAGGCATGTTAAATCGGGCGATCTCGGTGGCCAGGCGGCTACGGGCCCACCCCGGCCTATCCATCGGTCCCCAAAAGTGGCGTTCAGATAATCCCGCACATCGTTGCTGGAGTGTGCTGGGGCCCCATCGTGTTGAAACCACATTCGTCTACGAATAGCCACGGGAACATCTTCCAGCAGTTCCGGCAATGTTTCTTCAAGAAATATCCGATAAACCCGCTCGTCGAGTCAGGCAGGCAGGCAGGCAGGCAGGCAGGCAGGCAGGCAGGCAGGCAGGCAGGCAGGCAGGCAGGCAGGCAGGGCCCAATCAACTTGCCATGGACGATACCCGCCCAAACATTGACGGCGAACCGTTCTTGATGAGCATGCACCCGTGTAGCATGTGGATTTGCGTGCGCCCACACATGAGAATTGTGCATGTTAAACACACCCTCACGTGTGAAACAGGCCTCATCTGAGAACAGCACATAAGCCCGAAAATTAGGCTGCACCGCTGTCTGCTGCAGAAACCAGCGTGCGAATTCCACACAAAGAGGGTAATCCCGAGGTTGTAATGCCTGGACTCTCTGACGATGAAACGGATGTAACTGCTGCTCGTGCAACACTCTCCAGACCAGGTCGTGGTTCACACCGAGGATACGTGCAACACCTCGCGTGCTTGCGCTTGGATTGTCCTCAAATCGCCATAGGATTTCTTCTTCCATGTCAGGAGTGCGCACGTTTCTCTCCCGACCAGTGTCATGCATGTTTGCATGGAATGTTCCAGTTTCTCGCAGTCGCCGATGCAAATGCGCAAACGTTTGGTGGTTTGGCACACGTCTGTTTGGGAAGCGCTGTCGGTACAACCTCACAGCAGCTCTTCTGTTTCCATTGGCAGCCCCATACACCATATGCATGTCAGCCATCTCAGCAGTCGTGAAGCGCTCCATGTTACGCGTACTACGTCCGATTTAAGAATGCCCGCGGCAAGCGCGAGTCTAGCCCACTTCACCTTTTAGCCAATTGCAGCGGCGCCCTCTCGCGCCGAATGGTGACGTCAGCGGACATACACTTATAGACGAAAAGGGTTTGTCTTGGTGTTGCCTATCCCCCATTACAATTTGTACAGAAAGTTTTCAAACACCCTGTATATATATATATATATATATATATATATATTATATATATATATATATATATATATATATAGGGTGAACCAAATGTAGGTGGACAGTAAATGATAACGTTTATTTTGAGAATACACATTTAATTTTTTTGTATACTATAATACAAAATAAAATTTAAATAAATTTAGTTATAATATTTAATATAATATAACACAAACACCATAGTTATAATGAACACCATAGTTATAATATAATATAACACAAACCGTATTCAACCTACTGTCCACCTACTTTTGGTTCACCGTATATATATATATATATATATATATATATATATATAATATATATATATATATATATATATATATATATATATATGTGTGTGGGAAGGGTTCACAAACCTCTTCTCCACACCATTACCAGTTCCAGCAAAATGTCATTACCAAATACCTCTTTCAGTCATTAATTTATCTCGTTTATTCTTAAAAGTCTCCAAAGTATGGGAACTCACAACTTCTTCATCTAAGCTATTCCATAATTTTACTATTCTATTTGAAAAACTATGTTGTACTAACTGTGATTTACATTTTTGCTGAAAAAGCTTAAGCATCTTGTCCTATCATTGCGATCCTTTATAAAAAGAGAGTGGAAGTCTATATTATCTAATTCATTTATTATTTTATATACTTCTATCATATCACCTCGTAACCTTCTTCGGTTTAGGGAAAACATGTTTAGGTGCTCCAATCTCTCTTTGTAACTAAGGTGTCTAAGGCATGGTATCATCCTTGTGGTTCTCTTTTGTACTTTTTCTAGTCTGTCTTTGTCTTGCTCTAAATAAGGATTACTGAACTGAATGCCATACTCAAGAAGAGGCCTCACGTATGAAGTGTAGAGCCTACTTATAATTTCTGGCAATTTATATTCTATATATTTCTGCATTAGGTTCAATCTAGCATTAGCCTTATTTCTAATTTCAATACAATGAGTTGTAGGATTAAGATCATGATTCACATTGACACCCAAATCTTTCTCCTTTTTTTCTTTATTTATCCAACTTCCATCCATGTTATACTCAAATTCTGGATTGTCATGACCAACATGCATAATTTTACACTTTTCTACATTAAATTTCATCTCCCATCAATCTGCCCAAGCAATTACTTTATCAAAGTCCTTTTGCATTTTCATGGCACCTCTTAAAGATCTTACATTTTATCCCAATTTTGTATCATCTGCAAATATTGAGGTTTTACTATTTAGACCCCTTTCCAAGTCATTAATATAAATAAAAAAAAGTAGAGGTCCAAGTACTGACCCCTGTCAGACTCCACTCAGAACAGGGCTCCATGTAGACCTAGTCCCATTTAATTGGACTCTGTTTTCTTTCTTTAAACCACTCTTCAATCCAATTTGCTACTGTCCCTTTTATTCCATGAGCTCTAACTTTAACAAGCAACTGCTTATGAGCAACTGTATCAAAAGCTTTGGCAAAATCCAAGTACACAATATCTACAGATTCTTTTTTATCCAGATGCTTTAACATACTATCATAAAACTCAATTAAGTTTGTCAAACATGACCTGCCATTTCGAAAGCCATGTTGGCTATTACTAATTAATCCTCCTCCTCCTAAGAATATTGTAATTTTGTCTCTGATGACACTTTCAAGTAATTTGCAAATAATAGAAGTTAAACTAATTGGTCTATAGTTTTTAGCTAGGTGTTTGTTTCCTTTTTCGAAAAGTGGGATTACATTTGCTTTTTTCCAGTCTTCTGGAACTTCACTGTTAATCAATGAAAGGTTGAAAACTATTTTAAATGCTTAGGCTATGCTATATTTTGCTTCCTTTACTATTTTAGGATAAATTTCATCAGGTCCTGGTGACTTATCTATGTTTAGCCTGTCAATTGCTTTCAAAATATCCACTTCCTCAAAATATATGATTTATCTCTCTCTCTTGTGTTACTAATGTAAAATCTGGAATTTTATTTACAGTTTCCTTTGTAAATACTGAGCAGAAATATCTATTTAGCTCCTCAACAATTTCAAAATCTTCAATAATTTTGTCAGCAGCATGAAGGGGTCCAATTTTTTTAGAAGAATTATTTTTCCGGTTGAAATGACTAAAGAACTTTTTGGGATTTCCTTTACAATTTTTGGCTAAGTTCCTCTCTAAATTGCATTTACTATCTCTTATAAGTTTCTTGCTTTCTTGTCTATCATTTTTATAGATTTCAAGGTCTCTCTCATTTTGAGTTCTCTTAAATTTGCTGAAGGCCTTTCTCTTATCTCTTATTCCTTTCTTAATAGACAGATTTATCCAGGGTTCTCTGTTATTTCTGATTCTTATTTTACACTGAGGAATATATTTACTTTGAACATCTTTTACTTTATTTTTTAACTTTTCCTATACATAGTGTGCAGATTTACTTTGGTTGAAGCTCAAAAATCTCTGCCCAATTTATACAGTTTAACTCATTAACTAGTTCAGTCATATTTCCATTTTTAAAGTCAGGAATTTCAGCTGCATTTTTAGTATACTTTGAGTCAAATTTTACCTTGAATCTTATTATAAAATGATCACTTGAACCCAGTGTTTCAAAGACTGATATGTTATATATAGAATTGGCAATATTTGTTAATAATAAATCTAAAATCGCATTCTCTCTGGTTGGTTCTTTAATTAACTGATTTAGACCATTTTCTACAGCACAATCAAGGAAGTTCTCGCTACTTTCAGGTGTTTGCAATGTTACCTAATTTATATATCTATAGTTAAAATCTCCAACAATAATTACATCATTTGAACCTACCTTATTTATTTCCTTAATAATTTCATTTTCTACATATCGATTCTCCTCTCTTGCTTTGGGGATTCCTCTAATTGAACATCCTTCTGGTGGCCTATATATACCACCTATTTTAATTTTTTTACCATTTTTATTTTTGATTTCTATCCATACTGACTCCACTATTTCACTTTCTTTCATTGAAATTATCTCTATTGGAGACAAATTTGACTTTGTATAAATAAATACTCCACCACCTTCAAAATGTTTACGCTCATAATAAAAGAGTTCATAGCCATTTAATTCATAGGTAATAATATTATCTCGCTCACTTAATTGATTATTTACTACACTGCTAAATTTTGTCCACATCTCAGTTATGATCATGATATCTGGTTTTTCAATTTCAACATATGTTTTAAATTCATCTATCTTATCTTTGATGCTTCTTGCATTTACATAAAATAATGAAAGAGAACCTGCAACATTTTCTTTAATTTTGGATTTATTATCAGCTGACTTCGTTCTTTGGACTTTGGTCTTTGCTAGGCTGACCATATTTCCTCGAGACAAAAACGGGACATTGGGATGGCAAAAAAGGGACGGGGGTTATGTAATATTCTGTATTCATGAAAAAGTAAGTACATAAACATATTGAGCTTACAATTATTCTTCAGTGACAGAACCCATACAAAAACCCATACAAAACGGTACGTATGGTCATTGGTCAGTCTAGTCTTTGCCATCTTTAATTTTGTTTCTTTAATTTTTACTCCATTTATTTGTTTCTGACAGTTGTCATTATTATTTTGAGATATTTTATTCAGTGAAGTACCATTTGTTAGTCAATGGGACATACCCAGGTTTTTTACATTTTCATTTTGGATTTCCATTAATAAAATTGTACAGAGTACATCCTTACCTCTTGTATTAAGATGAACCCCATTTTTATTATACAATTCTCTTTTCCAATAAAATTTGCTCCATAGATCAATGTATGTTACACCTACTTATTTACAGAGTTCTTTGAGTCTATTATTTATGCTAAAAGCGCAGAGAACCATTTATTACTTTCACTCATCCTTGGAATAATACCTGTAATAAATGACTTATGCCTACCTTCTTTTAATTTTACCAAGATTTCATTATAGCTTTTTAAGATTTCATCCAATGGCTTAAGCATTACATCATTACCTCAAGCGTGAATAACTACATTTTTTGGAGAAACTAAATAAATCAGTACCCAAAGTTTTTCCATTGATTTTTTACTTTACCCTATCAATGGTTGCACCATGATAGCAATAAACTATGCTTCCTTTTGTAAGATAGTTCCTAGGCCTCTGACTTGGGAATCTCCAATTACAGAAACTTTTCCTACATTGCTTGGGTTTAACTTGAAATTTTTACTACTATTGAATTGAGTTTCCCTATATTGATTATTTTCTTCATCATTTATAGAAAATGAATGAAATCTATTTGTTAATTCTATTGAAACATTTTCATTTGGTTTTAAAATCCTGGGTTTCTAGGTTTTCTTTAGCTTTTCCCACTCATTTAGCTGTAAATGAGGCTGAAACTCAGAAACAGCCTGAATCCAATGTTTTAGTTGGACCTAAGTTAACACAAAATAGGCCAAATGAGTGGGAAAAGCCAAAGAAAACCTGGAAACCCAGGATTTTAAAACCAAATGAAAATGTTTTAATAGAATTAACAAATAGATTTCATTCATTTTCTATAAATGATAAAGAAAATAATCAATATAGGGAAACTCAATTCAATAGTAGTAAAAGTTTCAAGTTAAACCCAAGCAATGTAGGAGAAGTTTCTGTAATTGGAGATTCCCAAGTCAGAGGCATCGGAACTATGTTACCAAAAGGAAGCATAGTTTATTGCTATCCTGGTGCAACCATTGATAGGGTAAAGTCAAAAATCAATGGAAAAACTTTGGGTACTGATTTATTTAGTTTCTCCAAAAAATGTAGTTATTCACGCTGGAGGTAATGATGTAATGCTTAAGCCATTGGATGAAATCTTAAAAAGCTATAATGAAATCTTGGTAAAATTAAAAGAAGGTAGGCATAAGTCATTTATTACAGGTATTATTCCAAGGATGAGTGAAAGTAATAAATGGTTCTCTGCGCTTTTAGCATAAATAATAGACTCAAAGAACTCTGTAAATAAGTAGGTGTAACATACATTGATCTATGGAACAAATTTTATTGGAAAAGAGAATTGTATAATAAAGATGGGGTTCACCTTAATACAAGAAGTAAGGATGTACTCTGTACAATAGGTGGTGTATATATAGGCCACCAGAAGGATGTTCAATTAGAGGAATCCCCAAAACAAGAGAGGAGAATCGATATGTAGAAAATGAAATTATTAAAGAAATAAATAAGGTACAGTGGAACCTCAATATACGAACGCATCTCTATTCGAACAAATCGGTATACGAACCATTCCCTCATATCCGAACCGAAAGAAGCCGGTCAGTTTCTCTCCAGCCAGCATTCGGTGCGCATCCCCAGCATCTTCTAGTGCTACTGCAAAGAGACAGAAAAGAGACAGAACACCAGAAGGGGAGTTACCTGATGTTTTTATGGAAGGTGACTCCCCTTCCAAACAATAATCTCCCTCCTCCACACCTTCCTCTCCAGCTTCCACTTAGGCCATCATCACTCCTCAGCAAAGGTAAAGTTCAGGTTAAATTTTCATTTATTTGTATAATATTGCATTATTTATTGTTGTTACAGGTTTCATGTATGATTTTATGCATGTAAGTCTTATTTTACAGGTTTAATTAACCAATATTTTGACTTAAAAATGTTTCGTAAGGGGTAACTTTTGGGGGTCTGGAACGGATTAATCCAAATTACATTATTTCTTATGGGAAAAATTGATTCAATATACGAACAATTCGATATCAGAACAACCCTCAGGAACGGATTAAGTTCGTATATTGAGGTTCCACTGTAGGTTCAAATGATGTAATTATTGGTGGAGATTTTAACTATAGATATATAAATTGGGTAACATTACAAGCACCTGAAAGTAGCGAGAACTTCCTTGATTGTACTGTAGAAAATGGTCTAAATCAGTTAATTAAAGAACCAACCAGAGAGAATGCGATTTTAGATTTATTATTAACAAATATTGCTGAGTCTATATATAACATATCAGTCTTTGAAACACTGGGTTCAAGTGATCATTTTATAATAAGATTCAAGGTGAAATTTGACTCAAAGTATACTAAAAATACAGCTGAAATTCCTGACTTTAAAAATGGAAATATGACTGAACTAGTTAATGAGTTAAACTGTATAAATTGGGCGGAGATTTTTGAGCTTCAACCAAAGTAAATCTGCACACACTGTATAGGAAAAGTTAAAAAATAAAATAAAAAATGTTCAAAGTAAATATATTCCTCAGTGTAAAATAAGAATCAGAAATAACAGAGAACCCTGGATAAATCTGTCTATTAAGAAAGGAATAAGAAATAAGAGAAAGGCCTTCAGCAAATTTAAGAGAACTCAAAATGAAAGAGACCTTGAAATCTATAAAAATGAGAGACAAGAAAGCAAGAAACTTATAAGAGATAGTAAACGCAATTTAGAGAGGAACTTAGCCAAAAATCGTAAAGGAAATCCCCAAAAGTTCTTTAGTCATTTCAACCAGAAAAATAAATCTAATAAAAAAATTGGACTGCTTACATGCTAATGACAAATTTATTGAAGATGATTTTGAAATTGTTGAGGAGTTAAATAAATATTTCTGCTCAGTATTTACAAAGGAAACTGTAAATAAAATTCCAGATTTTACATTAGTAACACAAGAGAGAGAGATAAATCATATATTTTGAGGAAGTGGATATTTTGAGAGCAATTGACAGGCTAAACATAGATAAGTCACCAGGATCTGATAAAATTTATCCTAAAATAGTAAAGGAAGCAAAATATAGCATAGCCCAAGCATTTAAAATAGTTTTCAACCTTTCATTGATTAACAGTGAACTTCCAGAAGACTGGAAAAAAGCAAATGTAGTCCCACTTTTCAAAAAAGGAAACAAACACCTAGCTAAAAACTATAGACCAATTAGTTTAACTTCTATTATTTGCAAATTACTTGAAAGTGTCATCAGAGACAAAATTACAATATTCTTAGAAGGATTAATTAGTAATAGCCAACATGGCTTTCGAAATGGCAGGTCATGTTTGACAAACTTAATTGAGTTTTATGATAGTATGTTAAAGCATCTGGATAAAAAAGAATCTGTAGGTATTGTGTACTTGGATTTTGCCAAAGCTTTTGATACAGTTGCTCATAAGCAGTTGCTTGTTAAAGTTAGAGCTCATGGAATAAAAGGGACAGTAGCAAATTGGGTTGAAGAGAGTCCAGTTAAATGGGACTAGGTCTACATGGAGCCCTGTTCTGAGTGGAGTCTGACAGGGGTCAGTATTTGGACCTCTACTTTTTATTATTTATATTAATGACTTGGAAAGGGGTCTAAATAGTAAAACCTCAATATTTGCAGATGATACAAAATTGGGCCAAAATGTAAGATCTTTAACAGGTGCATGACTCCAGATTTGAAAAAATTTACTGGAGCACAGCTCTGAATTTACTTTTTTTCCCCTTACACCACTAGATAGGTTAATGATAGTAAACTCTTGAATTGACGACATACCAATTACAAATTGTTTTAGCTAAACATAATAATACAATAATGTACAGTTTATAACTCACCTTAAGTTTATTTATTCATTGCAACAGCAACAGTGGACGATGTTAGACCTTGCATGTAGGCATTTGTTGTGAATTTACCGCCATGTATGCTTGGCCACTGATCAATGGCTTTCTGTGTGATCATTACAGCAGATCTAGTGCCTGGAGCTGGACCCTCCTTCACAATTCTGCACAGCTTAGTCAAATGAGATGGCTTAATGGATCCTTTGTGTTCAACAATGTAACCAAGAATGGAGAATGTCCCTTCAGCTGGTGCTTCACTCCAGGCAGTTGATCCATCTTTATCAAAATGCTTTAATCTCTCTGTGATTCCTTTCCACAGCTGTTCTATATATTCTGTCAGCCAATTTATCACTGAGTCTTTTGTAAAACTACTTTCAGATCTGGTTCTGGATGGTCTAGCAACTTCAGCAACCTGGTAGTAATCAGAACGTTTCTTGATGTATTTGTAAACTTCATTTAGGATGTAATCCTCAGCTGTTAGTTCCTTTTGCTGCCCTGTGGTATCGTGCTTAACCCTTTACCGCCGTAGTGTCCGTTATCGGACACCAAAATAAAAATGGAAATATATCCAAAATTGTTGCGTTTTTGTCGGGTACGCCGTGATGGCTGTTTTCGGCCAACTCTGTGGAGTTACCAAGCAACGCTTTTCCGCGAAATTTAAAATTGTTAGAATTTAGCGCCATTATAGGTAACGCTGCAGCAGATGTTGGTGATGCAGTCCACAGACCTAACTTTACCAGACCATGGAATCATTACCAGGTAAGATATAGTTCTATAATAATTTGTAGCTCTCAAATATATATTTTAGACTATATTTAGAGTAAAATTTAGAGTATAAAATTACTTGTACTATCATTAGATGATCTAGAACATGGTGCTCGAAAACGATTAGCACGGGTTTAGAAGGGTTTCCCCGCAACACATGCTTTTTTATAAAAATGAATTTTAGGGGAGAAATAATTCATTTGATTTAATTATTTCATGGAGAGTTTGAAATAAATGCATAAATAAATTAATATATAAATTAATATATACTGTATATATAAATGTGTGTGTGTGTGTGTGTGTCATAAAGAGCAGATGGCAATTCATAAGTTGTAGTAATTTTTTTTCCAATTTGCTTCTAGGAACAAGTGAATCTTCTGGACATGCATCAATTTCTATAGCAATTGGTAACTTTTATGCTGGAAACTGTAACAAGAAGTCACGCTATTGTACAGTTGCTGCAACAAGTGATGAAGAGACCATATCAGAAGGAGATGAAAGAGAAAATTTAGAAGAGTTCAGACCTAACGAGTCAAGTAAGCTTTTCATATTTTTTTCAAAAGTAGATAGCTACAGAATTAATATAAATGAATAATAAATACTGAATACAGAAGAGTATAGTCAATTAAATCTCTCTACTACAAACACTCTTACATCCCCTCTGTAGTAAAATATTGGATGAAAAAGTATATTTCTAACTTGAACTTTTTTTTTTCTATAAAGGTACAGCTTCAGAATGTGAATCAGAGGACGATATTTTGTCTTCTAGCACAGTTGTCTTATGCGTCGAAAACCATTCACCCTTGTCTGTATCTAACGAGAAAAGGCGAAAGCAGACTTCGCAGAAGCGTACCCCTATCTGGAAAAAAGTTACCAGTCGACAGCCTATTCCACCTGAACCAGACTTTGAAAATGACTCTCGCGTATCAGAAAATATCGAGGATGACTTAGTGAGCCCATTTCAGTTTTTTTCGAAATTTATTGATAAAGATATTCTTGATATTATTGTTAGTCAAAGTAATTTATATTCTGTGCAGAAAAATGTAAATCGTCCTCTAAAATTGACTAGGGAAGAATTTGAGCAGTGGCTGGGACTGTCTATTTGGTTTAGCCTCTGTAAAATAAGTAATACTCGTGAGCACTGGAATGATGGTATGAAAGATGAGCGTTACACAAGCTTGATGACTCGTGATAGGTGGGAAGAGATAAAAAGTAATATTCATTTTGTAGATAATTCTCAGCTGTCTGGTGATGATAAAATAGCTAAAGTATGCCCCTTCGTGGAACATTTGAGAGCTAAATTTAAAGAAATTCCAATGATCAGAGATATATGCATAGATGAGTCTATCATTCCATTCAAAGGCCATTCTGCACTAAAACAATATATCCCAAAGAAACCGCACAAATGGGGTTTCAAATTTTTTGTGTTAGCTGACAGGGAATGGTGTACGATTTTATTCCATACACTGGAAAGATTCAACCAGTTGATGACCCTACAGTTCCTGATCTTGGGGCTAGTTCAAATATAGTTTTGCATTTAGCTCAAAGCATTCCAAATGGCAAAGGATACAGACTGTTTTATGATAATTGGTTTACATATTTGCCATTGCAAGTTTGCTTAGCAAAACGTAAAATATGGTCTTGTGGCACTGTTCAATCAAGAAGGTTGCCAGGTCTCACATTTTCTTCAGATAAAGAAATGCAGGCTAAAGGTAGAGAGGTACTTTTGAGGAATGGGATGCAAATGTGGATGGGGAAAGAGTAACAGCAATCAAGTGGTTTGACAGCAGGGCTGTAATTGTGTTATCAACTTTTGCCACAGCGTATCCTGTTGTTCAAAAGGAAAGGTTTGATCGTAAGACAAAGGAGAATGTAACAATAACTTGTCCAAATACTGTACATGAGTACAACAAAGCAATGGGTGGGGTAGACTTACATGACCAGATGGTTTCTCTCTATAGATTCTCATTCAAATCAAAAAAATATTACCACAGAATTATTTGGCATTTGTTTGATATGGCATTAGTCAATGCTTGGCTAATGTACAAGAGGTCATGCAATGCTATGGATATTCCTCCTAGAAAGCAAAATAAGTTATCATATTTTAAAGTTAGGGTAGCTAAGGCTTTGATGTTTGCTGGGAAAGTGACACAAACAAGCAAAAGAAAGAGACCATCTATTGAACAACCCCCCAAAAAAGTTGGGAATCAGGGCTTACCTCTACCTGATATTGATGTACGATATGATGGTCTCCATCATTTGCCTGATGTTGGTTCTGTTAGGCATATGTGTAAAATGGTTGGTTGCAAGAGACGAATTGTAACATTCTGCCAAAAATGTAATGTTTATTTGTGCATTGCACAAATAAACAAATGTTTCACAGAATTTCATATTAGGAATCAATAAATTCCATATCCTGATTCAATTGTAATAGTATAATAAATGTAATATGCAATTCCAAACCCATTTAATATGTTTGATGTAATAGTTTATAATATGTTAATAAAATTTTTGAGTTGAATTCAATGTTTTATTCTCCGTAGAGTTTCACATATTTTTAGCTCCATGTGCCGTGGTGCCCGATTTCATCCACCTTCATTAAAAATATAAATAAAAGAAGAAGTATTAATTTTAATGCCTACACTGCTTCTTTGCATCTCATTTACCACAATTATTAATATATTTTTAAAAAATAATGGAAATAAATAGACCTCGGCTGTTAAGGGTTAAATTCAGAAACTACATCATTTGCATTTCCTCCATTAGCTAATTTGGAAATTGTTTCCATCACTCTTAACATAACAGTTTTCCCTCCTTCTTTATAAAATATATTTTCTACAAATTCTGCACTAACTGTGGTTTTTTGAGCTACTTGCAACATAATCTTTGTTACATAGGAAATCAATACATAGAACTTGGCACTAATTTCTTTCTCTTGTGGATGATCAAAAAACACACAATTTTCCACAAATCTGTCAAATTGATCAAATTCGTAATTAACCATGCGAGTATCAGATTTGAGTTTTGGTCTCTTAAAACCAATGATATTGTCAAGAACCATATTGGTATAGTCAAGGCCTGATCTCAGATTTGAAGTGTGATTCTGAATAAAGTCTAAAAGCTCACTTAGTTTACAAATTTTCTTCAATGCATCAACGTGGGCTCTGTTCACAAGATGCATTAAGTCCCATCGAAATTTTAAATTTTCTCCAAACAACTTTTTCATTTCATTTTTAAATGGCTCGTTGTCCTTACAAAAAGCCCCATCTCCAACCATTCGAGATACCTTGGATTTAATTGCTTCTTCAGATAGTTTCAAGTGATTAGGAGACTTCAACACATCAAAAATTTCATTGGCCAAATAAACTCCTGATTTGCTGCGTACTAAATTTATCCCAGCAAGTTTTACAGTCTTATCTTCTTCACTCATAACTAATACAACTAGCATGCTTAATCCCAAAATTGTTCCAATGTCAGCTGTTATTGTTACTGAAGTTTGTTCTAAGAACCACTTTACAGTTTGTTCTTTAAGTTGATTATCTAATAGCTCACAAATTGTCTCGCACGCATGTGTGCTATGATTCAAATTTCCAACCTCACAACCTGACCTATGTAATACAGCTAGAAGTACTGGATATAGAGCCCATGCAGTGTTTGTTTTCATTATGTAGTATAAGATGTTGCCACATAAGTCTTCTATGCGTTTAGTAGTGTTCCGAGAAGATGTTTTCATCACTTCATAAACAGCAGCTCTTTGATGATGCTGAAGTTTAATTAAATGTCTCTTCAGGTGGGTTTTCAGATTTCTAAACCATCTCTCTTGATTTTCTCCTTGTTTGCATACATAGGTTAAATCTTTAACATTGAAGTAACCTTTTATGTTAGAATGTTTGTCTGAAGCACATGCTTTGGGGTCTGTGCAAGCTATGCAATATAATGTAAACATTTTATCATCAGAAGCATCATCAATATCTTCTTGATTATCATCATCTTCATCTTCAACAGCTATATCTACATCAGGCATATTAGTGTCACTATTTGCAATGTTTTCCATTATATCACTTGGTACTGAAAATTAATCATCAGCATGCCCTAGATCCTTCTTTTCCACCAATTTGAATGTAGATTTGATCAAATCATTGTTCAGGATTTCTTGTATTGATTTACACTTGCTTAAATGGGCTATGGAAATGTCAAATTTGTTGCTTTTTGCTTTATTAGATTTGGATGCAACACTTGAACTTGAAGGCATATTTTGACTCTTCTCTTTATTAACCACAACAGCTTGGTGAGTTTCTTTTGTTAGGCGCAAAATTGCATTCAATGTCTTCTGGATTTGGGAATTTTCAAATTCCTCTAAAGCAGTTTTGTTAGTCTGATGCGCAGATTCCTCACTTACCTTTTGTTTCTTAGGTGGAGGAGAAGCACTTTCTTCAGTCTGTGAAACATCTAGTGAAAAAGTTTCATCTTCTAGATTAGCAGTTGATGAAGTTGGTTCATTTTTCTGAGGTCTAGCACTAACACATTTTGTGAACAAACTAAATGACTGCTTTGCCGTATCTCTTTGCTGCACTTCATCCTGGTATTTCTTTACTGCAATATCTAAGCTGTGGGCCCAAACTCTGGGACCTCTTGTATTGTAACAAATATTTTTTTTGGAATTAAAATGTTCCTCCCAGTTTTGCTTCTTTGAATATTTGTTCTTGCATTGACCACAAAAGTAACCCCTTTTAACACCCTCACTTTTCTCTCCAACTTCATCAATATTAGGATCCATTATTGATTATTGACTACCTGAAAAAATACAAAATAAGTAAAAGTTAGTAAATATAGTATGGTAAAAGTGAGTAAAAGTAAGTAAATATAGTACAATGAAAGTAAGTAAAAGTAAGTGCTTTAAACTTAGTAAAAGTAAGGAAGAGTAAGTAAAAGTAGGTAAGTTAAAGTAAGTAAAAGTAAGTTTAAACTTAACTAAACTTTTCAATTCTAGAGTCATGGTGGATTACTTAAAACCGCACAAGTAATTATCTGGCCAATTTATCAAACCTGGCCGAGATCAATGGAACATAGTCCAATCCTGATAATTTTATATTAAAAAAATATACGTTTTAATAAAATTTTAATTATCAAAACATTGAAGCTTAACAAAAAATAAAAATAATTGTTAAATATGGAATTACCAACTAAACTTAAAATAACTAAATTTGTAATTTAAAAAAATTGGTTTGTACAAGAACGTATACGCAAAAAAATTGCATAACGTCTAGCGGATGAACAAAACCTAAACCCAAATTTACTTTTTCTCATGGTCAAATTTACTGGAGCAATGCTCCCAAGATCCCAGGAATCTGGAGTCATGATTACAGGTGCCATGAAAATGCAAAAGGACAGTGATAAAATAGTTGCTTGGGCAGATAGATGGGAGATGAAATTTAATGTGGAAAAGTATAAAGTTATGCATGTTGGTCATGACAATCCAGAATTTGAGTATAACATGGATGGAAGTTGGATAAATAAAGAAAAAAAGAAGAGAGATTTGGGTGTCAATGTGAATCATGATCTTAAACCTACAACTCATTGTATTGAAATTAGAAATAAGGCTAATGCTAGATTGAGCCTAATGCAGAAACATATTGAATATAAATCGCCAGAAATTATAAGTAGGCTCTACACTTCATACGTGAGGCCTCTTCTTGAGTATGGCATTCAGTTCAGTAGTCCTTATTTAGAGCAAGACAAAGACAGACTAGAAAAAGTACAAAAGAGAGCCACAAGGATGATACCATGCCTTAGACACCTTAGTTACAAAGAGAGAGTGGAGACCTAAACATGTTTTCCCTAAAGAGAAGAAGGTTATGAGGTGATATGATAGAAGTATATAAAATAATAAATGAGTTAGATAATAGAGACTTCCACTCTCTTTCTACAAAGGATCACAATGATAGGACAAGAGGCCATAGCCTTAAGATTTTTTAGCAAAAATGTAAATCACAGTTAGTACAACATAGTTTTTCAAATAGAATAGTAAAATTCTGGAATAGCTTAGATGAAGTTGTGAGTTCCCATACTTTGGAGACTTTTAAGAGTAAACTAGATGAATTAATGACTGAAAGAGGTATTTGGTAATGACATTTTGCTGGAACTGGTAATGGTGTGGAGAAGAGGTTTGTGAACCCTTCCAATATATATATATATATATATATATATATAATATTTAAATAAAAAAGGCAAAACAAAAGCTTTTATTTACAGAACGTGCTCAATATGTCCACCATTGTTTTCAATACACAAATTCAGAGGTGATACCCAGTCAGCAAGCACACAGCGAATGATGTCAGGAGTAATGGTGTTACATGCCCCAATAATGCGCTGCTGCAAATGTTCAACACTCCTAATTTTCTCTGCGTATACCAGCGCTTTCAAGTGGCCCCAGAGATAAAAATCTAGTGGTGTGAGATCTGGGCTTCTAGCTGGCCATTCCACAGGCCCTCGACATCCTATCCAATGACCAGGGAATTGTTGGTACAGGTATTTCCTTACTTGGGTGTTGTAATGTGCAGGAGCACCATCTTGCTGGAACCATGTTGGGAAATTTCCTTCTTCATTCAAGACACTGGAAAATGCTTCTTCCTTGAGCATACGTAGGTAGGTGCCTCCAGTGACATATTCATCAAAAAAGAGGGGGCCTATGATGCAATCCTTCCAAATGGCACACCATACCATCACCCGAGATGCACCTTGTTCCTTTGAAGAGGTATACCAGTGAGGGTTGTTTTGAGACCAGTAGCGGGTGTTCTGTCGATTTACCTCACCATTTCCATAAAAAACAGCCTCATCACTGAACAGAATGGTGGATGGGAAATTGGCATCCCGAGTATATTGTTCTGTAGCCCATTTACAAAATTCCATCCGCCAGTCAGGATCATCATCACTTAATTTCTGGAGGATCTGAAGTTTATGTGGATGCCATTTGTGAGCCTGAAGAATGCAATGGATGCTACTTTTTGACACTCCTGTCTCGGCGGACAATCACTGAAGAGACTTATTGGGACTTCTGTTAAAATGAGCCAGGATAACAGTCGCTGTATCATCATCAGTGGACCTCCTTGAAGGTCCACTGCGTGGTTTATCTTCTATGGATCCTGTTTCCTTAAACTTTGCAACAAGTCTGCTAACACAACTCTGTGTTATTGGTTCGCGGTCTGGATGCAGTCTGTTAAATTCAGCAGCGGCCTCTCTTTGACTCCAATTTCCTATGAGTAGAATTATCTGGATTCGTTCTTCCTTGCTCACAGCCATTATGGCCTGTAGAAAGAGAAAAATATGAATTATGGTTTGTAGAAATAGAAAAATATGAATTTCTCCTATTTCCCATATATATATACAGGGCGTCCCAAAAAAATGTATACACACTTTAACAGCTGATAGCTCAATTGATGTTTCTTTCTTTCCAAGTTAAACCCATTAGAATTAATAATGGCAGTCAGAGTAAGCTTTGAACAAAGGAAATTCATTCTAAAATGCTACTGGAAGTGTAAAAACGCAGTTGAAGTGCAAAGACAGTTTAGGAGGGAGTTTCAAACAGATCCACCAACGCGACTTACCATCACTCGAATTAGAGATAAGTTTGAAGCCGATGGAACTGTTCAGAATGTCCACAAGAAGCGTTCCGGAAGACCACGGACATCGACAAGCCCCACAAAGCAAGAAAGAGTACTGGAAACGTATCACCAAAGTCCAAGAAAATCTGTGCGGCAAGCGAGTCGTGAGGTAGGAATTTCAGAATCGTCTGTCCAACGCATTTTGAAGCGCTGTCAATGGAAAAGTTACATTCCAAGATTAGTCCATGCTATTAATGAAGATGATCCGGACCGAAGAGTGGAGTATTGCGAGTGGTACTTGGCACGATGTGGATGTGGATTGGATGAAGGGGTTTCGTAGAATACCCTCCGCGTTCACCAGACCTCACACCACTAGACTTTTTTTATGGGGATACTTAAAAGACAAAGTCTACGCTATAAAACCTGCAACAGTCGCTGAATTGAGAGCAGCCATTGAACGAGAATGCACACAAATACCAAACGAAATGTTTCGTGATGTTTGCGATTCCATTGCTTTGCGTTATCAGCAGTGCCTGGACCAGAAGGGATGTCAGTTTGAAAACAGGCATTGACAAAACAATTAAATAATGTCTGTAGATTCTATTACATTTTGAAAATGAAATGTATTTTAATAAACACTGCCTTTATAAGTATTTAAAGTGTGTATACATTTTTTTGGGATGCCCTGTATATATATATTTTTTATTTGGATAAGTCTCATCACCCACACAGAGTGATGGGATGTAGGGAGGTAGCATCTTGGGTTAGGGAATACTCTCTGTCTTTATACCCCCCCCCCCATTTAAAGAAATTTCCCTGCTGAGCAGTGCCCCCCATAGCACTGTGATGTATGAAAGACTCATTATGTTCACTTGCCTCAAAGACACCTTTAAATGGGAGACCCTGAATGAGTGTGCAGGGTCATTCCACATAACTGTCATCCTGAGGCCAAAATGTTAAAATTTGCCAAAAAGCAACATATTATACATCATTGGAACTGGGAAAGTGTCTAGTTTTCAAATCGTTTTACAGATTTGATCTATCTTTATTGGTTTCAGAGATCTGATGTTTTATGCGAAGACATGTTATATGCAGTAAGCGTTAAGTGCTAAAATTTAAACCTTTAAGTTCCCCAAATTAGTAGAAACCAAAACATGCTGACTAAATTTTGTTATGGGATTATATAGGTATATACATGTAGTGTGTTATGCACTATCACTATTGTCTTCATGTACCCAATGAAAATATTTATAGGTAGGCTTCCCAAAATATTATACGATTACATTACGAGCGACACTTTTTTGGTTGTTTTTCTTCTCAGGTCATCTGATTTGTAGGAATAAATGAAACCTATTACAATTCCTCTTTTAGTTAGTTGCCAGGTATGTGTGACTGGTGGCACTTCGGAAAACATGTTCTATTTATTTAGGTTAGACCACATTTACAGTGCGGTTATGAGCAACACATTTGGTGTTGCTCATAACTACCGTAGATCATGTTACAAGTGACACCACAATTGTGGTGCCATTGTATGCAAGTGTACATAATTATAACAGATGTTTTGTCTATTTGCAGAGTTTGATTCAAGAATTGACTAATTACTAATTGTTAAATCAGAAATGGCACCCAAAACCCAAAGAATGCATGTACGTTTTGGTACACTGTATAGCAGGGCTGCTCAAATTTTTTTCACTTGCAACCCCTTTGGATCAGACAAATTTTTTTGCAACCCTTCACTCAATGTCATAAAAGCAATAGGTACTAACACTGTATATTTATGAAAAAAATAATATTTTCAAATGTTTCTGCGACCCCCAATAATATTTACGCGACCCCTAGTTTGAGAAGCATGGCTGTATAGAATATGTAACCTTGATTATGTAGGCTAAATGTTAGGCATGAATAAACATCGAATGATTGATGCAGCTAAATAATAATGGAAATGAGTGACATGCATTTTTGGATAGGCCTAATGATAGTTGAGAGAAATATAATGAAAATTACACGCATATCATTTACATAAACACAATTATATGACACTAAGTGATTACGTATAAATGAGACATAGAAACCAGATGCTGTGGTTTAGTGATTACTGAGAGAAAATACAACATTGATACACCGTAAATGAATTAGGCCTTCAGTATAGAATACTTAGTTATTACATAAATAACGGATGTAAAGTATTTACGGATTACATGACTGGACACAAATAGCAGATGTTGCGCAGAAATATGGTACTAGAATGACACTTGAATTAGGAAATAGGCTTACTGCATTTTAATGAGTCAGTTGGAACGCTTAATTACACTTGGTGTATAGTCTACCGTTCGGCGGTAGGCTGATGTAGGCTTCATGAAAGTTACTTAGGAGAGATGTACTTAGCTTACCAGTAAGAGATAGATACTTGTTGACACGTTGCTCAGATGGTGGCCTGTTGAACTAAGTAGGCTTGAAGTGTTGACTGTTCTATTTGAGTGAGCACTGGTTGCTCTGTTGATTAGGCCTCTTGAGATGGAGAAGATGCTTGAATGATCTTGCAGACTTAGTCCTGGCTGATGTTGCCTCTTGAGATGCAAGATGGCCTAAAGCAGTAGTGCACAAACTTTTTTGATGTGAGGGCCAAGCGAAGAAAATAACTAAATGTATTAGCCTACTTACTTTCCATCTAAGTCATAAATTGGGTCACTTTTATATTCTAACTTTTTCATTGAATTGAAAAGACCTGTGGGGCCACTGAAAAGACCCATGGGGGACACATTTGGCCCACGGGCCAGGGTTTGTGCATCACTGGCCTAAAGGGATTCTCACTGACTTAGGCCCGGGAAGCTGAATATCAAATTCCAGAGTTACGAATTCCACGTAACTGAGTGGAAACTCACTTATATAATCTCTGTGATGCGGAAAAAGGTTTTGCGCCAAATCTTGAGACGCGTTGTCCGCGAGTCCTTCAGTTGAAGCTTGCTTTGGCAGGCTGTTTTAGGGCACAAAGACGCTTTCCTTGTTTCAGGTTCCTTGACCACGTGTGTCTTTCAGGAATGTTTGCTGATGGCATGGAAAGAAGAATTTGTCTGTCTACTTGTTGGTCTATTACTTGTCAGTCCGCTACATATATATATATATATATATATATATATTAGTGATGTAGCGGATGTCATTTTTTTCACATCCGCGGATGCGGATGTGGATGAGGATGTTTGATTTCAACATCCGTGGATGCGGATGCGGATGTCTACATTTTCGTTATTTTTATGATATATTCGAGATTTGTTGTGTTTAACGTATATAATAAGTTATTATATAGAGAGAGCTGTAGCTATAATGTAGTATAATTGATTTATTGTACAATAATTGCTGTACTTTTCTCTGAACATATAAAATAATATCAAGCATCTAACTAATATAGAAATCAATTAGTGAATTCATCTGCAAATAAATTAGTTATATTTTGTTGAGTTTCAGCCACAATTAGAAACCATAATTGTGTTACCAGAATGCGGGACGTGAACCCAACTCAAATGCACCCCACCGACCTCTTTCCCCAACCTCCACCCTTATAGAAAGAGATCTTTAATTAGCTTGATAACTATTTATATTAAGTTTAAAGTTTTATTAGGCATATTTATAAATGAGTAATTAAAATAAAGTAAACTAAGATGTTCATCGTTTAATGTTCAAACTTAATTATAGGAAGGTTATGCTTAAGGAACATTAATTTTTCTGCCTTTTCTGCTGCCAGTCTGTTTCTCTTTTCATCATATATTAATCCAGCACTGCTAAATAATCTCTCGCTTGGTACGTTTGTTGGAGGACAGGCTAAATGTTTCCTTGCAAGTTTACTCAAGTATGGATAGATATTCTGCATATTTTTCCACCAACTAATAGGATTGTCACATGCAGCCAGGCGTTTTTCTTGGTGATAGCTCTCGATCATTTTTACTACATCTTTTGACATCGCGTAGGTCTCGTCATTGCTGCTTGACTCAAGAAACTGAGAGAGAGATTCTGTGATAGATTTGCTTGTTGAAGGTGTTGGTTCTGTCACTGAAACTTTTATTCTTTTGGTGGGTGGCGAAGCGACAGATTCAAGAGATTGAAGCTCTTCAACTGCTTTGCCAAGTGATGATTTAACTCGTTCTAATGTACTAGGTGAAAATAACTTAGCTTTGTAACGTGGATCTAAGTAGGTTGCAAGAGAGTAACTTCATACAAGAACAGCCTCTCATCTTGTCGCTTGCATCACTTTTGCGCACAATGAACTAGTTCTATTAATATAGTAGAATTTGATAATTTCCGCTTATTAATGACATTTTATCTCAACGGTCCACATCCGCACGACATCCGCAGTCCAAAGTGCGGATGCGGATGCGAGAAAATGTGCGGATGTTCCGCGGATGCGGATGTGACCTACATCACTAATATATATATATATATATAATTCAATAATATTTGTGTATTGTGTCCACTATGCTATTCATTATTTATGTATGAGTGCATTTAATGTGCAAATATTGTATTCTGGGTCCACAGAATCGCATGGTTACGAGCAACACTTTTTTTTTTTGTTACAAGCAACACTACACATTTCCCCCTGTGGGGGGGGGAACCTAAAATTGTAGAGCTAATTGCTAGGTCTCAATTTGCAGCAAATTTTATTGTCTTTTGACGAGGAATAATACATTTTTCCTGTAGATGTCCACAATTCAGAGGAATTCAGACAAATGTAAGTACAAGTATAAGTGCCGGCTGCATTTCAGTTATGAGCGACACCGTAACTTTGGACATTTGCTGTAAACAATGTATTTGCCTGATTTAGCTGAAACACACATCATTGTGTTCATTGACCATCCCTCAATACCCAATAATAAGAAAAGTTCAATTGCTCTATAATTAATAGAAATATGATGAGAAACATAACAATAAGTTGCTCCAAAATGTTACAAGCGACACTATGGAATGACCCTGCATTCAAATACTCTATACAGTCTTTACAGTCCCACCTACTCCTTTTATCTTAAAATTTTGTAGAGCTGGTATTATATTATGCAGGTTGTAGCTATGTAGATACTGTATATGGCTATATAGCTGTATGGATAACCATGTGATGTCTACAATTAGTACAGTAGTGGTATTGATGAATGATACACAAGATCCAAAGTTTTGAAGTTAATGTACAGCTGGTAGATGTGTGACAATCTGCAATTAGCAGAGATGAATTGGATCTTAATTTTGCATGTAACTGTATTTATGGTTTGTTTATATTAACAGTGGAGACACCCAGATGGGCAGAAGGGCACCTAGTGTGCTCACTATAAAATTTTTACCATGTTACCATAGCTTTCACAAAATTTTTCATCAAGACCAGTTTGATGTGAAGTGGTGGCAAACACTTTTTTTGGATCTACAAAAGGCTCATTAGAAATATTTGTCTGTCCAGGAATAAAACTCATCCTGGCAGGCCAATCTTTACAGACAAAATGGCAGTCTCCAGCGCAACTGTCTTACTTGCATAAAAAGCAGCAATATTTTGTGTACCCTTGCTGCATTCCAAGGAGAAGGCCTATAACTTTTAAATCATAGCAAATATTGCACATATATTTGTTATATAGTTAATGAATCTAAGTAAAATACGCATATTCTCATGTGTTTCTTTTATGTGGACTGCATGTGCAATTGGGACAGAAGGATAAGTAGTATTTCCATTGTGTAGAAGCACTGCCTTCAAACTTAATTTGGAGGAATCCATTAAATTGTCTACATCATTACAAAAAACAATACCATCACCTGCAGAAAAAAAGGTAATGAAATCATTCTGACACTTTCTACAAGAAGTTATGTTGGTGCCCTTTTCTAAAGGATTCCACCCTTGCAGCCTAGACCCTAGAAGTTCAGCCTGATTTTTTCAAAAGATTCAAATCTCTCCCAAGACCATTTAGTTCTGCCTGTGTAATAAGGTGAGGTGACGATGATGTGGATGGTAGAAATTCTGGTAGAAATTCTGGATCTGCAAGCTCACTGGCTGCTTGTGGTTCAATTTCAATTCTGGAGTGGTAATATTCCTCATCCAAAGTCCAATCTTTTGATGGCTTAGGAACTGGCAGAGTTTCATCGTGAGGAACTGGTTGCATAGCTGATGGCAGGTTTGGGTATCGTATTGCATGTTTGGATTTTGAAGAGAAACCTCATATATTTGTTAAACAAAAGTAGCAGTCACTAACATGATCTTTCGGCTCTCTCCAGACCATAGGGACAGCAAATGGCATTGATGGATGTGAACCATGTAACCACACTCTTAAGATCCTTCCACATGAATTGCAACATATGTGGAGAGCCCAGCTTCCAGGGTTGGTACCTATGAAAAACTATATAGAGCTATGGGTTGATTGCCTGTTACCCTCATCCGTTGGAAATGTCCAGCAGATTTCAGTGGAGAGTGAACGACAAAAGCCCTATATTTTTTCGTTAGAGAGTTATGAATATGTAGGTCTTTAAAGGACCTCTTTATATTTAATTGTTTATGGTAATTTTAGCGTCTGGATTTTAGACGCCTAATATTAGAATGAAAATGAAATTGCCTCACCTTAATTTTGATGGATCTTAGTTTGCTTCGATGCAGGGCGTTACGATCTTTTTCGGTGTAGGGCCGCCATGATGGAGTTACGCAATGAGTTAACGTCTTGTAATAAATATGGGCTGTCACAATATAGACACTTCTGGGGATAGGCCTATCCTATTTTATGTATTAATTTTATTATAAGGAATTCACTCAGAACTTTAGGGAAGACAAAAACACATCCTCCCTGTTTAAAGCGTTCGCTGTAACATAAACAGCCCTGAGAGCCATTCCTTTAATATATCTTCATATTTTTGTATAAATTGCTGATTTGGCAAAGGTTGTTGACTCTTTCTCCCTTGTATTTTGCATGGGTTAGCAAATGGAAAATTTGGTTCACGTGATATAAATGAAGGTTTCTCGTGGTTGTACAGACCCGACGCCTACATACGGTTTCTATGTATGTATGGCAATCATTTCATTCCCATTAGGCTATGTCGCCAATCCTGAGCCAATTTTGTATAGATATTTAATTCAATTAATTAATAATTTATATTTAATTATGAAATAAAGGTACCACATATGATACCATGTTGTGGTTTTTCCATATACTGGGGGGGGGCCGGAGAAAAATTTGTATGTTATAGATCAAATTTTTTGATAAACTGTGTTTTAAACCATGTGAAATGGATTGAAAAGAATGAAATAGGAATTTAGGAAGAGAAAGGTTACTCAAGACCTATTTAAATATAAAAGTTCAAGAGGTTAGCTTCTCAAGTTTAGTTAAAGTTATTTCAATCAGTTCGACTCCCCTTAGGTATAGGAAATTTATGGAATTAAAGTAAAGGTATTAACTTTGCTCATTATTTATCTGTGTAAATTTTGTCACCAATTTTTAAATGCTGGTTTACTAATGTTGTTTTGGAGTTTTGTCATGTTTTGTTTTGTTAATGATTTATGTTTTAATTAAAGTGACTTCTACGTTGGTGAGTTAATTGAAATGTACTGTACTTCCATGTTGTGTTGTTTGGTTTAAAGAGTTTGTACTGTATTCAAACCTCCTACCACTTCAGACTAGTCAATACCTGTAGTTTTAGTGGAGTAAATGTTACTCCTCCACAGGTAGATCTGGAGGGCTTGGGGCTTTGAATCCTGTACTGTTTTTATGTTGTTTGGTCTCTGGCCATGGGAGGCCATAAAACCCTTGTAATAGTTTGGGTTGTGGCCAAGGGGAGGCCACAAAATCCTTGTAATAGTTTGGGCTGTGGCCAAGGGGAGGCCACAAAACCCTTGTAATAGTTTGGTTTGTGGCCATGGGAGGCCACAAGACCCTTGTTATAGTTTGGGTTGTGGCCAAGGTACGCCACAAGACCCTTGTTATAGTTTGGGTTGTGGCCAAGGTACGCCACAAGACCCTTGTTATAGTTTGGGTTGTGGCCAAGGTACGCCACAAGACCCTTGTAATAGTTTGGTCTATGGCCATGGGAGGCCACAAGACCCTTGTAATAGTTTGGGCTGTGGCCAAGGTAGGCCACAAGACCCTTGTAATAGTTTGGTCTGTGGCCAAGGGAGGCCACAGGACCCTTTTAATAGTAATAGTTTGAGCTGTGGCCAAGGAAAGGCCACAAAACCCATCTTAGATTACCTATAATTAATTTACGTTTTATTTGTTATTCCATTTTTGTTTTTCCTCACTTTTTAATATAAAAGGTGTAGCATTTTATAAAGTCCTCACTCTTTCCAAAATGAAAGGGTGTTGCAATTTAATTTATTTTCCATAGGAAATATTACAATACTCCAGCCCTGTTTTCATTAACACAGTCTTTGTTTTGTATATATTTATATACTGTATGTATAATTTTAATTTTGTGATGTTACAGTTCTGCACTTAATTTTTGTGATGTTACAGTTCTGCACTTAATTTTTGTGATGTTACAGTTCTGCACTTAATTTTTGTGATGTTACAGTTCTGCACTTAATTTTTGTGATGTTACAGTTCTGCACTTAATTTTTGTGATGTTACAGTTCTGCACTTAATTTTTGTGATGTTAATGAGTCTCATGAGTAAGTTAAATTGCTGAAATAAATTTTATAACCTACACCACAGGTTGAATTATAAATTTAGTGTTTTTAGTTAGAATAGGCCTTGAGTGTAAAGAGTAGGGTCTACTTTGTGAGGTAGGCTTCGTAATTTATTATTATTTATATGTAATGAAAAAGCCAAACATGGAATAAATTCTGTTCAGATGTCAAAATGTTTGATAAGGCGTAATTTTATTATTTTTTTGTGTTTTAATTCTGTTTTGTTATTTTATTCAAGGTTAAGGTTTTCACAGCAAATAACCCTTCCCCACATACGGGCCACCATGTGAAAAACTATATAGAGCTATGGGTTGATTGCCTGTTACCCTCATCCGTTGGAAATGTCCAGCAGATTTCAGTGGAGTATGAATGACAAAAGCCCTATATTTTTTCGTTAGAGAGTTATGAATATGTAGGTCTTTAACACTTACGCTGCTCCCATCCTCATATGATGCTCAGGAAGTTTGTCGGAAGAATGCTCCCAGCATCATATGATGATCGCGTTATTTTTTTTATGTTTTCGCACAAAATCCCAATAAAAATAAATGATTTTGCATTTTAATGCTATTGATGACTCAGATATATTCATAAACCATCCGCAACAAACATACACACATACACACATGCATGCATGTACACATATGCACACATGTACACATAAACAAGCAAGTATTATGCTTACATTTGAGTTTTGAAGAATCTATGACTCAGATATATTCATAAACCATCCGCAACACACACACACACACACACACACACACACACACACACACACACACACACACATGCATGTATGCATATGCGCACATGTACACAAACGAGCAAGTATTATACTTACATTTGAGTTTTGAAGAATATACATTTTATTTGTCCTCTTGAAAAATAATTTTTTATTCCTTTTCAAAATAACTCCTTATAAAATAAGTCCTTTTGGAAAATAATTGTTCATGAAATAAATATTATTTTGATAAATCTACACTTTCCATTATACTTATTTACAACATTGTTTTACACTTTTACTGAATTTAGTATTTAGTAGTTGGCACAGGTGTGGTAGAGAACAAAGCACTCAAGGCACAATGCAACTTTGCATTCCGGACACCAAGTAGAAACTTTTCTAACATGTTTTTCTCTTTGTGTTGTATGTGAGCATACATGACATTGTCGTTGACCTACAGGTCGAGATGGTGTTGGTGGAACTTGTTCCAGGTGATGCTTTTCAATGTAATTAGCTGAGAGAAGTCTGTCAGGAGCATTTGGTCTCACACTTTGTCTTCCAGGATGTGGGGATGTTATTTGAGCATACTTCGTGAGTAGTTGAGAGACTAATGTAAGATTGAATTCTCTCATTGAAATCTGCTTTTTCGTAGTTTTTTTGTAGAGTACAAAGGAATTGTAAAGAGAAATATCCAAAAGATGAAAGAATACCTTCTTATACCACTTCACAGTTTTCCTAACGCATTCTACGCTGCTAATTTGCATATCAGATTTGTCCACCAGATGCATATTTTTGTTATAGTCCACAACAGCATCTGGTTTGAATTTTATTTCGTTTGTTCGACGATCAACCTTTCCTGAGTCAATCATGCTTCCACTGTGAATTGTTGTTAGCATATGCACATCTCTTTTATCAGTCCATTTTAGTGCTAATAAAGGTTTTGATTCCATCAGATGGCACTCTCCTTTTTTACTTGGGTGAAACTTGGGCATGTTTTTTCTATTTACCTTTACAGTTCCACAAGATCCTGTTTTATTTACATGCAGATATTTGCATAGTAATGGGCTCGTATACCAGTTGTCAGTATACAGAATGTGGCCTTTATTCAAATATTTAGCTAAAAGTGTCTTTACAATCGCTCCAGAATGTCCTAGTGGATCATTTGCACGTTTCATTCCCCCAATTTCTCATGCAAGACTGAACATAAACGCTTGAAAACGTGTAAATTTTCATAAAATTCTACTCAACCATATTCCCAAGTTACCCACTAAATTCTGTTTATTTTGTAAGAGAAAATGTTTAGTTTGTAAGAGAAAATCTTTATTTATTAAGGGAAACAAAAATAATTTAACAAAATGGTGCTTGACTTGATTTATTTTACGTTAACAAATGGGTAAATTTCCTGATTTTTTTGCGCACAGGTGGAAAGTACACGGTCAGGAATTGCGCATCCGAAGGGTTAAAGGACCTCTTTATATTTAATTGTTTATGGTAATTTTAACGTCGGGATTTTAGACGCCTAATATTAGAATGAAAATAAAATTGCCTCACCTTAATTTTGATGGATCTTAGTTTGCTTCGATGCAGGGCATTACGATCTTTTTCGGTGTAGGGCCGCCACGATGGAGTTACGCAATGAGTTAATGTCTTGTAATAAATATGGGCTGTCACAATATAGACACTTCTGGGGATAGGCCTATCCTATTTTATGTATTAATTTTATTATAAGGAATTCACTCAGAACTTTAGGGAAGACAAAAACACATCCTCCCTGTTTAACGCGTTCACTGTAACATAAACAGCCCTGAGAGCTGTTCCTTTAATATATCTTCATATTTTCGTATAAATTGCTGATTTGGCAAAGGTTGTTGACTCTTTCTCCCTTGTATTTTGCATGGGTTAGCAAATGGAAAATTTGGTTCACGTGATATAAATGAAGGTTTCTCGTGGTTGTACAGACCCGATGCCTACATACAGTTTCTATGTATGTATGGCAATCATTTCATTCCCATTAGGCTATGTCACCAATCCCGAGCCAATTTTGTATAGATATTTAATTCAATTAATTAATAATTTATATTTAATTATGAAATAAAGGTACCACATATGATACCATGTTGTGGTTTTTCCATAGTAACAAAAAATCCAAGACCAAAAACCCACATCAATTTACTTCTCATAAACTTATTTTTAACTTGGCATTTTTTATAATATGGTTATGCAGTCTTATATATTAGCAACTATAAACTATAATTAATGTGATAAGGCCAATATAAACTAAAATTTCCAGAAACTATTTATTTGACGTTTCATTATGAACCTTATATCTAATACTGTATCTAATACTGTATCTAATACTGTATCTAATACTGTATCTAATACTGTATCTAATACTGTATCTAATACTGTATCTAGATCAGTGGTTCCCAAACCCATGGTCTCGAAGGTGTTCCTGAGGGTTGCAGGATGGAAATTCTCAACGACTGATCACTTAATAAAGTTACCTCGTCCCATTCACTAGCTTTAGATCTTCCACCTCTATAACTCTTTGAGTTTGGCATCTTAAAAATTTTAATTTGAGTTAGGTCTAAATAAAGCTGAAATCTACTGTTAAGAAATAAAGGAAAGACCTAAAATTAAAATGGAGAAAATTCTAATACGTCATTATTATCTCTCATATCTGAACTTTCTGTGAAATAAAGCTGCCTTATTAATATATACAGCAATACCTTGCACAGCGCGGTTAATTGGATCGTCTATTTTTCAAATAAAAGTCGAAAGTTCGTCGAATGAAATAGTACCAAAAAGAAATTAGAAAACAATAGGAAAATTGCGTGCTAAATTTTAAAAAATTGACGAAAATACAAACCGTGCTACATCAAAAACCCACGCTAATCAAAACCACACTGTTCAAGATATTACTGTATATTGTAGATTAGATAAATAAATTAATAAAATAATAGATATATTAGGCACTACATAATTATCAAACTTTCTAAAAAAAATTTCAATCCAGCAAAAAAATAAAAACCTAGCAAAAACCCAGTTGGGTTAGGAGGGGTTTTTGTGAAAAACCTGGGTTTTTGCCAACCCTGCCAGCTTTTGTCCTGAACACCCATTTTGCATCCAAAATATAACTCGCATGCCTTTTTAACCAAAGGGGTAAATGTTTGGTTTAGGGATTTCAATGTTAGTTTGCCATATGCAATATGCATAACAAATTAAATTGGTACTGTTTACACATTTTCTAGACATTAATGAAGTTAAAAAGTGAAAGCAATGAATGTTTTCAATAAACAAAGTTAATAAACACAGTAGATCAGCAGAAAAGTATCTTAACACCAAACATCAAAGGAGCACCTGAAACAATGAAAGAAAATAACAATTTTCCACTTGGTAGCCACTGTGAAATCACCTGACCAGCTTTAGACCAATCACAGAACACAACAACATTTTGAATAACCAATCAGTGAGCAACATATGTCACAATAATGACCAATAGTTGTAGGGCTGTTCCTTTGCTTAGCAGGTATTTGACATAATTTGGATAATTTTTGTGAAACATTAACATAGTTTTCTAGAAAAATGGTGGATGTCAGAGAAAAAATAATAGCATTCGTAATCAGCACATCAAAATACACATAAATCAGTAGAATTTGTGCAAAGGACAGAAACTGTATTGTGCAGTGTTACTGCACCAAAGTCACCATTATTCAAAAATAACCAATCATATTAATACTACTTTATTTTCTTCACTACTGCCTTATATGGATGTGTTTTGATGTCTGACAGTGGGAGGCCAACCAAGAACAAAGAAGAAAAGTAATAAACCTAACAGTGTTTTAATAATATAGTACACACTTACAGTACCTGTACAATGTACATACATATAAAAATATTAAAATGACCCATCATGTGGGTCACTTTATGATTTTTCGACTAATTCATGATTTTTGTTCAATCTCACAAAATCTGTTTCGCTATTTTGACAGTGCAAAAAAAATCATGAAATAGCCACCTGATATAACAAATTATGAATCACAAAATAGCAGGGATTTAGTGTACAGTCATGCTTTCCAGTTTTTTTTTTTTTTTTTTGTTTCAAAGTATGACCGCTCATGGCCACCAAAGAAAGGTGGATAGCAGAGCGAACACAGGATGAAGACTATGGAACAGCTAATGGAAATGAACAATAGACCAATAGATGGGGGGGAGGAGGAGGAGGAGGAGGAGGAGGAGGAGGAGGAGGAGGAGGAGGAGGAGAAAGATCATAGCGGAGTCACAGCCAGTAAAGAAGTCAGGAGCGAAAGAGGAAGGAGAACAACCTGGTTACTGAAAAGTAGGGACCTTCAGATAGAACAGCGCCAAGCCTATCACAAGGCCCAACGCTCTCCAAAAAGGGAAAATACTCTGCATGCAGCGCAGAGTAAAGCGGACACTCCACCAGGAGGTGGGCAACTGTAAGTGAAACGTTACAATTGGGACATTGGGGCACCTGATCCCCGGCCATTAAATAGCCATGGGTCAGGTGGGTGTGACCAATACGGAGGCGGGCCAGAGCCACCTCCTTATGGCATGACTGATGGAAGGAAGAGGCCCAACATCCCAATTTGGGTTTAATCTTGCAGAGTTTGTTATTTGTAGTGCCATCCCAGTGACTCTGCCACTGGGAGCGCAAAAACCTATGGAAGCCAGGGATACAATCAGAAAAGGGGAGGGACACGGGTGAAACCTGTAGTCGGCACGCGGAATGGGCAGCTCGATCGGCAGCCTCATTTCCAGCCACATTAACATGTGCAGGGACCCAGCAAAATACCACCTCCTTGCCACCAAAAGCGACAAGGATATGGCACAGTAGCTGGATTCATCGGACCAGTGGGTGGACAGGGTCAAAACACTCCAGGCCATCCAGGGCACTGCGGGAATCCGAATAGATGACAAACGACCCATCCGGATGCTCCGGCAGCACCTCCAGAGCGCTCAGAATGGCATAGAGCTCTGGTGTGAAAATGGAAGCCTCATCAAAGAAACGGGTACATCGGGGAGCAAGGGCAGATGACTGGGGAACAGCCGCGGCCCCAACGCCCACCGACGACCTCGAACCATCTGTGAAGACCGCAACACATGCAGAGTGACACGCTGCATGCTGAAGGAACAGAGACCGAAGCAAGGCAGAGTCAGAATGGGACCTGCAAATGGGGCGCAACGCCCTACAGCACGCAACAGGGGTGCTCTCATAAGGTGCAACACCCTTGAAAGAGACTGGTATAATGGATGGAGGAGGAGTGCCCATACCATCGAGGAGGGAGGTCACCGTGTCAGTGAAATACCAACCCCCATCCTGGCAGAACGCCCTCTCAACCACCTGGAACAGAGGAGAGTTGGGAAGACAGGGAATCTGGAGATAGTGCTTGGCAATGAGGAACGACCGCCGATCCTCCAAGGGAGGGATGTCGCACTCAACCTGCAGACTATCAACCAGAGAGGAGCGGAAGGCGCCAGATGACATGCGCAGTCCTCTAGAGAGGACCAGATCCAGTATCCAAAGGGCTGTATGGGAGGCGGAGCCATACACCACACTCCCATAATCTAATTTTGACTGTACCAGGGACACGTACAAACGGAGGAGTGTCCGCCTATCCGCACCCCATGTAGTATGTGACAGATGTCCCAGCAAATCCAGGGTACGTCTTGTAGACTCACGCAGCCGGCGAAGGTGGGGAACCCAGCTCAAACGGCTGTCAAAAACCATACCCAGGAAACGCACTGATTGAACGAGGGCCAGAGACTGACCCCCGAGTGTAAGATTAAAGGCCAGGATGGCGCCAGATCCCCGTCTCCTCGATGGAAGGAAGGCCACACACAAAGTCTTCGGGGAAGACAGCGTAAGGCCCACTGACGACGTCCAGCGTTCAACCCGATTGACCGCGAGTTGGACTTGCCTCTCCACGAGGGGGGGAATCGTCCCAGTGGCATAGACAGCCAGATCGTCGGCGTAGATGGAACAGCACACCGAGGGCTGAAGGGCTCCCAGTAGCGCAGACATGACCAGATTGAAGCAGGAGACGCTCAAGACACACCCCTGGGGCACCCCCTCCTCCTGAACATACAGGTCAGATAGGGCCACCCCATTACGGATGCGGAAAGTGCGACGGCAGAGGAAGTTACGAAGAAATGTGGGCAAAAAGCCCACAAAACCAAGACTTCAAATGGTCCATGACAACTCCCCGATGGGTCATGTCATACCAGTAGCGCAGACATGACCAGATTGAAGCAGGAGACACTCAAGACACACCCCTGGGGCACCCCCTCCTCCTGAACATACAGGTCAGATAGGGCCACCCCATTACGGATGCGGAAAGTGCGACGGCAGAGGAAGTTACGAAGAAATGTGGGCAAAAAGCCCACAAAACCAAGACTTCAAACGGTCCATGACAACTCCCCGATGGGTCATGTCATAGGCCTTTTGAACATCGAAAAAGATGGCCAGAACAAGATTCCAGCAGGAAAAGGCCTCCCATACATCATGACCAAGGAGGAGAAGGGGGTCCAGAGTACCCCAAAATCGACGAAAGCCATACTGGGTCAGGGGGTATAACCCAAGTGACTCCAGTGTAAAGGAAAGTCGGACAGCCACCATCTTTTCAAGGAGCTTGCATAAGCAGCTCATCAAGGCAATAGGCTGATAGCCCACCACCTCCGCCGGATCCTTCCCCGGCTTAGGTATCGGGACCACAATTGCCTCCCTCCAACAGGAAGGGAATGACCCCTCAACCCACACCCGGTTGAAAAGATCCAGCAAGAAGGAATGTCTCATAAGGAATGTCATCAGGGCCAGGGGTGGAAGAACGACGGGTTGCCAAAGCAGCCCGAAGTTCCTGCATCGTAAAGAGACGGTTATAGGGCTTGTTCCCAGGCAGCGGGAATGTAGCATCCGACAAAGGACGATCCGCAGCTGAAGGCGAATGGGAAACTGCAGCAAAAGCACCAGCATCCGAGAGGAAGCCATCCCCGTCCCGAAGGACAGGGTGACTAGCAGGGACCTGCTTCCCCTCGATACTGATACTACGTACCTTCTGCCACACAGTAGCAGAAGGGCTAGATGAGGAAATGCCAGACACAAAAGCACGCCAAGAGGCCAGACGGGCCAACTTGAGAGTCCGGCGGGCGAAAGCCTTCACCCGCTGCATCTCAATCAAGTGGTCCACGCGCCGGGTGTGGTGGAAGCGGCGCGTTGCCCTCTTCCTCTCACACACCACCTGGTGACATGCTGGAGTCCACCATGGGATGCTACGCGTCCGTGGGTTACCGGAAGATCAAGGAATACAGTCCTCCACCCATCACCACCCGCTCAAAGAACTCCAAGCTCCCATCCACAGAGCCAAAGCTCAGCACCGAATGGGCAATGACAGAACGAGCTCTGAAGGATGGCCAGGTAGGTTCACCGGAATTGAGGCATGTGAAGGAAAGTTCCTCCATTAAGGAGAGCAACATACCAGCAACATTAGTCGACTGGACTTCTCCCCAAGCTGGGTCGCGACTGTTAAAAGTCCCCGAGGAGGAGAAATGGTTGAGGCAGTTGTAACACCAACTCGCGAACCGTGTCGCGAGAAGGAGGGTCATGAGGAGGAATATAAATCGAGCAGGCAGTGTACTGGCGATCTAAAAAGAGCCGCACAGCCACAGCCTGCAAGGAAGTACGAAGAGGCACACCTCGCGAGGGTAATGAATGATGTACATAAATCCCGCACCGCACCCCACTGACGTGTGTGCTCATCCAGGGTGCAAGGGGAACCAACATAGCCAGAGAGACGAGGGAGCCCCCGTGCAGCCAGGATAGTCTCCTGGAGACAAACATAGGAAGGCCACTCGCTCTCCAGCAGGGAGGCAAGGTTCTCCCAGTTAGCTAAAAGCCCCCTACAGTTCCAATGCAAAATGGAACTGTAAGGGGAAGTGGCATTATAAGAAGCAGAGGAAGCAAAGAAAGCAGAGAAATAGTCACGGACCAAGCTGAGCAGCAAACTCAATGGTCCGTAACCAGGGATGAAATCTGCTTCCCCGACTCACCCCGAATGGGGGGGTAGGGGCCACCGACACCACAGCTACTTCACTCGTAGTAGAACAAGAGGTGGAAAGTGGAACAGGGAGTTCAGAGGGGGGCTCCCCTGAGGGGGGGAGACGACGAGACGGGCCTAGCCAAAACCCCCGATTCCCCACCAGAGGGGGGCTGGGGAGAACCAGATGTTCGAGGGCTCATCACACCAGACAAGTGCTGACAGGGGGGAGGGGGGGGGAGGTCCACCACAGGTGGGAGAGGTAGATCCAGGAGAGAGACCCGACCACTCTCAGCAGGAGCCAAAGGGAGAGAGACTCCATGAAGAAGGGCCAGGCTCCTCTCAACCGGGTCCACCATGGGAACTGAGTCAGTAATCAAGGGTGTCATGGGGCGGTGTACCTCAACCGACACCCGGACACTAGTTGGGGCACCGGGAGGTGATGCCTCACCAGTCCTCCATATAAGGGGGGGGGGGAGTCCCAAGCGGATCAGGAGTGGCGCGCCGCTTCCCCTCCGGTGAAGAAGGGGAAGCAGGGCGAGCAGCAGTCATGATCAGGTCTGGAGGACTCCCCACCCGAGAGACGAGTAGGCAAGGATCCAGACCCTAAGGCCAGAGAGTGAGAAGGGGCACTTGTAGGCAGGGAATCAGATAGGATGTCTGAAAGTGAGGCAAAGGGACAAGAAGGTCCCGCGGCGCCAGGAGGACCACCAACCCCTGGAACTTCCAAGGGGGGCACCACTCCAGTAGATGCTGGGGTAGCACGGGAGGGGCCCGAGGACCCACCAGGGCCAAGAGCCGCAGCATAGGACAACCCCCACTGTGGCTCCTGGTCACGGACCCTATCGCGCGCCTCCTGCGCACTAAGGAATTCGGTAGTCCTTAAGGACCGCACCTCAAATTCAAACTTGAAAACGGGGCAGTCCCGAGAGGAGGAAGGGTGGGCCCCAAGCAGTTCGAGCACCGCGGGGGCTTTGTGCACGGGGTAGGGTGCGCAGGCCCACCGCAGCGGACACATAGCTTACCCTCACAGCGGCATGCAGAGCTAACATGGCCGAACTGGTTGCAGCCAAAGCAGCGAACTGGGTCAGGCACATACGGTCGCACCGAAAACTCTCACCACCGGCAATCACCCATGCCCCAGAACACCTGGGCTGGAGGCACAAGGGAGTCAAAGGTCAGGAGCAGATGAGCGGATGGGGTAAGAGCACCATCCCAGCATGATGAAAAGCGGAAGACCTTCATTACCCCCTGGGGGGGCAAGATCCTCCTGCAACTCGCCAACCGGGATTGACAGCAGACGGGAAGCGAAAATGGTGCCCTGACAGCTATTCAATTATGGATGGGGAGTTACAGAAACTCTGCAACCTAAAACATCCTGCAACTGTAGAAGGGACTCAGTCACCCCCGAAGAACGGGACTTCAAAAGAAGAGACCCATCCCTCAGAGGGCGGATATCATAATGACAGGGAACCCCCACCATCTTAAAACGCTGAAACACCCATTCCGAGTTGCCCGGAAAGGAGCCAGTGGAAGGGTGGAGAACAAGGAACCTGTCCACCAGACAGAAATTGACAGCAGGGACAGGTTCATGTGTAACGGTAACCGAGAGTGGGCAAGAGAACGAGGGCCGCGAAGACCCCGCCCTACGGCCACCACAAGTCCAGCCACAAGAGCCAGACGCCGCAGAGGACGAGAGGGGGCCATATGGCTTTAAGGTCAATCCAGCAGAGGCAGAGGCCGCTGAATGACCAGAAGTAGAAGTCTTATCCAAATCCAAGGGTGGGCCAGAGTCGTCAACAGGAGGGGATTGAAGTTTTGAAATTGAACCCATAAACAATAGCTTTACAAAAAAGACAGCCTCAGACCCAAGGCAATGCACCATCTGCCGCTGCATCCTTCAATGGCGCAGGCCCAACAAACCAGGTAGCCCACCCCCCAACCTGACTGTCATTTTAAAAACAGCAGATTGGCTCTACGGAGATTTGTCCGTTAAGGGCCTAGCAAAGACCCAATCCAGATGCAGCAGTGGTCTGGGTGCCTGTACCATCCCCAGAGCACGGCTCAGCCATGGAGCGATGCCCCCCAGCAGGTGCACCCGATGACCCCAAGACTGCAAAATACAAACAGAGGGGGGGGAGGATACTATAATTGACAGAGGCACAAGACCGAGTCAAGACAAAAGAAATTCCGGGAGAGACGGGGGGGGGGGGGGGGGAATGCAACTAGGTAACTCTTCGCCTACACCCTGCAAGGAGTTGAGGAAACCCCAACAACCCATGAGGTGTACGAGCCCCCTCGGCCCAGCAAGCCGGAGCACCTAATCGAGGGGGCTTTGCAGTTCTGTGCAAGATTTTTTTTATACCCAATTTTTCACAGTTCCACTCACCAAAATGGTAATAGTAATGCTAAGTTCCAAATAAAAAAAAAAATTAAATATAAAACATCAGTATAAAAGTATTATGTACACATTTTTCTAAAATGTAAAAAAATTATGTTAAGTTCTCCAACATCTATAGGCTGAAGGCATTCATTGGAAAAACATAAACAAAGATTCCAGAAGCCAGTGCATAATGCATGCACAGTAGTGATTACCCCAGAACAAGTGTCAGGGATAAAAATAAAATGTACCTATTCTTATAAAAATATTTCTAAAATACAGTAAAATAAATAAATAAAAAATATTAAAATAAAAACATAATGTACAGCATTTTTTTAAAATGTAAACAAAGAAATGTCTCATGTTCTCCAACATACATCAATTCAATTGGTAAGTACATCAGTAACACATATTGATTGCTAAGTACCTTACCATACATACTACGATACCTACTTTTTTATTTTAATTTGATTTATGTAAAAAAAAATTTCAGTGGTGAACAATTCTCCTATCCCATTAAAATACATTATAAAACCACTTCACCATTCGTGCATTAATGGTTCATGCTGGTTTCCAAGAGCGTAGCCTGCATGAAACATGGGGTATGACTATTTTTTTTTGGCAGTGTTTACATTTATTTAATTCAAAGTGTAAATATCCATCAGCCTTTCACAAGAAAAAGTTACATACCGTAAAATGGAGTGACTATGCCAGTTTTTCAAATTTGAAGATTTATTACTCTGTCTCTGATTGAAGTACCGAGATCATTTTTCTATTAAAAATTAGGTTAGATATGCTATTTTTATGAGTCACATAGCTAAATGTAAAAAATCCTAGCTTCTCTTATTTTTTTTAAAAATATAGTGGGTGGTAAAGTCACCCACACTTTGGGGTGACTTTGCCATCACCTTTATTTTTAACATTATAAGGCAATGATGTCACTTTATGGGTTCATTTTGTCACCCCTGTTTATTTTTAAAAAATAATAGTAAAACTTGACAGTAAATGCATGATAAAGAAATGCAATGGTGAATATAACAGTAAAGAAAATGTAAGTAAATAAACTGCACAATGTCCAGCTGTCCAGCTAAGGAATGAATCAGTTCATCGAGTTGACAAGCGAGCATCCCATTTATACACACCATGGTGCCACATATTTGCTGCTCTATATACAACATATGGGGGCAATAATTCACCACTTGCTGTGCCAGCAAACATTAGAGAAATGCCCCCTTTTGTGAAGTCAATATTCCTTTCTGGGTACTTACAACCTCTTTTAAATAGCATTTTCCAAGTACCTGGGTCATCATAGCAGTTTGTTTCATCATAATTTAGAATGTTTGTGTCAGGAACACCTTCCACAGATTGTTCAAGATGGTGGAAATACTCCTGAAGCTGTTAAGTCCAACTTTAGCACGAGCTCTCTTAATGTTTTGACACTTTCTTTCACCAAGTTGTTTCTTATGTCTTTGCAGGAACAATTTTACCCAACTTTCTCTGGAATATTTTCTTTAAATTTGACCACATTTTGATTGATGCTATCCAAGTAATATTTAGTCAGCATTCGAAGATCAAAACAGTCCAAGGGCATTCTAAATTCTGAACACTGCAAAACATGTTTTAAGATAATTTTCATCCTCTGTAAAGAAAAGTCTATCCACCAGCCATTTTTTGGTAAAGATTATTTACTTTATTTCCCAACATTCTTCTTGGTATGCCATGAATTTCAGCAGACTTTTTTAGACATTCCACCCTTACAAATGTGTATTACCTGTTCCAATTTTGAGGGGTCATAATCTACATAAACAAACAAACAAAACCTCTTTATTGCGGATCATTCACAATCCATAGCCACTTTACCTAACATACAAATACAATCTTACATATACATTGAACTTAATATAAAAATAAGGCCAACAAGCTACTTGACCTAGCATACTGGCATACTATTTGATTAATTATCTGACAATTTTATGTATAATGTCATTACCTGAGATATCTTATAACACTTATTATAACACAATATGCCTATATAATCTTTGCTACATTACAAAAATAAGGTATTGTAAACCAGCAGTTGTCTGAACCAAGACTGCCATATAGGTGAGAGGTACACAGTATCTGAAGACAGGACATTGTACAATAACACATTAGAGCTGTTTTGGATCCTAGTAATGAAATTATAGATATTCTTCCAGATTAACATTTGGCTGGTAGGTAGGTTACATGTAGTAAACATAAAACTGGCACTGCACCATTTTGGTTCCCTACATAGCATACCAAAAATATTATTATAAGCAAAAGAGTTTATTCATAGCAGTTTTTGTATAATTCCACCACAGATGGGATGTATACAATGCAGTACATAATATCTAGCCCCTAATTTTCTTTTGTAGGTTCTTGGCATTGTTAAATCAGGGTTCATACACAGGTCCAAGAATAAAGTTTCCTGATAATCCCCTGATATTTCAGATCTGATCCACTGATATATAAATATATATAAACATTTTATAAAAATTGCATAAAAGGTGTAAAAGAAATTCACATTTCATATAATGCAATTAAAATCAAATTTTTATTCTAACTACTATTGAAAAACGTATGCAAAAATCCCATGGCAGGCTGAAAAAATTAATACTAGATAAAATGCATGAGTTTTATATAATGTAAAACAAATAGTGCTTGTTTTTGTTAAATTATTTTATATTAACATTTTAAATTAATTTATAGTTAAATTATTTATAAAATATTTACAAATAATTAAGTCCTAAATATTTCATAAATATTTTACATTCCCTTGATATTCTCAAAAAATCAAAAAATCCTGATATTTTTGCAGGTGTGTATGAACCCTGTAAATCTAAAACAAAAAATATAGGACTTTAACTATTCATAAAACTAAATATACTTTTACACATAAGCCTGGATGTGATACATAATATTTTTTTATTTTTTTAAGTGGTGGCAAAGTCACCTCAGGTGGAGTTATATATTAAGGGGTGACTTTGCCACAGCTCAATTTTTGTACTATGAAGAATACTGAAAATTGTCAAATTGTAAATAATTACCGTATCTGACAGTAATTACTGAATAAATGCAAAGAAACTTCACTTTTTCTACATGAAAGTCACAATATGATAATAAAAACCCACTCTAATAGA
The DNA here is from genome assembly GCA_023014485.1 of Bathynomus jamesi. Classification (NCBI taxonomy): domain Eukaryota; kingdom Metazoa; phylum Arthropoda; class Malacostraca; order Isopoda; family Cirolanidae; genus Bathynomus; species Bathynomus jamesi. The sequence goes on along the minus strand of JAJOZX010000054.1, from coordinate 2,045,595 downwards.
CAGAGTTTATTTCCACAACAGTTTTGATGCCCACTGGCATCCTCTTCAGGTGGATACAGAAAAACGAATGAACCAAAAACAAGAGGGAAAACAGTCCAGAGCCTTTAAGAAATTCACACATAGATTAGGTCCTGTTATCCCGACAGTGGAAGGGCATTTTATTAAAGGGACCCGCTTTTTAAATACATTCGCATAAATTTAAAACTATCTTCTTGTTGTATACATATAGATTCTATTATTTTACATAATTATTACATTTATTATTAAATATGTTACATTTAATATTGTATTATTATTTATTACAGAAATTATAAATTTATTATTACATAGTTGTTTATTATACAAAAATTATAAACCGAAAAAAAAATGAAAAAGGGGTGGGGGGGCGAGGAGGGAACAATCAAGAGACCGCTATGAATAAATTAGGTCCCATTCTTCTGACACAGGAAGGGCATTTTTATTAAAGGGACCCACTTATAGGTACATTTGCATGCATTTAAACTATATACTTGTTCTATACATTTATTATACATTTATTATTCAATTTATTACATTTAATATTGCATTGTTATTTATTACAGAAATTATAAATTTATTATTATATTGATTATTTATTGATTATTATTGTTATTTATTATACAGAAATTGTAAACCAAAACCAGAAGGGCATTTTATTACAGGGTCCCGCTTATAAGTACATACGCTCAAATTAAAACTATCTTCCTGTTCATACATACAGATTCTACTATTTTGACATAATTACTGTATTGATTATTGCATTTACATTTTTTAACATTTATTATATTACCTTTACACTAATTACACTTATGTTAGAACCCATTCACCCGACTCCATAAGGGATTTTTTGCCCAAGAATCTCATTAAAGGGTCTAACTTATAGGTACCCTCATACAAATTAAAATTATCTGCTTGTTCTATACACACAGATTCTATTATTTTTCTTTTGACATAATTATTACATTTATAAAGTACTTTACTTGATTCCCAATCTATAGCATGATTATTTTGGCTGGCATGATGAAAAATAGCATTAATGGTGTTACAACTTCTGAAGGCATATTTGTGTTCCAATATGGGTTGCAATATTTCTTCCAGTTTCTCCTACGTATACCTACTAAATCACAACTTTTGCAGGGAATGCTGTAGACACAGGCTTGTTCCTGTTTTGAAACATTGTTCCTAACCAATTTACTTTTCACGGTAGATGAATATTTGAAAGCCAAAGCAAACTTAAAATCTTTCATCAATGGTTTAACTCTTTCTACGCCGGCAATGTAAGGCAAACTCACATATTGTTTTTGGTTAATTGACGGCTCCCGAGGGGCATAAAAAGTTTTTCTGGCTTTAAAATACACCTTTCTGATAAACCACTCAGAATATTTTAAATCCTTAAAAATGTTCCAAATCTTAGAATTTTCCGGGTCTAGCAAATGTGGGCTACAAATCATGAGTGCTCTTAGAAACATGGAAGAAATAATCTATGTGCAAATTTCTTAAAGGCTCTGGACTGTTTTCCCTCTTGTTTTTGGTTCATTCATTTTTCTGTATCCACCTGAAGAGGATACCAGTGGGCATCGAAACTGTTGTGGAAATAAACTCTGTCTATTAGAGTGGGTTTTTAATTATTGAATGTTTCACCAACACTTAAATTAATATCCAAAATACATTTTTCTAATGTATTTTGGTATGTTCTGTTCAAATATGACCTTCATATCTTGTGCAAATTAACCAAAACAAAGTTATGAAACATTAAAGTTTCCCTATGTTTTGGTTCATTTTTGCACCAAAATACATTAGAAAAATGTATTTTGGATATTAACAAAAACCAAATGGGCTAGGAAATATATATATATATATATATATATATATATATATATATATATATATATATATATATATATATATATATATATATATAGTCATGCAGTTTGCTTCTACAAAGCTTCAATTTAATATTTAGGAGAAATCCAATGACAAGGAGGAATGTAAATGCCATGAAAAGTCTTCTTTAATGCGCAACGTTTCGAGCAATATGCTCATCATCAGGCTAGATAATAACAATATGAAATTAGAATCAATAAATAAATGTGAACAAGACAAAATAATTTCCATAAAACCTATTCAGTAAAAGCAAATTTTAAAAAGACTAAAAGAAGAGGTTAAATTCAAAGTTATAAAAATTTACATATAAAATTAACCAGAAATTTAAAAAGCTATTTTTAAATTACATATAGTAAATTTGAAATTAGTACACTGGAATAATTAACACTAATACAATGGAATAATTAACACTACGAACCTTTCAATGCTGGTTCCGAGGCACGAGTAATTTAAAACAAAACAAAACAGGAAACAAGCTATGGGTTGGGCGGTTGGAGTTATAAGTTAGGGGAGGGGGGGATTATAAAAAATTGGGGAGGAGGGAGGGGAGTCGGGGAGGGGGGTTTATAAAAAATTTAGAGGGACAGCTGAGGAATCCACGTTTAGAGAAGGGGTCAATGTTTTAATATAAAGAGATTCCAAAATTCTAAGTGAGTTAGGACAAGAATTACAACCGAGAATTTTAAAATGATCTAAAGTGACATCAGTTTTACATTTTATACTGTGTTCTCGAATACTGGAGGCTTCCTTTTTATTTAAAATTTTACCTGTTCGGCGTATTGCTCGAAACGTTGCGCATTAAAGAAGACTTTTCATGGCATTTACATTCCTCCTTGTCATTGGATTTCTCCTAAATATTATATATATATATATGTATAGAAATTACGTAAGTATAGAGGAGTGTTCTGCACACAAGGAAGAGAAATAACAAACAAATGAAAAATAAGGCACCCGCCCGGGAATTGAACCCAGGATCTTCCGATTGCCGGTCAGACGTGCTAACCACTACACTACGGAGCCACGATAGTCAGAAGTTGTAATTCTCCTACATAGGGCAGAAACCAATGCCTTGAGAGGGCACCCTCGCAAATCGTGAATATGTACATTTAACTGCGCGGTCATTGCAGTTAAATGTACATATTCACGATTTGCGAGGGTGCCCTCTCAAGGCATTGGTTTCTGCCCTATGTAGGAGAATTACAACTTCTGACTATCGTGGCTCCGTAGTGTAGTGGTTAGCACGTCTGACCGGCAATCGGAAGATCCTGGGTTCGATTCCCGGGCGGGTGCCTTATTTTTCATTTGTTTGTTATTTCTCTTCCTCGTGTGCAGAACACTCCTCTATACTGAGATGGTATGGTTAACTAAAAATGTTTTTCTTCTCTTTTTAATTGATAATAACAGATTTGAAATTCTCTCAATATAGAGAATGTTAAAAAACTGAGGCAATCATATGCCTCAGTATAAAAGCTTTGAAACTCTCTCAGTATAGAGAACAAGAAGCAGCTTGAGGCAATCATATGTCCATTTCAAGAGACGGGAAAGCATCTCACTTCTCCTTGATGGTGTGGTAGGTGATCCAGTCTTGTTTTTACCATTGGTGTTTTGTATTGCTTAACCATTAGCTATAAGAACCATGTCTCACATATTTGGATCACTTAAAATTATCATGTAAATATCATAATCATTTCTGAATGCCTGATTTCCTTTATAAAGACCGTGTTGAAAAACCTAACTTCAGTTATCAATATGCATCACAATGGATTTTGAGCTTTCTCAGGCTGTGAACTAAATTGTACCTTTAACTGCCTTATGAGCAACATATTAATGCAAATACATATCCCAAAATTTTAGACCATTAATTACCATTGTCAGTTTTGCTCCCTTTTCTGGCATCATTGCACTCATGGATTCCTGTGAGTCCACTGATGACAGTGCTAGGGGGATAATCTCTAAATGTTGTTGGTTTTTTTTCTTTATCAGGGATTTGTTTTTGGCTGGGACATTTGCTTATTGAAGTGAATTTGGACAAAGCTTTTCTCCCCAATGCCTGCACAAATGCTGAAGCCAGTGTTCACATAATTTTTTTGTTATAAACATTGCTTTTGTGTGTACTGATTGAGCCAAGAATACATTTAATGATTGTGAGATGAAGTAGAGTTTAAAATGACACATCTGGGACTTATCAGGTTTATACAATTTGGGTAACACTCATTGACCTTACCCTAGTAACTAATATTCTTTGTTTTTTTTGCATTAGTTATGTAAGTTATTTTTTTCTGTAAGTCTTGTCTCCTTTGTGTGGTAATGGGCTGGTGATGGCCAATAATTTAATGGTTTTATTTTATGTTGACATTTTTGTGTGTGGTATGGGACTAATGATGTTTGTTTCTTTTGTTTTGTAGTAATAATTTTTTTTCAAGTGCTTAGTTGGTTCTGAAAACACATTGGTGTATGATCAATAAAATTGTTCAGATCTTCTTTAGTTACCTGTAAAAACTTGCCTGCTGATGCAGTTAACCTTGTAAGTGTTATTATTGTTTCGTTGATTAAATTAAGCAAAGGACATTTTACTTTTCTTAAATCCTCCCACCATAAGCCGAAGAGTAAGTCGTTAAAAGAGGCAGACTGGCTATGCTCCAGAGATCTTAAAGGTGAGAACCCAGTTTCAGATTGGTAGGAGCTGCCTATCTGACATAATCTCAACCACACTAAAATTGGTAACTTGCTCACTTCATTTCTCTCATTCTTAGCAGTGCAGGTGGTGCTGAAGTCAAAGGATTTTTTATTAAGGCCCTCTGGGTGGTTCTCACTGGCAGCTAAATCTCCCATCTCCGCAACTAGCCGCAGCTGCCGTGACCCCACTAACAGAGTATCCAGTAGGTGAGTAACGCAAACGCATCTTTACACAGATACACTTACCGGCATCGCGCCCCCGTTTCAATACTTACGTCGTTTCTATACGTTAATATACTGCGCGGTCATTGCAGTTAAATGTACATATTCACGATTTGCGAGGGTGCCCTCTCAAGGCATTGGTTTCTGCCCTATGTAGGAGAATTACAACTTCTGACTATCGTGGCTCCGTAGTGTAGTGGTTAGCACGTCTGACCGGCAATCGGAAGATCCTGGGTTCGATTCCCAGGCGGGTGCCTTATTTTTCATTTGTTTGTTATTTCTCTTCCTCATGTGCAGAACACTCCTCTATACTTACGTCGTTTCTATACGTTAATATACTGCGCGGTCATTGCAGTTAAATGTACATATTCACGATTTGCGAGGGTGCCCTCTCAAGGCATTGGTTTCTGCCCTATGTAGGAGAATTACAACTTCTGACTATCGTGGCTCCGTAGTGTAGTGGTTAGCACGTCTGACCGGCAATCGGAAGATCCTGGGTTCGATTCCCGGGCGGGTGCCTTATTTTTCATTTGTTTGTTATTTCTCTTCCTCGTGTGCAGAACACTCCTCTATACTTACGTTGTTTCTATACGTTAATATACTGCGTGGTCATTGCAGTTATATATATATATATATAATATATATATATATATACAGGCATCCCCCGTTATACGATCGTTCGGTTTACGATTTCCCGCATTAACGGTTTTAAAAAAGTACCCCCATCTTTCGATTTACGATTGCCTTATTTCGCGTTAACGATCTCCAACTTGAAAGCATGTCTCAGAAAGGAACAAAACCGTGCCTACGTTGAGTCCAGCCCAAATGAGGAGGAGGACCCAGTCAGAATGCTTGATCTCAAAACCTTGAGAGAGATTCTGACTGGATTTGACACATACATCGAGTTGGTGAAGGACAAGGACCCTAACTACGAACGTAGTGCTGCTGCTGTCAATCATATTGAAAAGGGTCTGAGCGTTTATCGGGAGATCTACCTGCAGAAAAGGAGGAACGCCAAGCAAACTACGATCTCCCAATTTTTCAAGCCTGCAACAGCTGCCGAGGCAGGAGAGAAGTGCGTCGTCAGCAAGTGCAGCAACAACTCCTGCACGTCGGCAGCAGGCTAGATCTCCAACTCCAACATCTTCGGGGATGGATTCTCCTGCAACTTCAGAAACTCCTCCATCTCCGAGGGACTCTCCCGAAGTCATCGATCCTCCTCCGTCCCCCATCAATCCTCCTCCATCGCCCATCGATCCTCCTCCATCGCCAATCGATCGTCCAGCATCGCCCATCGATCCTCCTCCATCGCTGACTGATGCGGGAGCTGGCCCTCCTCCCCCATCACCACCACCCGGTGGCGATGAGTAGGCATCGTTACCTCGGACTGATGCATCGTTGACGACTTGGACCGGATTTGAATACGATTAGGTGAGTGTTCATGTAAATTGTCTTTTATTAAACACAATTTCTTACTTTCAGACACTTTTTGTACATAACAGTAAAATATATAGCAAAATAATAGTGGAATCTGCAAATTTTGGGGGTCTTCCAGAATGTTTGGGAACGTATCCCTATTTTTCCCATAAGGCCTTCAGTTCGATATACGATCGTTTGATATACGATGGGGTTTTTAGGGACGCATCCCAATCGTATAACAGGGGTATATATATATATATATATATATGAAAATTATTTCACGAAGGTAACACGTGAAAAATATTTATGATGAATAAAACCACGAAGGAAAGGAAACACAAAATGGTGCTCAAGCGCTTTCGTCTAATGACATCCTCAGGAACACTGAAGTATAAAAAAAGGTTAAGCCTATATATAGGTTACAGAAAGAAAAAAAGAAAAATAAATAACATACACACACACACACACATATATATATATATATATATACATACATATCTATATATACAAATACATACATACATACATACATACATATATATAATAAACAGAGAAGTAAAAATAATAAAAAATTAAAAATTAAAACCTTAAAGGATTACCAATGAGGCGTACAGATTGTAAGGAAAAATATCGATTTTTAGCACAAGATCAAATGGATTTAAAAATACAAATTTATACTGGGACTCTGCCGGGTTTTAACACAATGCTGCCTATGGTCAGGTTTCGATATATATAAAAAAAAAAAAATAAAATGCAAATTAAAAGTTAATCGATTTTTAGCACAAGATCAAATGGATTATAAAAATACAAATTTATACTAGAACTCTGTCCGGGTTTTAACACATTTCTGCCTATGGTCAGGTTTTGATATATATAAAAAATAAAATGCAAATTAAAAGTTAATAAAGTAGAAGACAAGTTTACCAAAGATTTAATGTTTTACACTTCTTATCTAATCTGCTTTAAAGGAATTCAACATAACAGGATCGAGTTGAAAAAGACCTTTGCTTATGTTGAAGTTATTTGAAAGTTGGATAATGGCAGACTCAAGAATATTTCTATTAACAATGTTGCTTGAATGGAATAAAACTGAAGCATTATTCCAATCAATACAGTGGGCTAACTCTGACAAATGGACAAAAAGGGCACTGGACAACTGTCCTGTTCTAACGGAATATTGATGCTGTTTTATACGTGTGTGCAAATCCTTTCCCGTCTGACCTATGTAAAAGGAATCACATTGTTTACAACCAATTTTATAGATAATGCCTGAATTATTGGTAGGGCTATTTTTTACTATGATATTTTTCACAATATTGTTATATGAAAATACTACATTAATATCCAAAAGTTTAAGTACATTAGCAATGCCTAAAAAGCCCGGGAAAAATGGAAGTACTAAAATATTTTTTGACAAAGTACGAGTGTTAATATTGACACGATAGAAAGTTCGTTTTGCCTTGTTGAGACAAGATTCCATAAACGCAGATGGATAACACAAATCACTTCCAATACCGTTGATTTTTTCCAATTCGGCATCGATGTATTCCGGACTGGCGATCCTAAGGGCGCGGAGAAACATTGATGAAAATATGGCCTTCTTAATGGGGGTATCATGTCCCGAGTAAAAGTGTACGTAGGACAAATTGTTTGTCGTTTTCCGATAGATACTAAACTTAAAACCTGGGCTTTCCCTATGTACACGCACATCCAAAAATGGGATTGAATTGTCTTGCTCAACTTCTAAAGTAAACTTAATGGAGGGGACTTGATCATTTAACTGAAGGAGGAAGCTATCCAGGTCACGATTCATGGGCCAGATACACAAAATATCGTCGACGTACCGCAACCAAGGGATGCCAACCCCCAGGATTCTCGAATATAGTAATTTCGAAAAACTCCATATAATATTGGAGAGGAGGGGCGATAAGGGTTGCCCATAGCCATCCCAAAAACTTGTTGATAATACTCGTTATTGAAAGTGAATTTACAGTCTTTGATGCAAAGCTTAATGAGTTTCCAAAACAATGTGTGAAGGTAGTGGCAGGTCATACTTATGTAATTCTTGGGAGAGAAAGTCAAGCATATCGTCAATCGGCACTTTTGTAAACAATGAACAAACATCAAAACTAATCAATTTATCGTTAGTTTCAGTACGTACATTATTCAATTTTTCCGTAAGATCCATGGAATTTTTTACATGTGAATCAGAGATAGTTCCGAGAATGGGGGACAAGACTTTGACAAGCCATTTGGAGAGTTTATAAGTAATAGAGCCCACCGAGCTAATAATAGGGCGCATAGGGTTACCAGGTTTGGGTTTTAATAAGACCGTAAAGGTAGGGCAGAGCAGGTGAAGTGGACATGAAAAGCGGAATTAAGTTCTTATGATCTTTGAGAAGGCGTTTCAAGCCACTATTAAATGATTGATGACGTCATCCTGCGGGTTCTTCCTAAGTTTGGTGTATGTGGCGGGGTCCTGGAGAAGCTCGTTCATCTTTCCGATGTAGTCCACTTGTCCATAATAACTATGGTGTTAGCCTTGTCTGCTTTAGTAATATGGAGCTCCCCATCTTTTTTTAATTGTGAGAGGCTATTGCGAAAACGTTTAGGAAAGTTATCTTCGTAATTACCATTCACCGCACTATAAACGAGGCCTTTAACTATGTTAAACAAATACTGAGGGAGATTACACTGTTTTTCAAAACACGCGAGACTATAACAAATTTGTAAAGCCGAAGGTTTTTTAACAATAAAAAAGGACATACCATATCCAAGGGCACTTTTTGCATCGTCACTAATGTTTTTCGAAGAAAGGTTCAAAACACACTTTGAGCTTGCTTTTTTACTCCACTGACTATCTCGAATGAGACTTTTTTTTCCGATCCAAAATGTTACGAAGTGAAGTAGTTCTCCGACGCAACTCGTTGTAAATTTCATCAAACAAAGGTTGGATCCACGGTTGGGGAATAACGGTTACAAAATTATGTTTGGCGATGTTTAAATTTTTGAAGGCGGACCACTCATTTTGTCTGGTGACTTCAATATGTTTCTTTAAAATTAATCTGCTGAAGTTGTTGAACGGATGGTCGTCAATTTGTCTGAGGCGAATCGGAAGCAGGATTTGGGAAGAACTTGCTCCTCCAGACACTTAGTAAGAAACTTCCGTCGGATACGAATTGCATGCCCCTTCATTAATGTAGAAGAAAACACGGACACAAACGGAGACAAGAGGGAACAGCAAGCCGAAGGAACGCGTGGTGAGCATTATATGAAATTATTTCACGAAGGTAACACGTGAAAAATATTTATGATGAAAAAACCACGAAGGAAAGGAAACACAAAATGGTGCTCAAGCGCTTTCGTCTAATGACATCCTCAGGAACACTGAAGTATATAAAAAAAGGTTAAGCCTATATATAGGTTACAGAAAGAAAAAAAGAAAAATAAATAACATACACACACACACACACACATATATATATATATATATATATATATACATACATATCTATATATACATACATACATACATACATAACATACATATATATACAATAAACAGAGAAGTAAAAATAATAAAAAATTAAAAATTAAAACCTTAAAGGATTACCAATGAGGCGTACAGATTGTAAGGAAAAATATCGATTTTTAGCACAAGATCAAATGGATTATAAAAATACAAATTTATACTGGGACTCTGCCGGGTTTTAACACAATGCTGCCTATGGTCAGGTTTCGATATATATAAAAAAAAAAAATAAAATGCAAATTAAAAGTTAATCGATTTTTAGCACAAGATCAAATGGATTATAAAAATACAAATTTATACTAGAACTCTGTCCGGGAAAGGATTTGCACACACGTATAAAACAGCATCAATATTCCGTTAGAACAGGACAGTTGTCCAGTGCCCTTTTTGTCCATTTGTCAGAGTTAGCCCACTGTATTGATTGGAATAATGCTTCAGTTTTATTCCATTCAAGCAACATTGTTAATAGAAATATTCTTGAGTCTGCCATTATCCAACTTTCAAATAACTTCAACATAAGCAAAGGTCTTTTTCAACTCGATCCTGTTATGTTGAATTCCTTTAAAGCAGACTTAGATAAGAAGTGTAAAACATTAAATCTTTGGTAAACTTGTCTTCTACTTTATTAACTTTTAATTTGCATTTTATTTTTTTATATATATCGAAACCTGACCATAGGCAGAAATGTGTTAAAACCCGGACAGAGTTCTAGTATAAATTTGTATTTTTATAATCCATTTGATCTTGTGCTAAAAATCGATTAACTTTTAATTTGCATTTTATTTTTATTTTTTTATATATATCGAAACCTGACCATAGGCAGCATTGTGTTAAAACCCGGCAGAGTCCCAGTATAAATTTGTATTTTTATAATCCATTTGATCTTGTGCTAAAAATCGATATTTTCCTTACAATCTGTACGCCTCATTGGTAATCCTTTAAGGTTTTAATTTTTAATTTTTATTATTTTTACTTCTCGTTTATTGTATATATATGTATGTATGTATGTATGTATGTATGTATTTGTATATATAGATATGTATATATATATATATATATATATATGTGTGTGTGTATGTTATTTATTTTCTTTTTTTCTTTCTGTAACCTATATATAGGCTTAACCTTTTTTTATATACTTCAGTGTTCCTGAGGATGTCATTAGACGAAAGCGCTTGAGCACCATTTTGTGTTTCCTTTCCTTCGTGGTTTTATTCATCATATATATATATATATTATATATATAATATATATATATATATTATATATATATATATATATATATATATGAAAATTATATATAAATGAAAATTATTTCATGAAAGTGACACGTGAAAAATATTTATGACGAATAAAACCACGAAGGGAAAAGAAACACAAAGTGGTGCTCAAGCGCTTTTGTCTAATGACATCCTCAGGAACACTGGAGTGAGTGAAAGGAGAGTTACCAAACTCTCCTTTCACTCCAGTGTTCCTGAGGATGTCATTAGACGAAAGCGCTTGAGCACCACTTTGTGTTTCTTTTCCCTTTGTGGTTTTATTCATCATATATATATATATATATATATATATATATATTTTTTTTTTAGTTCAGGAAGAACCGATTCGCCTCTATTTAAAGGGCATATCTCAGCGGAAAAACAAAGAAAAAGTGAGAGGAAAGACAGAGGAAAAAGAAAGGGTGGAGGGGACAGTCGAAGTGGAAAAAGACCAAGGATGACAAGGACTGCAGGGTCGAGCCCCATCATCCTTGGGTGCTAGGGCCGGGAGGGCGCACGTGAAACCTCCAGGAACAAGCACGTACAAACGAGCACAAAGAGCACTCAAGAGCATGAGCTTAGAACCCCCTTGCGGGGAATATATATATATATAACCTAAACTCATGTGTTCTCCAATTGGTGTGCTAGCCTGGGGGTCTTCGCTCCCTCCCAGACCCCCCATGATAATATATACTTACTAAACTTGGTAATTATTGAAAGTCAAGGTCACTGTTGGTGAAACATTCAATAATAACCTTATCTGACATTTAGAAGCTGATGGATACTAGTCTAACAAGAATTATACAAGTATTTCTATATGACCCAATTAAAAGTTTTAGGCATTGTGAAATTTGTAGAAAATGGCATTTTTAAAAAGTGCTTCAAATATTTTTATAAAATAGGTAAATGAATGTAAGATACATTAAAAATAAGATACTGAAATATATTATGCACAAATACATATCAAACAAGTAGAGGTCACTCCGTGGCTGAGCACGAGCTATTTAATGTCTATTACAAGTGAATGTAAGTACTTTGAAAAATTTTAACTTAAAGTGTGACATATACAGCTAGCTGTGACATATACACATATAAGTTGTTTTATTAGGTTTATAAGTTTTGTTTTAGAAATTTGCAAAGCTTATTATGGTAACAAATAGTCTACATAACTTGCAAATATATATTTACAAAAAAATTTGCAAAAAATATTTCGCTTTATATATATATATATATATATATATATATATATATATATATATATATATATATATATAGAGGGTGTCCATAAATGATTACCCTGATTAAAGCATGCTATATTCAAAAGTTTGGAAGTTCCTTGTTTTTGCTTTTGCTGATGTGTCATACCAGCTGTAAGCAATATAAATATAAAGAGTGTTAGTTATACAAGTAAACTGTAATATTCATGGAATAAATAATATGTCAATTTATAATAAATATCATTCACTGTACAAATGTTTTTTATTTAATCATTATAGCTATATATATAAGCACACCGGACAAAAAATTAGTCACCCCTCTCAGAATGTACCTAATAACGTGTGACGGCGCCTCTGGCCTTGATAACCGCACGAATCTGGCGAGTTTAGTATGCGGAGGTATGCCTGCTGGTTCAAATTCATCGTCACTGGAACGAGAGGGCCCATTTCGTGGTACGAAAAACATCCCCAGAACATCACGGAACCACCTCCAGCCTGAACAACACCTTCGACGCATTCAGGATTAAAGGCTTCATTGGACCTGCGATGTACTCGTCGCCTCCCATCATTGGAGAACAAACAAAAATGGGACTCATCGGACCAAATTACACGTTTCCAATCTGCCGCAGTCCAGTTTTTGTGCCTCTGAGCCCATTTATAACATGCCAATCTGTGACTTGCTGTTAACAGCGGCCTCTTCCGTGGTACCCTGCTCCAGATGTCCATCGCATGCAGTTCTCGTCGCAATGTCCGTTCGGAAATTGGTCGCTGGAGAACCTCATTGGTTTCTTGGAGCAATTGTTCTCTGGTTTGAAAATGATTTGCAGTTACTAGACGAGAAACATGGCGGCGGTCCCTATTGTCGAGAATTGTTTTCCGGCCACAGTTACGCCGTCGAGTTTCAGTTGATTGCGAACTACACCACTCTTTGTAAACTCGCTGGACAGTACGCGTTGACACACCAACAAATTGGGCTACTTCAGACATTTTGTGTCCGTGGGCTCTGCCAAACACGATGGCTCCTTTTTGCCACTGAGTAACGTCTGCCTCACGACCCATTTTGCAGACTATATCCAACACACACTTTGTTCTTCACCACCCCACGAAACAGATCTGATCCTGTGTGCTACATCACCGCTACTTGTCACTTACCAATGCTACATCAGCGCCCTCTGTGTGACCTTGAACTTCCTACTATCGGTGCTATTAGGGGTGACTAATTTTTTGTCCGGTGTGCTTATGTATGTATATATTTTTATTTGCATCAAAATAGCCTTACTTGTTTTTATTGGACTTTCATCCAAGTAGGGAAGTATATTGTCATGAAGTATGTCTTTCTTTGGAAAGCTGTCTAGATGCTTTGAAGGAGTCATTAATTGTGGATTTGGAGAGACTTGAGTCAGATGAGGCACACGAATCTTCATTGATTTCCATTGGTGAAATGGCTTCCATTGCTGTTTGCTTAAGAAGACCGGGTTCCTTTGATATTAATTTTAAACAATTTACACATAATAGGTCATCTTCTTTTAATAGTCTAAGACTCCTAAGAATAATGGCCTTCTTAACTTTCCTTACACTTTTAAAAATTCTTTTTTTATGTTTCTTCAGAGGATCAGAGCAAAATTTCATATTCTGAGGCATTTTGTAATAAGGTACTACACTATATTTATAAGTAGGTTCCTTCACTGTAGCACTGCAAAATAAAGAATATATGACAGTACAGGACCTGTGGGCAAAAATAGTTGATGAATAACAAAAAACATGGAAGATGATAATACTCAAATATACATAATGCATTAACAAGCTATATATATATATATATATATTTTTTTTTTGTTTCAAAGAATGACCGCTCATGGCCACCAAAAGAAAGGTGGATAGCAGAGCGAACACAGAACGAAGAGTATGGAACAACTAATGGAAATGAACAATAGACGGGGGAGGAGGAGGAGGAGGTGGGGGAAAAGCAGAAAGATCATAGCAGAGTCACAGCCGGTAAAGAAGTTGGGAGCGAAAGAGGAAGGAGAACAACCCGGTTATCGAAAAGTAGGGACCCTTCAGACAGAAGAGCGCCAAGCCTATCACAAAGCCCGACGCTCTCCAAAAAGGGAAAATACTCTGCGCACAGCACAGAGTAAAGCGGACACTCCACCAGGAGGTGGGCAACTGTAAGTAGGACGTCACAATTGGGACATCGGGGCACCCGATCCCCGGCCATCAAATAGCCATGGGTCAGGTGGGTGTGGCCAATACGGAGGCGGGCCAGAGCCACCTCTGTATGGCACGACTGATGGAAGGAAGAGGCCCAACATCCCAACTTGGGTTTAATCTTGCAAAGTTTGTTATCCGTAGCACCATCCCAGCGACTCTGCCACCGGGAGCGCAAAAAACCTACGGAAGCCAGGGATATAAACCTACGGAAGCCAGGGATATAATCAGAAAAAGGGAGGGACACGGGTGTAACCTGCAGTCGGCACGCGGAACAGGCAGCTCGATCGGCAGCCTCATTTCCAGCCACGTTAACATGTGCTGGGACCCAGCAAAATACCACCTCCTTGCCACCGAAAGCGACAAGAGTATGGTACAGTAGCTGGATTCGTTGGACCAGCGGGTGGACAGGGTCAAAACACTCCAGGCCATCCAGGGCACTGCGGGAATCTGAATGGATGATGAACGACCCATCCGGATGCTCCCGCACCACCTCCAGAGCGCTCAGAATGGCATAGAGCTCCACCGTAAAAACGGAAGCCTCATCAGGGAGACGGGTACATCGGGAGCAAGGGCAGACGACTGGGGAACAGCCGTGGCTCCAATGCCCCCCGACGACCTCGAGCCATCCGTGAAGACTGCAACACATGCAGAGTGACACGCCGCATGCTGAAGGAACAGAGACCGAAGCAAGGCAGAGTCCGAATCGGTCCTGCGAAAGGGGCGCAACGCCCTACAGCACGCAGCAGGGGTGCTCTCCCAAGGTGCAACACCCCTGAAAGAGACCGGTATAATGGATGGAGGGGGAGTGCCCATACCATCGAGGAGGGAGGTCACCGTGTCGGTGAAATACCAACCCCCATCCTGGCAGAATGCCCTCTCAACCACCTGGAACAGAGGAGAGGTGGGAAGACGGAGGATCCGGAGATAGTGTTTAGCAATGAGGAACAACCTCCAATCCTCCAAGGGAGGGATGTCGCACTCAACCTACAGACTATCAACCAGAGAGGAGCGGAAGGCGCCAGATGACATGCCCATATATATATATATATATATATATATATATATATATATATATATATATATATATACCATGTGTGGCACTCTTTTATATACTTCTCTATATTCAAGCACCTATAGCTATCTAGCTCTCAGGATGTCTAGATCATGAAATGAGGCAAAATTAGATGTTTATAATAAAAAAATACAGGAAGTTAGTATTACTTAAATTGTTTTGACATGTATAATGGCCTATACACAATCTTTTTAAAGCTGATAATGATAGATAAATGATAGGGGAACATTTTTCTCATCAATGAATTTTTCTGAAATTCAGTATCCGAGAGGTCAAATGATGACCTCAAATAGTCATTTATAAGTAAAATTTTGGAATCTACAGATCATTCTGATTCCAAAAATGTATACTTTTATAGGACTATGACCAACAGGAGGAAAGTTATGGCAGTTTGAAAAATGTGAGGTCAATGCTTGACCTCAAAATGACGTCACTCATAACTTTGAACCATTTGTCAGATCAAGCTAAAAACTTGGGAATCATATTTTTTGGCCAAAATCTACCCCTGTACCAAGTTTAGCAGAATTGGAGAGGTGGTGGTGTTATTTTCCAGTTTTATTGGTTGATCTGTCCTGGAATTACCCTAGAGAAGAAAATGACCAAGACAGACCATTATTGGAAGATATACAAATAACCATTAGTTAGAGATATACAACAGGCAATAACAGAGCTACCAGGGAGTTCAGCCCCTGGTCCAGATGGAATTGGAGCCAAGATTCTTAAGGAATGCAAACATACTTTATCTCTGCCTTTGAAAATCCTGTGGAGATCCTCACTAGACACCAGTAGAATACCACCAATCATGAAACAAGCAAATATTACCCCAATCTACGAAGGAGGCAAAAGAAAGGAAGCCAAGAACTATAGACCCATATCCTTGACTTCCCATATTATCAAAATATTTGAGAAAGTCCTGAAAAGGCACATTGTCATAGAAAATGAACATATCTTAGAAGACTTTCAACATAGCTTCAAGCAAAAGAGATCCTGCCTTACTGAACTTATAGACCATTGCAATACAATCCTACAATATTTGGGAGAAAACCACAATGATGATGTCATGTATCTAGACTTTGCAAAAGCTTTTGACAAGGTTGACCATGGTATATTATTCAGTAAATATTTACTATTACACCAGTCTCTGGTAGAAAGTTTTAAAATCTGTATCATATCTCCCCTCATACAACATTTCTCAAAACTAAATATACCATACCTAATACCTTTAATCTTTGAATAGTTATGAGTAGTAGATAGTAGTAGTATTTCTGTCAGGTTATACACATTACTTTATTTTTTGCTATTGTATTATATTTTAGATAATTATGGCATTTTTAGCCAAATATCATACATTTTTTAATTAAGACAGTGGGTTTCAATGTAATAAATTTTTTATTTTTCAACTTCAAAAAATTGCTTTTATAGTTTTTCCACACCATTAAACAGAAAAGATCTGAAGTAGGTTAATATGTTTTAAATGACATGGGCTGGACCTCTATATCAAAATAATTTTTAATGAGGTCGTTTTAGTGGTATTTCTTTTACATCAGCTTGGTGATGTTTGTGATAGAATTATGACATGCCGTTCGTGTGGTTTCGACTTTGAGAACTTGATTCGTCATATGCCCTGCCCTAGTTTAAAGACAAAGCATTGAATGTTTTTATTCTCTCATCCTTAACTTGCCCGAAATGTGACAGAGGGTGCCTAAAACGAAAAGATCAGATATTTAGGTGAAATAACCAATATTAACCTATTAGGTTAATTGAATGCCCGGTTAGGTCAACTATACGCCCTTGATGATTGGTTAAGTCGTGATATTTTCATTACTTTAAACGAAAATGACGAGAGCAAACTTTTTTAGTTAATTTTGAGGTGTTTTGTACGTTTCCTGCGGCAATGCGTCTTTTAGGAGATCTCGTAACATGAACATGTTAGGTTTATGTTTTATTGTAGAAATGTAGTCAAAAATACATTTTTCAAGTGTATTTTAGTGTGCTTTGTTCGAATATGACCTTCATTTCTTGTGCAAAGGAACAGAAATACAGTTGTCATTGCATGTCCCAAACACATATTTCTGTTCATTTGTACAAGAAATGAACAGAAATACAGTTGTCATTGCATTGCCCAAAGTGAGTGAGTGGCGGCGGCCCAGTGTTGCCACTGCTAGGTTTTTCCACCCAGATCTAGGTTTTTCAATGCCATACTGGGTTTATAGGTTTTTATTTTCAAATTTCTAGGAAATCTGGTTTTTTTTTTACTTTTTCTTTATTAATTTCTAATTTTTATATATCTTGTAAAATTCATGCATCGTGACACGAGATCTTGCAATCCCTATCAAATAACGTCATTTTCTTTCCCATGCGGTAATTCTTTATACTTAGTTTAAAATTACACGAAGTGCGCATGCTTTTGAAGCTAGCAGCTTTCTCTCTCTCTCTCGATGTTTCAAACATATGCAAGACCTTAATTCACGTGTAAATTACAGTTCTTCGAAACCGTATCCGTATCACTTTATTTTCATAGTCATATAGAAGAAAAGAAATGGTAATACACAGTGGCGGACCTACATTTTTGGGACCCTGAAGCTTGAACTGTTATGGGGGCCCCTTCGCAACCAGCAACAATAGGGCAAATGCACAAGCGAGACGAGTGCAGCCTGAATTGAGAATTCAGATGTCTTTTTATGGTTCCAATTGGCTCTAGCCTAAGGGCTGAGCTATAGAACTATTAAGCCGTGCACCAACGAAGGATTCGAGGATCCAGCTGCCAAAATGTAGACTATGAATAGATTCTGCCGAGCTCAGCAAGCCCATACAGCTGGGGGTTCGGGCGCTGGAAGCCCCCGAGAAAATTTTGAAATTTGACCAATTACAGGGGCATTTTGAGGCCATATTAAATGGATATTAGACAGGGTTGTGGAGTCGGAGTCGGAGTCGTGGAGTCGCACGTTTCAGGGCGGAGTCGTGGAGTCGCACGTTTCAGGGCGGAGTCGGAGTCGGTAAAAAACTTCCGACTCCGACTCCAATTTCTGTGTTCTGTGTCACCCTTAATTTCTAAATCCTAAATACTAACATTTAGGTTATTTAGTTTTTTTGGTCAATAAACCTTATTCATTGATAGCCCCTAGATTAAGTTTTTTTAATATTTTTTTTTTACATTTTCAGAATATACAATTAATATTTATTTAAATATAAAATATAAAATATAAAATTTCACACTTAGTGTGGTGGTGATGAAATGTCTTATTATTATGATAATTATAGCGTGAAACACTAGAGGAGTCGGAGTCGTATATTTAAAATGTGAGGAGTCGGAGTCGGATTTTTAGATTTTTTACAATGTGTGGAGTCGGAGTCGGAGTCGAATTTTTACAATGTGTGGAGTCGGAGTCGGAAAATTTTGGACCGACTCCACAACCCTGGCTATTAGAGCATATTCTAAGGTCAATATTAAGTACTTCAACCCATTGGCTTATGATTATATCACTAAAATAGCCTTATTTTAATAACAAACACTTAAAAAAACTCCATCGATTTTGTTGAAAAATTCACTCGGTAAAAAAAAAGTTGCTTCAGGGCCCCTCCTGGATTAGGGGCCCTGAAGCTTAAGCTTCATTAGTTTCATAGTAGATCCGCCACTGGACTAATACATATGTTCTAACTTTAACTAATTAACTGATATATGCAATTTTTGTTTCATTCACGTTACATATGAGAATTAATACATCGTTAAATTAACGAGCAAAGTTCCAACAATCTTGAGCGCAATTATTTTTCAGCCCACGAACGAAATTATCGTACTTCAGTATTTTTGGACGTTTGAGAGGGTTGGTCGGGTCACTCGCACGTTTGTGTGGTAACTGTGAACTATTTATATATTGTGATTTGTGTCGACTGAAGTTATTAAAGTGTTCGAATTTCAACCCTTCATCGGAATAATGGCTGATAGTACTCCGCCCCCAAAAAAAAGTAAGTGGTACACCCAAAGATTCAATAGTGCGTGGCTGAAAGATACTGAATTCAAAGACTGGTTAAAGCAAGATGTTGACAATCCAGACGCCAGCTATTGTATTTGTTGCCGCATTCAATTAAAAAATGCTAACAAATCAATGTTAATAGCTCATAAAAATACTATCAAGCATAAAAAAGCTTTTAATGATGCAAAGTCAAGCATTACATTGGATTCGTTTTTAGTGAAGAAATCAACTTCGCTTGATGAAAAAGTGGCGAAAGCAGAATTACTTATAGCAGGGTATTTCGCTGAACATCATGTTCCTTTTCTTCATGTAAATCATCTGATAGATGTCTGCAAAAATGCACTTCCTGACAGTGAGATAGCTAAAAATGTGAATATGAAGAAAACTAAGTTAACGTACATTATGCAAGACGGGATTGCATACCACGAAAAAAATGCAATTTCAGAAATATGCAGAAAACAAAAGTTTTCTTTATTAATTGATGAAAGTACCGACATATCAGTGACACACATTTTAGCAATAGTTGTACGCTATTTTGATTTGCAAGCGTGTGAGGTGAAAGATGCTCTTCTGGATGCTGTTACAGTGGAAGATGGTTCATCGCAGGGTCTTTATAACAATGTGAAATCTACTCTAACCCAACAAAATATTCCGTTGAGCAACATCCTGGGATTCGGTAGTGACAATTGCTCGACCATGATGGGTCGCAAGAGCGGCTTTCAAAAATTGTTGAAAGACGACATTCCGGCTGTATTTGTTATTGGTTGCATTTGTCACTCGTTTGCACTGTGTTCTAGCCATGCGGTGAAGGTTTTACCTTCATATCTTGAATCATTTCTCAAGGATTTGACGTCATACTTTGCTCGCAGCAGTAAACGTCTTAATGATTTTAAAATAATACAGAATGTTGTGGACACAAAGGAGAACTCCATTCCAAAGCTCTCTCAAACCAGATGGTTATCGCGTGAAAATGTCATAAAAGTTATATTGGAACAGTGGGATGCTCTATTGCTGTATTTTCAGTCAGAGTCGCGTGTAGACAAAACTGATGGAGCGAAAAGGATATACGAAACAATGATCAACAAAGGAACTAAACACGTGTTACTTTTTTTGGAATACATATTGAAGAAGGTAAATGCTATGAATATAGAGTTTCAATCGGAACACTTTCGATTGCATTTGTTGCATTCTATGATATCGTGTGAATATCGCAGTATCCTTAGTTGCTTTGTAAAAGAGGATGTTTTGATTTCAGCCAAATTGTCTGACATCGATCCTTGTGAAAAAAAAATCACAAAAGTCCGAATGAGCTTTACTTGGGTGGAAGAGCAATGCATTATCTAGCAGAAGAACCAATCATTGGTGACTCCGACAGATTTAAGAAAGATTGCCTTCAATTTCTTATTGAACTATGTGATCAAATAAAAACACGTTTTCCCCTCAATGAAAACGGAGTATTCGCCCTTCTGAAAATACTAGATCCAAATGTAGCGCAAGATGCCATAAAATCTCCACAGTCGATCGTGCCCCTAGCATCGAACTTTCCGTCAATTGCACCAGAGCGTACTCTAAATGAACTTGATGACGAATGGCGCTCATTTCGATACTGTAAAGACATTATGTTTTCAGGAAAAAGTATCCCTGATTTCTGGTATTCACTGCGAAATATAAAAGATGGGCTCGGTCATTCTAAATTTGAAAGGCTCTCAGAGTTTATGACCAATTTAACTATTTTACCACATTCTTCTGCCTGCGTGGAACGAATATTTTCTCAAGTAAATTGCACAAAGACGAAGTTCACAAATAGATTAAATGCAGATACCGTGACTGACCGTCTTCTAACGAAACAAGCAATCTCAAGAAATGGTTCATCATGCAATTCCTGGGACCCGAGCTCAGAATTAATCAAGGAAGTCATGGATGGTTCGTGTCACCGTAGATACACAAGTAGAATGAAATCGAAAAAAGAAGACCGTGAGCTAATGAACATTGAGGCAATGGATGAAGAGGATTAATATGTTACAGCATTACAACGTAAGTATTAAATTATTTATTTTTATATCATTTTAGGTATTATTTCCCGTTAAATTTTGAATTTCATTAATTTTTCATCATCTGGGTTTATTTTTGCTCATATGGGTTTTTATTGGTAAGTGATCTAGGTATTTTCTTTTAACGTGAGTGGCAACGCTGGCCCAAACACGTATTTCTGTTCATTTGTACAAGAAATGAAGGTTATATTTGAACAGAGT
Organism: Bathynomus jamesi; assembly: GCA_023014485.1. NCBI lineage: Eukaryota > Metazoa > Arthropoda > Malacostraca > Isopoda > Cirolanidae > Bathynomus > Bathynomus jamesi. The sequence goes on along the minus strand of JAJOZX010000054.1, from coordinate 2,023,859 downwards.
ACACCAAAATACACTAGAATCTAGAAAAATGTATTTTTTATTTCAACTTCAGGCCATATCATTTGCGACATAATTACCCTGAAGTATATTGTATCATATTAACCATTAGATTGATTATATATTTTAAGATAGAATTAAAAAGGGATCTAGTAAACATTAACCATCTAGTTCCTTGCTTCTCAAAGGATGACTATAGTAAATTTAGGTAGTTGTTAGGCTCAATAAAGTGGGATAATAAATTTGCCAATAAAAATGTTATCGAGATGTACGGTAGTCTAGATTCAAAGAAATTTTAGAGGATGTACAATGTAGGTGTATTCCTTTCAGAACTGTTAGGAATAACAAGATTAGGAAACCTTTGTGGTGGAATAAGGAGAGTGGCATAGCTAGGAGCGGAAGGACCCACGGCAAAATTTCACTGATGGGCCACCCTCAGGGATGGGGGTGGGATGGGGGCATCAGTGAAATTTGAAACTTTATAGTTAATTTGGAACCAAAATATGTAAAGCCTATTACATTTCTCTAATTAATATTTTTTCTTTCTTTCTTTAATTTACCGCCGATTCGTACCTAGTGAAAGTGGTACATATCTCGGGAAGGCAGTGGGTGGGTGGTGTTACTGAGTTGGGGACGGTAGACTAGGGGGGTGAGTAAAGTTCAGTTGCTGGATAGTGGGTAGGAGGGGTATGGTCTTAGACACGATGAAGCAGATGGGAATGAGTGAGGGAAATGAAAATCGCTTCCGCTGAAAAATGGGGGCCTTCTGTGAGTATGGATTGTGGACGCACGGGTATGAGAATTTTGGGCAAGAGAGGGAAACACCTGCGACGAAGAGCGGACAGGTTTGGGCATTCGACCAGGAGATGTACGACAGTGATAGGGGTATGGCAGGTAGGGCAGAGTGGGGCTGGCAATTTAGCCCTAAGGTGACCATGAGTAATGCGTGTGTGTCCTAGGTGGAGACGGGCTAGAATCACTTCTTTATGGCGGGACTGGTGGAATAAGGAGGCCCAGTATCCTAATTGCGGTTTGATCTTGAGTTTGTTTTGTGTGGCCTGGTCCCATTCCCGTTGCCAGATGGAGCAGAAGTGGGAGCGGAGAGTCGGGAAGAAGTCGGAGAAAGGGAGGGGCCGGGGGTAGGCCGGCAGTAAGCAGGCCGTCTTTGCCGTGCGGTCCGCCGCCTCGTTACCCTGGATGCCGACATGTGCCAGGACCCAGCAGAAGGCAATTATCTTGTGTTGAAGGCTGTTAAAAAGTGGAAGGTTTGCTGGATGGTACACACGAGCGGATGAGGGGGTCAAATCTCTCTAGGGAGAGAAGTGCGCTTTGAGAATCTGAATAAATGACGAAGGAGCTGAGAGAGTGGGTGCGCACAATGTCGAGGGCCTCCATAATCGCAAAGAGTTCTGCCGAGAAAGTCGAGGCCTCGCAGGGCAGGCTGACGCCTCGAGAAAGCGGCTGAGCCAATATTATCGCTCAGGCGGCCGTACCAACCTTCGAGCGGGAACCATCTGTATAAATGGGGAGAGTGTCCGGGTGTTGGGTTGTGTATTCTCGGAAGTGACCTGTATACCATAGTGGTCGTAGTAGTCTTTGGTAGGGCACACAGGTCCCTGCAAAACTTGATAGGGGTGAGGAGCCAGTGGTGGGGTAGATGCTGTATGAACTGGAGATAACTGAGGGGGCGAGCATATTGGAAAAGTCCAGGAAAGAGCGGACCGCTTCAGTGAAGTACCAGCTCCGTCCCTGGGGTGGGAGTTCAGAAATCGCCGCTCATAGAAGCGAAGAGGGTAGTCTCTGTGCACGGAAGTATGTCCTCATGAGGAGCAGACCCCGTCGGAGGGCGAGAGAGAGGTAACTCAATCCACTTGGAGGCTGGAGGCTGGGGAAGAGCGGAAGGCACCGGTAGCGAGACGGAGGCCCCTATTAAGGACCGGGTCTAAGATACGGAAGCAGACGTTAGAGGCTGAACCGTATACTGCACTGCTTTCGTCCAGCTTCGACTACACCATGGAAGTGTAAAGGCGAAGGAGAGAGCATCGATCTGCGCCCCATGTGGTGTGGGAGACGTGATCTAGGAGAGCAAGGGGACGTTGGAGGGATTGCTTCAGGTGTTTGAGATGGGGAACCCAGTTGAGCCATTCACGCCCAGAAATCGCGTGGAGGGTACCACATCAAGAGGATTGCCCTATAACGTGACGGAGGGAACCGGAAGGGTTGAGGATCTTCTGCTGAATAGCATATACTTGGACTTGGAGGTGGAGAGGCTGAACCCCACCGACGTCGCCCACCTTTCTACCCGATAGATGGCGAGCTGAATTTGCCGTTGAAGTACGGACGGCTCCCACCCTGCAAAGTAGATCGCAAGGTCATCCACGTAGATGGAAGAACGGATGGTGGGTGGAAGGCATTTTGAGACTGTGTTCATGACGATGGAAAAGCATAGAACAATGAGGATGCTCCCCTGTGGGACCCCGTCCTCCTGCACGAAGGTGTCTGAGAGGACTGAGCCCACCCGAACTTTAAAGGTTCGGGAGGAAAGGAAGCCCGTAATGAAAGTCGGCATGGCTCTGACGAGACGTAGATTTTGGAGCTGACTAAGGATTATTGTCTGACGGGTGGTGTCGTAGGTCTTCTATATGTCAAAAAAATTGATAGGACGAACTGTCTACTGTCGACGGCATTCTCTATGTCTCGGCTGAGGAGCAGGAGAGGATCAGTGGTGGAACGAAATTGTCTGAAGCCAGACTGGTAGCCGGGAAGGAATTACTATTTTCAAAGAAGAACGATAGTCGCGTAGCGACCGTTTTTTCGAAGATTTGCAGGCACAACACGTTAGGGCGATTGGTCTGTAGTTTGTGGGATCGAGGGAATCTTTGCCGGGTTTGAGGATAGGGATTACGTGGGCCTCCCTCCATCGGGAGGGGAAGGCGCCCTCTATCCATATGCGGTTGTATAGGTCTAGTAGGAAAATTTGTAAGGTGGGGTGGATGTGTTGGATCATACTGTACGTGTACGGGATACCGTCCGGGCCGGGACAAGGGGATCGTTAAGAGGCCAGTGCCGCCTGGTCTGTAGTTCACGCATGGTGAACAACCTGTTGTAGGTGCTGTCTAGGAACGGTGAAGAGGAGCTATTTTTAGGGGTGGGTATGAGGGAACTAACTGCGGAGGAAGAAACGGCGGCGAAGGTAGAAGCTAGGTGGTTTGCCACCGATTTGGGCTTGTATAGGAGTCCATCGTTAGTCCGGAGGACCGGGGCCTGGGAGGGGACATATCGTCTCTCAACACTCCGTACCTTCTTCCAGATGGTAGCCGAAGGTGTGATGGTGGTGAAGCTGGATACAAAGGCACACCAAGAAGCTCGGCGCGCTGTCTTCATTGTACGGCGGGCGTACGGCCTCCATGCTCCGTACACCGTAGTCTGACTCTGGGGTCCACCAAGGTACTCATCGGGTGCCGGAGTAGGCGGAGGATCGTGGGATGTTAGTGCATACAGCCGCTACAACGATTGACTCGAAGTATGCGATGCACTCGTCGGAAGATGGGAAGTGGGCAGTCGTAAGGGTTGTATATGTATCGTCGTGGAAGCGGGACCAATTAGCTTTGGCATAATCCATTTCTCCGGTATCCGAACGGTTTGGTCGGGCCAATTGAGCGTAAGTTGAACAGGGAAATGGTCACTTCTATAGTCCTCTTGGAGGACTGGCCATGTGAAATCTAGGAGGGCATCGGTCGAAGCGAATGACAGGTCTATACAGGATGGAGTGCAGTTGGTGGCATGGTAGAACGTAGGAGAGCCATCATTAAGGCACTCGAAGGAGAGCTCGGTCATGATAGTAATCAGGGTCAGTGCCATATAGGTGGAGTGCGTGTCTCCCCACAAGGGGTGGCGGCTATTGAAATCGCCCAGTAATAGAAAGGGCCTGTGGAGTTGTTGTACCACCTCCACCAGGTCATCGCGGGAGACTTGAGTGTGTGGAGGGAGGTATATTGAACGGAGCACCGACAATTCAGCGCAGGACAATTCAGCGCCGACAATTCAGCGCAAAGACAATTCAGCGCAAGACAATTCAGCGCCGACAATTCAGCGCAAGTCAGTACAGTTAAAAGTTTAGTTAAAAATAATAAAAATAAATCGCAATAAATAAAAAAGAAAAATTTGTATATTTATATATATGCTAAATTGGGTCTGTATCGAAGGAGTGACATTTCAAAGGAGTGACATAACAAAGGAGTGACATAAATACCGTAACGAAGGAGTGACATAACGAAGGAGTGACAAATCGGAGATAAAATTCAAAGGAGTATAATTATTAAAATTTTATTTAAAAAAACAAAATTTGTTAGAATTGTTAAAATCAAGATTTTATTTCAAAAACTAGAAACCTAACCTAACCTTACCTAACCTAACCTAACCTAACCTAACAGTTGCAAGCCTCTCTTCCCTCTGGGTTTGTTCTTTCTTCTTCTTTGTTGGTATTTTCGCGCTGAATTGTCTTGCGCTGAATTGTCTTTGCGCTGAATTGTCTTGCGCTGAATTGTCGGCGCTGAATTGTCGGGTCACGATATTGAACAGACGGTGTACTGTCTATCCAGGGAAAGCCGGATAGCAATAACTTGTAACGGGGATCGGATAGAGAGATTGTGGAAGGGGACTGCGTGGTGTATGAAAATGGCAGCCCCCCTTCAAGTGCAGGTAGGAGACGGGGTGATGATGTAGGAATAACCAGTAGGGCAGGGCATGGGCCCAGTGGCGTAGCTAGAGTTTGTGCCGCCCGGGGCGGTCCTTGAGTTTGCCGCCCCCCTGAAACACAACACAATACACATAACAAACATATTTAAACAAAAAGTGAAAACGACGTATAGAAAAAAAACCTGTGAAAAATATTAGGACATGTTTACTTCTGAAGTAAAAAAATTAACTACAACATTCTACACAGTTATTTTTCTTGCTTTTCTGTTAGCAAAATCTTCGATGACATTGTCGAAGTCTATTTCGTCTGTCAATTGTTGTTCTATAGACAGTATGGCAAGATTTCTCAACCGCAAGGTGCTCATAGTAGATCTTAGGTAATTCTTTATCAGTTTTAGTTTAGAAAAACTCCTCTCACAGCTAGCAACACTAACAGCAATTGTGAGAAAAATCCGCAGCAGTATTACAATATTTGGAACCGAGTTACCAAGATTATACTTTACAACTAATACCAGCATATTAGTTTTGATATTGATTATTTATAAATATTAAACGTATATTTATAGATTATAACGTATTTACAGAACTTTATGGGTTATTTCCCTTTTTAATGAAATAAATGCATTTATACCAATTCTATTATTAATTAAGCACAACTAAGCGCTTAAATAGGTATGATGGTCAATAAGGCCATCTTCAAGGGAACACAATCCTTACCATTGTCGGAAATTAACGAAGTAAGCAGTGTTTTCGTGGAAAAATAAAATTGTCTGGCGTCTTGTATCCTTCTACTGTCCCGACATAAAAAAAAACCTTTTTTTTTCATTGCAGTAGACCAAAAGTGCCGCCCCTCAAAAAGTGCCGCCCGGGGCGGACCGCCCCCTCCGCCCCCCTATAGCTACGCTAGTGCATGGGCCTGGTCCCCAGGATTAGCTCCTGGAGACAGACACTCACTGGACGGGAAGTGGCAATCAATGAATTAAGGCCTTCGTAGTTCGCGAATATTCCTCTGCAGTTCCAGTGCACTATTGTAGTTTTCGGAGGATCCATTATTTGATGATGGGAGATGGGTAAAGGTGTAGGTGCTAGGAAGTTGGAGTGTGAAGGGAGATCTGGGGTTTGCGAAGGCGAAGGATGGGTCAGGAGCATGGCTGGCTATCTGCCGTTCACCAGAGAAGGAATCGGTCGGCCAGTCGACCTCCGTGGAGATTGCGGGATCGAGTCGGCCGAGCGAGACTGGAGGCGTGGATCACGGCAGCTAGAAGAACGTCGTGGGCTCAGAGGGTAAGAAGTTTCTTGGTGGGCTTCTCTGTTCTGGCCAGGAGGGGGCGTTTTATTTTCCAAAGTGGCACCTCTCCGCCTGTCTGGGGTCTCACGGCGGACCCTGGGTGGCGATAGGGGGTATCAGAAGGACCGGGCAGGTGGGAAGGATGACGTGCTCAGGGTGTATAACAGGGAGAGGGTCGGGGATGTTGGGGGACAGGTACTGTAGGGGTGGAAGGAGATGAACCAGAGTGTTCTCGTGGAGGGGTGGAAAAAATGGCACCAGGAGGCAAGGGCAAATCCATAAGGCTCATGGGTGCGGCCGAGCTCCCCTCGGCCACACCATGTAGCTGCGCCAGAACCGCATCCACTGGATCCTTGGGGGAGAGGATGTTGTCTAGATTGGATCTCGTCGTGGGGGGAGGGTCATTTAATTCGGCAACTATTGTCAGAGTCTGTGGGGGTAGATTGGTGGGACTTCTACAGTGGGGTGATATGGTCCGCTTAGACGAAGTGGGCGGTGTGAGGGTCCGAGCCGTCTTCTTAGATCTAGGGGAAGAGGGCGAAACATGTTGAAAGGCCGGAGGGTCTTTCGACTCGCTCCGGCGATTCTGCCTCGTCGGCTTACCCCGAGCGTTAGGTTCGGGTGTGTGCAGGGAGGGCTGGGTTCGAGGTGGATTGGGCCTGCGTGTCCTGGTCCCAAACTCCTGAGGAATATGTGGCAGGTGAGGTGTGTGAAGAGAAGGGATGGTGGGGGGACAGGAGGTCGTCGGGTCCTGCGAGGACTCTCTTTGGGAGGGATGGGAAGCAGTGGTCGAGAGGGGTTTGAGCGGCAGACCAGGGCTTCGTGCCGAGAGGACAGAGCCAAGGGCAGCGGCGTAAGATATCCCCGGCCTCACCTCCCGACTCCGCACCCTGTCTCGCGCCTCTCGGAGGCTAAGGAAGTCCGCTACCTGCACGCCTCAGACCTCCTTCTCGAACCTGAAGATCAGGCATTCTCGGGATGAAGAGGGGTGTGCGCCTTCACAATTGGAGCATTAGGGTGTGTTGTCACACTGTGTTGGGCCACTTGTCTGTTTGAGCGATTTGTCCGCAACGAACACACAGTTGGTGCGGCTGCCGGCAAACTGAGCTAACGTGTCCAATCTTGTTGCATTTAAAGCAACGGGTCAGGTCTGGGATGTATGGGCGGACAGCAAACTCGCATGACGTGCGGTCTCCCATACCCCATACAATACGGTCGGGAGGGAGTAAGGTATTGAAGGTAAGAAGTAGGCGCCGGGTGGGGGAGGAGGTGCCTCCCTGTCGGGATGTGATGCGATGGATCTTAGTGACACCCTGGGGTGCGAGGTCCTCCAAGAGCTCGTTCACTGTGATCGATAATAGGCGGGTGGCGTAAATAGTGCCCTAACTCTGGTTCAGGCGAGGGTGTGGGGAGAAGGACACCGAGCATCCAAGGACCTCAGTGAGGGAGAGTAGGGCTTTCGTTTCTGCGTCTGAGCGTGATTTTTTTGAGGAGGGAACCATCCCTCGGATCGCCTGAAACGTTCGTTCAGAGTTGGTCGGAAGGGAACCAGAGGTAGGCCAGATCACGAGGAATTTATGGATACTTGGAAGTGATAGGGAGACTGTAGAATCGAAGTGGACTGGGATATCCAATGGTCGATAGGATGGACGTGAATGCCGACTTCCCCGTCCTCCGCGGGGCTCTCTCCGTGGGGAGACGGGCCGACGGTGGGTGAAGGGGGGCATACGGGAAGAGTAAGAAGCCGGGTTTCGAAGGCATGTCTTGGGCAGAACCTTACTTGCCCGAAGGTAGCTGAGGTGGGCAGGGGCGACAACCCTGCTCCAGAGGGTGTATGTCCAAGGGCATGTTCAAGGGACAGGCTGGGGTCGGTAACGGAAGAGGAGCGTGCAAGTGTTCCGCTGCTGGAGGAGGGAGCGACCTCCTCAAGACGTGGTCTTCCAGTGGTAGAGGACTGGGGGGCCTGGTTGCCCACCACCCGAGTTCTAGGACAAGAAGTAGCAGTTTCCATACGTTATTGATTTTGTAGAACACGGACCCAGGGGACGCGAGAAACTGCCTACCAGTGAGAAAGGGAGGCCGAGCGCAAACTGCAGGGGGCGGGGTACCTCGTCCCCAGGGGGACACACCGTCGGTTTAAAAACTGGGCCCCGTGATGCGAAAGTTTGCCTCCAAACGGCGCAAAGACCCCAGCCCCTCCCCAATCCCACCAACCCGGACACCCAACCATCCAACACAGTGACGCTCTAAGGGCGTCACCTCCGGAGGACAGCACTGGAGACCTGTACTGGGAGCCAAAGACTTTAGTGGCACTTAGCCCGTCTCCCCAGTAGCCTGTCCAGCATGGATGACCCTTCCGGGGGCTAAGCCCCCGCCGACGTAGCCCACAGGGTCAACACGGGAGTCCACCCACCACGACAAGGTGGCCACAGTTCGGGGGTCTAATTAATATATATGGAATATATATAGAGTATATATTTCAAAACATGATATCAGTATCAGCAAAAGTGAACAGAGGAGAGTTTGAGACTGGTTTACACGAAATTTATGGATATAATAATATAGAAAGAATATCTTTAAAAATCTTTCTTCCTTGCTTTCACCTCTGTAAAATGAGATAGTTTCTTTCATGGAGTTGCTGGAAATAGAAAAATAAATAGAAAAATATTTTTTAATTTCGTTTTTTCTATATTTTGAAGAATATAAACTAGGTCTTTCAGGCCCCTAGGCTCATGGCATTTTGCCACCAATGCCACCCTATTGCTACACCACTGAATGGGGAAATAGCTAAAAGGGCATTCAGGGAATTTAAAGGCAGCACTTGATAGCATTTTGGACTTGGATAATTATAGGCAGTTAAGAAATAAGCTAAATAGTTTGATTTGGAAGAGCAAAAGGCAAAGTGAAATAAATCCAGCTGGAAATAGCAATAAAAATCCAAAGAAATTCTTTAACATTTATAAATATAATAATATAATAGGATTGGCATAATAGAACATGATGATAGAATGTTTGAAAAAGATCTGGATATTGTTGGTATTTTTAATGATTAATTTAGCCGTTTCTACTGAAGAAAATTTTAATAACTTTGATTTTAATTCTTTAGATTTTGTAAATTCAGGCATTCTTGATCATATTCATATAAGGAAGGATAGGCCTTTTTTCGGTATTTCCCCGCAATTTTTTTTATTTTTCTGTTATTGTATATATCTCTTTTTCAGTATTTCCCCACTAACTAATGAAAACATCACTACAACCTAACCAATCATCAAGGGTGTGCACTCGCTGTGCAACACTGGGCAACCAAACTTATCCCTAACCAAAGAAGATTGGAATACAGGGAAAGATTAGAGAAACTAGGTATGTTTAGTTTTGAGAGACGTTGTATGAGGGTAAATATGATACAGATGTTAAAAATGTTTCCAGGTTTGGACAATTTAGATCCACACAACTTTTTCTCACTTGAGGCTAATGGGATAACTCATGGGCATAATAAGAAAATTAGAAAACAGACTTGGAGACTTGATCTACAAAAAATACTTTTTCAGTCATTCAATAACTTAGACTTTTTGAATGACTTGCCATATGTAGCAAACAGTAGTTCATTAGTTAATTTTTTGAACAATTTGGAGACCTTCATGAATGAAAGAGATAGTTTGTAGATTGTAAATAGTGTATATTCTTAGCTTAAGTTATGTAGGCTACTTTGGTTGTAGTAAATAGTTGTAAGGGGTTCCAAAAAACCTTAGCCCCCCCCCGATTTGCAGCTTACATGTTTACTTATATCGAAATAGTTTCTAGTGATTATAAAAATATATAAAATTCTTTATTTATTGCAGGTATTAAAATTACTCTAGCTGATAAAGTGATAATATAATGGCTTCTCAATTAATTGGTGATTCGGAGAGGCAACGTGTGATAGATTGCATACGAGCAATAACATTTCGGGAAGCTCGTGATGCTGGAGCCACCTTTATAACACGTTCATGGGTTGCCAAAAAGTTGCGAAGAAGTGAGGACTTCGTCAAAAGAAATTGGAATAAAACTTTGGATGAATGTGAAATGGATACAACCAAATCTGGGCGCTCAAATTTGCCACTCTCTCAGGAAACAAAGGACATCATTGAAAGCGGTACGCGTAAGCGGAAAAACAGCTGTGCTAAACTTTCTAGAGAGATCGAAGTGTTGAGAGGAAAGATCGTTAGTGGGGAGATCATTCGACTGTACCGTCATAGGCAAGGTTTAAAGCCTTGGCATGAACTTCCAAAGCCAAGAAAAACTCAACTTAACATCGATGACAGAATGTGGTTTGCCCATTATCTTGAAGATTGGGATGTGGATGTTTCATGCATTTAGCTATCTCCGATGAATTTTTTGTTTACGTAACACGTCGGCCTAACTACCAAAATTATCGAGTGTGGGCCACAACACCAGATGAAATCGATGACAATGAACATTATCGCGAATTATTAAAAAGTCCAGACAGTGTTGGTGTGTTTGTTTTGTTCACTGCAAAGAAGCTCATGTGGGTGCTGAAGCCAAATGGTCAGAGTTGGGATGGACAGTATTTTCGTGATATTATTCTATCCCAGCATGTCATTCCTTTTCTAAGAAACCGAAACAATGTTATGGATGTCGATCAGGTCACACTTCTGTACGACAAGGCCCCCTGCTTTAAGGCATTAGCCACTCAACAGTTGTTGCGGAACCATGAGATTGATTTCTTTGGAAATGAAGAATGGCCAGGAAATTCTCCTGACCTGAACGTCTGTGAACACATTGGATCAGTTATAAAGGACAAGGTTGAATGTCTCTTGTTTCAAGAACCTGCAGCAAATCGATTTTCGAAGGATACAATGACTCAACACATTGAAACTGTTTTAGCAAATTTGCGTAACGATCAAGATCTATTCACGTCACTTTTGGCAAGCTACCCAAAGCGAATTCAAACTGTCTTGGAAGCCAATGGCGGGAACACCAAGTTTTAATTGTTTCTCATTAAATGCAGGATTAAATTCTCTTTTGTAAAGTATGTTTAGTTTTACTGTACCTCTAATGGTTTAGGCCATGGGCGGGGGGCTAAGGTTTATTGGAGGCCCGTATGTTAATTAGCCGACTTAAGATTGAGATTTTGCAAGATTTTATTATTATTATTATAAAATATAGTTCATAACTTGGATAACCTCGATAGGCCCAGTAGCTTCCTGTTTTCCAAGTGAAATATAATGTATCTGCCAACTATTCAAGCCATATTGAATACCAAAATAGAGAGAAAATTTATTACAAAATGTAATGCAGGAGCGTTTTGAAACATACATCAGTGTGCATAAGTGACGTCACCAGATGACCTTTTTGCCTGTAAACAAGGCATTCGACAGATGGCGCCCCCGTTTATCCTGTAGCTGATGTTACAGTGTCGTGGCTTCTTGAAGTATGGAGAACATCATTACAAAATAAAACAAAAACAAAACATCTTTATTGTGGATCATTCACAATCCATAGCCACTTAACCTAATATACAAATACAATCTTACGTATACACTGAACTAATAAAAAAATAAGGCCAACATAGCCACTTTACCTAGCATACCGGCATACTGTTTGATTAATTAATTCCATGAGACATCTTATAACACTTATGACACTTATTATAACATAGCTACTTATTATAACACAACTTAATATGCATATATAATCTTTGCTACATTACAAACATAAGGTATTGTAAACCAGCAGTTGTCTGAACCAAGACTGCCATATACAGTAGGTGAGAGGTACACAGTATCTGAAGATAGGACATTGTACAATAACACATTGGAGCTGTTTTGGACCCTAGTAATGAAATTATATATATTCTTCCAGATTAACATTTGGCTGGTAGGTAGGTTACGTGTAGTAAACATAAAACTGGCACTGCACCATTTTGGTTCTCTACATAGCATTCGAAAAATATTATTATAAACAACAGAGAGTTTATTCATAACAGTTTTTGTATAGTTCTACCATAGGTGGGATGTATACAATGCAGTACAGTAAGTTCCAAAAAGATAAGTTTTAAATGATTCTGAAACCATACCAAATTTCCTTACTAGCCTGTTACCTTGTACAGTGCTTACAAGAAGTCTCGCGCCTCTGTCTCGTCCCAAGCTAGTCTGTTAGGTATAAAATGGGCGGTCCTTATGGCAGCGGAGGTGTGTTCGGATTGGTGCACATAATTGCTCTAACCCCATCAATGACGTCCACACTATCATTGTGTTGATCACTCTATCTATTTATATATAGAGACACAGTGGCGGTCCTAGCTTACATGACGCCCTGGGCGAACCTCACCTTCAGCGCCCCCCCCCCTGTTCGCCAACACACACACATTCGAATCCCCCAAAAATAAAGGACAGACATAACTCTTTCACAAAATAACTTTTTATTGGACTAATTGTTGGAACTTCAGAACCAAAACAAAGACTCAAATTTCTGAATTTTACAAATCCTTCATCACGTAAATAGAATAACTCACTTAAGAGAATGTAATTATGATACTATGAACAGGAAAAATACAAATTAAATTGCACAACTGCCATAAATAAACTAGAGAATCAAATTTCTAAATTGTACAAATGCTCTATCACATAAATAGAATAAGACACTTAAGAGAGGGTAATTATTATGCTACACTTTGAACAAGAAACAAAATAAATTGCACCACAGCACAACTGCCATCTAAAGCCTGACTCTTCTTACCTTCCTTGATGCAAAGTCATTGATCTTTTATTATTTATTTTATTTTATTTTTATTTTTATTTATTTCTTTATTTATTTATTCTTATTTTTATTTTTATTTTTTTGCAGGCGCTCATGCCGCCCCTCCACAAATGCCGCCCTGTGCGGCTGCCCATATTGCCCATATGAGGAACCGCCACTGTAGAGACATACTGTATATAGATATATATAGAGTATGCTGGGGATAACGTGTCTCAGTCCCAGCTATGGTAGTTGTCTTACAATTAACAGTCCCAAGTGCAAGTTACGTTAACACCTCCACATAAACTACCCTGGACTAAAATAACATACGTGAAGCCTTTACCCTCAAACCATTTAAAAGGTGCGATTTAAAAGCTCTCTCTCTCTCTCTCTCTCTCTCTCTCTCTCTCTCTCTCTCTCTCTCTCTCTCTCTCTCTGATCACACCGCATGGCAATGTATCCATATAACGTTAATAATAACCGAAACTGGAGAAAATATACTCTCTGCCTTCCGCTCTACTCCAAATCCTTTTCTCTTAGTGACCTCTTAATACAAACTAATCTATCATACTTTGCGACTTTTTAACTCTGGTAGGATTCAATTCCATTCCTATAGTGTAAGAGATACTGAAATTCATGTGTGTATTATGCCATATGATGTGCGTAATAAATAATAATTTTTAAATAGTTGGAGCGTTCAAGGTCATCTGTAATAATCTATAGACTACCCCTGAAGCCCACTCTCAACACTTAGATTCCTCTAAGACACAGGCGTCTTCAAGTAACATGAATGCGTAGAGATCTAAGGTGTTAGATTCCATATTATATAATTTATGTGCTAGGTTTAAGAACGCTGGCATTGAAGGATGGAAGGAAGGGACAGTAAAAGCGATAATAGGTTTAATGAAGGAAGTGGAATGAGGATGGAGGTAAGCGTTGCTATGTCGAAGGAAACGGGGTTGGGTGGGGAATTACGAAGGGAGGAGGAAATGCTAAACACAAACTCAAATATTTATTTTAATGCCCTAGACCTAGAAAGACAAAGAGCAAAATACCTTAAACTAACAATGAATTGACAGAAACAGAAGAGTCTGGTCTTAGACGCACTGATAGGTTTAACGTATGTGGCTAGAGGCCGCCACTCAGAATTACCACTACTACCTAAGTCATAATAAGGTTATTTACTATGACAGAGTAGTCATGAGTAGTTATGGAAATAAAATATGATTATACTATATTCAGTTGGGATATAAACTATTGCTGACAATCTTTGGATCCTTGGCTTTTAAGACGAATTTTTTCTGCATATGTTCAACAAAATAGGAAATTGGCTGATTATATTATTACCATTCGAAGGGTTGGTACCCTTCACAACCGAAATCAATTTCAGAAGGGATGCATGGTATCCTCATTTCCTTTATCGTCCCAGCACGCTTCACATAAGCCATTTACACAAAGATGGAAAGGCCGTCTGTGCACCACGAGACGACCCAGGCAATGCGGGGAGCAATGATGACATTGCATGAATATGGTGTGCCAATAAGAGAAATATCAAGACGACTAGACGTTCATCGAAGCACTGTGGAACGGTGGATTCATCGGTATGAAGCAGAAAACTCAATCGCTACTTTGCCGAGGTCTGGTCCTCCGCGTTCAACATCTCAAGAGGAAGATGCTGCGATTGTTAATCATGCCAGAGAGCATCCGTTTGTTCCAGCGACGCATATTTACAGACACCTGAACCTTCGTTGTAGCGCAAATACAGTGAACAACAGACTTCACGAGGCAGGGTATTTTTCTCGTCGTCCAGCTATAAAACCTGCATTGACGATTGAGCATAAAGAGGCGCGGGTGGGATTTGCCTTGCAATACTTGCCGCAGGAGGAAGAATTCTGGAGAAAAGTTGTGTACTGTGACGAAAAAACATTTTCAACAGATAGTCATGGTTCCCTGCATTGTTGGAGGCAGCGCGGAAAACGCTATGAAGAAGGAAATGTTTTCCCGAGCAAACGTAGTGGTCACATCAATCTCGGTGTGTGGGGCTGGATGTCTGGCTATGGTGTCGGAGAATTGACTCAAGTAGATGGACGCTTTACTGGACAGCAATATTGCCAGATACTGGAAGAGGTGCTGCTACCCAGTGTTCGTGCGTATCTGGTTCCAGCACCGGAACCATTTTACTTAATGGAAGATAACAGTCCCATTCATAGGAGTAACGTTGTGAGAGCGTGGTACGAAGATCACCCAGAGATTATTAATCTAATTCTTCCACCACGTTCTCCTGATTTGAATCCGATTGAAAACCTTTGGGCAATAATGATTAACGAATGGGAGCAACGCAATTAAATAACATTTGAAGCACTTTTAGCTCACACGAGGAATAGTTGGGAGAGCTTACGCCGAACACCAAACATTCCCTACAATCTGACCTCTTCTATGCCGCAACGATTGCAAGAAATTATTGATGCTGGAGGAAGCTATACGAAATACTGATGTTAAAGCCATGACGTAAATGTGTATCGAATATATATTTATGTTAATATAGAATTTTATTATATTTTTATGTTTGACACCTATAAAAGTATATATTGTGACCATGAAAGAACTTTACTTATCCTTAGTTAGAATCTTTTCTTGCAATGTCTACGCTTGTGGAGATGATAATATGTGCATTGTTGAAACAAACTATGAGAAGGTAATAGTTTCAGGAAAAAAATAAAAACTGGCAACATCGAGGTCATCACATGTTTATGGGAATTGTCATATGATATGCTACCAATAAACTCTTATATACTACTATATACAGTATACTATATTACATAATAATTACGATGAACAAATCAAATGCAAATTTCTCTGATTCACGGCCCACCAGTCTTGCTTTAGACTAATGACTTTCATAAGATGGAATAGGTTTAACATAGTTCGTTTAATAGGTTACCACTTAAAACAATGGATAAACTATCTATTAGTGAGACGACCGTGACTTCCTCGAAATGCGAGCGCGTGAGAGGTTCACTGAGGAATTTGGTCATTAGATTCTTCACGTAGGATATATATCACAAACAACAATATTGACAACAATTCCCAACAATTACTTAATATCAGTAATTGCATTTGAGCAAATAATTTAGACCTGCGTCAAAATAACTTAGGTATCATGCCATGATTTGGGATATTTGCCGAATTAGTCGTTCTCTATAGTCTACAGTCACTCTACAGTATATATTGAGACGGTATAATGTAATGCCCAGCTAATATTATGATGACTAGGATTGCTCCATAACCATCCCAACATCCCGAAACTTGCTCCATTCTGCTTCTTAATCATTTGTATTGTAAACACTAAAATGTAGCAGAAGTGACGTAATAATGGACGTCATTGATTGTGTTAGAGCAGTTATGTGCACCAATCCGAACACACCTCCGCTGCCATAAGGACCGCCCATTTTATACCTAACAGACTAGCTTGGGACGAGACAGAAGCGTGAAACTTCTTGTAAGCACTGTACATACAGCTTCTTACGTTGCCTCTCAATATCAAGTTCATCTCGCAGCTCGTAAGTAATTACATGACTGTGGCGGTAGAGGAGAGCCAACATATATTACAACGCTTTATTGGGGACAACGCTTTATTATAATGCTTTACTATAATGCTCTATTATAATGTTTTGCTAAATGCTTTATTATAATGCTTTATTCAACTGAAAGAACACAACATACATATCTGCAACAAACAAAAAGGAAATTAGTACATATGACAGTACCAAGGCTAGTACATATAAAGATAAAGTTAAGTATATAATAGATATGTATAATACATTCGTACACAATTACCACATTCTTCCTCCCTATAATTGAAATTCACAGTATTTATTTGAAAATTTAGAATCTATAAATTTAAACGGTTGGGTGGAGTGAACGGCGAGGCTCTGCATCCAGTGGCACAGCATGGGTAACTACCGGTTGATGTTCGGAATTAGACACACCAGAAGTCGGGTTCACTGCAGAGGCGTCCGGTAATGTCTCCAATCGACGGGTTTCTGGCGCAGGTTCATCTGAAGTACTTCCGATGGGTGATTGCAATGTATCACCTAAAACAGGTGACTGAATCTGTAGATCATTTTCTAATGTTGTTCCAGCAGGAGCTAGATCGCGTAGGGACACTGTAGTTTGTTTTCCATTTGGTAATAGGATGTGGGCATATTGAGGGTTTGCCTCCAACACATCCACCTCTTCAACTAATGGGTCATATTTCGACTGCCTGATATGACGTCTCAGCAATGGTTTGCCAGGTTGGAAGCGATGTGCCGCTTGTAGAACGCCGCGTGAAGTTAAATAGGCATTCATGAGGGGTCTGATTCATCGTGGTACAAAGTAGTGAGCGAATGGAATGCAATGCGTCGGGTAGCACCGATTCCTAACGTTCGACGGGCATGTTCCTCGATTTTAAGGTTAAGGTAATAGTTTTCCATACTATGCTGTTAACATACCGTTCGCACTGGCCGTTACCATGTGGATTATACGAAGTTGTGCGACTTACTGCGAACCACGGCTTGTCAAGAAATGATGTAACTCATCAGACATGAATGCAGAACCTCGATCAGAGTGGACAAATACTGGCATGCCAAACAATGAGAATAGTTGACACAAACACCTAATAATTGTTGAAGCTGATGTATCTGTGTAAGGAAATACAAATGGAAACCTGGAATATTCGTTGATAATTACGAGTATGTATCGGTTGCGAGGGGTAGATGGCAGAGGGCCTTTAAATTCGACGCTTAGGGGTGGTTGATGAAATCTGGGTTTGCATTCAGCGCAGACGGGGCATGATGCTATTAGCTTCCTTATATCGTCAGTTGAACACGGCAAGTTTCGAGAGCGAATAAAGTACATCATTCTCGTAACGCCAGGGTGGCACAGATCATTATGAAGTTTATTTAGGTTCTCCCAAGGAACAGTGGAGCAGATCATACGAGAGAAGGCATCCGCAGGCACATTCTCTCTTCCCGGCCGATAGATGATGTCGAATGAGTAGCACGATAAATCCAAACGCCACCTCTGAATCTTGTCATTCTTAATTTTATTGCTTTGCTTCGCGTTGAACATAAATGCAACCGATTGCTGGTCTGTAATTAGCGTGAAATGTCTTACAGCCAAGTAGTGCCGCCATTTTCGAACAACTTCCACAATCACATATGCCTCCTTCTCTATAGCTGAGTGCTTCTGTTCACTGGAGTTGAGTGGTCGAGAAAAGAATACCACTGGTCGGCCCTGTTGGTTTAGAGTAGCCCCGATAGCAGAGTCTGAAGCATCAGTCTCCACCACGAAAGGTGCTTCCTCATCAATCTATTGCAATGTCGAATGAGCGATTTCCTCTTTCAGTTTTTGGAAGGCTTGTATTGCTCCAAAATTCAGAGGAAAATATTGCGCCTGCGTAAGCGGCCTGATTTTTTGCGAGAAGCCGACAATCCACTTTTCATAGTAGGAGAATAGGCCCACTACTCTATCAAGTGACTTACGATTCCCAGGAATAGGGAGATCCATGAGAGGCCGGAGACGGTCGGGTCTGGTTTAATTTCTCCGTTCGCGATCGAATATCCGAGGGGTTTGATTGATCGCAAAGAAGTAAATGTTTTATCTTTATTAATAGTTAACTGTTGCTTATCCGCCGTTTTGATAAACCTTTGCAGATTCGTGTCGTGTTCTTCCTGTGTCTTGCCGCAAATTGTGATGTCCAGATAAGCAAACGTACCAACGAGACCGTTTCTAGCGACGAAATCGTTCATTATCCTCTGAAAGCACGCAACACCATTTGTAATGCCAAAGGGCATTCGACAAAATTGATAAAGACTTTGGACGGCCTGGAATGCTGCATAAGCTCTGTCGCTTTCTCTAAGCGACTCTTAAGGTCGATAGTGCTAAATACTCTATATTTGGCAATCTTGTTAACTAGCTCGTCAAGATAGGCGTCTAGGATTGTATATTTGTTAATGGTTTGAGAGTAATCGATAACCATTCGTTTCTTATGCCTCTCGTTTGCAGTGACAACAACTTGAGCGCGCCATGGTGATGTGCTTGGTTCTATGATACCATCGGCTAAAAGCTTTTGCACTTCCACTTCAATAAATTTCTGATCGCTAATGCTGTATTTCCTTGCTTTAGTCGCAACCGGAGTGCAATCTGCAATGAGATTAGCGAATGGAGATGGCACTTCCTCAGCTAATGATGCTAATCCACATATGTTCAATGTCGGTTTCTCGCCGCCGAAATAGAGACTGACCGCATCATGCTGTTTCAGAAAATCATGACCTAAAACAGTATCAGAGCATAAACTTGGGAGTATATACAAACGAACATCCTCGTAACTACGACCCTGAATAGTGAATGATACTACACATGATCCTTGAGCAACAGAATGAAATGAAGTGCTTGCCAGCGTTACATTACCCGATCCGGGCAAAACCTTAACGTTAAGGTTCACCACCAGATTCTGAGAGAGGAAACTCTCAGTGCTACCAGTATCAACTAGTGCTTACACTGACTGTCCATTGATGAGAATATTGAGACATGCCTTACGGAGACAATTAGGTGCAGCAACTATTAGCGACGCAATTGTTGGCATATCCATAGAGGCGACGGTGGTTCCAGAGCCACAAACTTTGGCGAAATGACCCTTTTTCTTGCACTTATCACAAATTTTATCTCTTGCAGGGCAGTATTGACGTGGATGGCGTTTCTGACCGCAGAAGAAGCATTTTTGTACGTACCCAGCTGCCGATACATGAGACTCGTCTTGGGCTGTTCCAACACGCTGTGGACACACCACATCATTAGTAGATTCAGTTGATCTGACCGAAGCAACGTATGACGACGAATTGTAAGATTCAGAGCTTTTTTGGCCAAAATCTAAAGCACGAGACTGTACGATCGCAGTTGCAAGGTCCAGACTTTTGTTTTCTAACAGTCTCAAGCGGATTTGTGACGAGATTAGTCCACTAATGAAGGCGTCTCTGATATATTCGTCTTTATGCTTTTCAGCCGTGACAGCTAAGAAGTTCCAATCAATGCTTAGCTGTTTCAGACTTTGTAGGTAGTCATCAATAGATTCAGTCGATTGCTTCCGTCTACTTGCTTGTAGATGGCGCGCGAATACTCCATTCTTTGGTTTAACAAACATGTCTGTTAATATCTGAATAGCATCCTCATAAGTCTGGCATTCTGATATATACTCATAAACGGTAGGTGCAATGTAGTTCGTCAAGATAGCCACTTTATCTGGTTGATGTTCCAAGGGTATAGCTGCAATAAAATTCTTGAATGTTGTGAACCAATGTTTCTATTACTTGGCGGCAGTAGGTGAGTTAGGACCAGATCGGAAACGTTCAGGGCGTAGAAATTCAGCCATTGTGATTAGTTCGCCATATATATACTTTCAGTTGAATAAATTGTGGTGATAGAGGAGAGCCAACATATATTACGACGCTTTATTGGGGACAACACTTTATTATAATGCTTTACTATAATGCTTTATTATAATGATTATAATGCTTTATTATAAGGCTTTATTATAATGTTTTATTCAATTGAAAGAACACAACATACATATCTGCAACAAACAAAAAGGAAATTAGTACATGACCTAAGTATTTACATGTGTCTTTGACAGGTATAGTCTGACCATTCATTTCAAAAGACCAACATGATACATGTTTCAGTAGATTATACCTACAAATCAAAATACAACTCTTTGCCCCATTATAGGTGATGTCATTTTCTATACCATATTGTTCAGTGTTCACATATCTCTAATAGTGATGTAGCGGATGTCATTTTTTTCACATCCGCGGATGCGGATGCAGATGAGGATGTTTGATTTCAACATCCGCGGATGCGGATGCGGATGCGGATGCGGATCTACATTTTCGTTATTTTTTAGGATATATTCGAGATTTGTTGTGTTTAACGTATATAATAAGTTATTATATAGAGAGAGCTGTAGCTATAATGTAGTATAATTGATTAATTGTACAATAATTGCTGTACTTTTCTCTGAACATATAAAATAATATCAAGCATCTAACTAATATAGAAATCAATTAGTGAATTCGTCTGCAAATAAATTCGTTATAGTTTGTTGAGTTTCAGCCACAATTAGAAACCATAATTGTGTTACCAGGATGCGGGACGTGAACCCAACTCAAATGCACCCCACCGACCTCTTTCCCCAACCTCCACCCTTATAGAAAGAGATCTTTAATTAGCTTGATAACTATTTATATTAAGTTTAAAGTTTTATTAGGCATATTTATAAATGAGTAATTAAAATAAAGTAAACTAAGATGTTCATCGTTTAATGTTCAAACTTAATTATAGGAAGGTTATGCTTAAGGAACATTAATTTTTCTGCCTTTTCTGCTGCCAGTCTGTTTCTCTTTTCATCATATATTAATCCAGCACTGCTAAATAATCTCTCGCTTGGTACGTTTGTTGGAGGACAGGCTAAATGTTTCCTTGCAAGTTTACTCAAGTATGGATAGATATTCTGCGTATTTTTCCACCAACTAATAGGATTGTCACATGCAGCCAGGCGTTTTTCTTGGTGATAGCTCTCGATCATTTTTACTACATCTTTTGACATCGCGTAGGTCTCGTCATTGCTGCTTGACTCAAGAAACTGAGAGACAGATTCTGTGATAGATTTGCTTGTTGAAGGTGTTGGTTCTGTCACTGAAACTTTTATTCTTTTGGTGGGTGGCGAAGCGACAGATTTCAAGAGATTGAAGCTCTTCAACTGCTTTGCCAAGTGATGATTTAACTCGTTCTAATGTACTAGGTGAAAATAACTTAGCTTTGTAACGTGGATCTAAGTAGGTTGCAAGAGAGTAACTTCATACAAGAACAGCCTCTCGTCTTGTCGCTTGCATCACTTTTGCGCACAATGAACTAGTTCTATTAATATAGTAGAATTTGATAATTTCCGCTTATTAATGACATTTTATCTCAACGGTCCACATCCGCACGACATCCGCAGTCCAAAGTGCGGATGCGGGTGCGGATGCGGATGCGAGAAAATGTGCGGATGTTCCGCGGATGCGGATGCGGATGCGGATGTGACCTACATCACTAATCTCTAATAGTACACTTAGCCCATGGGGAGAGGGTGACAGAAGAACAAGGTCATCAGCATACATTAAATGATTAATTTTTTCCTTTCCAATGACACAGCCAGTACATGCAGTGCTTAGTTCATTGGTAAGGTCACCCATGTATATACAGAAAAGATAGGGTGATAATATACCTCCTTATCTAACACCATTAGTTATCTTAAAACCTGGTGATACAGTGTTTTTCCATATTACAAACATGGTCTGCTCTATATACCAGAATGCAAGTATCCTAAGTAATTAAGTATATATATTTAGGTACCCCTCAACACAAGAGTTTCTTGCAAAGTTTGTGATGGTTAACTCTATCAAATGCTCTTGATGCATCCAAAAAACAGGAATATACATTGCTACTTGACATCTTATACTTCAGGACGGCTTCCTTGAGCATATAAATACACATGTCAGTACCATGTTTCACTCTAAAGCCAAACTGATTGTTATAAGTCTGCAAGTAAGTACTTATCCTATTATAAATGACATATTCTATTTCTAACACTTTTGTATACTGGCAAGTGCTATTGGCCTATAATTATTCTTATCACAGATACTAGCACCCTTATTTTTAACAACTGGTAACAATACAACTGACAAAATGGACTGTGGCAAGTGCCTATGTATCATATGTTAGAAAATCTAGAAGAGGAAGAGCCATTGTTGTCCCAAGGCGATATGATGACTAAGCTGATTGATGCAGCATTGCTTGTATAGATTAAGTTAAGATGTATATATATCCATCTCATAATTGTAAGGTTAGTGAAAAATTCACTTAATTTAGAGCTAACATTTTTGGGCTCTTGTGGTATCATTGTTTTTGCATTCTTGTGGCATCATTTTTTTGGGGGGCACTGCGCGTCCTTTCTACTCGTTTGTTGAATGCGGCACTTACAGGGCGTGGTCTTATAGAGAGCTCTCTTGCAACTCAGTTTGGTTGTTTAGATACAAGATTGTTGCATCGTGCAATGGTGCAGGTTGTGTGTTGTTGCATGGTTTAGAAAGAAGACCATAAATAGTGCCCCTTTTGTTTTTATCTTAATTTTATGCAACTGAGGCCTAAGGTAGGCCCACATCCAAGTGTGTAAATTTTAGTCTAGCTTAACTTGGGCTGTAGGTTGAGGTGGCCCTTCAGAGCTTGGCTGTTCAAGGCTCAGCTGGGATTCTGAGCCCAATAAAATAAAAAATAACATCATACAGCTTGTGAAACACATTGCAAGCATAGGTATTATATGAGGGCTACAACATTTTAAATATTCTGATTGTATGCCATCTAGGCCACAACTTTTGTTATCATCTAACTTATGAATAGTAGCTCCTCAGAGCGTTCTACTTTTAGGCATATATTTAGTCTATCCTCCCCCCAACCCCCGAGACAATTAAATAGGGTTTCATAATGATTTTTACACAGTTCCCTTCCCTACTGGAAGTATTGCTATTGCCTAATTTCCTGGCTAGAGAGTCTCTTCGAAGATTCTCTTCATTTTTCCTTATAAATCTAAGAGCCCACTTGAACCTAGCACAAGTTCTACTTTTCAGTTGGAAGAGTTCCCCCTACCTAGGTTTCCCCATAGCAACTCATTCCACGAATACATTTTTTGCTACATCATACAAATCAGCACAGTATTCTGCTCACCCTGAATTGACATTTACACAAAAGAACAACTTTTTTCTAAGGCTTTAGTGGAAAACAACATAAATGATTCAAATGTAATGTTAATGAGATGACATCACCTATAAATCCACATGTACAATGACATTAAACAATGTAAACATAATAAATAACCTAACCTAACTGTTTCACTTTAATTCCTTCCAATACGAACGCCCGCAGGTTGCGGACAAAACAATTTGATTACAGAATATTCTTGGAGGTTAACAAAAGAAAATTTATTGGAGCTGTAGAAAATACTCGATTTGACTGTGGCAAGCTTATGAATGACGCAGATCATATGCTTCAGTTCTTCTATGACACTTTATTTCATATTTTTAATATTTGCTTTCCTTGAAGGAGAAAAACAGTTTCACCCAAAGGTGTCGCAATTCCATGGATCACTCCAGGAATTATCACTTCAATAAAGAATAGAGATAAATTATTCACATTGCAATTACAAAAAAAAAATCCTAAAATATAGTATACTCAATACAGAAACAACTTAATTAAAATAATCAAAATTGCAAATTATAACTATAACAATCAATTTTCTAAACATAAAGGAGACGTGAAAAACACTTGGACAACTATAAACAGTCTTCTCAGAAACCATATTAAGAAAAATTCAATAGAGAAGTTAAATGTTGATAATAAAGAAATTACTGATGATACTTCTATTGCAGACTCTTTAAATTTACATTTTACTTCAATAGCGGATAAGCTTCGTTCACAATTACTAAATAATGATCACCCAGCCACCCAGCCCACTAAATTAATTTTCTTTTGTTACTGCTACCTCTACTAAGGTCCGGAATATTATTGGTATATTAAAAAATACAAGAAATAACATTCATAAAATTCCTGTACCAATATTGAAACTTGTTAAAGATATCTGTAACTTTGGCTAAAATTATATTATCAATCAAAATATTTCCAAAGGAATATTCCCATCAATGCTAAAAACTGGTTGTATAACACCCCTTTTAAAAGGGGGTGATCCTACACTAGCAACAAATTACAGCTGGTGTGTTCATTATCTGTGTTCAGCAAAGTTTTTGAAAAAATTGTAAAAAGTAGAATGCAGCGATATTTAGAATCCTACAATTTATTATCTCCAATCAATATGGCTTCCGTAATAATAAAATAACAGAAATGGTTATTTTAAATCTTATGGAAAATGCAAATATAGCTAAAGAGAACAAAGAAATAATAATATTTAATATACCATAATTTTCTACCTAATAAATTATACTGTTACGGCTTTAGTGGAGCAATCAGTGATTGGTTTAAAATTTATTTGTCCAATAGATATCATTTTGTATCAGTAAATAAGGTTTGCTCAACTAAAGCGCTTGTCGAGCATGGTGTGCCACAATGCTCAGTTCTGGGTCCACTGTTATTTTTATTATATATAAATGACCTTCTACATTCATCTGATATACTGATATGCTGAACTGTACTGCATTGTATACATCCCATCTGTGGTGGAACTATACAAAAACTGCTATGAATAAACTCTCTGTTGCTTATAATAATATTTTTCGTATGCTATGTAGGGAACCAAAATGGTGCAGTGCCAGTTTTATATAATGTAGCAAAGATTATATATGCATATTAAGCTGTGTTATAATAAGATTGTATTTGTATGTTGGGTTAAATGGCTATGCTAGCCTTATTTTTGTACGTGTATGTTAGGTTAAGTGGCTATGTCGCCCTTATGTTTGTACTACGTTCAGTGTATAATATGTAAGATTGTACTTGTATGTTAGGTTAAGTGGCTATGGATTGTGAATGATCCTCAATAAAGATGTTTTGTTTTGTTGTTTGTTTTTTTGTATATGTAAGATTGTACTTGTATGTTAAAGGCGGGTTTACACGATGAAGGGAACTTGCGCAGGTTGACTTACGCAAGTAGATTTTTGATTGCTACGCATACGCGGAAGTCATCCATAAAGGTTACTTGCGCAAGTAGCACATGTTGGCTAATTCCAACTTTAGGTGGAAGTGATTCGTGCAGATGACTTCTGTTTATTCAAATTTGTGAATTGTTTTCAGATGGCAAATAAGTGGAGTAGTCAAGAAACGATAAAATTGATCGAGACATATGGATCGTATCCATGTCTGTGGGATTTTAATGATCCGCTATATAAAAATAAGCATGCTAGAAACACTGCTCTTATTGAATTGGCAAAAAGCATGAATTTAGAAGATTTTGATGCATCGGCAGCAAAAAATAAAATTCATAATTTGCGAGCCACTTACACCTCTGAAGTGAATAAGATAAAGAAAAGCAAAACGTCAGGAGCACGTACTGCCGACATAAGTATATAAACCAAAATTACTGTGGTTCGTAACCGCAGATAGGTTTTTGCGGAAAATAATTGAGAAACGGAGAACTTCATCTAACTTGGTAAGTAAACACGTTAGTCTTCAACAATGTTTAATAATATATATATATATATATATATATATATATATATATATATATATATATATATATATATATATTATATATATACAGTATATATATTACTAGATATACATAAATATGTGTATATATATATATATATATATATATATATATATATATACACAGTATATTTATGTATATCTAGTAAATATATGTGTATATATACAGAATTATAGTAAGTACATTAATGAATCATCTCATTTTGCCATGGCACAGCCCTCTCCTCAACAAAGTAGGAAGTAATTAATTTCTGATTTGTGATGCCTCACGCGTGTAATTATTGCTCCCTGCAAATGTTGTGACCTCTGTTAAACCAACTGAATTAACAGAACGCCAAGACCCTTCCTAGATTTCACGTCTTTCATGGTCTTCTCTATCTATTGCATTTGTTTGTAAATAATCTCCTGTCGTTTTCCGAAGCCAATTATGAAGGACGCAAGTTGCTTTAACCACCTTGTCTACTGAGCTTGTCTTCAAGGGTAGAGGTTTTTCATATATTCTGAATTTAGAGACCAATATTCCAAAAGTATTTTCGACTACTCGTCTTGCCCTTGATAACCGATAATTGTAAATCTTTTCTTCATATGAAAGGGCACCATGATGAGCAAATCGTTTCATAATATGTTTAGTGAGTGGAAAGGTATTGTCAGCAACAAACAAAAGATCCTCAGGTATATCTAACAAATCCTGATCTATTGCTGTTTTAAGGGATGAATGACTGAATACACCTCCATCTGATGACCTACCTGCACTTCCAACATCTACAGTATATAGAGAAAGCAGCAATTACTGTCCACCAAAGCCAAAAGCACAATGCTGAAATTCCCCTTATAATTATAAAACTCTGATCCACTCTTTGAGGGACATTTAATGGTAACATATTTCGCATCTAGAGCTCCTCCAAGGCGTGGAAAATTCCATCGGATTTGAAAATCCTGAGCAATTTGATACCATTCCTCTTTTGTTTGAGGTACCTGTCAAAATAAGAATGTAAGTATAATATATATACACCCACACACCCACACACCCACACACACACACATATATATATATATATATGTTAACCCCTCCGTCTATGGCCCTGGGTTGGTTCGAATCGACGGGGGTTCTGGATGGGAGGCAGCAACGGATATTTCTCGTGATGGTTTTCTTCTATAACATTCTAATTTTTTTTCTCTCTTGCTATAGGGTCGACAGTTGTTAATTCTTCTCTTTCTATGATACTTTCTCTGATACTAAACTTATCGACTTTTCTTCTTGTAACTTATCGACTTTACTGACTGAGTTCTCGGACGAGGGCACGGCTCGAAAGAAAAAGATAAAAAAAACTTCTTTTACTGTAGCTTACTTCTAAAAATGTACAGGTAGTGCTCTAAATTTACAGGGGTAGAGGTTCGACCTCTTTCGACCATGGCTCAGGCCGGAATCTAAAAATTAAGGAGGCAAGGGGCCTCTGCCCCTTCCTCGCAGCGAGGCTGCTAACAAGGGAGTGTAGTCTAAGAAGCAAAAGAAGTGAAGTGACTTTTACAATTACATGCTTTAATCTAATCTAAATTTTGGGGGAATGCAGTTTGAAGGTTAAGTTCCCCCCTTTTAAACACATGATCAGATTTTTGAAAGATTCCAAATAAAAAATTTAAAAAATACAAATAAAAAAGATCGTATTTTCGCCGAGTATCCATTTCTAAAGGGCGACATAATTTCGTAGTACATTGAGTACAATCCAAGTACACCCTGAGTACATTGTAATTTTGGTTTATTACAATTATGATTACAATTATCAACCAATTCACATTCGCTTATTATCGTTAATTATCGTCATTAAAATACATTAATTACACTATACTAAACTACTATCATTAATTACAGTTTCATTAAAGTACGGTACATCAATTACATTATATTAAAGTATTACATTTAATTACAATTTTAGCGAATTGTTAATTGACATATCTACTATTGAAGTAATCTAAATAGGTGATACAATTGATATAATGAAGGGGAGTTAACCGTTGTTCTATAATTTAAAGGGGATTAACAACAATGTTATATATTTATAGTTAACAATAATTACGCCAAATTATGTCAAATATTATTAGAACCTGGTTGGTTATCAGAGTTTGAAAGTCTAATTAGCCAGCGATGAGGAAAGCGGACAAAAATACGGTGTACTTTTCATTGGAAGTACACGGACATTTATGATAACGTAATACATAAGTAATATAGAATTTGAATGACAATTAGGTAGAAATAGTAAGTACAAGTAATGAGAACGGGGATAACTGTGACGTAAGCCAATAACGAACTAGTGGCCAGGCAGGGAAACAATACAGTATATTATAATAATATAACATAACATACAGCATAACACCTTATGTTATAAATTTGTAGCAGAAGCAAGAGAGAGGATTTCGAATTCAGATGCTTGCTTTTGGCGACGTCATCGGAATTCGAACACCCTGAATCAGCATGAATGAGCAGCTTGCGAGAGGTGAACGCACTTAAAAGGAAAAAAAAGAAAAATAATACATGCGAACGTATTTGGACGACTTTAAACGAACAGGTACGGATGCATAGACTGACACGAGTAAAAATGAATATTTAATAAAATTGATATAGGATAATTGTCAAGAGAAGATATCGAAATATGGATACGACTAAACCATAGAAATGGGAAGTCGCATGGTTGTGACACTGAAAAAAATAGAAAGCAACAAATAAAATTTTTATCCAAACTCGCGTTAAGCGATTTTGGTTCTTATGTAAAAATGAATATTGATTATTCATTGTTCATTTTTACACACACACACACACACATATATATATATATATATATATATATATATATGAGGGTGAAACATGATTTATTTAATAAAAGAAATATTCAAGCTATATATATTTACAAACACGTGTAATAAATAAGTTAACAATAGACACATCAATGATTATATTCAAGACATATATATTTAAAAACATGTGAAATTATGTTAACACAGAAATTCAATTGTTAACTTATTTATCACACGTTTGTAAATATATATATACACCTTGAATATAATCTTTGATGTGCCTATTGTTAACTTATTTATTACACGTGTATGTAAATATATATATATAGCTTGAATATTTCTTTTATTAAATAAATCATGTATCAATTAAGGTTTCACTTTCTCCTTTGTGTGTGTGTGTGCGTGTGTGTGCGCGCGCGCGCGTGTGTGTGTGTGTGTGTGTGTGTGTGTGCACACAGGTGAAAGAACAGCAGCGTGATTCATGCTACTACCTGGAAATTCCCTGCGTGGAGCTTGATAATGACGTCAGAACGACATTGTATAAAGGCAGGCGAAACTTTCACTTTAACTCATTACAAGATTGGAAATAGAGGATAGAGTCGTGTTAGTTAGCTCTCTGTGCCTTGACCAATTCCTAGGTGGTGAACATGATATCTGACGTTCCAAACGGGTTTGAAGCACACAAGTTGATAAATATATCGCTCGGTAAAATTGCATCCAGACGTTCCAGAATAGCTGGTGCATCTTTGCATAAATCATTATTAGTTGCCACTGTGTTACATAAAGCCCGTTTTGTTTACTTAGAAGCAGCACATAATTACCTCCACACAATATTTTCCCCGCCACAAGGGCAACCTGAGGAGATTGTCCCCGACCCACTTCAAGCGCCCGCACCATTACCTGAAGTGTCCGTTATCCCAGTGAGCCCTCTCGATTGTGGTGTCAATAATATCAACCAAGATGATTATTCACCCATTGAATGCATTGGTGAAGAGTGTAAATCTAGATTAGAAGACAACAACTGTGAAGTAGACTCGAGCAGTGAATATGGTTGCAACGAAACCTTGCACCATACCAGAAAAAGACGGAGAGTTTCTGATCAGGAAACAAAGGCTGCAGTTGACTCAATTTTACCAAAACGAATCAAAGATAATTTAGAACATGAACAATACTCAGGCTGTTATTTTAGCGACTAAAATTTTGTGTTGATGTGGATTCGATCTTACCTCTTGTCGGTGTTCTGAGCAGACAGGCAAACGACGAGATTTTGCAGCATGGAAGATGACTATATAACTTCTCTCGTGATCAACTTGGAATCCTTGAATTTCTATAAAATCAGTCCAGACGGTCTTCGTCTCGAATCTATTTTAAAACCGGTATTAATTCGTGAACATAGGCTAAAAGTATTTAATAGAATGCTTTCTTTAAAGTATTAGGTTACTGTTGTTTGTGATCACCAAATCTAAGCATTTGTTTTTTCTTGTTTTCTGTTATTTCTTGTGTTAACATAATTTCAATTGTTAACTTATTTATCACGTGTTTTTAAATATATATGTCTTGAATATAATCATTGATGTGCCTATTGTTAACTTATTTATTACACGTATTTGTAAATATATATAACTTGAATATCTCGTTTATTAAATAAATCATGTTTCAATTAGCGTTTCACTTTCTCCTTTGTGTGTGCACAGGTGAAAGTTCTAAGCTCCGCCCACTGTTGTGTGTGTGTGTGTGTGTGTGTGTGCACAGGTGAAAATTCTAAGCTCCGCCCACTGTAAGACCAGCAACGTGAGTCATGCTACTATCTGTGATTCCCTGCGTGGTCAGTCGACTGCAGTAAGCCCTTGAGATCAGACGTGTATTCGCCAGCGTAGAAGAAAAAAATGAGATCAGACGTGTATTCAAATGGCTACCTTTAATATTGCTTGTACAACGTTTATGAAATGGTATTCAGCAAAGTGCCAGGATGTGGTGGATACCGAAAAACTTCCTATTCCCCCCTCCTATGCCTCTTTTAAAACCACATTGGATTGTGCGAAGTTGCAAGATGTACAAATACTCTACGGATGTTCTGGTGAGACCGTTGAAGGCTTTCGTTGCACAGACTATGTGCTGAAGTATGCTGCAGAGCTAAACTTTATAAAGTCTCACATATACCGTGAAGTAAAAGAAACAACGCGTGCAGAAAAGAAGCAGCAGGTATAATGAGTCTTGTGGATGGGTGGTATGACAAGCGGTATTACGTCATGTTACACCATGTCGATTACTCATACCCTACGACTGAAAATGTGAATCTCGTGATCATGGACAATCTTAAGTATTTTTATCACTATATTAATGTATATCGTGATGAGGTTCGTAGTGAGGGTGTGGCTAGTGCCCTGCGTGAGTTTTTAACAGACTGTAGAGACGAGTATCGTTTGATGGGCAGAAATGAAAAATATGAGCATATGTTCCTCTCAAATAGTGCGCCGGAGTGTGAAGATGTTTAGTAAAACATTATAAAATGTGCCTAGTTCGTGAAAATTATCCTGAGGGAAACTGTCTGGTGCGTAGTCTGGTAGTGATAAAACCGAAAATAATTCTTGTAGCGGAAAAACACCTACCCAATATGTACAACAATTCGATTATGGTGCGACTCGCGGATCATACGAGTTCGAACAAGCCCATTCACGTATCATCGAGTCAGCCGCCCATCGAACCGTTCCTGCCTACCTGCGTGCCTCACACGGCTCATAGTTATCTCAGAGCTTGAACCGAGTGGACGTGCGCTCCTCGAATACGATGGAACTTACTTTGAGCAGCATTCTCAAAGCCTCGTACGATGTGTCCGTGACGAAATCGTTGCGCGTGTTCAGGCGTAAATCCGGTACCGTTAGCTATGTACTGGAAACGGAATGTAGACAAACAAACAAACGGGTTTATTTAAGTGTCGAGGAGATGAATAGAATCTTCGTGATAGTTGAGAAGTGGAGTGAAGATCGTTATAAAATACCTGCTAACGTAGGTACAAGAAGAGAGCAGATTAGTGACGCACCCTCATACGCCGTTGTATGTACGTTGTGTATAAATAATGATCGGCCGTGCATTGATATACGGCTGATGTGGAAGAATGCTTCTGATAATAACGCTCTTGTTCCTACGCGACACCGTTTCATCCTCGACAGAATGTTTGAAATCGTCGGATTCCGCAAGCTGAAACCTATATTAGACGCGCGTGTTACGGATTTGCTTTATTTTGATACAGTACTTGAATACGCATACACCGCTCTGCTCGATGGGTTTACCGAGTGTAGGGCTGAACAAGGTGAGAATGGTCTAGAGCTGGACGTTTATTTAAAAAGTTTAGACTCTTTGAAATACCATGAACTTTGGTACAAAGCAATTGATCGGTACAAGGCTGAGCTCACCTACACCGTTCACCATGAAGAACTATTCCTTTATATAACGCGCAGTTGTCGTAACGATTTAGAAGATTATTTCAATTGCCGCTATGTTGAGTGAAGACGAGTTCACGATTGAAAAGCTCGGGTCGGTAGAAATAAACCCTCGATTGGAAAAGCGTGTTTATAAACTTGTGTTTAATAATGTAGCTAACGATGAACTCTTTTGCGTGCTTTTGATTGTATTCTAGATGTATTTAAAGATGACTTACCAACCGGTTGTAAAGTGGGAACAAAAATAGTACTGAACGATATGAAAGCCCTTCATATCGAGTACAGGTTTCCCTATACTTAAAGCGGTGAAATATTATTAAACCGCATATACTGCGTAATGTAGAGCAATAATGATGTAATTGTAAACTCGATTAAGTGCGAGTTTAGTATTTTGAAAAAAAAAGTGAAATGTATTTATATATTTGTGTGATATTTCTCCTGTACTGTTATATTGAAGGATTATATGCATATTCCTCATTTCTATTATTATTTACCATTCAAATGTATATTTATTTCTATATATCTCCATAATTGTGTGTGTGTATGTGTGTGTGTGTGTGTATATATATATATAATTTTTTTTTATTATATGCATATTCCTCATTTCTATTATTATTGATCATTCAAATGTATATTTATCTTCTATATATCTCCATAATTGTGTGTGTGTATATATATATTTCTCCTGTACTGTTATATTGACGGATTATACGCATATTCCTCATTTCTATTATCATTCAAATGTATATTTATTTTCATATATTTATAATAAACAGAATGATGCAATGTTGTTTTACTTAATTCTTTTGGTTAATTATATCATGTTACGCCTTCTAAACCTACTAGCGGAATTCTAAACCAACTTTTAAGAAAATAAATGGTACAATCTGGCAACTGTGTACCTGAGCAATGGTATCTGGCAACTCTCCATAATAATGTATACAATGGTATCTGGCACCTCTTCTGAAGGCTCCACGCGCCACAGATCTTATAGACAATGCAGGTCCTGTATATGAGCTTTAATTATCTCGATGAAATAGTGAGCAATCATTCCCTGACGAGATGTATTTCTGAATCCACGTTAAACTGTAGGTCTAAGGTCGGTGAAAAGCTTTCGAATTCGGCGAGAAAGAGTTAATTACACTAGGGAACAACATTTTTGTTTCTTGAAAACTATTTTATGTTTCGTATAGAACTTTTGATGCTGATTCCAAATATAGTTTCAGAATTTTTCTATCACCCATAGTTTTCGAGAAAATAAGTTCCATTTACTCAGAGTTTTCCCAAAATATTAGTTAAAATTAAGTGTACTAATTTAATTTTACTTTCTTTTTTCCAGGTTAACTATATTTAATAGTATTTTTTGCATTAAAAAATATAGCTATTTGAACAAACAGATTTTTAATAAAAGGAAAGAAATTTTTTTCAAGTTTTGCTCAAATTTAAAAAATTTTCATAGTAGAAAAAATTGGTTTTTCATTCCAAAAAGTTTTCCGTGATTTCAATAATTTTCCGCCAGCATGAATCGAAACTGTATTAATCCCAGAGATACATTTTGCTACGTATGTGGAGAACTGACCATAATGGCACAGAGGAAGACGATGGCCCCACTCGTGAAGAAGGCTTACGAACTTTATTTTGGATGTAAGGTAGGCGGCCAAGACAAATCCTGGGCACCTCATATCTCATGCATTTCCTGTGCCGTCACTCTTAGGGATTGGATTAAACTCACTGAGTGGTGGCCAACCGCGGCGCATTGCGCCAAAGGTGGTGCATCAAGTACTTTGAAGTGGCGCATCGAGGTCTAGTATGAATTGTGCTAAATTTTCACTTCTAACACTAAATATTAAAAATCAAAGATTTAAGCAGTTAAGATGTAGTTAACTAAAAATTAAGGTAAATATTTTTCACATTATATTTCTATTTAAGGTAAATATTATATTATATTTTTATTTTTACTTACAAGTTATTAGTAATTT
This sequence comes from Bathynomus jamesi, assembly GCA_023014485.1. Lineage (NCBI taxonomy): Eukaryota > Metazoa > Arthropoda > Malacostraca > Isopoda > Cirolanidae > Bathynomus > Bathynomus jamesi. The sequence continues at coordinate 1,989,642 of JAJOZX010000054.1, read as the reverse complement.
TTTCAAAAAAAAATTTTTTTTGGCGCATCCGAATTAAACCTAACCTAAAAATGGCACGCATCAAAAAATGGTTGGCCACCACTGTAAAGATACCCGCAAATCTATGCCATTTGCCATACCAATGATTTGGAGAGAGCCCAAGGATCACCTAACGGATTGCTATTTTTGTATGACTAACGTTTCAGGATTCTCTGCCAAAAATAAACATAAAATTCAATACCCAAATCTTGCATCTGCCATGAGACCAGTACTACATGACGATGATAACCCAATTCCAATTCCCCCAAAGTCATGGACACTGGATGAAGAGTCTGAAGTTGAACCAATGGAAATTGATGACACTAAAGATACAGACTTTCAGCAACCTGAATCAAATAAACAACGTATGATAACGCAGGTTATGCTGAATGATCTCGTGAGAGATTTGGACCTTCCGAAAAAGAAAGCGGAATTATTGGGCTCCAGGTTACGTGAATGGAATTTGCCGGCAAAAGATACAAGCATATTCCTTTATTTATTAATGAACAAAACTCTCTCTCTCTCTCTTTCTATATATATATATATATATATATATATATATATATATAATATATAATTATTAGTACTTTCAGGTTTGACCACCTTATTTCTTTCGCTGATTATTATTTAATATAATTGTGTGTGTATCTTTCAATAACAGAGATGTTATCTAAGAATATGATACCATACAAATTACGCGTAAATAAAAATACAACAGCAAAAATAAGAATCGGAGTGAAGCGATGTTTATCCCGAGTAGATTGGAAGAAAGGTCAGATTATGGTCAAAAAAGGCCTCTGGGCAAACAGGTGCGATTCGAGTCGGTATCCCTTTCCTCGTGTGTGTGTGAGTGTGTGTGCAAGATTTGTTCATTCGTTTATTATATATACAATCACCTATCTTCGTAAGGTTTCTTTTAATTGTTTAGTGATTTTTTAATGTTTTAATTCACTTTAAGGTGAAAATCCATATATATATATATATATATATATATATATATATATATATATATAAGGATTGACAAAATATACGTTTGGCATTTTTTTTCTGATTTTCATTCACATAATATGTACAGAGGCGTGTGTGTGTGTGTGCGAGTGTGCACGAGTTGTTCATTCGTTTATATATACAAACACAGATGGGGTGAGGAGATTGGGGAGAATGGTCGACCGTGTGTTTTGGTTAATGTTTTAATTCACTTTAAGGTGAAAATCCATTTATATATATATATATATATATATATATATATATATCTCAGGAATGACAAAATTAAATAGACACGGTTATTATGATTCTTTATATATATATATATATATATATATATATATATATATATATATATATATATACAAACATAGATGGGGTGAGGAGATTGGGGGGAATGGACGAGCGTGTGTTTTGGTTTATTTCAACTTTCTTCGCAAGGTTTCTTCTCCTTTCGTTTTTCCCACTGTTATTCGATATTTATAATAAAATAGGAATTAAGTGATTTATTGTGTAAAGAGCGTGTGTTTAAATTATTTAAACAGATGAATCTTCTTAATTCCAACAATTAATTCTGTATTGATTAACTACAATCATATAAATATATTGTGGTATTTTGATTAATATATGGTTTTTGCTATCTGGCAACTCAGCCTGAATACATGGCGCTATCTGGCAACTCAGCCGGATTAGAGGTCTATAAAAGAGTGAGAAGCTGATGACGGAGTTATTCAAGCTCGGCTCCCAGCCGAGCAAGGACCTCTGGTCCTTTCTCTTTCTGGCCCTTTGGGAAAACCCCTTAGAGGCCTCTTAGGTTAGGTAAACGAAAATAGCTTGGGGGAGAACTCCGCCTCCAAGTTGCATGCCTTGCAATCAAAGGCCACTACTCTCTCTCTCTCTCTCTCTCCTTCAGGTGTACCCCTCCCCCTTGGCTCCTTCTAAGCCAACTGGCTGATTAGGAGCCTATAAGACAACGCCTACTCGGCTGAAGTCTTAATATGCACTTGGCCCCTGCCAGGTGAACACCTCTCCTCCTTTCTCTCCTTTCTCTTGGGGGATAACGCCGCCTCCAAGTTTCATGGTTGCACCTGCAGCATCCCCACCCCCCTTTGGGGGAATTTTTTCCCAACACCCACCCTTGCAACACCCCCTTTGCAGCATTACGTAATAAATTGCAACATTCCTGCACTCTAACTTTTTGCGGCTATACTACTAGCGACATACATTCCGAACCGGCTCCAAATGATCAAAACGTGGCCACAGATATTTTATCTATGGCTTTGTAATGGTCAATTGACATTTGATAAATACAGCTTTCATTCATAGAAAATACAATGCTTGTCTGCTTTTCACTTACCCGAATGAATTCGTGCAGCGCTTCATAAATTGCATCGTAGACTTCAGGCACAAATTTGTTGATTGTACACTTAGGAATTCTGTACAAACTTGCCAAACTCGAGAAGGAATCACCAGTAGCCAGATATCTCAGTGTAATATGCAATTTATCTTCAGTAGAAATCGCTGATCGCATGTTTGTATCATTTCTTTGGATCACATCTTTTATTTTTGTTAGCAGAAAACTAAACTGCTCTACGGTCATTCTCAGGTGATTGAAATACGATCTAGGATCTTCGGTCTGAAATTCCTTTAGCAACGTATTTCATGCACCAAGTAAGGTTCTACGGCTTATCCACTGACGTTTCCAAAGCCTTTTCCTTTTCTGCGCAAGTTACCTTCATCGTGTAAACCGGCCTTAATAGATTAAGTGGCTATGGATTGTGAATGATCCGTAATAAAGATGTTTTTTTTGTTTGTTTGTTTATGTTTACTACACGTAACCTATCTACCAGCCAAATGATAATCGGGAAGAATATACAGTATACAGAGCTGGGCAGTATTTAAATACATTTGTATTTAAATACATTTGTGTATTTAGAACTGTATTTATAAATACATTGTTTTTCATGTATTTAAATATAGTATTTAAATACTTTAATGAGTATTTAAATACAATGTATTTAAATACTCAAAATATAAAAATGTAAATACTTTTACTGGTTTAATACACGTTCTGTACTAGCACAGTACGACGCGTCGACAGTGTAGTACAGCATGGTTCATGTTTCAACGTGTCAGTTCAATCAGTTGTGTGCCACTCTTAGTCGAAAGCGGTTGATTTCTTTATCGTGTGCGTGTCATGGCTTCAACAAGCAAATCCGGTGAATCAAACAGTGATATATCTGCAGATAACAATTTAGTGCACCCTCTGTTTGATGGAAAATACTTTAAAATTAAATTAAAGACGGTAATAAGGTAAAGTGCACCTGCTTGCTGTGTAAACACGAAGTCTCTGCTGCAAGCAATGCTACAACGAATCTGTACACTCATCTGAAGGTAAGTGTTTTTTTAGACATCAAAAAATATCTTGAAATTGACCGAATAATCGTACAAAACGGCTCTGCCTTAAGTTGGCCTGTGTAACTAACTCGTTGCAATCAATCCAATTTGCGATGGAAAATTCATTGATGAAAAAGCTTTTAAAATCGTCTGATCTATCGAGTGGTGTATTTATTTCGAAATTCACCGTGTCCCCTAAAGTAGAAATTTATCAAAACATGAATTAGTGAATGCATATGTTAAAATTTGTATGTATTTAAAATGTATTTACAAATGTATTTAAATACAATTGATGTATTTTGTATTTAGTATCTAAATACATTCGTAAAATGTATTTAGTATTTAGTATTTAAATACATTTCTCCCATGTATTTAGTATTTAGTATTTAAATACATTCAATGTATTTATTGCCCAGCTCTGACACTATACAGTATAATTTCATTACTAGGGTCCAAAACAGCTCTAATGTGTTATTGTGCAATGTCCTGTCTTCAGATACTGTGACAAACGCCAGTCTTAGTTCAGACAACTGCTGGTTTACAATACCTTATTTTTGTAATGTAGCAAAGATTAATCACTGGGCAACACGTATTTTATTGAATGATATCTGACACTTGATTCTAGGTAATTTGGGTGCGCTGAATACGAATTTCAACTCGGTTTGGCTCTATCAGGTCCTGATTCTTGTCGACAGCCTATGTGCCATTTTCCAGATTTTTCAAATTAGGACTAAAAAATTAAGTCATGTGTTAAATTTTTTTTTCAAGTTTCATGAATACAAGCAGTTCAAACTACAGTAAAATTACATTATAACGATAGAAATGACTTAAAATAAAAAACAAACAGATATGAAGCTTTCACTGTGGCAAAAATTTTCTTTTGTAAGACTTTCTAGCGTATTTGCTTGTTGATGGCAGGTCTCTTTTCAAGCACCAGCAGTAATCAGCCATCATGTGGGAATCCCAGCGGCCTTGGTACCGTTCCTCCATAATTTTGATATCTTGGTGGAATCTCTCCCCTTGTTCGTCACTTACATCACCTAAATTACTTGGAAATTGGTCAAGATGGCTATTCAAAAAATGCATTTTTATGCTCATATTGCAACCTAACTCTTTGTAGTCCCTTAAAAGTTTTTTTACGATTTCTTCGTAGTTATCTGCCCTATAATTGCCTAAAAAGTTTTCTATCAAGTCCACGAATGAGAACCAGCCATTTTTTTCGCGTTCATTCATGACATTAGGAAAATTGCTGTCTTTAATCATTGTTCTTATTTGTGGACCGTCGAAAATTCCCGCCTTGATTTTTTCATAACTTAAACTTGGAAATTTTGAAGTTATGTATTTGAAACACTCGCCGTTCGTATCTAAAGCTTTTACATATTGTTTAATGAGGCCTAGTTTTATATGCAGAGGAGGAAATATGATTTTATCTCTGCTCACTAAAGGTGGATTAATTACGTTTTTTTCTCCGACAGTAAGTGATGTTCGTGCTGGCCAGATTTGTTTGAAATAATGTTCTTCCTTGGCTCTGCTGTCCCATAAGCAAAGGAAGCAGGAATATTTAGTATACCCTCCTTGTTGTCCTAGCAGAAAATTAACCATTTTTAAGTCAACACATATGATCCACTCGTGCTCCCTATATTTGATAAGATTTAAAACCTTTTCTATATGTTCATACTTTTCTTTTAATTTTGTTGAGTGCCCAATCGGTATCGAGCCGTATAGATTGCCATTATGCAACAACACACACTTAAGACTTCTTTTCGAACTGTCTAAAAACAAGCGCCAATCATTTGCATCGTAAGACTCAACCCCCATCTTCTTTAACAAACCAACTATGTCGCAGCAATATACTAAACTATCCTCTGTTCTAAAATATTTAACAAGTTCTTCTTCTCTTTTTCTGTAAAATGAAATGTATGTGTTTGAAGTAAGCAAGTTTTTCTCTTTAAGTCTTGAAGCTAAAATTTCTGCAGCCTTTTTTGGCAAATTTAGATCCCTTACAAGATCATTCAACTCGGCCTGGTTAAACTTTTGCGGATCGTTTTGACTTTCAAATACGCTGGGGTCAAAATCGGTGTCTGACTCCTCAAAGTGCATAACAATATTTTCAGGAACATCTTCAACTAATTCTTGAGTTGGCAGACCCTTAAATTTTGGAATGGGGATCTCATTTGAATGTAGCACAGGTCGTATCGCGGTGTCGAAATTTGGGTACTCGATACAATGTTTATTTTTCTTAGTGAAGCCCGAAGTCTTGACAAAGCAAAGGTAGCAATCGGTCTCGTGGTTAGTAGGCTCTCGCCACACCTGATATGGAAAAAAAATTGTAAAGCGTTAACAAAAGCGACGAGAGACTTGTTTTTATGAATTTTATCAAAAGTTATCACCCAAACATTTAACATTTCTATGTGTTTCAACCTTATGCAATATTTGAGATTCTTATAAACATTTTCTGTAAATTTTTGTTTATGTACCTAAGTTACAATTACATTTAGGTAAGTTACAGTATACTAGTGATTAAATTACGTAGTTTTATGAAATCATAAACTTACCATCGGAACTCCAAAAGGTATTTTTGAATCCGAACCCTTCGTCCAATGTCGCAGTCTTTCAATGCATATAGTGCAGGCTTTATGTGGAGCCCACGATTTATCTTGGTCCCCCAGTTTTATGCCAAAATAAGCTAAGTAAGCTCTTTTTACGAAGTCAGTTATATTTGCTCGTTGATGTGGAAGTGTAAAATTTCCACATATATAACAGAAGGAATCAGGGTTGTTTTTGCATTTGAACTTTCTAGTGCTTGATGACATATTGCTTGATTGTTCTGCCAATTTGTAAAGGTATTTAAAGCCTTTAATTCATATAAATTTAAGAAAATCTGAAATATAAACACAAAAATTAGTTTAAATAGGTACTTATTATGAAATAGGTACTTACAATCTATGAAATTAAACTAGAAACACGGATGAGTAGGTACAATATAAATTACGTCTAATTAAATCAACTATATTAAATCACGATGACAAAATTACTCACTAAATCATATGCCAATTCAAAATTATGTTAATGCCGAAACTTAATTAACTAACTCAACTGACTGACTGACTGACTGACTGATTGAATTGACTGATTAACTCTGGAAACGAGTTGCTTTTATATATTTTAGTTGTCCCTCTAGAATACTCTACAGAGAACAGGAACGCTCGAGAAAATTTTAGAATTCTATGATATTTTTAGCTTAATTTACTAATATTAAAATGGGTTAAAAATTACAAAATTAAAAATATTTTTAGGGTGTTACATATAAAAATATACATAATACAACAATACCATAACAATAGGTACAAATACCTAGATAAAAACCTAGTTGCATAATGTGTAACTGCAAAAAGACTTAGCGAGTATTGAGAAAAAAACCTTTTTATGAATACGACGAAAGAGGAGGGGTGTTGAGCAAAATCAGGACCTGATAGAGCAAAACCGAGTAAAAATTCGTGCTCAACGCACCCAAATTACCTAGAACTAACTGGCAAATCTAATTCAGTAGACGAAAAGTTGAAATTTGTTCCCCAGTGAATTATATATATGCATATTAAGTTGTGTTATAATTAGTGGCTGTTATAATAAGTGTTATAACTGTCTTTTTCTTGCAAAGATGTTAATTCAGATAAGAAAATATTTAATTCAAAATTCATCAGTGTAATGAAATGGTTGACCACCAATAAACTCTTCCTAAATACCAGTAAGACAAATTTCATGATTTTTACTAATAAAAGAAATATATATCTTGATGAACTTAATGTTAATGAAATCGCTATAAAGGAGTGTACTGTAACAAAATTTCTTGGTATAATACTAGATAGGAATTGCAATGGAGTGATCATGTAAATTATATCACGAAAAAGATTTCAAGAAGCGTTGCTATAATGTTTAAACTTAGAAATGTAGTCCCTAAACAGGTTTTACTGACTCTTTATCATAATCTTGTTCTTCCTTATATAACATACTGCACTAGGGTGTGTCGAATTTTTCAACTTTCAAATTCCAAATATGAGGGGTGCTAAAAAGTTGCAGCATGACTTAGGAATTCTAAAGATATTTTTGTTAATTTAATATAATTTAGTTTTGCTTGGTAAGAAGCTACATAAAAATAGTGACTTTTTTGACTTTTTTGTGGAATTATATAATAATTATTATATTAATAATTATATATGCTGTATATATAATGCACTGCTGTTTTTGCTTATTTCACAGGTTGAAACATATTCATCAGTGTGCTGAAGATTACTTGTCCGTCAGTGCTACCATCCTAACCAGTGGGAATTGACCTACAATGGCTTCTAAAAGGAGGACAAGACTGGGGACATTCACACATATGAGCAACCTAATTGGAACTGGTAGAGAGTTGTTGCCCTCTGAACTCCCAACTCTGCGAGACGTTCTGAAATATGGGCTACTGCTAAGAGAACAAAGTGGTGAGGATGTGAGAAACTACCCAGCAGCCAGTCTTGCAAAGGACATTTACCCTAAAGTGCTTGAAAAGTGGGAACGAGCAAACAGTTCTTTTGTAGCCCCCGTTGTAAATTCACGAGTCACAATCTTAAACAAGATCCAAGAGAGCTGGGAGCAGGCCAAAAACATATCTCTTGGGAGAGGAAAGCTACATGTCAAAGAGGCTTTCATTGCAAAACTTGACAAGCTTTTTGACATCCTCAGTTGCAAGTGTAAAATTGTTCTCTGCTCTGAATTTGGCTGCCTTGCAGATGCTGGTTGCAAAAACGAAACTCACATTAACTGTACATGCCCTAGGGAGATGAAGATCCCTGTGAAGGAACTTGCTTTCATTAAAGGTCAGAGAGACAAGTCTGGTTCTATTGGACTACATCAGATTGGCTTGCCAGATCAACCTGAGCACAACAGACAAGTCAAAAAGCAGAAGCGGCAAGAAGACGAAAGAAGAAGGCTTGCTGAATATAAGCAGACAAGTAAGCAGGATGTTCAATGCCATCAAATTAAATAATTTTCTCTGATGATGAAAATGAAGAACAAATAGCTGATGCTCAAGATGGAAAGGATGGAAGTTATGAAGTGACATTAGAAATACCAAGCACGTCTTCAACTTCCAATAAAAAGCCAGAGTACAACACATTAGAAATACCTAATGTTGCTATGCATAGCATCAGATATGGTGTTGGCCTGCGTGCCACAGCTGCCATCACCACTGCTGCCTTTATGGATGCTAGCTTGATCACTGAAGAAGACAAGAGACTTGTAGTTGATCACAATAAAGTCAAGAGGGCCCAAGAAAAAGTTATGAGATCCCTGGATCAGGAATTTGATGATCTTTGTAAGAAGGGTGAAATTGACTGCATCTTCTTTGACGGCCGTCAAGATACAACTAAAGTTATGCTGAAAGCAGACAATTCAGATCGTCAGTTCCCCAGCATCATCAAAGAAGAGCATTATTCTGTGTGCAGTGAGCCAGGTGGAAGATATCTGTACCACTTCACTCCTGAGAAAGGCTGAACGAGAAAAAAACCTGCTGAAGTTATTACTGATAATCTTGTAGATTTCATGAAGAAGAAGGGCATCGATAAAAGCCTGCAGGCCATTGGAGGTGATTCTACAAATGTTAACACTGGCTGGGAGGGTGGTTCCATGCATTGGGTAGAGGTCAAGCTTTGCCGTAAGCTGATCTGGTTGGTTTGTGCCCTCCACAATAACGAGTTACACCTGCGACACTTGATCACAGCACTGGATGGGAAGACCTTGTCTAACAACAAGTGGACAGGTAACATTGGCAAGATGCTAGACACTGCAACCGAACTTGAAATTGATCCTTCATTCACCAAACTCTCAATTGGAGAGCCTCTTACTTCACTGAGTGACAATGTCGTAAAGGATCTCTCTACTGATCAAGCGTACGGGTATAGGATCACACAGGCCATAAGGACAGGAGAACTTCCCACAGATCTGGCCCTTCTTGAAATTGGTCCAGTGAGCCATTGAAGGTGGTTGACAACAGCAAACAGGCTTTGTCGCATATGGGTTTCAAAACATGGCCTTAAAGGCAAAACCCTCAACAACTTAAGACTGATAGTGGAATACATTGTTAGTGTGTACTACCCCTGTTGGTTCAATATCAAAGTAAAACACTCTTGGGTGGAAGGCCCACGCCACATCTTGTTTCAGCTGCGGCTAGTTAGGCTGCAAAAGAAGGCTGTAGTGGATGCTGTTTTGCCAACCATCAAGCGCTCAGCATGGTATGCATTCAGCGAAATGATAATCCAGACACTCTTGTGCTCAGATGACAGTGAGGAGAGGAGAGCTGGTGTCCAAAAGATTGTTGACATGAGGGGTGGAGATGATGACACACTTGGAGATCTTTCTGTACGTCCCAGGAAGACACCTTCCATCAACCCCAGTGCTTCTTCCGTGTTGGAGCTGACAGACTGGTCTGACGGGGTATTTGAACCTCCTTTGACATGTAAACTGACTACAGCGGAAGTAAGGAGTTCTTTGACAAGCCTATGCAAGTTCCACAGTGGCCCTGTCATGCTCAGTCAATAGAGAGGTGTGTGAAACAAGTCACAGAGGCAGCAGGCAGGGTGTATACACATAAGAAACGTGAGGGCTATATCAGAGGCCAAGAAGCAAGTCGGCGGCTGATGTCCAAGAACGAATCAAGCAAGACTTGATGAACTTGTTGTTTAAATATTTTTTTTTACTGATGTCATTACTTTCTAATGTTGTTTTATGATTACAAGGATATGTTTTATGATTACTAGGATATGTTTTATGCAGAGAAACTAAAATTTTTATAGCATTACCTGACATTTTGAGAAGCTAAAATTAATAAATGTTGTTTTCCGAGAGCAATTTATGTGCTTTTTAATCAAACGTAGATTTACCAAGCTAAGTGTTGAGCAATCACAAAAATAATAGCAGATTTGAATTCTTCACATCCAAAAACATATTTTTAAAACCCCTCAGTGAAGGAATTGGCAAAAATTAATTTTCACCTCCCAAATTGACACACCCTAATACTGCACCCTTGTTTGGGGAAACTCCGCTAACAACGTATTAAATGGTATCTTTGTCATCCAAAAAAGAGCAACAAGGTTATTATCTGATGCTGATTTCCTTGATCACTCTAGTGCATTATTTAAAGAGCTAAACCTACTAAAGCTCAATGATGTACTCAAACTGGCACATTTTATTCTTATTTACAGGTGTAAGAACAAAATCATTAATTTACAGTGGGTAAATAGATATTTTGTAACTCATCAAGAAATCCACTCGTATCAGACCAGAAACAGATCAAAGCTTGTTATACCTCAATTTAGATTGTCTTCATCTCAAAAACTATCCATTTTCATTGGATTGAAACTATGGAATGACTTAAATGCCGATATAAAAAATATTGTGAATGTAAATTTATTTAAAAGCAAGTTGAAATCCCGATTAATAATGGCATACTAACAAAAATCTAGGATTAATGTCCATTACTATTGTTTATTAATTTCTCGTGTGTAATCTAGTATTAAAAACACATTTCTTGTAATTGTTCAGTTCTTATCTCTTATGTATGATATTGGTTTCTTTGTTTGGTATTGGTATAATGCCTTCCCTGAGGGTAGAGAGCACTCCTACTAGACGCATCCCTCGGGTAGCGGATGGGGGAACCCGAGAACTTTTGTTCTAGGGCTGCTCCGAATATACAGAATAAGGAGCCGCGGACCAAACAAGCAGTGGAGGGATGGCAGACCGGTTGCTTTATTTGCCAAGAAACCCTATAATGATGGCGCATACTGCGTACGGGCGAACCGACGCATCTTCCCTTCCTGGCCCACAGGAGGGAGGTGACAAACGAGAAGAACCTGGAGCGAAGACGCCATCTGGTGGACCCGACCCGGCTTTTAAGCCGGATGGGACATAAGTCAAGTAAGTCATAATGCCTTCAATGGTGACCTTGCATTTGTCATGTCAGTAATGATAATTTAAGATTAATACATACTTTACCTATTAATAATACTTATTTACTTATTTATTTATTATTAATTAATAATAACTAGCTGTTTATTTTTAATAAGAGCCCAGTAAAGCCTAAAGCCAAATTAAATAAAATAAATAGTCCAGCTTCACAATTATTTGTGTCATTATAAAATTGTAAAACGAATGTTGGAGGTCATAGACAGGGGAAAAGATGGATTGAGGAAGGTTGTTCCAGAGTTGACCGGTTAAGTAGTTGAAAGATTGAAAATACCGATTAATCTTGCATTAGAGTTGTGCAGAAAAGGAATGAGAAAGTCTGGTACTGTGTGCTCTTCTTAATTAAAGGAGGAGGCATGCAGTTAGAAAGTTCAGAAGAGCAATATCCGTAATGGAAAACTGATACGTGTGGGTAGTTGGGGGGGGGGGGGGTAATGAAAATTGTCCACTGAGTAGGTAGGTAGTAAATCTAACAATTATTAAACTCCTTTTATGTTAATGACTGAGTGGATGAAATCAATTGGTTGCTCACCAGAGTTATTCTCCACACTAGTATTTATATACTGTGTGATAGAGCGTGCATGGTAGTATTGAAACACACTCCCAATCAACCAACAAACAAAAAAGATGCTGGTAGAAAAAGCCGGAACAAAAAACATACATGAAGAGCGGCATGGCGAGCGAAGGGGCTTGAAAAAGTAACATCACCACTACCAGCAAGTGCGCTCAACTAAATTAAGCAACTAGAAGAAAGACTCCAGTAATCAGGCCTGACTAAGGAGACCAGGACTGATCTAATAACACTCAGTAAGTGAACAATTGTTTCTAAACCCCAGTTTAGTGATAACATTTAAACTAGATCCAGTTAAATTAGACCTACAGTGTGGTCTGAAACCTAGCATCAACTCATAGTTTAACAAAGGCTGAGGTAAATTACCCTAACCTAATTTGGTAAGGAATCCTACTGTGGATCTCAATTTACTCTACCCGCTCTGGACCATTTCCGGAATCTCTAGGCTGACCCCTACAAGGCTAGGCTTAACCTACTCTACAATTAGACTGGAGATATTACGGGGAGGTTAATTTTGGACCAATTCACACAGAACATTTTTCACATCCGTTATAATAGCGATAGTAAAGAGAGAGTGAGGCAACATTGCGGCGAAGAAAGAGGGATTAGAAACAATCACAATCAATAAGAGGCGGGGAATTGATGAAACGAAAAACCTTTGATCCCACCTTGTCAAGTAGAGCTGTGTGGGTTGAGTCACCCCACACATGAGAAAAGTACTCTATACAGAGGCGGACAAAAGCCCAACACGAAGAAAGCAACTGAGTGGGAGTCAAGAAACCGCGGAGCCGGTGCAGCACACCTAACCTTTTAGAAGCTGTTTTGGAAAACTGATAAGTGTGGGTAGTCGAGAGGTAACGAAAATGGTCCATTGAGTAGGTAGGTAATTAATCTAACAATTATTAAACTCCTTTTATGTCAATGATTGGGTGGATGAAACCATTTGGTTGCTGATCAGGGTTAATCTTCACACTAATATTTATATACTGTGTGATAAAGCGTACTTGGTAGTATTGAAACAGTGACACTACCAATCAACCAACCAAAAAAAGCTGGAGGAGAAAGACAAAGAAAAAACATGCGGTAATAGTGGCATGGGAGCTGGGGGATTGAAACGGAAGAAAGAAATACAGCTTTTTAAAGTGCGCTCACCTAAATTAAACAAATAGAAAGAGAACTCCAAAACAAGACCAGGCTTGGCTGAGGAGACCAGGACTTATCTAATAACATTCGGTAAGTGAACCGTTGTATTTCTAAGCCCCAGTTTAGTGATAACAGTTTAAACTAGATCCAGTTAGATTAGGCCTACATTGTGGTCTAAGACCTAGCATCAACTCGTAGTTTAACAAAGGCTACGGTAAATTACCCTAACCTAATTTGATGAGGAATCCTACTGTGGACCTCAATTTACTCTACCCGCTCTGGACCATTTCCAGAATCTCTAGGCTGACCCTACAAGGCTAGACTTAACCTACTTTACAGTTAGACTGGAGATGTTAGGGGTGGGTTAATTGAGGACCAATTCATACAGAGCATTTTTCACACTGTTTTAGAAAGAGTACCTGTGATCTTTCCAGGAAAGATCACGAGAAAAGGAAACACCAAGAAGATAGTAGAAAAATCAGAGGTCAAGTGCGTCGCACAGCCGCCTCACGCGAAGCATGGAGTGACTGTTGAGAGGGACGCTTTGTGAAGCGGGCGGAGAAATGAAGGCTGGAATCATCGGCAGAGGAGTGGATGGGACAGGAAGTACGACTTAAAAGATCATTGATAAATAAAAGGAAAAGAGTGGGTGACGGAGAGACCCCTGAGGAACACAACTGTTAATAGCTTTGTAGTGCCTTGCACCACAAGAGTATTCTTTATTAGTGAAAACTGCCACAAATTGGCATGAGTGAAATATTTAAATCTAAAATAAATAAATAAATAAATAAATAAGTTAAATATGTCCAGTGATCAAATTTAATTCTTAAGAATTCAGTGTGGTGTGACTAGACATGAATGGGCTTTTAAGGATTATTTTGGCTGGTTGGTAAAATTATTAAGTAAAAACAAACTTGTGTGCAACGACAACACAAAGGACGCCACTTTACACATTATATTCGAAATCACCCCGCCAGCAAGCAAAGTTCCTTTGTGGTATGTTTTGTGTTTATAGTATTTATTCTTTACTATTTCATATCTGTATGCAATACCGCATACTGCAGATACTAACGCCTTATACCGTTTGCAATTAGTACTAAGATTCATACTACAAATGTAATGTAAGATTCATATAATAAATTACTTAGGCTAAGTTAGGTCTAGGCTAAAGCCAAATTGTAACTAGCCTAACTGAGGCCTACCATAGTCTTTGTTTTAGATTAACCTCAGCTCAATATGTTGAAGAGGCAAAGGCCTGCCTATTAAATTTCATAGTATATTTACTTTATAAGCCTATTATGTTTCACGTTATTTTCTTAGCAGATGGCCTACTAATCATTTGTAGCCTACATATTTCCTTTAGTCTTCCCATTCAACTTAACACAATCCCATAACCAGAATTAACTGTAATTTATCATCCACAGGTTACTGGGGCCTATATAACCTATATGTATTTTAATTATTAATTATTGCCATTTTTATTATTCTTTTTCTCTGAAATATCACTTACAGTATTCTTGTCTATCTCTTTGCAGACAAGGTTGTCATTGTGGCTATTATCTTTGTTATTATTGATATTATCTTTGTTATTATTGATATTATCTTTGTTATTATTATTATTATTACTATACTATTATTACCATATTATTATTACTGTATTATTATTAGTTTATTACTACAATACTATTATTACTACTATTATTATTATTATTATTACTATTATTTGAATTAATTGTATTATTGCATATTCATTATTATAATCAGTATTATTTGCAGACTGTTATATATTAGCCAAACGGGCCATTATTTAATCTCACCATTATAAGTCCATCAAAGTTGTTACGGGTAAAAATCCCCTTTGCATATACTCATTAATTGTTGTCAATAAAATATAAAAATTCATATTGATTTAATAATCAGTCCTTCCCTTCTTTTATTAAATTAACTTTGCGCCGCAGTGCCGGATGCCAATCTAGTACTTGGGCGCTGGTGACCCTGGCATATAGTTAATTATCTACGTAAACTTGTAAAGGTCTAAATAAATAAAACCGGACTCTTACAATTGGTGACCTCCTGGAGTGACCAAACACCGTAATTTATGCAAAAAAAAATTTCTAAAGTTTTTTCTCAATTTTTGTCAATATATTCAGTCTGCATCTATAATTTTATTAAATTCACTAGTACAAAGCACTCACCTGTACTGGAAGTGTATTCTATTGCAAAATATATTCCTTTTATTTTGCCTTTTTATAAATTCAGCATTTTCTAAAGTTTTTTTATGCAAATTTACTTATTTTGCAAACAGCCTATACGCAGACTATTTTTCTGCTAATATTGGGCTACATCTAAAAAAATTTTTTACTTATATTTTGTAAACAGCCTATACGCAGACTATTTTTCTGCTAATATTGGGCTACATCATAAAAAAAAAAAAAAAAAAAAAAAAAAATTTCACGTAACTTTTTGTTATTGGCATTCATAACTCAAATTGAGTCTCATACTCAACCAAGCTTACCTGAAGCCATTATTTACATTCAACAACATTTGTTGAAATCTTGTCAGTTTGTGACACATTTTAAATTTTTTTTAGTACCTTGTAACAAATAATAGCCACAATGACCAATAACAACCTAGGGTCATCCAATGGTGGTACTCCAAATTCACCACCTATAACGGACTTTCTCACAATGTATCAGCCTACCACTCCACAATTCACCGCTGAAGAGCCTGGAATCTTTGTGAGTCAACTGCGGGATTATTTTGAGATAAAAGGAGTTACGGACCCACGAACCAAGTTCCTTGTCACAAAGAACCTCCTGCCTACACAAGTATACAAAGTAGTGCGGGATGTAACTCTATTGCCTCCGTCTGACCAAGCTTTTGAGAGCCTCCTCAGCGAGTTAGTCAGGAGACTCGGCCAATCAGAAGAAGAGCGACTCAATGCTCTACTCAAGGACCAAGTTCTTGGGGATCAAACGCCAACAGCCTTCCTGAGACATCTGCAAGACCTGGCTGGACAGACCAATGAAGACGATAAAAACTCACCCTTAATGCGACGCCGCTTCCTCAATGGTCTCCCTACTGCCCTACGGCCAATGCTCCGTTGTATGCCAGATGATACAGACCTCCTCACAATGGCCAAAACAGCTGATAAGATGATGATTGAAATCCACCTTGGCCAAGTAGATAACCACACCCATCACCCCCAAATCTGTGCCACGCAGGACGACAATCTGAGTCCGGCTGCACAAGGTCTTAAAGTATCCAACGAAATTCTACGAACACTTAAAGAGAATTTAAAGCTCTCCGAATAGAGCTAGCTAACAACAGGGAACGAGAGAGAAGTTCTTCAAGACGAGGACGACCCTCTGGTCCAATTAGAGCCTCCCAATATGAACCTGGACAACGCCTCGTTCTCCTACAACCACAGCCACCGCAAACAGGTCAGTTGGTTGCTCCTAATCCAAATCTATTAGCCTTACCTCATCCTCAATCCTCAATCCCCACTACTCAGCCCCATTCTCAACCTATTTCCTTACCACAGTCTACTGTTCATACCCCTCCTTGCTGGTATCATGAAAAGTTTAAAGATCGTGCAACGCGCTGTCTCACACCTTGCCCATGGACTCCTAACCCTCCTTTAAACTAACCAGGCTGGTGTCACAGGCGTCTGACGCTACAGCCTCTCAAGCCTCTCCTCCTATCCTTACTTCAACTAACCCTACCACTACCTCATTTAACACTGTCAAACCAACACCTACGTACGCAAGTAAAGTTAAAGAATCGCAACCTACTTATTCAACCACAGCTAATTTAATACCCCCAACTAATTCTCCAAATACAACACAAACTCCTTCCCACAGCAATACTAACCTTCTTCCACAAAAATTTAATGATTCACAACTACTGCACCACCTGGTCCAACATTCACCTTGCATGATCCACTTTCAGGCTATGCATTCCTTATTGACACTGGAGCTCAATACAGTGTTATTCCTGCAACAGCCGCAGACCGTGCAAACGGACCTTCTCCTTTCATTTTACGTGCAGCTAATTCTTCATCTATTCACACTTATGGACATCGTTCTATTTCAGTTTCTCTTGGACTTAGACGTGTTTTCCGCTGGATATTTCTTGTCGCGGATGTATATACTCCAATGTTAGGCTCTGATTTTCTTTCTGCTAATGATTTATTAGTTGATGTTCGTAGAGCACAATTAATTGATAATGTCACACATCTTTCAGTAATTGGTTCTCCTACCGTGCACCCCTCTTCATTATTGGCAAGTTCTCTGCCACAGTGCTCACCTGCTATAGAGCAGCTCCTAAATGAATTTTCTTTCACTTACTCAACCCTGTTCTAAGGATACCCCTATTAAACACTCTGTTGTCCACCGTATTGATACGGTAGGCTCACCTGTTTTCACCCGCCCACGTCGCTTAGCTCCAGATCGTCTTGCAATTGTGAGACGAGAGTTTGAACACATGCTTGAACTCGGTATTATACGGCCTTCAAGTAGCCCGTATGCCTCTGCTTTACACATGGTCCCAAAACCTACACCTGGAGACTGGCGTCCATGTGGAGATTATCGTGCTTTGAATGACAACACGATTCCAGATCGCTATCCCCTTCCTCACTTACACGATTTTACTTCTGCTCTCCATGGCACCACAGTATTTTCACGCCTTGACTTGGTGCGAGCCTTTCATCAAATTCCTGTACACCCTGATGATGTACATAAAACTGCTATAACAACCCCTTTTGGGTTATTTGAAATGACAAAAATGCCATACGGACTGCGTAATGCAGCCCAAACTTTTCAACGCTTCATTGATGAAGTGTTGAGAGGTCTCTCCTTCACTTTCACATATGTCGATGACATTCTCATCGCAAGTTCTTCTCCCTCAGAACATATTCAACATTTACGCTTAGTTTTTTCTCGGTTGGCAGAATATGGTGTATTGCTAAACCCTGAAAAATGTGTCTTTGCTGTAGATGAACTCACCTTCTTAGGACACAAAGTTACTTCGAAGGGCATTTCTCCTCTCGAAAATAAAGTATCTGTCATAAGGTCTTTCCCACAACCGCAAACTCAAAAGCAACTTCGCCGCTTTTTAGGGATGGTAAACTTCTACCATCGCTTCATTCCTCAGTGTGCAAACATTCTTGCACCCATAACCTCTCTTCTTCGCCAATCAAAAAGGGGCAGATCCACTGCAGTTCTGTGGAACCCCGAAGCTACCAACGCTTTTTCACAAGCAAAAGAGGCTATAGCACGAGCTACATGCCTTGTTCACCCTCAACCAGACGCTCCTCTGAACTTAGCCACTGATGCCTCTGACGTTGCCGTGTCAGGAGTGCTCCAGCAGCTTGTTTCAGGCGTTTGGGAACCTCTCGCATTCTTTTCACGCAAGCTCTCACCTTCACAAATGAGGTACAGCACTTTCGGTCGAGAGTTGCTGGCGATATACCTCTCCATCCGTCATTTCAGGTCATTCCTGGAAGGACGTGACTTTAGCATTTTTACGGATCATCGTCCGTTAATATTTGCTCTCCATTCTCAATCAGACTCTCATGCTCCTAATGAGCGAAGATACCTTGATTTTATTCTTCAATTTACTTCAGACATTCGACACATTTCAGGTTCTTTGAATGTTGTGCCGGATGCGCTGTCTCGCATCTCAGCAATTTCTGACCCTGGACACTCTCACATCAACCTTTCAGAGATGGCTAAGGCTCAGTCCACGGATACAGACCTCCAAACTCTTATTAATTCACCCACTTCATTGCAAGTCCGCTCTTTACCAGTTGAACCCAAGTCAGACTTACTAATTTTATGTGACGTCTCGACTGAGCATATTCGACCATTGGTCCACAAGGGCTGCGAAGAGCTGTTTTTGCTAAACTCCATTCCCTTTCTCACCCGGGAATTAAGGCCACCCAAAAATTAATTGCAGCTAGGTTTGTATGGCCAAGTATGCACAAAGATATCCGCAATTGGACTCGATCTTGCCTTCAATGTCAGCGTGCCAAAGTTCACCGACACACGAAGTCAGAAATTGGTACCTTTCCTTTGCCAAAGGCTCGTTTTGAGGCCATACACCTAGACATAGTCGGCCCCTTTATTCTTCTCGAGGTTATACCTATCTTCTCACTGTCATTGATAGGTTCACAAGATGGCCAGAAGCTGTTCCTTTGACTTCTTGTACTGCTTCTGCAGTAGCTCACGCCTTTGTTTCATGTTGGGTTTCCCGTTTTGGGATACCTGCAACCATTTGCACAGACAGAGGTGCCCAGTTTGAATCGGCCTTATGGAAGGAACTCATGCTCCTTCTTGGACTGAGCGCATCAGAACAACAAGCTATCACCCGCAATCCAATGGGGTGATAGAACGCTTCCATCGTCAACTTAAAAGTTCCTTGCGAGCCACTGATCCATCTACTACATGGGTGGACAGGCTACCTCTAATCCTACTCGGAATTCGTACTGCTCTAAAGACTGATCTTGCATGCTCTGCAGCAGAATTAGTTTACGGTACCACACTCCGGTTACCCGGAGAATTTTCACACCTACACCCATTAACCCCGCATGTGATCCTGCTTCGTATGTTAAGACATTACGCTCTATTATGAAGCAAATTCGTCCCACAGCACCTAGAATTTCCACTTCACAAACTACCTTCGTTTCCCCTGATTTACAAACTTGCACACATGTTTTTCTTGAGACATGATGCTCACCGCTACCCTCTTCACTGCCCCTATGATGGTCCCTTCCTTGTGCTAGACCGTAAACCCAAAACTTTCATCATTGACAAGGTGGGCAAGCGTGAAACTGTTTCTGTGGACCGCTTGAACCAGCATACCTTGATTTTTCTCCAACAAAAGATCCTATCCTCCCTCAATCTTCTGTACCTCCACCTCAAATACAGGTACAGCAACCTATCCCTCCTCAATCTTCTGTACCTTCATCTCATATACAGGTACAGCAATCTACCCTTCCTAAATCCTATGTACCACCACCTCATCCGAGGGTACAACAATCTATCATCCCTCTTCCAATTCTCCTTCATTATCGCAACCAACTGTCTTTGAACCAGCCAGTGGCTCCATCGCACAGGCACCAAGAATCCCTTCCCCAATGTCCCTACTGCACCTGTAGCACCATCCATGCCTTCAGAACCAGTGCTGCAGGATATTGCCATCCAAAAGCAAACAACGACTCGTTCTGGAAGAGTCATTCGTAAGCCAGTGCGTTTTGACATTTAAGTGTTTTTTTTACCCCTGACAACCATGTTTTTGGGGAGCAGTACTTGTAGTGCCTTGCACCACAAGAGTATTCTTTATTAGTGAAAACTGCCACAAATGGCATGAGTGAAATATTTAAATCTAAAATAAATAAATAAATAAGTTAAATATGTCCAGTGATCAAATTTAATTCTTAAGAATTCAGTGTGGTGTGACTAGACATGAATGGGCTTTTAAGGATTATTTTGGCTGGTTGGTAAAATTATTAAGTAAAAACAAACTTGTGTGCAACGACAACACAAAGGACGCCACTTTACACATTATATTCGAAATCACCCCGCCAGCAAGCAAAGTTCCTTTGTGGTATGTTTTGTGTTTATAGTATTTATTCTTTACTATTTCATATCTGTATGCAATACCGCATACTGCAGATACTAACGCCTTATACCGTTTGCAATTAGTACTAAGATTCATACTACAAATAGTAATGTAAGATTCATATAATAAATTACTTAGGCTAAGTTAGGTCTAGGCTAAAGCCAAATTGTAACTAGCCTAACTGAGGCCTACCATAGTCTTTGTTTTAGATAACCTCAGCTCAATAGCTCAATATGTTGAAGAGGCAAAGGCCTGCCTATTAAATTTCATAGTATATTTTACTTTATAAGCCTATTATGTTTCACGTTATTTTCTTAGCAGATGGCCTACTAATCATTTGTAGCCTACATATTTCCTTTAGTCTTCCCATTCAACTTAACACAATCCCATAACCAGAATTAACTGTAATTTATCATCCACAGGTTACTGGGGCCTATATAACCTATATGTATTTAATTATTAATTATTGCCATTTTTTATTCTTTTTCTCTGAAATATCACTTACAGTATTCTTGTCTATCTCTTTGCAGACAAGGTTGTCATTGTGGCTATTATCTTTGTTATTATTGATATTATCTTTGTTATTATTGATATTATCTTTGTTATTATTATTATTATTACTATACTATTATTATTACCATATTATTATTACTGTATTATTATTAGTTTATTACTACAATACTATTATTACTACTATTATTATTATTATTATTACTATTATTTGAATTAATTGTATTATTGCATATTCATTATTATAATCAGTATTATTTGCAGACTGTTATATATTAGCCAAACGGGCCATTATTTAATCTCACCATTATAAGTCCATCAAAGTTGTTACGGGTAAAAATCCCCTTTGCATATACTCATTAATTGTTGTCAATAAAATATAAAAATTCATATTGATTTAATAATCAGTCCTTCCCTTCTTTTATTTAAATTAACTTTGCGCCGCAGTGCCGGATGCCAATCTAGTACTTGGGCGCTGGTGACCCTGGCATATAGTTAATTATCTACGTAAACTTGTAAAGGTCTAAATAAATAAAACCGGACTCTTACAGCTTGAGGAGAAGAACAGTGGCCATCTACAACCGCAGCTATAGATCGGCAGAAAGGAAATTAGAGAGGAAGGTACAGATAGAAGGAAAGAAACCGAAGGAGGGCAGTTTCGAAATTAAAGATTTGTGCCAAACTCTATTAAAAGCTTTCGATATGTCTAGCACAATAGCAAAATTTTCACCGAAATCCTGAAATGAGGATGATTAAGAGTCAGAGAGATATGCAAGAAGATCACCAGTAGAGTGTTCATTGATGTCTGAATGTGAGCGGTCCGCTCAAAGATAAGGGCCCCCACGAGTTCTCGCGAAGGTCCCGACAAACTATATTTATGTAGATATAGACGTCTTTTGAAATCACTAGAACAAGAAACCAGTGATACCAGAGCAAGCTCAAGAGGAACTACGTTCAGCAGCGGCTGGACATTAAAAGGGACCACCAGACATCCGAAAAATTTTATTCTTGGCAGTATTATTATAAAACTTCTTTTTAGCAGCTCACAAGCCTTTGTCAATAAAAGTGGGAGGATATCCCATTTTTGTAAAGAAATTCTTGATGTAACAAAATTTAGAGTCAAGATAAGAGGAACTACATATCCTAAGCGCTCGACAAAACAATGAACATAAACATTAGAATGGGTAGTCTTTCTGAAAACGGTAAAGGCGGGTCTATTATCAGCAGGGCCGGCCCTAGCTTCTGAGGGGCCATGTGCAAGATGGTTGGGGGCCCCCATTCCTTACACAACCCTCCCAGGGCCCCCACATATGTTTCTGATTTTCTATGAGGATATCATCTTGCTTACATAGTACAGTATAAATTTGAAATGATTTTAATGTGGAGAAAATAATAAGCAATGGCGGAAAATAAAATTGACAATTGTAAATATAGTTTGATAAAATGATAAATAAGAGAACAAAGAAAATAAAGGAAAATTGTTGAAGCCAACTGCAACCATGATTAGAAAAATTAACAAAAAACATCAATGTTTGTCAAACCATAAATACCAGTACTCTGAAGTGCTTATAATCTGTACCTCCTTGATTTTCTCGAGACAAAATCTTCAATAACACTATCATAAGACAGCTGCCTGCTAATCTCTTGCTTAATACTGATGATAGCGAGTCCACTGAGGAAAATATATCAAAACTAAAGCACTATGCTCAAACCTGAGGGAGGAACATACCTTTCAATAAAACAGTTGTTTGCCAACTGGCTGGTGGCTACAGATCACGGTTTTCAATTTTCGGATAATGTCTCTATGGCAATACTACATGAGGCGCCAAAAAAATATACCGTCACAAAAAATAGATTGATACCCGAACAGAAACACTGATAATAATATCATATACGCCGCGCACACGCCACATTACGTACATAAAGAGACGAAAAAAATTAAACGAAAAGAATTTTAACAGTGACAGTTCTGAACACATAATGACAAAAAGTAGCCTACAAATATAAATATAATAATACACGCTTATTTATGCTGCTTATTTACATTCTTTTATGTGGTTTTGTGTCGTTTTTATAAGTTTGGTGATGCTATAGCAACTAAAAAACGAAGAACAAATGAATTTTGGAGGGGCCCTCTAATTGATGGGGGCCCTGTGCAGCCGCACAGGCTGCACATAGCTGGAGCGGCCCTGATTATCAGGAGTTCTAATAATTTGAACGTCGAGGAACTGAGGAGTTGAATTGTGTTCCAGCTAAAACACTGTTCAGTGGAGTGGAGTCCAAAAACTCCACCAAGTGAACCCATTCTGTAGGTGTAGGTACGCATTCATTTGGATTTTCTAAAGGCAACCTACTTAGAGCATCAGCCGTACCTAGAAGTTTGCCTGACCGATGTACTAAGTCAAATTTATAGACTTGTAGAATCAGTGCCCATCGTTCAATCCTACCTGAGGCAATAACTGGAATATTTTTAGTAGGTGAAAATAAACCTAAAAGAGGCTTATGGTCAGTAATTAGTTTGAATTCATAACCCCATAGATAGAAATGAAATTTCTTTACTGCAAATACTAAGGCTAAGTCTTCACGTTCAAGTTGTACATATCGCCTTTCAGTCTCAGTTAGTGTTCTAGAAGCAAAACAGATAGACCTATCTACACCATCAATGTCGTGAGATAACTGTCCCAATTCTATAAGAACTGCTATCTGCTGAAACTACGAGAGGAAGTTTAGGATCATAATGCACTAGGAGATTGGACTTTAGTAGTCCGTCCTTTGAAGCCTAAAATGTTTCCGTTTGGGTTTTCTCCCATCTCCACTGTTCCCCAGATCGTAATAACTTATTTAGGTATTCAAGGAAAGTCGATGCATTAGGCAAAAATTTCCTATAAAAGTTTAGGAGACCTAAATAAGCTTGTAACTGCGTGATGTTTTAAGGAGGTGGTGCATTTTTTATTGCTTCTAGTTTATCCTCCGTTGGATGAATACCTGAGGCATCTATACGGAATCCCAAATATGAAACCTCATTAGTGACCCATGAACACTTTTCTTTTTTTAGCTTAAGTCCGGCATCCCGAGACTTTTTAGAACTGCTGTTAATCTAGTTAGATGTTCTTTTTTAGATGAACCTGAAATGAGGACATCATCTAGAAAACAGAGTACACCCAGAATGTGATCTAGGACTTGGTCCATTATTCTCTGAAAAATACCCGGAGCCGATGCTATTCCATAGCATAGCCTATTGTACTTATATACGCCTCGGTCCGTATTTATGATAGTTACATGTAGCTCTTCAGAATTTTCATCTAAACTTAGTTGAGCATAGGCTCGGGACATATCTAGTTTTGTGAAACATTTACCCCCAGCAAGAGAGCTAAATAATTCATCAGGCTTGGGTATAGGGTAGCAATCTAGAAGAACTGCTCTATTGCTGTTAAACAGTAATACCCACATAACCGCACTGACTTGTCATGTTTTAGTACAGGAACTACGGGGCAACCCACTTAGCGTGTGTGACTGGTTCGATAATTTTATCTTTGAGCAGCCTATCAATTTCTAAATCTACCTTCTCTCGCAGTGCATGTGCAATTGAACGAGCCTTACAAAATGTTGGAGTTACATTAGGGTCTACCTCTATACAGACCTGATGGCCTTTTAGTTTGCCTACTTCAGGGTTAAAAAGAGAAGAAAACTTCATTAACAATGAGTCTATGTCAAATGGATATGCGAGTGTATGCACATCTGTCCGACCCTTTGGCAAAATTTTGTCAATAGACAATTTCAAAGCATCAATCCAATCACTGCCTAGTAGAGTAGGCCCTTGCTCATCCACTACTAACAGAGTTAAGGGATGAGACAAAGTTTTCTTGTTGAGTGTAACTGTGATGGATGCTTCTCCACAGATAGATATTTGTATTTTCCCATATTTTTTTAGTATTGTTTTAGATGCATGTAGTTTAGGTATATTTTTGGGCAGAACCTTTATCTAGTTCTAGAGGAACTGTAATTCCATTTAGGCCTACATCTACAATATATGAACCTGCATTATCACCACTTTGCTGCTCATAAAATAGGTACTCCACTTCAATGTTCGAAGTATTTCCATTTGGAGGATTACCACAAGAAATGTTACAATTAGAATTTTTACCCCCTTGGTTTCTTTGAAAAACAAACTTTAGCTATGTGGCCTATTTTACTACAGTTTCGGCAAAGTGCTTCTTTAAAAGGACAGTCCTTCTTCCACTGATGTTTTCCACACCCAGTATATGGTTTGGAAGGCTTTTCTTCCTGTTTAGCGTTCGAATTAGTAGGTTTAGTAGTATTTGCCGCATACCTTTTATTTGTTTGTCTAGTAGGCTCATTAGGTCTGCCAGATCTAGACGATTTAAAGCTATTTACGTGTTGGGCCTCACTACTGTGACTGTCAAAAGCTCTAATATCTTCAGCAGCTTCTTCCCTAGCCGCAGCTATTTCAACAGCCTGACTAAAGGTTAGGTCCTGTATAGCTAATAGGGGTCTCTGGGTAGACTCCTCTTTGAGACCCATTACAAGCCTATCTCTTGACATTTCGTCTAATTTGTCCCCAAATTTACAAATACGGCTATAGGCTTTTATACCTGCAACAAACTCTGCAATGCTTTCATTCGCAGTCTGATGCCTCGAATAAAATTTGAAATGTTTATAGATAAGAACTACTCGGGGTTTGTAGTGGTTGGTTAGGGCCTGTAGCATTTCACTATAGGTGCAAATTTCCGGTGCTTTAGGAGCAACTAGGTCCATAACTAAGCCAAACGTTTTAGGGCCTATTATAGTTAGGAAGGTAGGTACTTTCTTAGCATCAGGAATGGAATTTGCCTCGAAAAACAACCTCACCCTAGTGGCATAAGCTTCGAAGTCCTCCCCAGAGTCTTCGTAGGGGCTTATATGGCCAATCACCGACATGCTAGAACCAAAACCGACTTTGGCCAAATAACTAAATAGGTTAGGTAGGGTTTAAATTTGATCTAGTTACTCCCCAGTTAGGGCTGAATAGGATATTGTAATAGGGTTAGGGCTAAGTAGGAATTAGTATTAGAGTTAGGCTGGCGGGACCTAACCTATAGTACGGTAGCTTACCAACACAAGCCAACCAAATCGAACGACCCACACTAGGCTAGGCTACATCCAATTTTCCAAACAACCAAATAAATCCAATAAACCAAATCCCATCCTCGTCGCCAAATGTAAGAACGTGTAGGGTGTTAGACCCCGTTAGGCATTAGGTTATTAAATAGACAATAAAGGTGTTTACAGGTGCTTTGATTTAGATCTTCTTTAGGGCCTACCACAGGTGCCAGCGTTCCACAACAACCTACTCAGTTTTCTAACTTTATTAATTTAGAAGCAATAGACATTACCCCTATCCCTAACTGATATAATAATTAGACAACTTCAACTGCTTTCCTTATGCACTTTAGAAACATCACCAAATTAAACTTAGCACCAACGATGTAGTCAGATACGAAAACACATGCTGGTTCCAAACAGACCGCGTTCTGCTGTTTATCTTTTTGTGTTGCCATTCAGCTTTCTTTTAGTGACTTTTAAACTATATACATAACATATATATACACACACACGTCACCTCAACATGACAGTTCGTGCAGCACCTGTATCTAGTTCAAGATGAATTGTATTTCCATTTAGGCCTACTTCTATAATACATGGACCCGTATTATCACCACTTTGCTGCTCATAAAATAGGTATTCCACTCCAATGTTCGAAGTATTTCCATTGGAGGACTACCACTAGAAATGTTAAAATTAGAATTTTCACCCTTTCGTTTCTTTGAAAAACAAACTTCAGTTATACTGCCTATTTTACTAAAATTTCGGCAAACTGCTTCTTTAAAAGGACAGTCCTTCTTCCACTGGTGTTTTCCACACTCAGTACATGGCTTGGAATTTGGAAAGCTTTTCATCCTGCTTAGCATTAGAATTAGTAGGTCTATTAGTATTTGTAGCATACTTTTTATTAGTTTACCCAGTAGGCTCATTAGGTGTGCCCGTGTTATTTTATTTAATTTGATTGGGTTCAGAATCCCAGCTGAGTCTTGAACGGCCAAGCTCTGAGGGGGTTACTTTAACTTATGGCCAAAGTTAAGCTAGACAAAAACCAACTTACGGACTTGGAAGTCCTATTAGGTCCTACCTCAGGGTTGCTGACTTGATGTGGGCCTAGTTTAGACCTCAGTAGCATAAAATTAAGAAAAAACAAAAGAGGCACTATTTACGGTCTTCTTTCTAAACCTTGTAACAACAACACAACATGCACCATTGCACGATGCAACAATCCTGTATTTATACAACCAAACTGAATTGCAAGAGCGCTCTCTATAAGACCACGCCCACTAAGTGCCGCATTGAACAAACGAGTAGAAAGGACGCTGCCATGCCCCCAAAAAAATATGCCACAAGAGTCCAAAAATGCTAGCTCTAAATTAAATGAATTTTTCACTAACCTGACAATTATGAGATGGATATATATATACCTTAACTTAATATATAGTCCAGTGGTGGGCACCGTTAACCAAAAAGTTAACTTCGTTAACCGCTAATCCGTTAACCAAAAAGTTAACTTCGTTAACCGTTAATCCGTTAATTCGTTAAACATGTAACGGAAGTTACCGATAAACCGTTAACGTTAACTTTTATTATAGAAAAAATGAAAAACACAATATATATATAATTTAATTTTCCCTCTTCTTCTCGTTCTCCATTTTGTCCATGAGATGCATGTTGCCCTTCATGAAAATTAGCATATCAAAGTTTTCATCAGACAGGGATGATCTCTTGGCCCTCAGGATGTCCTTGCCCATAGAGAACAAACGCTCCACTGCAGCACTGGAGGGGATGGCTGTGTTGAACTTGATGAACAAGTCCACCAACACTTGCTCACCCAAGCCTCTGGCGCCACACGCTCACATTTACTTCTCAACGCCATCTATTATCTCATAAAGAAACTAATTCACATTGGGACTTGAAAGTACCGGCAGGATCAACCGGGTAGAAAAATAATTATGGAGATTTTAAAGATGTGGTACCTAGAAGTACCGCCAGGACATAAAGGGTTAAGGTGAAAACGCTCCCATTGTAAGACATCAATTGACTTAATTTATGTCATCAAAGTGACATGAGAATTGAAATCTTACCTGATCAGTTTTATGGTTCTTGAAATGTATCAAGGAGACTACTAATAAGGTACTCACAGACATATTATAAATATACATGACTTACTTGACAACGATTATTTTTAAATATTCACTAGCACAAACATGTTGCGCAAGAGACAGACTGCAAATGAAACGAATGTAGTTATTTGTTGTAATTGTTACATATATATTATTGAAAGTGCCTTAAAATGCTCGTGATATTTCTTGAAAGAAGTTGAAACATTCAACTCAAATGGCAAATCTTTCCGCCTGATTTTACAGTCGACCATGTTTTGCTCAAACCAATGCCATAAATAACTATCATATTTGGTAAGACACAAATTGTGGCGACGGAAACAAATATATCGCCTGATTTTGCACTGCGGAAATGGAAATTCGTTCATCACTATTAACAGTGGCGGATTAATTGCGCACCTGCTCAGCACTGAAAATAATATAAACTTTTAAACGTTTATTTATGAATTTTTTGGGTTAACGGATTTGAGTTAACGGAAGTTAAATGTAACGGAAGTTAATTAGTCCGATAATGATTTTCAAAGTTAACTTAAAAGTTAAATCGTTAACGAAAAAGTTAACTTCGTTAATTAACGATTAACGGATTAACGGTTTGTGCCCAGCTTTGATATATATAGTACAATAGGGCGGATCGAAAATGAGGTTTTTAAACGTTTTTTCGAAATTCAAATATGGCTAGTGCGGAAAATATGTGGGTGCTATAGATAATGACTGTGCATAAATATTAGTCCTGCGAAATTATATCTTCAGGTGCCACAAAGCCGTCGAAAAAAGTGAAATATAATGATTTTCTTATATTCTGCATTAGTACAATAACTGAAACTTACTTGTTATTATTATATATTAAGTGTTCCAATTACCAAAATAGTTACTGAATTACGCAGCTCTTAGTTTATTTAGATCAATGTTCTTTTGATTAATGATCTAAATAATCCAGAACTCACCACGAGGAGGTGGCTGCGTGTCGAGCTCCACCCATGCCCTCCCAACCACCCATCCTTGCGCATGTTTTTTTCTATTAACGTTTTATTTAAACTTTATATTCAGCTTTACTTTCGAATGATGGCTTTTTTTACGTGACTGAAGTGTTGATCTTATGAAGCCATCTCGCGCGTTCAATCCAAATACTTTTGATGATGCTTCAGTCACTAATTTTACCATTCTTTCTACTACTTGTGTATGACAAGGGAATTTCTCGAATGGAGGGGTACTCTTGTTTTCTATGAATTCTTCAATCTCATTTTCTGTCAGGTGTCTTGTCACAGGTGGTTCAGTGACAATGCATTTTTGCCAATTAATTAAATCAGTATAATCAGTAGCTTCAAATTGAATAACAGGTACTGTGAAACGCCTCACAACTTTTTCCTTGTTTGTTTGCCTTGCTTTCTTTATTCGCCTCCACGCTAATTCTCTTATGGCGCTGCGGTCATCATGAATCATTGATGCTAGAATATTTTCTGGATTTGCAAAAATGCATTTCTTTGTATGACAGGGTTTCAATATCCTTTACTTCGTCATTCAGTGTTCTTGTTAGTTCAATAGTTTTGAAAACAGTTTGAGCCATTGACAAAACGTACTTTGCTTATAGAAAACCACATTGGGATGTAGACCTTCATTATAAAAGAAGCAATGTTCATGAGGTTTCAGATGGACTTACAGTTGAAACGTATAGACGAAGCAAACGATTTGCTGTAGTCAGCCATCGTGAATGTGCCATTTTGCCTGGACTACGATGAGCAAGATCTGGAGAGCAATATCCCTTTGTTATTGTTAGAAAATCTAGAAGAGGAAGAACCATTGTTGTCCCAAGGCGATACGATGACTAAGCTGATTGATGCAGCATTGCTTGTATATATATTAAGTTAAGGTGTGTGTATATATATATCCATCTCATAATTGTAAGGTTAGTGAAAATTAAATTAATTTAGAGCTAGCATTTTTGAGCTCTTGTGGCATCATTGTTTGGTCACACTGTTGGCATCATTTTGAGACGCTGCGCGTCTTTTCTACTCGTTTGTGGAAGGTCGTACGTAAAGGTGTGGTTTGATAGAGAGCTCTCTTGCAATTCAGTTTGGTTGTTTAGATACATGATTGTTGCATCGTGCAATAGTCCAGGTTGCGTTGTTGTTGCAAGGTTCAGAAAGAAGACCACAAATAGTACCCTTTTGTTTACTTTTTAAGTTCATGTAATTTAAGGTCTAAGGTAGGCCCGCATCGAGTCAGCAACCCTGAGGTTACCCTGAGGTAGGACCTAATAGGATCTCAAATCCGTAAAGTTTAATTTAGCTTAACTTGGCATTAGGTAGAACTTGCCCTTTAGAATTTGGCCGTTCACGGCTCAGCTGGGATTTCGAACCCGACAAATAAATAAAATAACATGGTCCTTCAGAACCGGATTTCTACCCCAAGACTGAGTCAGTGACCATTTTTCGGCAAAGTTCTGATTGTGCAAATTGTATCCCAAGTTAGGCCTAGACGGGTTGAGTATTATTGAGTTAAGGTCCCAGGGTAAAAAGTTTGGTCGCCCAATTGCGAAACTTGGCCAGTCGTCTGTCGTTTTTTGGCCTACTTTTTTTCCGGTTTGGTTAATTTTGGGTTATTATTGAATTAAGGTCCCAGGGTAAAGTTTGGTCGCCCAATTGCGAAACTTGGCCAGTCGTCTGTCGTTTTTTTGGCCTACTTTTTTCCGGTTTGGTTAATTTTGGGTTATTATTGAATTAAGGTCCCAGGGTAAAGTTTGGTCGCCCAATTGCGAAACTTGGCCAGTCGTCTGTCGTTTTTTGGCCTACTTTTTTTCCGGTTTGGTTAATTTTGGGTTATTATTGAATTAAGGTCCCAGGGTAAAGTTTGGTCGCCCAATTGCGAACTTGGCCAGTCGTCTGTCGTTTTTTGGCCTACTTTTTTCCGGTTTGGTTAATTTTGGGTCATTGAATTAAGGTCCTGGGGTGGAAAATTTGGTATTCCATACTGGTGTTTGGTTAGTACCCCACTCAGCAATTCAGTTTATTTGAAAGTAAAATTTGCGTTTGATCAGTTTGGTTAAGTATTTCTGCCAATTCAGCTCATTTGGTATTGAGCCCAAGGGTTGTTTACATTGAAGATGAGTGCATCTGAATTGAACAAATTTATAAAAAGGAGAAGTGCCTACAAAGGTCTAATTACAAAGGTCATTGCCACTATAGATTCTGCCATAGAGCAAGAGGATTTACGCTTAGTGACTGCGAAGCTTGCCATATTAGAAACTAAAAAGGTTGCTCTAAGTGAGGTAAATGTTAAAATTGAGGCTCTTATAGAAGAGGATGAAATAGAAAATAACATAATTTACTTTGAAGAGATTATTGATGATATGATTAACGTAGGCCTCCGAGCAAAAGAGTTTAGCAGCTCAGTACAGTTAGAGACCAGGTCTAATAATGAAACACAACACTCAACAAATGATGCTTGTGAAGTTAAGGTTAACAGATCTGTAGTTCAATTACCGAGGCTTGTACTCAAAACATTTTCTGGGAGTATTCAGGAATGGCAAGGATGGGCAGACAGTTTTCAATCAGCAGTTCATTCTAGTCAAGTGTTAAGTGCCGTGGAGAAGTTTAATTATTTGCGGTCCCTCTTGGAAGGGAGGCAGCAAAGACTATAGCCGGATTAGCATTAACAGAGGCTAATTATAATGTGGCTTGGGATATATTAAAGAAACGGTTTGGTAAGCCAGAGATCTTAATTAAAAGCCACCTCGTGCACTTTTAACTATACCTCCTGTTAATAATCCTAATAGTGTCAAGGAGTTACGGCAGTTATATGATGAATTTGAAATTAGAACTAGGTCCCTGGACAACTTGGGTGTAGGAATGGAAAAGTATGGTATAATGTTGGTTCCTACACTGGAGTCTAAATTGCCTAGCTCAATTTTGCTTGAATTAAGTAGGGGACACTCTGCAGAACATGTATACATCCCCCTTCAGCAGATGTTAAGTCTTTTAGGCACAGAATTAGCAAGACGAGAGGGAGTTGAGTTTGCACAGTGGGATGGTAAACAAGAGGACAAAGGCAGGCACAGCACCAAAGTTTCCACAAAAAGGAATAGCCCAGGTACAGTGTCAGCTCTACATGCCTCCTCTGAGAATAAATTAAAGGGAATCAAGGAATGTATATTTTGCGAAGGCAACCACAAGTCATATAAATGTAAGGTGGCTGAGGCCTTACCCTTTGAGGAGAGAAAGGACAGGGTAACTAAGTCCACAGCATGTTTTAAATGTTTTTTGAAAGGTCATAGAGCAAGGTTTTGTAAGTTTAAAATTTTGTGCAAAAAATGTCATGGTAGGCATCAGCCATTATTGTGTGAAAACACTCTTAGTAGGCCTACCCCAGAAGTAGAGACATCAGTGGCACATGCCACTGCTATGCAAGGGAGTAAAAGTAAAGGGGGATTATTGCAAACAACTGCAGCCTTATTAAGTGGGAATGAGGGAGAAGCTACTGTAAGAGTGTTGTTTGATAGTGGTAGCCAGTGTAGTTTTATTAAGACCAGAATTTCCAGAAATTGAAGTTTAAAGAACTTAAGAGGGAAAATTTAAGAATTTCTGGGTTTGGGGGTTCCGTTCAAAACCGAACCAAATTTAAGAAGGTCGAAGTTCTGGTTAAAGGGTTTTACCGCAAAGTCCCACTATCAAGGTCCAAGCTGTAGAGATTGAGGAACTTTGTGCTCCAGTCACTACTTGTTTAGATATGGCATGTGTCCAAGAATTGCAAGTTAAAGGAATTAATTTGGGCAATAATAAGTTTGAGGGAACAGAAGATATTAGTCTTTTGATTGGAGCTGACTATTATTGGGACTTCATCACTGGTAATATTGTCCGTACATCTCAAGGCCCAGTAGCTATTGAAAGTAAGCTAGGCTGGATGCTACATGGTAGTTATTGCAATGAAATGGAAGTTAAGGCTCTCTTTGTTAAGATTGAGGAGAACAGCCATGGTCTGGAAAGGCATTTGAAAGCGTTTTGGGAACTTGAATCTATTGGTATAAAGGACAACCAGGCAAGTACAGTGAATAATGATGTTTTAGAGCACTTTGAAAAGGGGATTGGGTTTAGAGATGGTTGCTATGAAGTTGGCCTACCATGGAAGGATTCTTGCAAACCCGGTTCAAACCTTCAGCTAGCTAATCGGAGGTTGGAGACTTCATTGTACAGGCTAAGAAAAAATGAGGAGTTGTTAATTGAATACGATGAGGCCATCCTAAGTTATGTAAGGGAGGGCTATGCTGAAAAGGTGCAAGGTGAGCTGGTGAGCCAGGAGGCACATTATCTGCCACACCATGCAGTGGTACGGCGAGACAAAACTACCACCAAACTGAGGGTAGTTTTTGATGGCTCAGCCAAGGACAAAGGTGGTGTGTCCTTGAATGACTGTTTGGATGCTGGGCCAAATTTAAATGCAGATTTATTTTCCTTGTTACTGAGATTCAGGTTTGGTAGAGTAGCATTGACTGCAGATGTGAAGCAAGCCTTTTTGCGGATAAAGTTAAAACCAGAGGACAGAGATGCAGTAAGGTATCTGTGGGTGGATACGAAAGACTTGTTGGAAAATGAACCTAAGGTTCAAGCATATAGAATGAAGTCAGTGTTGTTTGGCCTCAGCTCTAGTCCATTTCTGTTGGCACTATGCAGTACCATTTTAAGAAATATTCTGAAGTCTATCCTAACACTATTGAACACATAAGGAAAAATTTTTATGTTGATGATTTGCTATGTTCCGTGGATAATACAGAAATGGCTAAACAGATATTCATGGAGGCTAGAGCTATAATGAGGGAGGCTGGCATGGAGCTCAGAAAATGGCAGACCAATCATTCGCAATTACAAGAGTTTATGAGTCATTCCTCTGTAGTACCTGATGCAGCAGAAAGTATTGAGGATTCTGGTATTAAGGAGTTGTGGGCAATAGACGCAAAGGTGCTAGGCATCGTTTGGCAGCAAGATGATGATTTGTTTACCTTCAATGGGAAATCTTTAGTAGAGCTGGCCGAGAATGAGACAAGGTGGACAAAACGTACAGCTCTTAGTTTGGCTTCGAAGGTCTTTGATCCTCTTGGATTCCTGGCTCCATTTGTGATAAAGTAAAAAATTTGGTTTCAGAGCCTCTGGGAAATTGGACTTGGTTGGGACCAAGAGTTACCTGATCATATGGTGGTAAGGTGGAAATATTGGTTCAAAGAATTGGCACATCTTGGAGACATTGAAATCCCAAGATGGTACTTTGGAGAGTTGAACAATAGTCCAGACAATTTGGAGCTGCACATCTTTTGTGATGCAAGTGAGGAAGCCTATGCAACTTGTATTTATATAAGAGGCGCATTGCAAGAAGAAGTAAGTTGCAGGTTGGTTGCGGCAAAGAGTAGAGTAGCACCTTTGAAAAGGCTTTCTGTTCCAAGGTTGGAATTGATGGGTGCCGTTATTGCTAGTCGGCTTGCAATTACAGTGCGAAAGTCTTTGGCCCTCTATGAAATTCCAAGCTATTATTGGACAGACTCCACTATAGTTTGGCACTGGTTAAGAAGTCAGGCAAGGAAATGGAAACCATTTGTTGCCAATAGGGTGGAGGAAATTCAAGCGCACACAGATCCCAAGCAATGGAAGCATTGTCCAGGCATCCAAAACCCCGCTGATTTACCAACACGAGGAATTTCGGTGAAAGATCTTTCACAATCAAGTTTGTGGTGGAATGGGCCAGAGTGGCTAAAACTTGGAAGTGAAAACTGGCCTTCTAATCAGCCTATTGTAGGAGAATGCCAGGCTGAAGAAGCATGGGTGAGTGAGGTGAGAAAATGCGCTGTGAACAGTTGTCAAGTTATGCAGCAGGACCCCATATTGAGGCTTGAGGACATTAGCAGTCTGAAAAGATTGTTAAGAGTGACAGCATGGGTATATAGATTTACCAACAACATTAAGGGAGAAACAAGAAGGGAAGGAATTCTGAACAGTAATGAGATTCAGCAAGCCAGGAAATACTGGGTGGTATATATGCAGAAGAAAAAATTTGGTGAAGAGAGAGAATTGCTCACCAGCCATCCATTACAGGTTCTACCAACACATTCTGCGCTCAAGGGTTTGGATGTGTTTTTGGATCAGGATTTATTGAGAGTAGGAGGTAGACTACAGTTTTCTGGGCTTCCAGAGGAGAAAAGACATCCAATTTTGCTACCTTCTGGGGGGCACTTTGTGGACCTTTTGATCCTGGATACTCATCATAAGCTGTTACATGCTGGAGTTGAGAAGTGATAATAGAGATTAGACAACAATTTTGGATTCTCAAAATTAGACAAGTAGTGAAAAAGGTCTTGCATAAATGTGTGGTTTGCAAGCGTTGGAGTGCAAAGCCTTATTATGAAAAGGTGGCTCCACTTCCAAGAGAACGGTGTGTCTATACTGCCCCATTTGATGTAGTGGGAGTAGACTTTGCAGGGCCAGTCTATGTGTATGAGCGAGGGGAGTCTAACAAAGGTTATATATGTCTTTTCACCTGTGCTACCACCAGAGCAATCCATTTGGAGTTGGTAAGCAACTTAAGTAGTGATGTATTTCTTTTGGCCTTTAAAAGGTTTGTGAACAGAAGGGGTTTCCCAAATAAAATCATATCGGATAATGCAAAAACCTTCAAAAAGGCTGCAAAGGAACTCCAAGAAATTTGGTCCTTGCTAAAAGAGGAAGGATTCCAATCCTACTTTTCACACCAAGGGGTACAGTGGGAGTTTATTGTTGAGAGAGCACCATGGTGGGGAGGATTTTGGGAAAGGCTAGTGAGAAGTGTAAAGTGTCCATTAAAGAAACTTTTAGCTAATGCTCATTTGAGCAAAGAAGAATTCTCTACTGTTTTATGTGAAGTAGAAGCAATGGTGAACAGTAGGCCTATCACTTTTGTTTACAACAGTAGGCAGGATGCAGAGCCATTGACACCAAATCATTTTCTTTGTGGTAAACGATTAACATCAAACCCAGTGTGCCAGAAGACTTGCAGCCCATCCAGAGCACTCAAGGAGAGTTAACCAGACGGTTCAGGTACCTTGAAGAGCTACAAGATCAGTTATGGAAGAGGTGGCAGATGGAATACTTGCCAGAACTCAATTATTACCCATCAGGCAAGGTAAAGGGCTCCAATGCAAATTGTATCAAGGTGGGAGAAGTGGTAATGATTGGGGATGAAAGACCAAGGCAATGCTGGAAGCTTGGCATAATTGAAGAGTTGTTTGTTGGCAAAGACAATTTAGTTAGGTCTGCACTGGTAAAGACTTCAGGAGGAAAGTTAAAGAGACCTATACAAAAACTCTATGCTTTAGAAATCAGCAAAAACACAGATAGTCAAGATGAAACATTTGAGTTACAGCCTCATGAAGAAGGCTTGGCTAACCTTGCAGAAGGTAATGACAACAATGCCTCTTCGGTGGGGAGTGTTAGAAAATCTAGAAGAGGAAGAACCATTGTTGTCCCAAGGCGATACGATGACTAAGCTGATTGATGCAGCATTGCTTGTATATATATTAAGTTAAGGTGTGTATATATATCCATCTCATAATTGTAAGGTTAGTGAAAAATTAAATTAATTTAGAGCTAGCATTTTTGAGCTCTTGTGGCATCATTGTTTGGTCACACTGTTGGCATCATTTTGAGACGCTGCGCGTCTTTTCTACTCGTTTGTGGAAGGTCGTACGTAAAGGTGTGGTTTGATAGAGAGCTCTCTTGCAATTCAGTTTGGTTGTTTAGATACATGATTGTTGCATCGTGCAATAGTCCAGGTTGCGTTGTTGTTGCAAGGTTCAGAAAGAAGACCACAAATAGTACCCTTTTGTTTACTTTTTAAGTTCATGTAATTTAAGGTCTAAGGTAGGCCCAAATAATCTGAACCAGGTTCTCTCACTAAAGTGATATGTTCTTCTGTTACCTTCTTCTGATATACTTTGGACTCTTTTTTTTCTTGGAAGAGTGTAGAATCTTTTCGACCATCAAAATAGATTCCTCTGATTGGGACCTGATTTTGATCTTTCATAATTTCTGATCTCTTCTTTTGTCTTTCTCTTCTGATTTTACTCCTATCCACTACTTCAGATGTATTGTCAATAGAAACTTCTCCAATATCTTGCAATACTGCACTAACAATGAATGCTGCAGCTCGATCTGAAACTGCAGTCCTGTCACAAGCAGTAGCCACTGAAGGTAGATTTGTAGTTTTCCTTTTCTTGAATAATTGTTCTTCAGGTTGTTCGAGCTTTCTCTTCGAGCTAACTGGCTCTGGAAATGTATCGTCTGATATTTCGCCAGATTCACTTTCACTATTTGATGTCGATGATGATAATTCAACATTTGTATCCTGCAATTTCTCCTGTGAAGATTCTTTGGTGAGCCTCACAGCTTCTTTTTGCTTTCTTAGCAACGTAGATGCTTTTTTCTTTGAGAGTGTAATATCTACTCTATCAATAAACAGTTTTCTTTCACTCCTTTGATCTAAGAGGAACGTCACTTCTTCCTTTGGAACCGTTTTTTCTTTGGGACAAGAACATTGTGTTAGTACTTTGCACTTGCACGCTGCAATGTCAAAAAGTTTCGTGTGTGCTTCTTTTTTGAACATATCAATCTTTGCTTTGTAAGCTTCAGAATTTTTTCTGCTTTGGTATGGCTTCATAATGACACGATACTTTTCGTGGTAGCTTCTGAACATTGTTTCAATTCGCCTGTCTGACAGAATTGGGACGGAAGCACTTTCCCAAATTGTTTTCAATTTATCAACAACTTGTTCTAATATTTGAGATATTGAAGGATCTTTATTAGTATTCTGTTTCAAATCGTTTCTTACAAAACAAGTAATATTTAAAAACTCCTTCGTATGTAGGAAGATTCCTGTGCCACAAATCTTCCCCCATACCAAACATGGGGCACTCAGTTGTGGCCCTGGTTGATTTTGCACAAACTCGAGACATTTTGAAAGTATACAAATCTGAAAAAGAAAGAGCTAATATCAATTATACGTTAATTTCAGTTAATAGTACATGGCAAACTTAGGGCAACACAGTACAGAAATGCAAAATATATAAGAAATATAGTTTAGACTATCTGAGTAACGCCAACAACAGAACACCCACCTGCTACGAGAGCGACAGCTACACTGAACCGAGGTACCCACGTGACAGCTGAGTGAGCTGACTATAGAAAACTGTTTTTAGAGAATAGAAACTTTTTTTAAAGGTTGACTGAGCTATACAAGTGTGAATAAATTCTTGTCTATTGTGCATCGTGGACTCTTCTGTAATTATTGGTTAAAATCTGCTTTTTTCAATTTTTTTCAATATTGAAGGTCATTGTGGCACCTGAAGATATTAATGTTATGATTTTAAATTTATACCAGCTTATTTCCTCACTACTCCACACATTTTCCACACTAGCCAATTTGAAAATTCGAAAAATGAGTTTTTCACTCCGCCCTAATATACAAGCAATACTGCATCAGTCAGCTTAGTCATCATATCGCTTTGGGACAACAATGGCTCTTCCTCTTCTAGATTTTCTAACAGCCAGGCCTAGAAGACTTAAAGCTATTTACTTGTTGGGTCTTACTGGTGTGACTGCCAAAAGCTCTAACATCTTTAGCAGCTGCTTCTCTAGCCGCAGCTACTTCTACAGCCTGACTAAAAGTTAGGTCCGTTATAGCTAATAGGGCTCTCTGAGTAGACTCCTCTTTGAGATCCATCACAAACCTCTCTCTCAGCATTTCGTCTAAATTATCCCCAAAATTATAAGTACGGGCATAGACTTTTATACCCGTAACAAACTCTGAAATGCTTTCATTTGTAGTCTGATACCTAGAATAAAACTCAAAACGTTCATAGATGAGAACCACTCGTGGCTTGTAGTGACTGGTTAGGGCCTGTATCAATTCACTTTAGGTGCAAGTTTCAGTGCTTTAGGAGCAACTAGGTCTTCGACTGAGCTAAAAGTTTTAGGGCCTATTATATTTAGAAAAGCAGATACCTTCTTGGCATCTGGAATGGAATTAGCCTCGAAAAATAACTTCACCCTAGCGACATAACATTCGAAGTCCTCCGAGTCTTCGTAGGGATTTATATTGCGAATCACCGACATGCTAAAAATAAGACCACTTTAGGCCAAATAACGTGAAGTGGGTTAGGTAGGGCTTAAATTTGATCAAGTTACTCCCCAGTTGGGGCTGAATAGGAAATTGTATTGGAGTTAGTGCTGAACAGGAAATTGAACGACCCACACTAGGCTGGGCTGCATCCAATTTTCCAAACAAATCCTATCCTCTTCGCCAAATGTAATAACGTCGGGTGTTAGACCCCTTTATGTATTAGGTTAGCAATTAGACATAAAAGGTACTTACAGGTGCTTTGTTTTAGATCTTTCAGGGCCTATCACTTGCGACATCGTCGACAAACCCAGTCCTACTTTACAAGTTTAGAAGATATAGAGATATAGACATTACCCCTAACTGACATAATAATTAGACAACTTAACCAAATCACCAACTAGTCATTTTAGATTAGACACCAAATAGGATTTAGAATCAACGATTTATGCAGATAGAAAAATGCATGCTGCCCATTGAGGCATATCATACTCTGGGTTCAGGGTTAAAATTTTGGAAAAACAAAGTGGCTAATATGTATTCCTATGTAAAAATTAATTCTAAGATGGGTTTATTATTTGCAACTTTTCCGAAAAATCTCATTTTCATGGTCAAAATCGCGATTTCCTGATTTGAAGTCTGCCTAACGCAGCCTCAGGGCACCCA
Source organism: Bathynomus jamesi (assembly GCA_023014485.1). NCBI lineage: Eukaryota > Metazoa > Arthropoda > Malacostraca > Isopoda > Cirolanidae > Bathynomus > Bathynomus jamesi. The sequence goes on along the minus strand of JAJOZX010000054.1, from coordinate 1,949,385 downwards.
AACCAAAGCGCGCAGCTGTTCTGCTTATGATTTAGTCTAAAAGCTGCTTTTCTGACCTCATCCTTGCTTTCTTGCGTGTTTCAACACCTCTGGGTGCTGAAAAAATGTTTAGATTTCATGTAAAACTTAAGAATTTTAAGTTTTTCTTCAAAGAATAGGCGCGGCTCACCAGCTCTACTCTGATCGAGTAGGGGGAGACTTGCCACCTCCACGTATAGGTTTACACGCCTGTTCTTCCTGGATCCCTGAAAAGCGTGGCCTCATAAGATCTTATATTATGATCTTATGAGGACTTTCAGCTCTAATGAGCATTAACGATGGCTTCAGCCTCTTCATCAGCCACTCGAACCTGAAAAGCTCTTAAGTATGTCCTGCTTCGATCTGAACACTGGGAGCATTTTTCGATGGTCTATCCTGGCTCTCACCCACCCATCTCTCTTCTCGTGACCGTACACAGCTTGGGAAGCAGTTGAGACTTCCTGTACAGCTCTCTCGCAGGACTGAGTATGAACAGAGAAAGCGTCCACTTTGAGTGGAGTTTTCCTGAGATCCTCGAGCTCAGTCAAGGTCATCTTGCAGGTGAAAATAGGCTCGTAAATATTCTCTGATTCCCAGTTGATGAGATCCTCAGGTGAAGTGGCTTGCAGATTGACTTTGGGATTTTTATGGGGCCTCACTCTCGTATCACCAAAGTCTCTTCCTTCTCTGATCTTCTCTAGCTGGCTCACAGCAAAAGCTCTCTGATGCTCATCCTCATTGCACAGGAATGAAGCCAGGATGTTCTCAGGATGTGCGTGGTAAGCTCCTCTTATCACTGCAGCAGAAATGATGTTCCTGACCTCGGTAGTCTGGTTCCTCAGCAGCCTCAGGCTTGAAAAAACGTGTGCAGGACCAAATTTGAGGTGGTGCTTCACTTTGATGTCGTAGTACATTTTGAAGTAGAAGTTAAGGCAGAACTTCACGAGGACCTCGAGCCTCCTCAACACCTCCCCCTTCAGTCCGTGCTCCCTCATCCACAACAGCAAGATGGCCTGTGCAGTAGTGAGCCACCTGGATTGGTTCAGAGGTCCGCACTTGAGACCAGCCAACTGTGGACTGAGACTTCCAGACTTGATGACTTTGATCAGAAGATAGCAGTTGTGCTGGTCTGTGGAGAGAGATTTGACTATCTCTACTGGCAGCTCTATGATATCTTCAGTTCCTTCCACTGGTTTGAAGTTGAAGTTGACCTTAAGTTCATTCACTTTCTCAAGAAGTTTTCCAATAGGCCCACTGAAGCCTGCCCGGAAGTTATAGGGCCGTCCAGCTTGATGATTAAGTGCCTCAGGGGGAGCTCGTTGACATGGAGCTGACAGATCATCCAGTGGCACTTGCGACCCAGCATCTTCTCCAATAGGGCTATGGCGCCTCCAGACCACCCTGTGTTGGTGTTGGTAGAGTCTCCTCCAATCATTCCAAGGCTCTCGTCAGCTCCGTGATCCAGAAGCCACTCATGCAGGCCCTGAGCGATCTTATGAGCAGGCTTTTCTCCTTCCTCAGGTTCCTCGGGAGTGAAATGGAAGAGGTACTTTCCTTGAGGCTCCCAGCAAGATATAAGGATAATTTTTTCTATAAGCTTTTGTCATTTTTCTGTTTCTTATAAATAAATTAAATTTGTTTATGGTCTCAAATGAACTTTTCTCAACAAGTCTCAACGTTTAGGCATATAATAGTTTTCATTGTGAAAATGAAGGCAAAATGAATTTAATAACAAATTGTTTTCTAAAGTGTATGTTTTATATTGTACACTATTGACACTGAACATAATCCAGATTCCTTACCAACAATAGTCAAATTAGACACATAAAATATATACTTCACTTACAAATTAAACATGCTTGTTAACTTTACGGAAGATGAGGTTCTCAAACCTTTCATCTCTTTGCCTATTACATTTCACTCAGAAAGATAAAAACAGCATTGTTATAGGAAAATTAACTGAAAATTTATTGAAGTTAATCAATTAATTTGAAGATATTTCAATTAAGTTAAGTTAAACTTTTTTAAAATTTAACTAGTTAAGTTAAACTAATTAACTTAATCGGCAAAAAAGTTAAGTTAATTAACTTAATTGACCCAACCCTGATATATACTGTATGTATATATATATATATATATATATATGTTAAACACAGACCGTGCATGGAACAAGGAACTCTTCTGGGAAATTACATCCACTATAGTGGATGTAATTTCCCAGAAGAGTTCCTTGTTCCATGCACGGTCTGTGTTTAACATATAAGTTTCTCAGGGGACCATTCTGAGTGTATATATATATATATATATATATATGTGTGTGTGTGTGTGTGTGTGTATATATATATATATATATATATATATATGGGATGAATTTCCTGACAAGGTGTATTTCTGAATACACGAAAGGCCTTGGAATCATTTTTCTTTTTCCTTGTGAGTTTGCATCATGTTATAATGTTTTAGACCAACAAAGACCCTAGGATCTACTCATGGCTGGTCTACCTAACTGTGTTCGTAATTGTGTATTGTGCATGTCCTCCGTGGTGGCGGAGAGGATCTACAATTTTACGTGGGTTCCGAACCACAAAGCTTTAATTTTACTACCTTAAACTATACCCAATCTATCAACATATGCGTCTAATCGATTTTTATACATGTTTATAGACGTGCTACTAATTGCTTCTACGGGCAAACTATTCCAGCTATTTACTAGTCTATGCGTAAAAAAGTTTTTGGCAACTGCTGTCTCGAACCTTCTACTTGTCAACTTACGCCCGTTATTTCTAGTCCTATTATACTGAGATATTTCGAAAAAGCTATCTCTATCTACGTTATCGAACCCATTCATAATTTTATAAACCTGGATTAGATCACCCCTTAGCCTCCTTGTCTCGAGTGTAGTCAATTTTTACTCCTTAAGCCTATCCTCGTACGACTTCACCTAAGCGACGGAATCATCTTAGTTGCTCGTCTTTGAACTCTTTCGATTTTGTCTATATCCTTTCGCATATGCGGATTCCAAAATTGGATCGCGTACTCCAAATGGGGTCTAATTAATGATTTATAAAGAGGAACAATCAGTGGCGTACTAAGGGGGGTGCGAGGGGGGCGGTCCGCCCTGGGTGACAGCCAGGAGGAGGGTGCCATCGGGAGAGTTGAAATACCAGTACAAGTTTTCAAACCAAATGAAAAATTCGCCAAAGCCAAAGTAAGAAAATTTTTTTAAAATGTTCAAACTATTACAACAGCTTAACGTTAATTTCCACTATAAAATAAATTTTTATTTTTATTGGCAATACAAAATTTACAAACGAAAAATTAAATATTTGATAAAAATTACATCGAAAGGCGAACGTTTGTTGACGTTTTAGTCATCAGTTTGTTGAGCATAGCCAGCTGGCTGCAACTGACATTCCAAGTCTTGTTCACTTGACACTGTGACTCCACATACATGAGGTATGTTTCATTAAATAATTATGATAAAGCATAAAGTGCTGGTGTTTATAACAATATCATGGTACTTATACCAGTGTCCAGTAATTTTTAACAATGTGGTATCATAGTGAAGTTTAAGTGTTTATAAATGCATCGTCGTGATGTTATAATACCCGGTAAATGCATACTGTTAATTTTCATTTTGTCAATGGTCTAGTTATTTGTGAGTAATGCTCATAGTTTTCTGCTTTTTTAGGAGTCGTGTTTGCATTTAACCCCCCCCCCCCCCCAAATAATAATAATAATAATAATAATCGCAGACAATTTGTTCAGTTAATGTATTTCAAGTCATAATAGTTCATGCTTGTTATGCATGTTCATGCTTTATACCTTTTGATTTTAAAATTTTGCAGAAAACATCCACTATGAAGCGAAATCAACCCAGTGGATTCCAACAAAGAAAAATGAAGAAGGCAAGAGAAGAGGTGGCTCAGGCAATGTCCGGATCAATTTTGAAGTATGTGACGCCTTCAACATCAAGTGCAATAGGAGAAAGTCCTGAAGATATTCAGCCTGGTGAATCTGAAGCGCAAATACAAGAAGCATCTTCACAAGAGGATTCAAATGAGAGAGAGCAAGGATTGGAGGATGACAATTCATCTTCTAAAAGCAGTGAAACTGATGAAGAGGAAGGAGACGCCAGCAGAAGTCCACACCAACAGGAGGAAGACTCTGATGAAGAAGAGGAGACGGATAGATTTTCAATTTATTTTGTAAGGATTAAGCATTCTATTCCATTTGGGAGGAGAGTGGCTTCGTATTTATCTCCAAAGATTCAGAATGAATTCATTTGCCTTTTGGGAAATTAAGTCAAAGAGAAAATAGTGGCTGATATCAAGAAAGCAAAGTATTTTTGGATTCTTTTTGACAGCACTCCTGATGTGTCCCACACTGATCAGATGTGTGAAGTGATCAGATACGTCCATATTGAATGTGACAAAGTTGAAGTAAAGGAATCATTCTTGGGCTTCTTTCCTATTGCTGGAAAGACTGCTGCTGAGCTCACAGGGGATATCCTGAGACATCTGGAGAGAGATGGACTGGACATAAACCTGTGCTGTGGTCAAGGATATGACAACGCTGCAACTATGGCTGGGATTCATGGTGGTGTTCAGTCAAAGATTAGAGAGATTAATCCCAAGGCTTTGTTTTTGCCTTGTGCAAATCATTCTCTGAACCTTTGCGGAGTGCACTTATTTGGAAGCGTTTCTTCATGTGTGACCTTTTTTGGAACCTTGGAGAGAGTCTATTCCTTCTTTTCAGTCTCAATTCATGGATGGTGTGAAAAAACTATATAGGGCTATGGGTTGATTGCCTGTGCCCTCATCCGTTGGAAATTGCCAACAGACTTCAGTGGAGGGTTACCGACAAAAGCCCTATGCTTTTTCGTTAGAGTTATAAATATGTAGGTTGTTAAAGGACCGTTTTATATTTAAGTGATTACGGTAATTTTAGCGCCGGGATTTGGGACACCTTATGTTAATGAAAACTGAAATTGCCTCACCTTATTTTTGCTGGTCCTTGGTTTGCTTCGATGTAGGGCGTTACGATCATTTTCGGTGTAGGGCCGCCACGATGGAGTTACGCGGCGAATTTACTTAAGGTAATTAATATAGGCAGTCACTATATAAACCCCTGAAGGAATAGGCCTATCCTTTTATAGTCACTAGGTTTTATATTATAAGGAATTCACTCAGGACTTAGGGGGGACAAAGACATCCTCCCTGTTTAAAGCTTCGCTGTAACATAAACAGCCCTGAGAGCCGTTCCTTGGTTCTGGTGTATTATTTGCCGTTCTAGCAAAATTTTGTTTGTCTACTTTTCTTTGGTAGACTAAACAATAAATTGGGTTTTCTTGTTGCTATGTGAGGCTGATTCATACATACAGGTTCTTTGTACGTATGGCAATTCAATTATTTCATTCCCAATAGGCTATGTCGCCAATCCCGAGGCAATTTTGTATAGATATTTAATTCAATTAATTAATAATTTATATTTAATTATGAAATAAATGTACCACATATGATACCATGTTGTGAGTGCGTATAGTTTTTCCATATACTGGGGGGGGCCGGAGAAAAATTTGTATGTTATAGATCAAATTTTTTTACAAACTGTGTAAAACATGTAAAAAATGGATCAAAAGAATGAAGTAGAAATTTAGGAAGAGAGAGGTTACTCAAGACCTATTCAAATATGAAAGTTCAAGAGGCCAACTTCTCAAGTTTAGTTAAAGTTATGTCAATCAGTTTGACTCCCTTTAGGTATAGGAAATTTATGGGATTAAAGTAAAGTTATTAAGCATTTTAACTTTGCTCAGTTTGTGTAAGTTTTATAAGTCACCAGTCTTAATTTTTTCTTGTAAAAGTTTTCTGGCTTTCAAAGCAGTCTTTCTTTGAGGCCTGTCTGGTTTAGTCTGAGTTACATCAGGCACATTGAGAGATTCCTCCCCAATAGTATCCTGATCCATCCTTTGGGGTAATGGTTCTAATTTAGCCCCACACTCCAAAGGATATAGTAATGTGATATCTCTGGTGGTCTCACCAGTTGCTGTTTTCAGTTTTACAACCCTGGTAACTTCGTCTTCACCAGTTTTGAGTTCCAAGACTTTTCCCATTGACCAATGTTGTCTTGGTGTCTTGTCATGTATCAACACAATGTCCCCAATTTTGACTGAATCATTCCAACTTTGTTTTGTTAATTGTTTATGTCTTTCTCTAAGACTTGTTAAGTATTCTTCTCTCCATTTTGTTATAAATTGAGTTTGATTTGTGTCAAATGTTGGTATTTTGTGTTGAGTTCTTTGTGTCCTATTTCCCAATCTGGATCCTCTGTACTGTTATGTTCAGATTCTGGTAACATGTTTACTGTTTCTCCCTTAATTAGGTGGTTTGGTGTGAGAGGTTCTGGCTCATTAATACCATCTCCCACATAAGTTAATGGTCTGTTGTTGACAACATTTTCAATTTCTGACAGAATAGTCATGAGTTCAAAAAGTTGTAGATGTTTTGTCCCAATAGTCTTTTTAAGGCAGTTCTTTACAGTTTGTATGTTTCTTTCCCAAATTGAACCATACCATGGTGTATTAACAGGAATGTACTTCCAGGTTATGTTGTGTTTGGTTAAATGAGTTTGTACTGTTTCACTGTCACAAATCTGATGAATAATTCTTTCACCAGATTTGAAGTATGTGGCATTGTCTGACCATATAGTTTTGGGTACAGAATTGTGTGCACAAAATCGTCTGAAAGCAGCAATAAAAGCTTCTGCTGTCAGATCTTTACTATGTCTAGACATATGGCACGTGTGGCAGCACAGGTGAAGAGTACAATGTACACTTTGTATTCCTTTGAATCCATTTTGTCTCCAAAACTCACATTTACCGCTCCAGTGTAGTCAATACCCGTGGTTTCAAATGGCCGAGTAAATGTTACTCGTTCCACAGGTAGGTCTGGAGGGCTTGGGGTCTTAAAGGGTCGTGAATGGATACGTTTACAAGGAATGCATGTGTTTAAAATTTTCTTTGTTTCAGTTCTACCCTTTGGTAGCCAGTAAGTTTTTCTCAGCTCTCAGGGTTTGTGGGACCCCATGTGGTGTATTTTGTTGTGGGTATCCCTGATGATGAGTTTGTGAAATGATTTCTCCTTGGAAGAAGAATTGGGTGCTTAGAGTTGTAAGTCAAAGTTGACTTGTTAAGCCTTCCTTTACACCTTATCAGACCCTCTGTATCCAGGTACAGATTTAGATCCATGACAAGTGAAGGAATACCTTTGTTTAATGTGTACTGGACCTAAGATACTTCAACTCCTTGTCAAATTCTGAAGCTTGTATCTGTTTGAGCCAGTATTTTGTTGCAGTTTCTGTTAAGTTAGAAAAGGCTTTCTGAGGACAGTGTTTGAGAAGGTAGCTATTGACAAACTTGCAGCAATAGACTGTAATTCTCAAGAGTTTGTTGAGGTCTGAATAAAGGTGATAGTCAAATATAGGTTTGTCCTCAGTGATCTTTTCAGTTGTTGTAGAGTTGAGTGTGAGGTTAACTACTTTGGCTGGCCAAAGATCCTCACATGTTAGCCATTCGGGCCCTTCATACCAGATTTTATTTGTTTTCAACAGCTTGTAAGAGCCCTCTTGTCAAAAAGTCTGCAGGATTCTCTTTTGTTTTTATGTACCTAAATTTGATACCAAGGTTTGTGTTTGCAGTTTTGATTTCTGTTAGTCTGTTTTTCACAAATATGTTTTTGCAAGAAGTTGTATCTGTGTTGGTCACCCATGTTAGACAAATTTGACTGTCTGTCCTTAAGTAAATGTTTGTTATGTCAACTTCTTTATACACTTGTGAAAGAAAGTCTGCTGTTTTAACTCCCAATGAGACAGCTAATAATTCAAGTTGTGGTACAGTTTTCTTTTGGTTTAAGGGTGCCACTTTTGCCTTTGAATAAACCAAGTTACTTTCATTTTCACTTGTTAAATAGGCACAACACCCGTAAGCTTGTGTGCTGGCATCTGTAAAAATGTGAGTGTTTGAGATTTCAATCTGTAGCCAGCACATCTTGGTACGTAGATGTCTTGAACTTTGTTCAAGTCTGTGGCTAATTTTTTCCAATGAAGTTGGTCTTCCACTGAAAGTGGTTCATCCCAATCAATTTTCTTTTTCCATAAGTCTTGCAAAAGGGTTTTGGATCTTATGGTTGCTGGTAAATATAATCCAATGGGGTCGAAAATTTTGGATGATTCTGAAAGCACTTGTCTTTTTGTATCGGCATTTGGATTTAAGTTATAACTCTTTGTGCAAAGAGTGTCATCGTGTTCGGAATTCTGTTTTAAAAACCAAAGCATTCCAAGTGTTTTCGTGTAATTGTTTGGTTCAATGTTCCCATTGTTGTCTTGTTATTTGTTCATTTAATTTAGGAGAATTAGAAAGAGTTTGTACTGTATTCAAACCTCCTACCACTTCAGACTAGTCAATACCCGTAGTTTTAGTGGAGTAAATTTACTCCTCCACAGGTAGATCTGGAGGGCTTGGGGCTTTGAATCCTGTACTGTTTTTGTGTTGTTTGGCCTATGGCCAAGGGAGGCCACAAGACCCTTTTTGTTTGGTCTCTGGCCAAAGGAGGCCACAAGACCCTTTTTGTTTGGTCTCTGGCCAAGGGAGGCCACAAGACCAATGTTGTTTGGTCTCTGGCCAAGGGAGGCCACAAGACCAATGTTGTTTGGTCTCTGGCCAAAGGAGGCCACAAGACCTTGATGAATATGTTGGGCTATGGCCAAGTGAGACCATCAGCCCCTTGATGAATATGTTGGGCTATGGCCAAGTGAGACCATCAGCCCCTTGATGAATATGTTGGGCTATGGCCAAGGGTAGGCCATCAGCCCTTTGATGAATTTGTTGGGCTATGGCCAAGGTAGGCCAAGGCCCTTTGATGATTTGTTGGGCTATGGCCAAGGGTAGGCCATCAGCCGTTTGATGAATTTGTTGGGCTATGGCCAAGGTAGGCCATCAGCCCTTTGATGAATTTGTTGGGCTATGGCCAAGGTAGGCCATCAGCCCTTTGATGAATTTGTTGGGCTATGCCAAGGTAGGCAAAGGCCCTTTGATGAATTTGTTGGGCTATGGCCAAGGTAGGCCAAGGCCCTTTGATGATTTGTTGGGCTATGGCCAAGGGTAGGCCATCAGCCCTTTTGTGATTTGTTGGTATGGATGGCCAAGGTAGGCCAAGGCCCTTTGATGATTTGTTGGGCTATGGCCAAGGGTAGGCCATCAGCCCTTTGATGAATTTGTTGGGCTATGGCCAAGGTAGGCCAAGGCCCTTTGATGATTTGTTGGGCTATGGCCAAGGTAGGCCATCAGCCGTTTGATGAATTTGTTGGGCTATGGCCAAGGTAGGCCATCAGCCCTTTGATGAATTTGTTGGGCTATGGCCAAGGTAGGCCAAGGCCCTTTGATGAATTTGTTGGGCTATGGCCAAGGGTAGGCCATCAGCCCTTTGATGAATTTGTTGGGCTATGGCCAAGGTAGGCCAAGGCCCTTTGATGATTTGTTGGGCTATGGCCAAGGGTAGGCCATCAGCCCTTTGATGAATTTGTTGGGCTATGGCCAAGGTAGGCCAAGGCCCTTTGATGATTTGTTGGGCTATGGCCAAGGGTAGGCCATCAGCCCTTTGATGAATTTGTTGGGCTATGACCAAGGGTAGGCCATCAGCCGTTTGATGAATTTGTTGGGCTATGGCCAAGGGTAGGCCATCAGCCGTTTGATGAATTTGTTGGGCTATGGCCAAGGGTAGGCCATCAGCCGTTTGGAGTAGAGTAGTTTGTTTGTACGTGTTACTGTCTAACCATATAATTTTTGGCACAAAATTATGTGCACAGAATCAGAGCGCAGCAATAAAAGCTTTTACTCTCCGATCCTTGGTTATGTTTTGACAGGTTTTTGTGTTTGAGACACATTGAAAGAGTAGTGTGTGTGTGTGTGTGTGTGTGTGTGTGTGTGTGTGTCGCATTTCTCCGAATCCAGTTGGTCTTCAAAACTTGGATTCACCACTCCACTGAAGTCAATACCAGTAGTTATGAATGAGTAAATGTTGTGTATCCTACAGGTAGGTCTGGAAGGTTTTGGGGTTTTGAAGGAATCCAATCTGTTTGCAAGGAATGTATGTGTCTGTTGATGAAATCTGTTGTGATTCTTCTTTTAAAAGAAGAATTGGATGTTTGAAGTCGTATGTATATATTTATATACTGTACCGTACGTGTGTGTGTGTAAATGTGTATTTTGTTATAGGTTTTTTTTGTGTTGTTTGGCCTATGGCCAAGGGAGGCCACAAGACCCTTTTTGTTTGGTCTCTGGCCAAAGGAGGCCACAAGACCCTTTTTGTTTGGTCTCTGGCCAAGGGAGGCCACAAGACCAATGTTGTTTGGTCTCTGGCCAAGGGAGGCCACAAGACCAATGTTGTTTGGTCTCTGGCCAAAGGAGGCCACAAGACCCTTGATGAATATGTTGGGCTATGGCCAAGTGAGACCATCAGCCCCTTGATGAATATGTTGGGCCTATATTGGTCAAATAGGAATTGGAATAGGTTGGGCCTATATTGGTCAAATAGGACTTGGAATAGGTTGGGCCTATATGTCAAATAGGACTTGGAATAGGTTGGGCCTATGTCAAATAGGACTTGGAATAGGTTGGGCCTATATGTCAAATAGGACTTAGAATAGGTTGGGCCTATATGTCAAATAGGACTTGGAATAGGTTGGGCCTATGTCAAATAGGACTTGGAATAGGTTGGGCCTATGTCAAATAGGACTTGGAATAGGTTGGGCCTATATGTCAAATAGGACTTGGAATAGGTTGGGCCTATATGTCAAATAGGACTTGGAATAGGTTGGGCCTATGTCAAATAGGACTTGGAATAGGTTGGGCCTATGTCAAATAGGACTTGGAATAGGTTGGGCCTATATGTCAAATAGGACTTAGAATAGGTTGGGCCTATATGTCAAATAGGACTTGGTGGGTTGGGCCTATATGTCAAATAGGACTTGGAATAGGTTAAATAGGACTTGGTGTGCCTATATGTCAAATAGGACTTCGAATAGGTAATAGGTTGGGCCTATATGTCAAATAGGACTTCGAATAGGTAATAGGTTGGGCCTATATGTCAAATAGGACTTCGAATAGGTAATAGGTTGGGCCTATATGTCAAATAGGACTTGGTATGCCTATATGTCAAATAGGATTTGGAATAGGTTGGAATAGGGTCACGAATAGGTGTTAGGTGGGTGTAGGTTTGAATTTGTGCAATTGCTTTAGGTCTTTGTGATGTTACAGTTCGAGTCGAATTTTGTGATGTTACCGGTCTGAGTCGAATTTTGTGATGTTACAGGTCTGAGTCGAATTTTGTGATGTTAATGAGTCTTATGAGTAAGTTAAATTGCTGAAATAAATTTTATAACCTACACCACAGGTTCAATTATAAATTTAGTGTTTTTAATTAGGATAGGCCTTGAGTGTAAAGAGTAAGGCCTACTTTAAGAGGTAGGCCTATTATGTAAGGTAAAGTTAGGTGGGCCTACTAAATAGGCCTATTTGTTGGGCCTACCAAGTAGGCTTATGTTTGGGCCTATTATTTGATAGGACCTCAAATGAGTTAAGCCTGTTAAATTAACGAGGCTTAGTTTTGAGTTTGAAGAGTAGGACCTATTAAATAGGCTTAATGTTGCGGGCCTATTTTTTAGGACCTAAAATAAGTTATGCCTGTTAAATGAACAAGCCTTTGTTTTCGGTTAGTGTAAAGGTAAAGGAATCGGTTCCCAGTTGAATAGGCCACCATATGAAAAAACTATAGTGGGGTTACGGTTGAAATTGGGGTTAGGCCAATGTGGTAAGCCTAGCCACTGCGTGTCAGTGTAAATTGTAGAGGGGTTAGTTCCCCATACACAGGGCCACCATGTGAAAAAACTATATAGGGCTATGGGTTGATTGCCTGTGCCCTCATCCGTTGGAAATTGCCAACAGACTTCAGTGGAGGGTTACCGACAAAAGCCCTATGCTTTTTCGTTAGAGAGTTATAAATATGTAGGTTGTTAAAGGACCGTTTTATATTTAAGTGATTACGGTAATTTTAGCGCCGGGATTTGGGACACCTTATGTTAATGAAAACTGAAATTGCCTCACCTTATTTTTGCTGGGTCCTTGGTTTGCTTCGATGTAGGGCGTTACGATCATTTTCGGTGTAGGGCCGCCACGATGGAGTTACGCGGCGAATTTACTTAAGGTAATTAATATAGGCAGTCACTATATAAACCCCTGAAGGAATAGGCCTATCCTTTTATAGTCACTAGGTTTTATATTATAAGGAATTCACTCAGGACTTTAGGGGGGACAAAGACATCCTCCCTGTTTAAAGCTTCGCTGTAACATAAACAGCCCTGAGAGCCGTTCCTTGGTTCTCGTGTATTATTTGCCGTTCTAGCAAAATTTTGTTTAGTCTACTTTTCTTTGGTAGACTAAACAATAAATTGGGTTTTCTTGTTGCTATGTGAGGCTGATTCATACATACAGGTTCTTTGTACGTATGGCAATTCAATTATTTCATTCCCAATAGGCTATGTCGCCAATCCCGAGGCAATTTTGTATAGATATTTAATTCAATTAATTAATAATTTATATTTAATTATGAAATAAATGTACCACATATGATACCATGTTGTGAGTGCGTATAGTTTTTCCATAGATGGGAAGTGCTGATGGAGAATGTAGGCATGACAGTCAAAAGACTTTCCCAGCCAATATGGAGTGCTCATTATGACGCTGTGAAACCAGTGAAGGCAAATTTTGAAAAGCTGACCTCAGCCCTTGAAGTACTGTGCGATCCAAAGAAAATGTGGACACAAGAGGATCAGCTCAGATTTTGCTGTCTGCTGTATATGATTTCTCTTTTTTGAGTTACCTTTCTTTCTGGTGTGAAGTCCTGGAAGAAATTAATCTCACACAAAAGTATTTGCAAACAGTTGGAATCAGCCTTGAAAAGTGCAATGTGAAGCTCCAAGCTCTAAAACCGTTTCTTGAAGATCAGCGCAATGAAATTGTGGAGAGGGCCATTCATTATGCAACTACAAAGTGTGAGGAAATGGGCATTTCTATGGAGAGAAGAAGGAGAGTAAAGCTCCGAAAAAGGATGCCAGGAGAGATGGCAAAGGATGCTGGTCTCACATTGCCAGAGGAAGTAAAAAGGGCTATGTTTGAATGTCTTGATCACTTTCATCAAGAATTGGAGATTCGTTCTAAGGCAATGGGTCAAATTCTGTCAATCTTCGCTGTTATTCAGCCAAACACTATGGTTGTTGCAACAGAAGAAGAACTTCGGAAGTATATTCCAAATTTTACTCAGATTTTCGATGAATTCTCTGATGAAGATACCAGTGTGGAAATTGGATGACTTCGGAGGCATTTGGAAGCTGCCAAAATCAGCGTTGAAGAGGCAAAGAAATGGACAGCATTGCAGTTTCTGGAGTTTATTGTGAAATGGGATTTTTGTGAATCTTTGCCAAGCTTGTCACTGTGTTTGAGATTCTTTTTGACTGTCTGTGTGTCTATTGCTTCATGTGAAAGAAGATTTTCCAAGTTGAAATTGATAAAAAATTTCTTTCGCTCGACGATGAGTCAGACAAGATTGACAAATCTGGCTTTACTTTCAATTGAACATGAATATGCAAAGAAGGTGAATTTTGATGTGGTCATTGATCAATTTGCAGAAATTAAGGCTCGAAAGCAGAGACTGTGAATCCTCTCTATTTACCTTTGAAGAATAGGCTGAGCGTTGAGACTGGATTTCCTGTGTTTTTTGTATAAAATAAAATGCAGTATTACCTGTTCACTGAATTTTTAATGTCCTGCATTTTTCTTATTTCCAATTTGCTTATGATAGTATTGTACTGTTTAAAAATCTACTTGCAAACATAATATATTTTTCTGTGTATTTAAATTTTAAAATTATTTATGGGGGGTGCCAAAGGAAGGATCCGCCCCGGGTGCCAAATACTTTAGGTACGCCCCTGAGAACAATAATATCGCGTGATTTGTACTTAAAATTCCGAGCTATAAAACCTATCACTTTGTTCGCTTTATTGACCGCTGCTGTACTTTGTTTCGATACTTTTAAATCACCAGTGACTATAACTCCTAAATCTTTTTCCTGTTCTACGCTTGCTAACTCCTTCCCTGACATACTATACGCAAAATTACCGTTACGCGAACCTATATGTAAAATTTTTGCACTTATCGACGTTAAATCTTATTTGCCATGTGACTGACCAATCAACGATTTTATTAAGATCTTCCTGGATTTTACCTCTATCTTCGTCATTAATTGCCCTACCACCCAACTTCGTGTCATCCGCAAACTTTGAAACTGTACTGACTAGGCCGACATCTAAATCGTTAATATATATATATGAAAAAGCAAGGAGCCCAATACAGAACCCTGATGAACGCCGCTCGCTACATTAGCCCAACACGACTCCGCTCCATCATCGACCACCCTCTGTTTCCTACCTCACAACCACTCTTCTATCCAATTTATTACTACACCCCTGATTCCATGAGCCTTAGTTTTTTCGATGAGTCTTTTGTGCGGTACGGTGTCAAACGCTTTTTGAAAATCTAAATACACTACATCAACCGCCCGATGACTATCGTAAACTTCAACCACGCTTTGAAAAAATTCTAAAAAATTAGTTAAGCAAGATTTGTTTCGCCGAAAACCGTGCTGCATATTCCTAACAAAGTTATGCAATTCTAAGTGTTCGACTATACGATCCCTAATTAATGATTCCAGTAACTTACCTACAACAGACGTTAAACTGATTGGCCTATAAATTCCCTCCGCACCTTTATCGCCTTTCTTAAAGATAGGTGTTACATTTGCTAACTTGAAATTATCTGGTACGCACCCCTTAGAAATAGACGCATTAAAAATATTTGTTAGCGGCACAACAATGCTTTCTTTTAATTTTTTTAGTTGTATGGGATATATGGAATCCGGCCCTGGTGATTTACGCATTTTCATTTTATCAGTATAGCGCATTATCTCCCTTTCACTAACCACAATATTATCCAAAGTATTACCATTATATATATATATATATATATATTATATATATATATATATATATAATTATATATATATTATATATATATATATGTGTGTGTGTGTGTGTGTTTTGTTAAACACAGACCGTGCATGGAACAAGGAACTCTTCTGGGAAATTACATCCACTATAGTTCGAATAAGTAATAATAAATGACAAATACTATAGTTTTTTTCTTTTTCATGATGGAAAGCCCAACGTGGGCACCGGGTTACTCGCAAATAGGCCCAAAATATAACTTCCCTTACCAGCTATCTACAAAGCAGATAGGATCCAGCTTTAGGACAGGATCTATGGTTTGCAGCTTATACCTAGCCTACTACATTCAGAACCTCAATATACGCAAGAAACTCGTTGCATTCACGGCGGATTGAATACATCAAAGAAAAAGGGGTAACTATTGTATTTTTAGCCAAAAAACAAAACTTAAACCTCAACCAGGACATTGAGCGTCCACTTTTCAAGGCACATAGCACGTCCGTCCGTTGATGTATTCAATCCGACGTGAATGCAACGAATTTCTTGCGTATATTGAGGTTCTGAATGTAGTAGGCTAGGTGTGATAACTTGGGGTTAGACACCCCGTTAGGTTATTAGGTTCCTAAACAACAAACAAAGGCACTTACCGGTGCGTTGAATTAGATATTCCTTTTAGGGCCTACCATAGATTCCTGCGTCCCACAAACAGCCTACCTAACTCTCTCTTACTCTACTAATTTAGAAGCTATAAACATTACCCCTAACTATACTTAAGTACTGACAACTTTCTACCCCATTTGTTACCTTAGAAACACCACCAAATAAACACTTAGCACCAACGATTAGGTCAGATAGGAAAGAGCATTTCTAGGCTAGCCCAAACAATACGAACAGCCGCGTTGGTCCGTTTATCCCTTCGTGTTGCCATTCATCTTAGATTTAGTGATATTAACCTTTTAGTGACTTTAGACTATATACATATATATACACACACGTCACCTCACTCCTCTCCTACAAGTTTAGTCTGTCAGGGGGATGAGGGACCCTAGACGACCTGCGGAGCGGGATTGATGTAGTAGGATTAAATGCAACCTGTATAGGCTGGCGAACTGAACCATTTTCTGGAGGATCGGTTCTCTCTTCCGGAAGACTCTGGTCATTCTGCAATTCACGCTCCCATATCTGGTCCTGATGGCGTTTAATAGAACGACCATCTTTTGGCACTTGAAGGAAACAGGGCCCATTCTCTCCTGCACAGTTGCAGGAACCCATTTTGGTCCAGCCCCATAGTTGCGAATCATAACTGGATCATTAGGTTGCGCTTCTATAACTCTCCCTTTTTTAGTGTCGTGGTACAACTTCTGTTTTTCCTGCTGGCGTAAAACTCGTTGTTGTAACGTTTCGTTTGGACGTAACAAATCGAAAACTGAACGAATTCCCCGGCCAATCATAAGTTTAGAGGAAGACACCCCCGTCGTTGTGTGAGGTGTTAGTCGATATTTAAACAAAAATTTATCCAACACCACTTGCATTTCCTCCCCACGAGAATGACGCAAGCATCGGGTAGCGCTACCTCCCAATTACGAACATTCAATTTTCGACTTTCCAGAGCGCAGTTGATAGTGTTTCATATGGTAGCGTTATAACGTTCGCATTGAGCGTTTCCCGTGGGATGGTATGGCGTGGTACGACTCGTAGAGATGCCGTGAGAAGCGAGAAAAGTTCGGAATTCCGCCGACATGAAGGAGGAACCCCTGTCAGAGTGCACATACGATGGCATGCCAAATATGGAGAACAAGTGCGTTAGACAGTTTACTACGGTTGATGCACTGACGTCTTTGTATGGATACGAGTATTCGTCAATAATGACAAGAAGCTATGTATTTTGAGTTGCGCTTGGTAACGGCCCCTTGAAATCGATGCTTAGGCGTTCGAAGGGAGCAATAGCTTTAATTAACTGAACATTATCATGTTTATAAAAGTTAGGCTTGCATCTTGCACACACAGTGCAGCGACTGGTAACGCGTCGGACTTCGTCTACTGAGAACGGTAAATTGCGGGTACGGACGAAGTGTAGCATACGTTTAGTGCCGGGATGAACCAGTGATTCGTGTAGTTGCTCGAGCGAGTTCGTTGAACAAGTGCTGAGGCAGTACCTCGACAAAACGTCAGCAGGGACATTTTCACGCCCAGGACGATATCGGATGGTGAATGAGAATGCTGCTAGCTCTATCCTCCAACGTAGTATTTTGTCGTTTTTAATACGACTTGCGGCAGTTTGATCGAACATAAAGGAGACACTACGTTGATCACTCAACAGATAGAAGTGCCTAGTCAGAAAATGTTGCCATCTACGAATGGATTCGACGATTGCGTACGCTTCCTTCTCTACTATGTGTAGGCGTCTTTCTGTAGCGTTAAGAGAACGTGAGAAAAACGCTACAGGTCGTTCGTTTTGAGTTAGAGTTGCAGCTATGACGTTGTCAGAAGCGTCGGTTTCGATAACGAGTGGAATGTCTTCGTGCACTGCTTGGACAACAGCTTTGCAAAGAGTATCTTTCAACAATCGTATAGCGTTTAGTGCCGCCTCTGACAGAGGAAAGCTCGTGGTCTCTAAGAGAGGTTTTACTTTCTGAGAATACTGCGGAATCCATTTTGCATAATATGCAAATAATCCTATGATCTTTTGAAGAGATTTGCTGTTCGTTGGTGTTGCAAGTTCTTGCAGAGGTCGCAAACGGTCTGGATCAGGCCTCAGTTCGTTGTGCGATATCGTGTACCCCAGTAGATTAACGGAAGTAACGGCAAATTTAGCAGTTCGACGATGTCTTTTTGAATGAAATTGTCTGAACTTCCAGTGTCGAGAAGAGCGTTACAACTTCTATCATTGATTCGAGCTAGTACAGTTGACGGAGCGAGTCCAGTGGACGCGGATTGAATTGATGTTAATGTAACGTAGGAAGATGACGTAGTGATAGCAGTGCAATCAGTTGATGATTTGCAAACTTTTGACCAGTGTCCTTTCTTGGTACACTTATCGCACGTGCAGGGCAACGTGAGCGGGCGTGACGCATTCGACCACAAAAGTAGTAAGTCGTGGAAGTAGCCTTAGAGTTGGACTGTCGAATAATGGCGGATGATTGTTCGTCACTACTGGTTACGTCATCTACGCAAGCAGTTGGTTCCCTTTGACTAGTATGTTTGATAGTTGCTGCTGCTGTGGGTATGTAGGCATTGCTGTATGATTGCGCATTTCGTTGGGTTTGATCTAAAGCTCTAGCTTGATTCACAGCTTCGTTCAAAGATAGCGTCTTATTTTCGAGTAGTCGCGTCCTAATGTTGCCATCGCGCAGGCCGCGAATAAATGAATCTCTGATATACGAGCACTTATTCTCATCAGCGGACACGCTTTTGAAGATGCAATCATTAGCTAAGTGGTTTAGTGATCGCAAAAATTCATCAATGTCTTCATCATGCTTCTGGGAGCGAGTTGAAAGCAGGTGGCGAGCGTAGATTTCGTTAGGAGTTTTAACGTAGGCGGCTTCCAAGAGTCCTACAGCTACGTCGTAGTTGGTGCAGTCTTGGATGATGTCTACAACATTCGGGCCGATGTGAAGAAACAAAAGTTCGAGTTTATCAGGGTTGTGAGCTTCCAGTATAGTAATGAAATATCGGAAACCTCTAATCCATAGTTTCCAATGCCTGTCACATTGAGGAGTTAGGGGCAACGTCAAATTTTTCTGGGCGGATGATCTTGTCCATAACGACCCAAAATTTTTGAGTTTAATAAATTGTTGAGCCAAAACAATGTCCAAGATTAAAAACTTTATTAAACTCAAAATTTAGCATACAAGAACACATAAACTGCAAAAGAGAAACAATTAGTTTAGCAACTAATGAGAAAACTAATAGCGTACACATAAATTAGCAACTAATTGTTATTTATTTATTGGGTTCAAAATCCCAGCTGAGCCGTGAACGGCCAAGTTCTAAAGGGCCAGTTCAACCTACAGCCCAAGTTAAGCTAAAATTAAAAACTTACGGACTTGAGGTCCTATTAGGTCCTACCTCAGGGTTGCTGACTCGATGTGGGCCTACCTTAGGCCTCAGTTGCATGAATTTAAGATAAAAACAAAAGGGGCACTATTTATGGCCTTCTTTCTAAACCTTGCAACAACAACACAACCTGCACTATTGCACGATGCAACAATCTTGTATCTAAACAACCAAACTGAATTGCAAGAGAGCTCTCTATAAGACCACACCCTGTAAGTACGGCATTCCACAAACGAGTAGAAAAAACGCGCAGCGCCCCAAAATGATGCCACAAGAGTGCCCAAAAATGCTAGCTCTAAATTAAGTGAATTTTTCACTAACCTTACAATTATGAGATGGATATATATACACCTTAACTTAATATATACAAGCAATGCTGCATCAATCAGCTTAGTCATCATATCGCCTTGGGACAACAATAGGATCAAGTAAAGATAATCCCTCCCAGGTCACACTAGTAAAGCAAATCCCTCCCAAAAATGACCAAGTAAAGATAATCCCTCCCAGAAAGTAAAGTAAAGTGAAGCAGTCTGACATAAGGATAAAAATTAAGAGAATCTTTTTTTAAAAAATGATTTATTTGAAAACAAAATTTATTAAAATTCATTTATTACAATGGATCAAGTAAAGATAAGCACCCCCATCTTTTTTAGTTAGCTTTATAAGGCTAACTAACGAAAATATCACGACTTAACCTAACCAATCGTTAGGTCAACTGTACGCCCTTGACGATTGGTTTTGGTTAGGTCGTGATATTTTCGTTAGTTAGCCTTATAAAGCTAACTAAAAAAGGTTGGGGGTGCTTAACTTTACTTGATCCAAAGACTTTAATTAAAGCGGTATTGCGGTAAAGCGGTATTACCAACTTTACCAAGTAAAGATGATCCCTCCCAAAAAATGATCAAGTAAAGATAGTCCCTCCTTTTTCTGTTGGGAGGGATTATCTTTACTTGATCCCAACAATGGTTCTTCCTCTTCTAGATTTTCTAACACTCCCCACCGAAGAGGCATTGTTGTCATTACCTTCTGCAAGGTTGGCCAAGCCTTCTCCATGAGGCTGTAACTCAAATGTTTCATCTTGACTATCTGTGTTTTTGCTGATTTCTAAAGCATAGAGTTTTTGTATAGGTCTCTTTAACCTTCCTCCTGAAGTCTTTACCAGTGCAGACCTAACTAAATTGTCTTTGCCAACAAACAACTCTTCAATTATGCCAAGCTTCCAGCATTGCCTTGGTCTTTCATCCCCAATCATTACCACTTCTCCCACCTTGATACAATTTGCATTGGAGCCTTTACCTTGCCTGATGGGTAATAATTGAGTTCTGGCAAGTATTCCATCTGCCACCTCTTCCATAACTGATCTTGTAGCTCTTCAAGGTACCTGAACCGTCTGGTTAACTCCCCTTGCGTGCTCTGGATAGGCTGCAAGTCTTCTGGCACACTGGGGCTTGATGTTAATCGTTTACCACAAAGAAAATGATTTGGTGTCAATGGCTCTGCATCCCGCATACTGTTATAAACAAAAGTGATAGGCCTACTATTCACCATTGCTTCTACTTCACATAAAATAGTGCAGAATTCTTCTTTGCTCAAATGAGCATTAGCTAAAAGTTTCTTTAATGGACACTTTACACTTCTCACTAGCCTTTCCCAAAATCCTCCCCACCATGGTGCTCTCTCAACAATAAACTCCCACTGTACCCCTTGGTGTGAAAAGTAGGATTGGAATCCTTCCTCTTTCAGCAAGGACCAAACTTCTTGGAGTTCCTTTGCAGCCTTTTTGAAGGTTTTTGCATTATCCGATATGATTTTATTTGGGAAACCCCTTCTGTTCACAAACCTTTTAAAGGCCAAAAGAAATACATCACTACTTAAGTTGCTTACCAACTCCAAATGGATTGCTCTGGTGGTAGCACATGTGAAAAGACTTATATAACCTTTGTTAGACTCCCCTTGCTCATACACATAGACTGGACCTGCGAAGTCTACTCCCACTACATCAAATGGGGCAGTATCGACACACCGTTCTCTTGGAAGTGGAGTCACCTTTTCATAATAAGGCTTTGCACTCCAACGCTTGCAAACCACACATTTATGCAAGACCTTTTTTACTACTTGTCTAATTTTGGAAATCCAAAACTGTTGTCTGATCTCTATTATCACTTCTCTAACTCCAGCATGTAACAGCTTATGATGAGTATCCAGGATCAAAAGGTCCACAAAGTGCCCCCCAGAAGGTAGCAAAATTGAATGTCTTTTCTCCTCTGGAAGCCCAGAAAACTGTAGTCTACCTCCTACTCTCAATAAATCCTGATCCAAAAACACATCCAAACCCTTGAGAGCAGAATGTGTTGGTAGAACCTGTAATGGACGGCTGATGAGCAATTCCCTCTCTTCACTAAATTTTTCCTTCTGCACATATACCACACAGTATTTCCTGGCTTGCTGAATCTCCTTACTGTTCAGAATTCCTTCCCTTCTTGTTTCTCCCTTAATATAGTGGGTAAATCTATATACCCATGCTGTCACTCTTAACAACCTTTTCAGACTGCTAATGTCCTCAAGCCTCAATATGGGGTCCTGTTGCATAACTTGACAACTGTTCACAGTGCATTTTCTCACCTCACTCACCCATGCTTCTTCAGCCTGGCATTCTCCTACAATAGGCTGATTAGAAGGCCAGTTTTCACTTCCAAGTTTTAGCCACTCTGGCCCATTCCACCACAAACTTGACTGCAAGATCTTTCACTGAAATTCCTCGTGTTGGTAAATCAGCTGGGTTTTGGGTCCTGGACAATGCTTCCATTGCTTGGGATCTGTGTGCGCTTGCTTGAATTTCCTCCACCCTATTGGCAACAAATGGTTTCCATTTCCTTGCCTGGCTTCTTAACCAGTGCCAAACTATAGTGGAGTCTGTCCAATAATAGCTTGGAATTTCATAGAGGGCCAAAGACTTTTGCACTGTAACTGCAAGCCGACTAGCAATAACTGCACCCATCAATTCCAACCTTGGAACAGAAAGCCTTTTCAAAGGTGCTACTCTGCTCTTTGCAGCAACCAACCTGCAACTTACTTCCTCTTGCAATGCGCCTCTTATATAAATAAGTTGCATAGCTTCTCACTTGCATCACAAAGATGTGCAGCTCCAAATTGTCTGGACTATTGTTCAACTCTCCAAATTACCATCTTGAAATTTCAATGTCTCCAAGATGTGCCAATTCTTTGAACCAATATTTCCACCTTACCACCATATGATCAAATAACTCTTGGTCCCAACCAAGTCCAATTTCCCAGAGGCTCTGAAACCAAATTTTTGACTTTATCACAAATGGAGCCAGGAATCCAAGAGGATCAAAGACCTTTGGAGCCAAACTAAGAGCTGTACGTTTTGTCCACCTTGTCTCATTCTCAGCCAGCTCTACTAAAGATTTCCCATTGAAGGTAAACAAATCATCATCTTGCTGCCAAACAATGCCTAGCACCTTTGCGTCTATTGCCCACAACTCCTTAATACCAGAATCCTCAATACTTTCTGCTGCATCAGGTACTACACAGGACTGACTCATAAACTCTTGTAATTGAGAATGATTGGTCTGGCATTTTCTAAGCTCCATGCCAGCCTCCCTCATTACAGCTCTAGCCTCCATGAATATCTGTTTAGCCATTTCTGTATTATCCACGGAACACAGCAAATCATCAACATAAAATTTTTTCCTTATGTGTTCAATAGTGTTAGGATAGACTTCAGAATATTTCTTAAAATGGTACTGCATAGTAGCTGCCAACAGAAATGGGCTAGAGCTGAGGCCAAACAAACACTGATCATTCTATATGCTTGAACCTTAGGTTCATTTTCCAACAAGTCTTTCGTATCCACCCACAGATACCTTACTGCATCTCTGTCCTCTGGTTTTAACTTTATCCGCAAAAAGGCTTGCTTCACATCTGCAGTCAATGCTACTCTACCAAACCTGAATCTCAGTAACAAGGAAAATAAATCTGCATTTAAATTTGGCCCAGCATCCAAACAGTCATTCAAGGACACACCACCTTTGTGCTTGGCTGAGCCATCAAAAACTACCCTCAGTTTGGTGGTAGTTTTGTCTCGCCGTACCACTGCATGGTGTGGCAGATAATGTGCCTCCTGGCTCACCAGCTCAGGAGGATAAATACAAGTTGCATAGGCTTCCTCACTTGCATCACAAAAGATGTGCAGCTCCAAATTGTCTGGACTATTGTTCAACTCTCCAAATTACAATCTTGAAATTTCAATGTCTCCAAGATGTGCCAATTCTTTGAACCAATATTTCCACCTTACCACCATATGATCAGATAACTCTTGGTCCCAACCAAGTCCAATTTCCCAGAGGCTCTGAAACCAAATTTTTGACTTTATCACAAATGGAGCCAGGAATCCAAGAGGATCAAAGACCTTTGGAGCCAAACTAAGAGCTGTACGTTTTGTCCACCTTGTCTCATTCTCAGCCAGCTCTACTAAAGATTTCCCATTGAAGGTAAACAAATCATCATCTTGCTGCCAAACAATGCCTAGCACCTTTGCGTCTATTGCCCACAACTCCTTAATACCAGAATCCTCAATACTTTCTGCTGCATCAGGTACTACACAGGACTGACTCATAAACTCTTGTAATTGAGAATGATTGGTCTGGCATTTTCTAAGCTCCATGCCAGCCTCCCTCATTACAGCTCTAGCCTCCATGAATATCTGTTTAGCCATTTCTGTATTATCCACGGAACACAGCAAATCATCAACATAAAATTTTTTCCTTATGTGTTCAATAGTGTTAGGATAGACTTCAGAATATTTCTTAAAATGGTACTGCATAGTAGCTGCCAACAGAAATGGGCTAGAGCTGAGGCCAAACAACACTGACTTCATTCTATATGCTTGAACCTTAGGTTCATTTTCCAACAAGTCTTTCGTATCCACCCACAGATACCTTACTGCATCTCTGTCCTCTGGTTTTAACTTTATCCGCAAAAAGGCTTGCTTCACATCTGCAGTCAATGCTACTCTACCAAACCTGAATCTCAGTAACAAGGAAAATAAATCTGCATTTAAATTTGGCCCAGCATCCAAACAGTCATTCAAGGACACACCACCTTTGTCCTTGGCTGAGCCATCAAAAACTACCCTCAGTTTGGTGGTAGTTTTGTCTCGCCGTACCACTGCATGGTGTGGCAGATAATGTGCCTCCTGGCTCACCAGCTCAGGAGGATAAATACAAGTTGCATAGGCTTCCTCACTTGCATCACAAAAGATGTGCAGCTCCAAATTGTCTGGACTATTGTTCAACTCTCCAAAGTACCATCTTGGGATTTCAATGTCTCCAAGATGTGCCAATTCTTTGAACCAATATTTCCACCTTACCACCATATGATCAGTAACTCTTGGTCCCAACCAAGTCCAATTTCCCAGAGGCTCTGAAACCAAATTTTTACTTTATCACAAATGGAGCCAGGAATCCAAGAGGATCAAAGACCTTTGAAGCCAAACTAAGAGCTGTACGTTTTGTCCACCTTGTCTCATTCTCAGCCAGCTCTACTAAAGATTTCCCATTGAAGGTAAACAAATCATCCTTGCTGCCAAACAATGCCTAGCACCTTTGCGTCTATTGCCCACAACTCCTTAATACCAGAATCCTCAATACTTTCTGCTGCATCAGGTACTACACAGGACTGACTCATAAACTCTTGTAATTGAGAATGATTGGTCTGCCATTTTCTAAGCTCCATGCCAGCCTCCCTCATTATAGCTCTAGCCTCCATGAATATCTGTTTAGCCATTTCTGTATTATCCACGGAACACAGCAAATCATCAACATAAAATTTTTCCTTATGTGTTCAATAGTGTTAGGATAGACTTCAGAATATTTCTTAAAATGGTACTGCATAGTAGCTGCCAACAGAAATGGACTAGAGCTGAGGCCAAACAACACTGACTTCATTCTATATGCTTGAACCTTAGGTTCATTTTCCAACAAGTCTTTCGTATCCACCCACAGATACCTTACTGCATCTCTGTCCTCTGGTTTTAACTTTATCCGCAAAAAGGCTTGCTTCACATCTGCAGTCAATGCTATTCTACCAAACCTGAATCTCAGTAACAAGGAAAATAAATCTGCATTTAAATTTGGCCCAGCATCCAAACAGTCATTCAAGGACACACCACCTTTGTCCTTGGCTGAGCCATCAAAAACTACCCTCAGTTTGGTGGTAGTTTTGTCTCGCCGTACCACTGCATGGTGTGGCAGATAATGTGCCTCCTGGCTCACCAGCTCACCTTGCACCCTTTCAGCATAGCCCTCCCTTACAGAGCTTAGGATGGCCTCATTGTATTCAATTAACAACTCCTCATTTTTTCTTAGCCTGTACAATGAAGTCTCCAACCTCCGATTAGTTAGCTGAAGGTTTGAACCGGGTTTGCAAGAATCCTTCCAAGAGAGGCCAACTTCATAGCAACCATCCCTAAACCCAATCCCTTTTTCAAATTGCTCTAAAACATCATTGTTCACTGTACTTGCCTGTTTGTCCTTTATGCCAATGGATTCAAGTTCCCAAAACGCTTTCAAATGCCTTTCTAAACCATGGCTGTTCTCCTCAATCTTAACAAAAAGAGCCTTAACTTCCATTTCATTGCAATAGCTACCATGTAGCATCCAGCCTAGCTTACTTTCAATAGCTACCGGCCCTCGAGATGTGCAGATAATATTACCAGTGATGAAGTCCCAATAATAGTCAGCTCCAATCAAAAGACTAATATCTTCTGTTCCTTCAAACTTATTATTGCCCAAATTAATTCCTTTAACTTGCAATTCTTGGACACATGCCATATCTAAACAAGTAGTGACTGGAGCACAAAGTTCCTCAATCTCTACAGCTTGGACCTTGATAGTGGGACCTTGCGGTAACAACCCCTTAACCAGAACTTCTACCTTCTTAAATTTGGTTCGGTTTTGAACGGAACCCCCAAACCCAGAAATTCTTAAATTTTCACTCTTAAGTTCTTTAAACTTCAATTTTCTGGAAATTCTGGTCTTAATAAAGCTACACTGGCTACCACTATCAAACAACACTCTTACAGTAGCTTTTCCATCATTCCCAATTAATAAGGCTGCAGTTTTTTACAATAATCCCCCTTTACTTTTACTCCCTTGCATAGCAGTGGCATGTGCCACTGATGTCTCTACTTCTGGGGTAGGCCTACTATGAGTGTTTTCACACAATAATGGCTGATGCCTGCCATGACATTTTTTGCACAAAATTTTAAACTTACAAAACCTTGCTCTGTGACCTTTCAAAAAACATTTAAAACATGCTGTGGACTTAGTTACCCTGTCCTTTCTCTCCTCAAAAGGTAAAGCCTCAGCCACCTCACATTTATATGACTTGTGGTTGCCTTCGCAAAATATGCAGTCCTTGATTCCCTTTAATTTAGTCTCAGAGGATGCATGTAGAACTGACACTGTACCTGGGCTATTCCTTTTTGTAGAAACTTTGGTGCTGTGCCTGCCTTTGTCCCCTTGTTTAACATCCCACTGTGCAAACTCAATTCCCTCTCGTCTTGCTAATTCTGTGCCTAAAACACTTAACATCTGCTGAAGGCGGATGTACACATGTTCTGTAGAGTGTCCCCTACTTAATTCAAGCAAAATTGAGCTAGGCAATTTAGACTCCAGTATAGTAACCAACATTATACCATACCTTTCCATTCCTACACCCAAGTTGTCCAGGGACCTAGTTCTAACTTCAAATTCATCATATAACTGCTGTAACTCCTTGACACTATTAGGATTATTAACAGGAGGTATAGCTAAAAGTTCACGGAGGTGGCTTTTAATTAAGATCTCTGGCTTACCAAACCGTTTCTTTAATATATCCCAAGCCACATTATAATTAGCCTCTGTTAATGCTAATCCTGCTATTGTCTTTGCTGCCTCCCCTTCCAAGAGGGACTGCAAATAATTAAACTTCTCCACCGCACTTAACACTTGACTAGAATGAACTGCTGATTGAAAACTGTCTGCCCATCCTTGCCATTCCTGAATACTCCCAGAAAATGTTTTGAGTACAAGCCTCGGTAATTGAACTGCAGATCTGTTAACCTTAACTTCACAAACACCATTTGTTGAGTGTTGTGTTTCATTATTAGACCTGGTCTCTAACTGTAATGAGCTGCTAAACTCTTTTGCTCGGTGGCCTACTTTAATTATATCATCAATAATCTCTTCAAAGTAAATTATGTTATTTTCTGTTTCATCCTCTTCTATAAGAGCCTCAATTTTAACATTTACTTCACTTAGAGCAACCTTTTTACTTTCTAATATGGAGAGCTGCGCAGTCACTAAGCTTAAATCCTCTTGCTCTATGGCAGAATCTATAGTGGCAATGACCTTTGTAATTAGACCTTTGTAGGCGCTTCTCCTTTTTTTAAACTTGTTCAATTCAGATGCACTCATCTTCAATGCAAACAACAATTGGGCTCAATGCCAAATGAGCTGAATTGGCAGAAATACTTAACCAAACTGATCAAACGCAAATTTTGCCTTTTTCAAATAAACTGAATTGCTGGGTGGAGTACTAACCAACCACCAGTATGGAATACCAAATTTTCCACCCAAATAACTGGCGCACCGAAGTCTGCAACCTTCGCCTACGAATAATAAACCAAAATTAACCAAACCCGTAAAAATGTAGGCCAAAAACAACAACAGATGAGTGGCCAAGTTTCGCAATTGGGCGACCAAACTTTCTACCCTGGGACCTTAACTCAATGCTCAACCCGTCTAGGCCTAACTTGGGCTACAATTTACACAATCAGAACTTTGCCGAAAAATAGTCACTGACTCAGTCAAGGGCTAGAATCCGGTTCTGAAGGACCATGTTATTTATTTATTTATTGGGTTCAAAATCCCAGCTGAGCCGTGAACGGCCAAGTTCTAAAGGGCCAGTTCAACCTACAGCCCAAGTTAAGCTAAAATTAAAAACTTACGGACTTGAGGTCCTATTAGGTCCTACCTCAGGGTTGCTGACTCGATGTGGGCCTACCTTAGGCCTCAGTTGCATGAATTTAAGATAAAAACAAACGGGGCACTATTTATGGTCTTCTTTCTAAACCTTGCAACAACAACACAACCTGCACTATTGCACGATGCAACAATCTTGTATCTAAACAACCAAACTGAATTGCAAGAGAGCTCTCTATAAGACCACACCCTGTAAGTACGGCATTCCACAAACGAGTAGAAAAAACGCGCAGCGCCCCAAAATGATGCCACAAGAGTGCCCAAAAATGCTAGCTCTAAATTAAGTGAATTTTTCACTAACCTTACAATTATGAGATGGATATATATACACCTTAACTTAATATATACAAGCAATGCTGCATCAATCAGCTTAGTCATCATATCGCCTTGGGACAACAATGGTTCTTCCTCTTCTAGATTTTCTAACACTAATATACAGACAATTAGATTACAAAGAAGTAATATAATTATCATAACTGCCAGGCCTAGAAGATTTAAAGCTATTTACGTGCTGGGCTTTACTACTGTGACTGCCAAAAGCTCTAACATCTTTAGCAGCTGCTTCTCTAGCCGCAGCTATTTCTACAGCCTGACTAAAAGTTAGGTCCTGTATAGCTAATAGGGCTCTTTGGGTAGACTCCTCTTTGAGACCCATTACAAACCTATCTCTTAGCATTTCGTCTAATTTGTCCCCAAATTTACACGAACGGCTATGGCTTTTATTCCTGCAACAAACTCTGCAATGCTTTCATTTACCGTCTGATGCCTCGAATAAAATTTGAAACGTTCATAGATGAGAACTACTCGGGGTTTGTAGTGATCGGTTAGGGCCTGTACCAATTCACTATAGGTGCAAGTTTTCGGTGCTTTAGGAGAAACTAGGTCCGTAACTAAGTCAAACGTTTTAGGGCCTATGATAGTTAAAAAGTGTGATAGCGTGGGGTAGACACCCCAGTTAGGTTACTTAGGTTCTAGCAAACAATCAAAAGCACTTACCGGTGCGTTGAATTAGGTATTCGTGGAAGCCTACCATTGGATTCCTGTGTCCAACAAACAGCCTACCTAACTCTCTCTTACATTACCAATTTAGAAGCTATAGACATTACCCCTAACTATACTTAAGTACGGACAACTTTCTACCCCATTTGTCACCTTAGAAAACACCACCTAATTATACTCAGCACCAATGATTAGGTCAGATAGGAAAAAACATGTCTAGGCCAGCCCAAAACAATACGAACAGCCGCGTTGGTTCGTTTATGCCTTGCTCTTGCCATTCAGCTTAGATTCAGTGATATTTCTCCTTTAGTGACTTTTAGACTATATACATATATATATATACACACACGTCACCTCACTCCTCCCCTACAAGTTTAGTCTGTCAGGGGGATGAGGGACCCTAGACGACCTGCGGAGCGGGGTTGATGTAGTAGGATTAGGTGCAACCTGTATAGGCGGGCGAGTTGAACCATTTTCCGGAGGGTCAGTTCTCTCTTCCGGAAGACTCTGGTCCTTCTGCAATTCACGTTCCCATATCTGGTCCTGATGGCGTTTAATAGAACGACCATCTTCTAGTTGGCACTTGAAGGAAACAGGGCCCGTTCTCTCCTGGACAGTTGCAGGAACCCATTTTGGTCCAGCCCCATAGTTGCGAATCATAACTGGATCATTAGGTTGCGCCTCTATAACTCTCCCTCTTTTGGTGTCGTGGTAGAACTTCTGTTTTTCCTGACGGCGTAAAACTCGTTGTTGTAATGTTTCGTTTGGACGTAACAAATCGAAAACTGAACGAATTCCCCGGCCAATCAGAAGTTTAGAGGGAGACACCCCCGTCGTGGTGTGAGGTGTTATTCGATATTTAAACAAAAATTTATCCAACACCACTTGCATTTCCTCCCCACGAGAATGACGCAAGGCCGACTTGAAAGTACGGACCATGTTTTCCGCGAGACCGTTAGTAGATGGGTGGAAAACACTAGACCGGACATGTCTAATGCCATTTAGGTGGACGAAGGAATGACATTCCTCACTGGTAAAACAAGTACCATTGTCGGAAACCAGGACTACGGGTAAACCCCATCGAGCGAAAACTGAACGGTGTAAGCGAATAGTAACACCCGAAGTCGTGGAAGTGGTTGGAAAAATTTCCACCCACTTAGAGTAGGCGTCCACAATGACTAGGAAATAAGTATTATTTATAGGACCTGCATAGTCCACATGGATCCTATGCCACGGTATAGTAGGCCATTCCCAAGGATGAAGTGGACTTTTCCTTGGGAGATCTCTGTTCTCTAGGCAGCTTTGACAGGAACGAACCAATGATTCAAGTTCTCCATCTAAACCAGGCCACCAGAAATAAGCTCTCGCCAGCTCTTTCATTTTTGTTGCGCCCATGTGTTCAGCGTGAAGTTCCTTCACTAAATTCGACCTGCCTTTATTTGGAATAATCACTCTGTGGCCCTATAAGAGACAGCCATTTTGAATGGAGAGGCCAGACTGACGTTGATAAAAAGGCTGTAATTCACTCTCAACCTTAGTAGGCCAACCAACTGAGCAGAAATGGATGACCCTAGACAGAATAGGGTCTGATTTTGTCCACTGCTCTATCTGTACCGCAGATACTGGAGTGGATTCCAAAAACTCCACCAAGTGAACCCATTCTGTAGGTGTAGGTACACAATCATTTGGATTTTCTAAGGGCAACCTACTTAGCGCATCAGCCGTACCTAGAAGTTTACCTGACCGATGTACTAAGTTAAATTTTTAGGCTTGTAGAATCAGTGCCCATCGTTGAATCCTACCTGAGGCCATAACTGGAATATTTTTATTAGGTGAAAATAAACCTAAAAGAGGCTTATGGTCAGTAATTAGTTTAAATTCATGACCCCATAGATAGAAATGAAATTTTTTTACTGCAAATACTAAGGCTAGTGCTTCACGTTCCACTTGTGCATATCGTTTTTCAGTCTCAGTTAGTGTTCTAGAAGCAAAACAGATAGGCCTATCTACACCATCAATGTGGTGAGATAACACTGCCCCAATTCCATAAGAACTGCTGTCTGCTGAAACTACGAGAGGAAGTTTAGGATCATAATGCACTAGGAGAGTGGACTTTAGTAGTACGTCCTTGGAAGCCTGAAATGCTTCCTTTTGAGTTTTCTCCCATCTCCACTGTTCCCCAGATCGTAATAGCTTATTTAGGGGTTCAAGGAAAGTCGATGCATTAGGCAAAAATTTCCTATAAAAGTTTAGGAGACCTAAATAAGCTTGTAACTGTGTGATGTTTTGTGGAGGTGGTGCATTTTTATTGCTTCTAGTTTATCCATCGTTGGATGAATGCCTGAGGCATCTATGCGGAACCCTAAATATGAAACCTCGTTAGTGACCCATGAACACTTTTCTCTCTTTAGCTTAAGTCCGGCATCCCGGAGTCTTTTTAGAACCGTGGTTAATCTAGTTAGGTGTTCTTTTTTAGACGAACCTGAAATGAGGACATCATCTAGAAAGCAAAGTACCCCTGGAATGTGACCTAGAACTTGGTCCATTGTCCTCTGAAAAATACCCGGAGCCGATGCTATTCCATAGCATAGCCAGAGCTGGGCAATAAATACATTGAATGTATTTAAATACTAAATACTAAATACATGGGAGAAATGTATTTAAATACTAAATACTAAATACATTTTACGAATGTATTTAGATACTAAATACAAAATACATCAATTGTATTTAAATACATTTGTAAATACATTTTAAATACATACAAATTTTAACATATGCATTCACTAATTCATGTTTTGATAAATTTCTACTTTAGTGCACTTTACCTTATTACCGTCTTTAGATTTAATTTTAAAGTATTTTCCATCAAACAGAGGGTGCACTAAATTGTTATCTGCAGATATATCACTGTTTGATTCACCGGATTTGCTTGTTGAAGCCATGACACGCACACGATAAAGAAATCAACCGCTTTCGACTAAGAGTGGCACACAACTGATTGAACTGACACGTTGAAACATGAACCATGCTGTACTACACTGTCGACGCGTCGTACTGTGCTAGTACAGAACGTGTATTAAACCAGTAAAAGTATTTACATTTTATATTTTCAGTATTTAAATACATTGTATTTAAATACTCATTAAAGTATTTAAATACTATATTTAAATACATGAAAAACAATGTATTTATAAATACAGTTCTAAATACACAAATGTATTTAAATACGTATTTAAATACAAATGTATTTAAATACTGCCCAGCTCTGAGCATAGCCTATTGTCAGTGGCGGTCCTAGCTTACATGACGCCCTGGGCGAACCTCACCTTCAGCGCCCCCCCCCCTGTTCGCCAACACACACACATTCGAATCCCCCCAAAATAAAGGACAGACATAACTCTTTCACAAAATAACTTTTTATTGGACTAATTGTTGGAACTTCAGAACCAAAACAAAGACTCAAATTTCTGAATTTTACAAATCCTTCATCACGTAAATAGAATAACTCACTTAAGAGAATGTAATTATGATACTATGAACAGGAACAATACAAATTAAATTGCACAACTGCCATAAATAAACTAGAGAATCAAATTTCTAAATGTACAAATGCTCTATCACATAAATAGAATAAGACACTTAAGAGAGGGTAATTATTATGCTACACTTTGAACAAGAAACAAATAAATTGCACCACAGCACAACTGCCATCTAAAGCCTGACTCTTCTTACCTTCCTTGATGCAAAGTCATGAATTAAATCATCATATGAAATCTGCTCAGCAATTGTATGATTTATACTGATGATGGCCAGACCGGTAAGGCGTTCCTGTGACATAGTTGACCTCAGGTAGGATTTGATGAGCTTCAGCTTTGAAAAGCTCCTCTCTGCTTCAGCAACAGTGACTGGAAGAGTAAGACCAATTCTGAGAGCAGTCCACAAATTTGGATATATTTCAGAGAGCTCCCTTTCATGGATAAATGTCAGCAGTTCAAGCAAGAATATGGTCTTTGATGGCAAGTCAGGCAAGTTCTTCAGCTCCTGTGCAAGCTCTCTGCCATCCAAGTCAGATTGTCCCTTAAAGTGTAGTGTAGTACTAAGGTTCACACATTGTTCTGTCAGCTCCTCAAATGTGAGATTTTGGAAATGTGTCAGCACTCCAAACTTCTCTCCCACAATTTCCAACGTGGAAAATCTTTCCTGAATGGCTGATGTTGCAGCATCAACCACTGCATTGAAAAATGTCACCTCCAGCTTCTTCAAAGCATCAATCAAGGGCTCATCAGATGCTTCATAATATACATTTCACTATTTAACCAAACCCAGAAAAATAACATTACATATGTTAAAGTATGGGCCTTTATGCCCAATAATATTAATCTGGAAGCATTTTGCATTGTTTAGGTCTTTTATGGGAAGGTTTATGGAAAATGCAATAGATGGTTTTTTATTAATAAAAATATATTTATTGATCTTTTATTATTTATTTTATTTTATTTTTTATTTTTATTTATTTCTTTATTTATTTATTCTTATTTTTATTTTTATTTTTTTTGCAGGCGCTCATGCCGCCCCTCCACAAATGCCGCCCTGTGCGGCTGCCCATATTGCCCATATGAGGAACCGCCACTGCCTATTGTACTTATATAGGCCTCGGTGCGTATTTATGATAGTTAATTCTTTAGAGTTTTCATCTAAACTTAGTTGAGCATAGGCTTGGGACATATCGAGTTTTGTGAAATATTTACCCCCAGCAAGAGAGCTAAATAATTCATCAGGCTTGGGTATCGGATAGCAATCTAGAAGGACGGCTCTATTTGCTGTTAAACGGTTGTGGTGCCGCGTTTGTTAGCGGGCTAGAGATAAAGTAAAGGCCAATTTGAGGCTTTATTCAACATAAACATAGCATAGATCTGAAACACAGAAAACAATAATTAGTAAAGACTTGTTACACAGAAAACAATAATTAGTAAAGACTCATTACATTCCTCTCTTCTTTTATAATACGTGATACATTGCACGGTAAGAAACAAAACGACAAGTTCAAGATATTTTGGAAGAAAGAAGAGTCTACAAGTTTAGGCGTTGAGCTGGGTATCTGATTCGAGTGCTTCTTCTCAGAGGGGGACTCGTCTCGGAGGTTACTGACACAGGTGGGCCTCTCTCGACTTCGACTGGAGTCGCTTCGACGGGAGCTGTTGGGACCGTGTGTCGGCGGATCTCAGCGGGTTCTGAGTCGTCCGTTAGCGGGGTGGAATTGATTGGCGGACTGGGTACGGGGGGTTCATAGTGATTCGTGTCATCCGTATTGCTACGTCCCGCCGGTGCCAGGTCCCTGATGGATACGGTATCTTCTCTCCCATTCGGATGCCGTATAAACGCGTAGTTGGGGTTTGCCTCAATTAACTCAACTTCCTCGACGAGGGGGTCGTTCTTGGATCGGCGAATGAATTGGCGAAGGAGTACAGTTCCCGGAGAAGACAGCCACGTCGGTAGTGCAGAACCGGTAGAAGTACGCCGCGGGTGCGTGAATAGACGCTCGTGAGGAGTTTCGTTCGTGGCCGTACACAGCAGCGATCTAATCGAGTGCAGCGCGTCTGGTAGGACGGACTCCCATTGCGACATCGGCAACCCGCGATCTTCTATGGCTAGTTTGATGGTGTTCATGATGATTCCATTGTAACGTTCGCATTGCCCGTTTCCTTGGGGGTGATACGGCGTTGTGCGACTAGTCGCGATACCATGTTTAGTTAGGAACAGTTTTAGTTCCGAAGACATAAACGATGTCCCTCGATCTGTGTGGATGTAAGAGGGAGTTCCGAAGGTAGAAAATAACTCGGTGAGACGGGCGATAACGGTTGACGTGTTCGTATCACGGCACGGGAAGGCAAAAGGAAAGCGTGAATACTCGTCGATTACTGTTAGGATGTAAGGTCGCGAAGTTGCGCTCGGAAGCGGGCCTTTAAAGTCGATGTTAAGTCGGTCAAACGGGGACATGGCCCGTATTAAGTGACTAACTTCTGGTTTATAGTACTGTGGCTTACATTTAGCGCATGTTTGGCATTCCGACGTAACTCGTTTGATGTCATCCACTGAGAATGGTAGGTTCCTAGCTCTCACAAAATGAGTCATTCGGCGGACTCCTGGGTGTATCAGATTAACATGCAGCTGGGCGAGGGATATTCTTGGAGTAGCAGCGCAAAAGGATCGCGACAATGCGTCTGCGGCTCGGTTCTCGGGGCCCGGTCTGTATTTTATTGTGAATGAGTAGCCGGCTAGTTCTACACGCCAACGGAGAATCTTATCGTTCTTAATACGACCAGTAGCTTTTCCATCGAACATGAAAGATACGCTCCGCTGGTCGCTGGTCGGTGACGACAGTAAAGTGTCGATAAGCTAAGAAGTGCTTCCACTTGCGAATGGATTCGATTACAGCGTATGCCTCCTTTTCAACGATGTGATGGCGACGTTCTGTGTTATTCAGAGCGCGAGAAAAGAACGCCACCGGGCGGCCGTTCTGGGTGAGGGTGGCTCCGATTGCTGAAGAGGAAGCGTCCGTCTCCACAGTGAACGGCAGTTCTTCATCGATTGAACCGACGACAGCTTTCGAGATATCATCTTTGAGTGTTTGGATCGTTGATACTTCCTCGCGAGTTAATGGGAATGATGAAACGTTGAGCAGAGGTTTGATCTTGAGGGAATAGTTCTGAATCCATTTAGCATAGTATGCGAATAGTCCGATTACGCGTTGTAGAGACGACTTGTTGCGAGGAGTTTGAAGTTCTTGTAGTGGCCGGAGGCGTTCGGGATCGGGCCGCAATACGCCATGAGAGATAGAATATCCGAGCAGGTGCACTGATGTCATCGAAAGCTTGCATTTTTCCTTGTTTAGACTCAGATTTACTCGTTTAGCGGCTTCCCAGAAATGTCGAAGGTTCTCATCGTGCTCTTCCCAAGTGGTTCCGCAGATGGTGAGATCGTCGAGGTAGGCGTATGTTGATGATAAGTTGTTCGAGGATATGAATTCGTTCATGACGCGCTGGAAGGCCGCGGCTCCGTTAGTTACTCCCATAGGGATCCTTCTGAATTGGTATAGATTTCCGTCAGCCTCGAATGCTGTGAAAGGTCGTTCAGACGGATCGATTTCTACCTGGTAGTATGCGCTTGACAGATCAATTACGCTGTAGTATTTGTGTTGTGAGACTTTGTTGGCTATATCATCGATTCGCGGAAGAGGATATGCATCTAGCATGGTAAATCGGTTGACGGTTTGAGAGAAATCGATTACCATGCGTTTTTTTTTTGTTTCGGTAGATGTGATGACTACTTGAGCACGCCAGGGTGAGTTACTGGGTTCAATTATCTCATCCCTGAGTAGCTTTTCGATTTCTTTCCCAATGAAAATTTTGTCCTCAGAGCAAAATCGTCTGGACTTCGTGGCGATGGGACGACAATCGGCAGTTAAGTTGCCGAATAGTGGTGGGGCTGAAATTCTTGATCGAGTAAGGCCGCTATATGATAGTGCTGGCTCCGGACCTCCGAAATTGATGTTCAATTCCTTGTGTCTGATTAAGAATGGGGTACCGAGTATTATGTCAGCGCACAGATCCGACAAGATGGATAGTTCGAGCTTTTCGTAGTCGCGGTCTCCCATCGTAACCTTCACTGTACATCGACCTGAGATGGCTGCGGATAGATTAGGCGAAGCCATTGATACGACGCCCGAGTGCGGAAGAATGGGCAGCTCTAAGTGTTTGGCTAGATCCTCACGAATGAAGTTGTCCGAGCTGCCAGTATCCAACAAGGCGAGACACGAACGGCCGTTGACGAGGATATCGACTGTTGAGTTGGTAGGCATGGAGGAGCTACACGATAGAGTGGTACTAATGGTCGCTAATGCTGCGGCTGAATGAGACGCTGTGGTTTTATCCTGTTTTTGACGTGCCGAGGAAGTACTTGAGCGGCAGACTTTGGCCCAGTGGCCGGTCTTTTCACATTTCGCACAGATAGAATCCTTTGCTGGACACCTGCTTCGTGGGTGGCGTCGAGACCCGCAGAAGAAGCACAGAGCGGCTTTGTTGTCGAAATTCGTAGCGGCTGAAGAGTTTGGGAGATCGTCTTCTTGGACGCAGGCAGGCGGGCAGAGTCAGTAGTCGGCGACGGTTCGTGGCGAGAGCCAGTGGCTGCAACAGCACCGTAATGAGTGAGGTACGATTCTGAGTTTTTCTGGGCCTGATCTAATGTTCGAGCCTGGACGATAGCCTTTTCCAGTGAGAGTGTGTCATTTTCGAGTAAGCGGGTACGGATGGCGCTATCTCTAATTCCTCGGATGAAAGCGTCTCTCACAGATGAACTCCTGTTTTCGTCGGCGGAAACCGATTTGAAGTTGCAGTCATTGGCTAGTTGTTGAAGAATTTGCAAGTACTCATCGAGGGTTTCCTCGGGCTTTTGGTGACGGGTGGACAACAGGTGGCGAGCGCATACCTCGTTTGGCTTCTTGACGTAGGTGGCCTCTAAGGCTGCCATGGCATCCTCATAAGTAGAGCAGTCTTGAATGATATCAGCGACATCGGGGCCGATATGTATGAATAGAACCTCCAATTTATTGGGGTTGTGTTCGGCGATAGTACTCAAGAAATATTTGAATCCGCGCGACCATAATTTCCATAGTTTCCCAGCTTGGGGAGAATTCGGAGAAGTAATAAATTTTTCCGGGCGAATCACCTTCTCCATGATATAGTAAGATTACTGGATGAATATTTGCTTGCTGTATCTGAAAGGCCGACTGAATGGCTGATTGAAATGTTGAATAAATTGTGGTGCCGCGTTTGTTAGCGGGCTAGAGATAAAGTAAAGGCCAATTTGAGGCTTTATTCAACATAAACATAGCATAGATCTGAAACACAGAAAACAATAATTAGTAAAGACTTGTTACACAGAAAACAATAATTAGTAAAGACTTGTTACACAGAAAACAATAATTAGTAAAGACTCATTACCGCACTCATTACCACATAACCGCACGGACTTGTCCGGTTTTAGTACAGGAACTACTGGGGCAGCCCACTTAGCGTGTGTGACTGGTTCAATAATTTTATCTTTTAGCAGCCTGTCAATTTCTAAATCTACCTTCTCCCGCAGTGCATGCGCAATTGAACGAGCCTTACAAAATTTCGGAGTTACATTAGGATCTACTTCTATGCAGACCTGATGGCCTTTTAGGTTGCCTACTTCAGGCCCAAAAACAGAAGAAAACTCCCTTAACAATGAATCTATGTCAGATGGATATGAGAGTGTATGCACATCTGCCTGACCCCGTGGCAAGATTTTGTCAATCGGCATTTTCAAAGCATCAATCCAATCACGGCCTAGTAGAGTAGGCCCTTGCTCATCCACCACTAAAAGGGATGAGACAAAGTTTTCTGGTTGAGTGTAACTGTGACGTATGCTTCTCCACAAATAGGTATTTGTATGTCCCCATACTTCTTCAAAATCGTTTTAGATGCATGTAGTTTAGGTGTGTTTTTGAAAATCTTATCAAAAACTGCCTTGGACATGACCGTCCGGGCAGCACCCGTATCCAATTCTAGAGGAACTGTAATTCCATTTAGGCCTGCCTCTACAATATATGGGCCTGTATTTTTTCCACTTTGCTGCTCATAAAATAGGTACTCCACTCCAATGTTCGAAGTATTTCCCTTTTTAGGATTTAGCCTACACTAGAAATGTTAAAATTAGAATTTTCACCCTTTGTTTTCTTTGAAAAACACACTTTAGCTATGTGGCCTATTTTACTACAGTTTCGGCAAACTGCTTCTTTAAAAGGGCAATCCTTCTTCCAATGGTGTTTTCCACACCCTGTACATGGCTTGGAAGGCTTAGTCGTATTCGCCTCATACCTTTTATTTGCCTGTCTAGTAGGCTCATTAGGTCTGCCAGGACTAGAAGATTTAAAGCTATTTACGTGTTGGCCTTTACTACTGTGATTTCCAAAAGCTCTAACATCTTTAGCAGCTGCTTCTCTAGCCGTAGCTATTTCTACAGCCTGACTAAAAGTTAGGTCCTGTATGGCTAATAGGGCTCTCTGGGTAGACTCCTCTTTGAGACCCATTACAAACCTATCTCTTAGCATTTCGTCTAATTTGTCCCGAAATTTACATGTACGGCTATGGCTTTTTATTCCTGCAACAAACTCTGCAATGCTTTCATTTCCCGTCTGATGCCTCGAATAAAATTTGAAACGTTCATAGATGAGAACTACTCGGGGTTTGTAGTGATCAGTTAGGGCCTGTACCAATTCATTATAGGTGCAGGTTTGCGGTGCTTTAGCCC
Organism: Bathynomus jamesi; assembly: GCA_023014485.1. Classification (NCBI taxonomy): domain Eukaryota; kingdom Metazoa; phylum Arthropoda; class Malacostraca; order Isopoda; family Cirolanidae; genus Bathynomus; species Bathynomus jamesi. The sequence goes on along the minus strand of JAJOZX010000054.1, from coordinate 1,909,819 downwards.
TGTATGGCTAATAGGGCTCTCTGGGTAGACTCCTCTTTGAGACCCATTACAAACCTATCTCTTAGCATTTCGTCTAATTTGTCCCGAAATTTACATGTACGGCTATGGCTTTTTATTCCTGCAACAAACTCTGCAATGCTTTCATTTCCCGTCTGATGCCTCGAATAAAATTTGAAACGTTCATAGATGAGAACTACTCGGGGTTTGTAGTGATCAGTTAGGGCCTGTACCAATTCATTATAGGTGCAGGTTTGCGGTGCTTTAGGAGAAACTAGGTCCATAACTAAACCAAACGTTTTAGGGCCTATTATGGTTAAAAAGGTAGGTACTTTCTTAGCATCAGGAATGGAATTTGCCTCGAAAAACAACCTCACCCTAGTGGCATAAGCTTCGAAGTCCTCCCCAGAGTCTTCGTAGGGGCTTATATGGCCAATCACCGACATGCTAGAGCAAAACAGAATTAGGCCAAATCACGTGAAGTAGGCTAGATTAGGTTTAAATTTGATCTAGTTACTCCCCAGTTAGGGCTGAATAGTGAATTGTATTAGAGTTAGGGCTGAGTAGGAATTAGTTTTAGAGTTAGGGCTGAGTAGGGATTAGTTTTAGAGTTAGGGCTGAGTAGGAATTAGTTTTAGAGTTAGGGCTGAGTAGGAATTAGTTTTAGAGTTAGGGCTGAGTAGGAATTAGTTTTAGAGTTAGGGCTGAGTAGGAATTAGTTTTAGAGTTAGGGCTGAGTAGGAATTAGTTTTAGAGTTAGGCCCGCGGGACCTACGCTATAGTACGGTAGCTTACCCACACAAACAAACCAAATCGGACGACCCACTAGGCTACATCCAATTTTCCAAACAACCACTTGAACCCAATAAGCCAAATTAAACCAATGAGCCAAATTTAACCCAATGAACAAAATTTAATCAAATGAGCCAAATTCAATCCAATTAGCTTAATCGAATCCCATGAGCTTAATTGAATCCCATCCTCGTCGCCAAATGTGATAGCGTGGGGTAGACACCCCAGTTAGGTTACTTAGGTTCTAGCAAACAATCAAAAGCACTTACCGGTGCGTTGAATTAGGTATTCGTGGAAGCCTACCATTGGATTCCTGTGTCCCACAAACAGCCTACCTAACTCTCTCTTACATTACCAATTTAGAAGCTATAGACATTACCCCTAACTATACTTAAGTACGGACAACTTTCTACTCCATTTGTCACCTTAGAAAACACCACCTAATTATACTCAGCACCAATGATTAGGTCAGATAGGAAAAAACATGTCTAGGCCAGCCCAAAACAATACGAACAGCCGCGTTGGTTCGTTTATGCCTTGCTCTTGCCATTCAGCTTAGATTTAGTGATATTTCTCCTTTAGTGACTTTTAGACTATATACATATATATATACACACACACGTCACCTCAAAAAGGTAGGTGCTTTCTTATCCTCAGGAATGGAATTTGCCTGAAAAAACAACCTCACCCTAGTGGCATAAGCTTCAAAGTCCTCCCCCGAGTCTTCGTAGGGGCTTATATGGCCAATCACCGACATGCTAGAGCAAAACAGAATTAGGCCAAATAACGTGAAGTAGGTTAGATTTGGTTTAAATTTGATCTAGTTACTCCCCAGTTAGGGCTGAATAGTAAATTGTATTAGAGTTAGGGCTGAGAAGGAATTAGTTTTAGAGTTAGGGCTGAGTAGGAATTAGTTTTAGAGTTAGGCCGGCGGGACCTAAGCTATAGTACGGTAGCTTACCCACACAAACCAAATCGGACGACCCACTAGGCTACATCCAATTTTCCAAACAACCACTTGAACCCAATAAGCCAAATTAAATCCAATGAGTCAAATTAAATCCAATGAGCCTAATTTAATCCAATGAACCAAATTTAATCCAATGAACCAAACTTATTCCAATGAGCCAAATTAAATCCAATCCTCGTCGCCAAATGTGATAACTTGGGGTTAGACACCCCGTTAGGTTATTAGGTTCCTAAACAACAAACAAAGGCACTTACCGGTGCGTTGAATTAGATATTCCTTTTGGGGCCTACCATAGATTCCTGCGTCCCACAAACAGCCTACCTAACTCTCTCTTACTCTACTAATTTAGAAGCTATAGACATTACCCCTAACTATACTTAAGTACTGACAACTTTCTACCCCATTTGTCACCTTAGAAACACCACCAAATAAACACTTAGCACCAACGATTAGGCCAGATAGGAAAGAGCATTTCTAGGCTAGCCCAAACAATACGAACAGCCGCGTTGGTCCGTTTATCCCTTCGTGTTGCCATTCAGCTTAGATTTAGTGATATTAACCTTTTAGTGACTTTAGACTATATAAATATATACACACACACGTCACCTCACTAGGTATAAGCTGTAAACCATAGATCCTGTCCTAAAGCTGGATCCTATCTGCTTTGCAGATAGCTGGTGAGGGAAGTTATATTTTGGGGCCTATTTGCGAGTAACCCGATGCCCACGTTGGGCTTTCCATCATGAAAAAGAAAAAAACTATAGTATTTGTCATTTATCATTACTTATTCGAACTATAGTAGATGTAATTTCCCAGAAGAGTTCCTTGTTCCATACACGGTCTGTGTTTAACATATAAGTTTCTCAGGGGACCATTCTGAGTTTGTATATATATATATATATATATATATATATATATATATATATATATATATATATGCGCCTCGCTGACTACGAATTCATCGGCCCCGGGTTCGAGACCCGACGGCAGCCGGCGCGCAGCAAAACCCAGCTGTTCATCCTTCCACACCGTAAAGAAAGTGGTTGGTAGTCAAATGGGTACCCTAGGTGGCCTAGTGGTTAAGAAGTTGGGCTGCTGTTGGGGCGTGGTTCGGATTCCTCGTTAAACTGTAGGTCTAAGGTGGAGTGAAAAGCTTGACAATTCGGGTGGAAGCTAACCAAAGGTTTTATATATATATATTTATATATATATATATATATACACACGTCACCTCACCGATAAATGCAAGTATTTAACTCATATTCTTCTCCAATGTCATTGAATACTGCATCACTGACCCATCATTCATTAATACAGATTATATCTAGCGTTTCACAAATCATATCTAAATAGCTAATCGTTCTTATTTCAAAGACTCCGTGCACTTGTATAAAAACTTCACCTCCTCATTTTCAAGTGTTTCACTACTTTCAGCTTGATTACTGATACTCTTATTCCTATCATAATTTGTCTTAAGACTGACGAATGAAATTTGTAAATGTAATTTGTATTGATCAAATTTAATTTGTATTGCCCGCGTGGGAGGATATTGAGAGCCAGTTTTTGGATAAATGTTTACACCAGGGTTCTAGTGGCAAATTTTAAGGTGCAGGAACTTTAAGGAAATACCAGCATGTTAGTACATAATTTTAAGTTCTGCTATTATTTCCTTGTACTGGTACATCAGTTAATGAGGTTACTCCCCAGAATGAGCGAAAAGTTGAATACACGAATTTTAAGGTAGTACACCGAGGCGTAATAATTAACTCATCCAATTTTTGCAATTACAAATCATATTTAAGGGGAAAATTTGGCTCCCTATTTCAATAAAACTATTTTAACTAAGTAAACCAAATTACAATTAAATTAAATTAAATTACAATTAAAAGCCAGTGCTTTCAGCTCAGTCTGTTTACATTACTCTTTGCAATTCATCAGTCTCTCCTTTTTATTGAAAACCATTTGCCACTACAAACTGTGGTCATCTTAACTGACTCACTAAGCTTCTTAAAACTGCTCTCTCGGTATACTTTTCTTCATTTCACCTTTCTTGCTCTCAGACTTATTCATGTTTATTATATTTCTTCAAACTCTAACTGGAAAATCCACTTACAGTGGATTCCTTCCCATGTAAGAATCCCTGGTAATGAAACAGCTGACACAGCAGCCAAAAATGCCTGCATATTAAATGTAACAACATTCTTGAACAAATGCTCTTCGATTATCTTCAGCAGATTCACACCTGGGGACAATAAGGACATATTCCTCCCCTGCCTCATGCACCCGTCTTCTATTAGAGGTATAGATGTAGCTATTACTTGTCTTCGTATTGATCACATTGCACTCCCTTCCCACCTACATAGATTGAGACTGGAGGACTCACCTTGTTGTAAATGGTGCACTGGAATCGAAAACACCATAGATAGTAGTGGCCAAAATATAACTTCCCAAGAGCAAAACTTAAGGATAAACTTCAGGGTATTGGTGCGCATTCCCTCAATTTACCCACTCTCCTGGATGGTGCTGGACATGACCCACAAGAAAAGCACATTATTTTAAGGAAAACAAAAGCTTTCTTGAAAGTACTTCTGCAAGCAACTGCACTATGACGAGTTTTGTGTATGAACTTCTATCGTCATCATCATTATATTACATTTCATTTGGAAAACATGAAGCCACTCGGGCCTATCAAGGTAATCCAAGTCACGAGCTACATTTTAATAATAATAAAAAAATGTGCTAAATTACATGTAAACATTCATCCAAAAATTGACTCGCAACGCTCTCGCAAGTACTGCTAGTTAAGAACATAAGAAATTTTTATAGTGGCACACTATGGGCCACTTCGGCCCATCGAGATGGCATATCAGTGATAGTCTCTAATATAATAAAACTAGGTAAATTATATTAGACTGTGAGGGTACTATGTCGGAAGTTCGGAACAACAACAAAAGGACTTAATTTTTGCGCGTATTTGTAGTTTGTTGGCCAATTAATGTGCCTATGTCCTGTGTTCATAAGAAAAATGTTTTATGAAGTTAAAATTTTAAACTTGTAGTAGGAGAGTTGTTAAGGAATAGTGACCATTTTATCATACATTTGGAGATCGAATTAAATAGGGATCGAGTCAGCAATGACCATCTACCGTAATCCTTGCTTCTCGATGTTTGACTATAGTAAATTCAGGGAGTTGTTAGGCTCAAAAACAAAAAACAAAATATCTTTATTGCAGATCATTAACAATCCAGTAAAGTGGATAATGAATTTGCCAATGAAAATGCTGTTACTTATACATGATATTTCATTTGGAAAACATGAAGCCACTGAAGCCTATCGAGGTTATCAAAGTTATGAGCTACATTTTCAAATAAAATTGTGCAAAAGTCAATCTCAAGCTAACTAATTATCATACAACTTCAGTATTTACAGAGCTACTAAAGTAGCCTACATAACATAGGGCCTACTAAGAATATACAGCAATAGTGCATAAGTTGGCCGTAAATTATTCTTGAAAAAATACTTGGCCGTAAATTATAAATAAAGTAAAATGATTTTTACACGTTTAATGTAATGCCTTATGGGGCAATATCTTATTTTGGTGTCCCAAATTATTCAACCAACCAAAAATAAACAGCATTCCAAAATATTTTCAAAAGGCCAGGTAAATGCTCTGAAATCTTAAGACTTAAATGGAAGACCAAGCAAATAAATAAATAGTTTTTATTACTTTAGATATATTTACAAATTTACATGCTATGGAAGTGTTAAAAGTATGTTAGCTTAATATATAATGAAAGTTAAACATTTTAATTATGGATAAAAGTTGCTATAACATTGGCTAAGGCCAATATGGAAAACTTGCACAGCTGTGTCAGAGTCACCATAGGTTAGGATTTTGGAACTAAATGATGGTGGAAGGCTCTTCAGATGGGCCAAGTGTTGGTATCAACAACATTTTTTTTCATTAATATGAAGATTGGGTAATTATTCGTTTTTTGACCCAGTCTCTCTTTATAATGAGAGCAAATGTTTCTGGTCAATTTGGAGGTGCTCTGCATGAATCTGCCATCCATTTCCTGTGCAAATGCGTAGTTTTCGAGATATCGTCATCTCGAAAACTACGCATTTGCACAGGAAATGGATGGTAGATTCGTGCAAAACACCTCAAAATTGACCAGAAAAGTTTGCATTCATGCTTAACTTAACTTAACCTTATTTTGGAGGATATAGTTCTGCAATTGCAGTAAGGAAGTGATGCAGAACTGTAGAATCGTCAGGATGTTCTGCCAGGAACAAGTATCGTGCGAAATATTTCCGGTAATGAGGACGTCTATTCCCAGCACGTAAAACCCATGATTTCACATCCTTCCACAAGCGTTCAATGTTTTGTGTGTGGATGGTGTGGTCTTGGGGATCCACAAAATGTTCACTATGATTAATTTGCTTATGCGTGTAGCCTAGTTCACCGATATGATCGTAGGCACGCCAACAATCACTGATAATGACTGAACCAGGCTTAATAAATTTTTTAATCAATGGCAATAGGGTTTCTGCCGTTCTGTCTTCAACAAGGATAATAAATTTAGCCTTTGATACACGGTCAATGCCACCAAATACCCATATTCCTTTCACTCTTCGTCCACGATCAAATTTAGCACGGCCAAAATGCGACTCATCAATTTCAATAATCGCGCCCTCGCCCCCAATTGGTTTCTGATTGTCCATCCACTTTTCACACACTTCATCACAAAAAGATTTCCAGTTAACAATGGACTCACTGCCTAGTTTTATAACTTTCTCGGCATAACGTTGTGAAAAATATTTTCGCAAATAAATATTTATGAACCGGAGGTCTTTATTCACCGAGAAGTTGCAATGTTCTAGCCATGTGCCCTTAAAAATAGAAACAGTAAATCCACACACACTTATTTTTTGGATTTTTTTTACGGCACCTAAACACCTTCGAGTCTTGTCTTAAAATATAGGCAGTATTACATTTAGGGCAAATCACGGATGTTGGAATTATGCCGTGATTGGAAAAAACATCTAAACTTTTATCTTCATCGAGGCCAACAAGGCGGATTAGGTCTTCGAAATCAAGTTCACAAGATTGACACGTCATACCAGTAGAACAAAAATCACCACACTAACCAGAAACAGAAAAAAGTAGCCAAAAAAAGCCAAGAAAAATCTCCAAAAAAGTCTAAAAAAGGTAGCCCAAATAAACAAACCCACCGAAATTTATATACATACATATTAGAAAGTAGAAAATATTTTTTTTAAAAAGTACATTTTATACAAATTTGCACAAGATAATATATATATTTTCTTATTCAGCTTTGATTGGTTATTCAATATATATAGCTGTTATAGCTGGGTGTGACTAGGTCAAAAAATGAATATTAACCGAAGATTGACTTATTACCTACTGACATGATAATCATATTATGGTGAAGATAGAGACTGCTAAAGCAAAATTATTTACATTATACCCAACTAATGGGAATTTTGACAAGAGGCTTATCCATCACAAAGGTGAAAAGAAAAATGTGCTCAACCTTGAGGCAAATACATTTTGGAAATAAAGGCGGTAATTATTCATTTTTTGACCCAGTCTCTTTTTATAATGTGAGCAAACTTTTCTGGTCAATTTTGAGGTGCTCTGCACGAATCTGCCATCCGTTTCCTGTGCAAATGCATAGTTTTCGAGATATCATCATCTTGAAAACCGCATTTGCACAGGAAACGGATGGCAGTTTCGTACAAAACACCTCAAAATTAACCAGAAAAGTTTGCACTCATCATTTTTGTTTAAACTAACGAATTTAAACGAAAATATCATGACAACCTAACCAATCATCTAGGGTGTACAGTTGACCTAACTGGCGTCACGTACTGAACTATCCGCAAAACATTAGGACCGATCAATTTGTGATGTGTGATCTTTATGGGGGCTCTGCCCCTATACCCCCAAGACCTAAATTATACAAATGATAATGTAATAACATGTGCCAACCTTGCATGGGTAGTCTGCTAAATTTCACCTACCCTTAAACTGAAATGACACGTTTATTTTTAGGATTTTTTTTACGGCATCTAAAGACTTGGTCTTTTCTTAAAATACAAGCACTATTGTATTTAGGGCAGGTCACGGATGTCTTAATTATTCCGTGATTGAAAAAAAGGTCTAAATTTGTTTTCATTGAGGACAATATGGTGGATCACATCTTCAAAATCAAGTTCACAAGATTCACACGTCATGATACTAGAATGAAAATCACCAAACTAACAAGTAACAGAAAGAAGTAGGCAAAATCAAGAAAAAATAGCCAAAAAATCTCCAAAAAAGGTAGCCAAAATAAACAAACTAACCGAAATTTATATACATACCGTACATATTAGAAAGTAGAAAATATTTTTTTTATAAAAAAGTACATTTTATACAAATTTGCACAAGATAATATATATATTTTCTTATTCAGTTTTGATTGGTTATTCAATATATATTGCTGTTATAGCTGGGTGTGACTGTGTCAAAAAACGAATATTAACCATAAAGGTTACTAATGATAGGACCATATTTGCAAGTGAGAACCTGGACTTGCCACCTATACATTTTGACTCTGTTGATGTAACTGTATGGTAGACTTGCAACTTATGCAGGGGTTACGTTCCTGGGACCCTGCGTAAAACCAAAAACCGCATAAAGTCAGAAACAAAAAAAAATATCCTAAATTACCCTTAAATCACTACCTATATATTGTAACTCTGTTATACGTATAACATACCTATAACAAAAAAGTTATGCAATTGGCAATGTTGAATTCCTTCCAGCATGCCATAACATTGCCCAACACCAATTTTGCTGATTTAATTCTAACACCTGTTTTTAGGTAACTTTGGTGTGCTGATTTCAAAAATCACCTTAGTTTTTGCCTATCACGTCAGGTTTTCGAGCAATCAAATACGGAGATATCGCATTTTGGCAGGGTTATGCCCAATTTTTTTTCTTTTCAAAAAATAAGTTTTTACATACTCAGAATCAGCATGGGAAGGTAAACAATTGTGCAGGGAGTGAACTTTAATATACAATGGTAATATTGACACATAAAGTGTTTAAATAAGCAAAAAATGAATCCATGATCATGACATCATGCTCACACCTGGGGAAATCACAGATACCCAAGATTTTAATATGTTGTACATGACCTTTAGATTTAATGCACAGATTTGCGTATTCCGCAGATAAAACTTTAACAGCAAAACAGCTGTTAACAGGTCTCAAAAATCATCAATTTTGATAAGTGCCCTTCATGGATCACCCAAAATAGGCATATTGCATTGCACATTGCACGAAAACCTGATGTGATGGACAAAATCTAAGGTGATTTTTTAAATCAGCACATCAATATTATCCAGAAACAGGTCTTAGAATTAAATCACCAGCAAAAAAATTTTTTTTTGTTGGGCAGTGTAATACTCTTGTTAGTGCGGATAAAGGTGAGACGTGTGTATGCTGCCTTAAAGCACCGAAATTGTAAAATTATAACCCATGTATAGTTGAAACCACGCAAGAAAAATCTGTATAAGTTGCGAGTCTACTGTACTCTTAAGTAAAATAGAATCACTTTAGGATGAGGTGCAGCTACTGAAAGGTGGCCTGCATACCCAGCATGGTCAAAATGGAGAACTAAAAGATATATGTATATAGCAGCATAACTTCGGAACACAGAAAACTGATTGCTAGGATCTCAGACTTGGAAACTGAGATGAGTAGCAGGCAAACTGTCCAGCCAGATGGGAATATTGCCATCACCATGACACAGCATAGTGATCATTAGAATAGGTCTGCTGCTCCTATTCTCACACCATCTTTTCCAAACTAGAGGAGGGAGAAAATGGTAGGGTACTTTACTCTCAAGTTCTGAAAGAGAAGTCCACTGACATAAGAAATTGTACGAACATGAACAACCATCCTAACTGTGGGTAGCAGGTAGTATGTATCTACCCTGAACTGCATAGTCTGACATATGATGAATCTTCAACACAAACAAACAATTAATTAACTGCAACAGAAGGCAATGTTACTGAGACCATTAGTAATATGGCCATGCCTCAAGGGACTATTCAAACCTGCTCAGCAGCTAGTCACCCTGGTGAGCAGAATGAAGAGCATGGGTGGACAACAGTTAGTAAAAGGGGTTTGCATCAGAAAAAGAAACAGGAATCTGGGAACCTCTCTCCATCCAGGAGAGAACCATGGCTAGGGCTAGTAATGAATACAACAATTAAGGTAGTGAAAATACCTCAGCAGGTACTGGTACTTGTGAGAAATGACGAAAATTGGGAGTACCTGCTCCAAATTAACCAGTAAATGACCAGATACCTAGAGCCTTTTCTACACTAAGGCAGAATGTGAGGACCCCTTTGTATTTTTGGGGCCAGAAGTCTGGCCTGAAGGAATCTACTATAGTTGGTATAACATGAACTTCAGGTTGTTAGTCTCACAATTTTACTTCAGAAGCTAGAAGCCATTGGGATTACTCATTGGCTTGTGGGATGGATTAAGGAATTTCTTACTAATAGAGATATGTCAGTCACTGGATGGTGAGACTAGTCAACCACACAAGGTGGGCAGCGGGGTGCCTCAGGGATCTGTCGTGGGGCCAGTACTGTTTCTTATTTAGGTTAAGTATTACTTTCATGGCTCCATGAAAATCAACTTTTTAGTTATAAAAGTCATGTATTTATATAGATATAGAATAAGTAAAATTCCTGCTATCTCTGAAGTTTCTCCAAAAGGTTTTGGTATTATTATAGTATTACACCCGTCTAATGTCCAGCAATTATTATATGCTCATTAAGTAGATTTTTTAATTCTAAGACACTTTCCTTCTATAGCATTTCCGTCGCAAATGCTTCATTTTCGAGATATAAACATTTTTTTGGTGTGTATCTAGTGTGTGTTCGTACGTTCATTTGTGTGTTCGTACGTTCATTTGTGTGTTCGTACATTCATTTGTGTGTTCGTACATTCATTTGTGTGTTCGTACATTCATTTGTGTGTTCGTACATTCATTTGTGTGTTCGTACATTTGTTTGTGTGTTCGTACATTCGTTTGTGTGTTCGTTACATGTCTGCCCAATCACTGCGCTCCATCCATTTCGAATTTGAATTACTTTCATACCGGAATGGAACACTCATTCCACTCATTCAGAAGTACATTAGGCCTGGTTCTGTGATTTATAGTGATTCCTGGGCTGCCTACAAGACTATAAGTGATTTAGGTTAGGATAGGATAGGATAGGCTAGGCTAGGTAGGTCAGGTCAGGTCAGGTCAGGTCAATTTTGAAGGTGAAATTTGTTTTTCCTATGGTTTTTGATGTTTTAAATGAATCTGACCTTCAAGACCGTCGGAAATGACTCGTTTTTGATTGCTGGCTGGGGGGAGGGGGGTTATCTAAAAAATGAGTCATTTCCGACGGTTTTGAAGGTCAGATTCGTTCAAAGCACATCAAAAACCATAGGAAAAACATAAATTTCACCTCCAAAGGGAGACGGGTGTAATACTATAAATTTACAAAATTTTTAATTAATATTTTTAATAAGAACTACTTTGTGCCATTCTGCCGCATGGTTGCCTATAAAATGTAGCAATGAGGTGGAAATGCGTCAGTTTGGAGTGTAACGTTGTTGATGATGGATGTGTGCACTGGAATTTAGGCCAGGCTGAAACTATAATTTTTGTTTGATTTTAATTTATCAGAGTAACTAACAGTTGGCTTTTGATATAAAAATAAGATTCCTGAAAAAAATAATTGGTGGCCACCAACGTGTGTCCGGCCACCCCCATTTTTGTAAAAACATCTAATGCCGCACTAGCAAAATCAGGAAAATGGCAATATCTCTTCTTCTGAACATGCTAGAGAGATGATTTGCATACCAAAAGATGCAGAATTTGATTTAGAACAAATTATTAAGTGGGGTATTTTTTCATAAAACCTTTAGTTTTTGGTTATTTTAGAAAAACTAATTTTTTGGGCCCATAGACCCCCTTTCAACTGAATGTCAACACAATAAAACATTCTCAAGCTGCAAATTGACATGTATTAGTGGTTTTCAATCAGCAATCAAAATCAGCCATTTTAAATTCATTGAAAATGCTTTTGACATTCCAAAACGCCAAACATTAAATTATACAATTAACAAATTGTCATTTTGTCATATTTTAGCATGATAAATAATAATCTAGAACTTAAAATATTTTTTAGACACAAAATCTTTCATTAATTTACGTGATCTAATTTTGTTTCTAATAAGACCATCTCTACGCTCATGACCTACAACAGCCAAGGATGCTTCAGTGACAAGCTTGATGTGCCTTTCAACATTCTGACTGTGGCACTCGTGATCCAGTTTCAATGCGGTATTAATGATATCACGCAGTTCATCATTACTGAATTCTTTTAATACAGGTGGAACAGTTTCCCATTGGGACATAGCAGACAGCTTGTGGTATGCAGAAGCTTTGAAATTGATGATTGGCTTTCTAAAGACCCTAACATTCTCATCTATAGCAGGATATTCATCAGTACCACCTTCATGATCCTCTTCATTCTCATCATCACTTTCAATTATTCCACCTGCAAAATCATTGCTACTACCAGATTCATCATCAAAATCCTCTATAACTCCCCTCAGACACAGAACTTTATTGACAGCACACCACCTCACCTCTTCATCTTCATCAACCAGCATTCCAACTAAAATATTTTCACCATGAGCAAAATAGCTGTTATTGTTTAATACGCCATAACAAATTTCTCTAATTTTCCTGTCAGGGAATTTATTTACTCTTTGGATCATATTGAATAGGTTTCTTGACCCATCACTTAGCCTCTTATTAGCCTTGATATTGAACCAACTGTGAAAGTATACTTTGATGATGAATTCTACTATGATTTTAAGGTTCTTACTGGGTCTTTTTTGTGAAACATAAAAGCGAAGAATTCTACAGGCTAAGGTGAGCCATCGAGAGTGATTTAGCAGGCCAACTTCTAAGAGTGCAAGGTCTTCATGCACTTCACCAGTAATAATTGCCCAGCAGATGCAGTATCCATAGTATTGGTCTGTTGATAAATTATTGACCACCTCATTTGGTAGAAGCACAAATGCAGGATAAGGTATAGATTTGAAGTCCACAACATTCCATTCTGACACATCCCCATTGAGCTGAGAACCAATAGGGCCAGAAAATTTGTCTGGACTTTTTGTTGTCCCATCTAAAGTTATGAAGATGTGTCTAAGTGGCAATTCATTTAGATGCAGAAGACAAATATCCCACTGAAGAGGTTGCCCTAAAAACATTTCCAAATATCTGATTGACCCATGCATATGTCCTGTGTTAGTATTTGTCCCATCTGCTTTAACTAAGTTTAATTTGGCCTCAAGTTCTGTCCCTTTAATGATCTTATAAATGCCATGAGCAATGTCAATGCCTTTGCCACTCTCCGGGGTAAAATGGTCGAGGTAGAAATCATCTGAAAATAAATGTAATTAATTTTACAATTAAATAAAAATGAAAAAGGAAGGAATAAAGTTAACTGGACAGTTGTCACTTAAAAAGAAAATTTTTTAAGTAATTGAAATATTACTTTATAGTAGAGTAATATAACAGCATAATGCCTATAACTGTATGACAATCATTTCCATTTACCTGACTCTCCAGTAATGACATAATGTTCCTGTAGGATTGTGGATGTATAATACTTTTCATTTACTTTGTTAACAGCAAGTGTAGCATCCTTTCTACCATCAAAGCCAATGCCAGTCACTTTTTCAAATATTACTTCTTCTTCCTTCTTCCTTTCAGCTCTCAATTTAGCTCTCTCCCTTCTCAACTTGTTTCTGAAAAGTATTTAAAAAATATTGGCCATGCATTACTGCATTAGCATTATACAAAATACAAATGTCAGTGTCCTGTTTGAAACTAATTAATAGAAATTTTGACGCTAATTAAAAATAATAGTAAATCTGGTGATTTAGAACTTATAGCAGAAGCTAAGAAATGTAATATCTAGAGTGATTAAAAACATACTTATCAATAACATTTTGTATGTTATCTGGGGTGATTACTCCAAAGTCCACCAATGTAGCAGAACCAATAGCCGCTCCTGCTCTATCACTTACTTGATATCTGTTAGGATATTTAAAGTAGATTTACATATCTATTGTCAATGAATAATTTATTGGTAATCTTAATCTCTTAGTCACAATGATTTCACTTTAAGCTGTATTAAAAGATTTATCTTTCAGTACTATACCTGTCACATGCTTCAGCTAATGAGCGTAATCTAGTTCTGTTCTGTAATGTTGAGACTTCTGGATCATAGTCTGCATCAAATGAATCATTACAACTGTCGCTATCTGTCAACTCAGGAATGTCCATAGGTTCAGGAGCATGACTCCAGATTCCTGGGATCTTGGGAGCATTGCTCCAGTAAATTTGACCATGAGAAAAAGTAAATTTGGGTTTGGGTTTTGTTCATCCGCTAGACGTTATGCAATTTTTTTGCGTATACGTTCTTGTACAAACCAATTTTTTTAAATTACAAATTTAGTTATTTTAAGTTTAGTTGGTAATTCCATATTTAACAATTATTTTTATTTTTTGTTAAGCTTCAATGTTTTGATAATTAAAATTTTATTAAAATGTATATTTTTTTAATATAAAATTATCAGGATTGGACTATGTTCCATTGATCTCGGCCAGGTTTGATAAATTGGCCAGATAATTACTTGTGCGGTTTTAAGTAATCCACCATGACTCTAGAATTGAAAAGTTTAGTTAAGTTTAAACTTACTTTAACTTACCTACTTTTACTTACTCTTCCTTACTTTTACTAAGTTTAAAGCACTTACTTTAACTTACCTACTTTTACTTACTTCCTTACTTTTACTAAGTTTAAAGCACTTACTTTTACTTACTTTCATTGTACTACAGGGTGTCCCGTAAGTCTGGACCCATAGGGAAAAATAATAAAATTACAAAATAGTCCAAAAATTTATTACATAATCTGTTCAAAGTGTCCGCCGTTGTGTCGCACACATAGTTGAAGATGCAATCTCCACTGCGACAGCACTTTCTGAATCACAGTCGTAGAAATTTCTTGACACGCCTCCACAATGCGTGCTTTAAGGTGGAAAATGTTCTGAAGTTTGACCTCGTACACTTTGGCTTTCAAGTGGCTCCACAAATAAAAATCATAATAAAAAATAATAATAAAATAATAATAATAATAACATAATAAAAAAATATATTATAAATCCCTATGGGTCCAGACTTACGGGACACCCTGTATATTTACTTAATTTTACTCACTTTTACCATACTATATTTACTAACTTTTACTTATTTTATATTTTTTCAGGTAGTCAATAATCAATAATGGATCCTAATATTAATGAAGTTGGAGAGAAAAGTGAGGGTGTTAAAAGGGGTTACTTTTGTGGTCAATGCAAGAACAAATATTCAAAGAAGCAAAACTGGGAGGAACATTTTAATTCCAAAAAAAATATTTGTTACAATACAAGAGGTCCCAGAGTTTGGGCCCACAGCTTAGATATTGCAGTAAAGAAATACCAGGATGAAATGCAGCAAAGAGATACGGCAAAGCAGTCATTTAGTTTGTTCACAAAATGTGCTAGTGCTAGACCTCAGAAAAATGAACCAACTTCTTCAACTGCTTGACTAATCAATTTTAAAATTAGAAAGAGCCGTGTTGAGCAAAAAACTGAGATTTGTTTATAAAAAACGTCTGAACAGGTAGTGAGAACAATGTGAAAAAAGTGTTAGCAGCTGACGAGGAAGCTTCTAAACAGTGGCTGCATCCTCCAGCGCAGGACACGTCAACACGAAGAGGCGATGTCAAACCAAAACATCAACGCGCTGGTGGCCAAACTTCCTCAAATCTCCGTGCAGCGGGCTGTCTACGGTTGGCCAGACTGGCAGTCGACGGCCTGTTGCGTGGCACGGTCAGAGTGCCGATCGGCTCCCGGGGCCGGACCTATTCTCAGCGTGCTATTTTTTCAATTACAGGGAACAATTGCGTGCTCCCCGAACTACTCTTACTCTCTGGCGACATTAAGACTAATCCAGGCCCCACTACAACTTACACATGTCACCATACACAAAGACATAGACACAATAGCACCATGAGACACATACAGAAGTATAATATTAACATATTACAGTACAACGTAGATGGCCTCACAAACAAAATCATGCAGCTTAGGGAATTCGTACACAAACAAAACATTCACATAGCACTTATACAAGAAACAAAACTAAAACGCACACACAAAACACCCACCATCCCTGACTTCACGGCGATCCGTCAAGATCGTACTGGGGGTAACGGGGGTGGACTCATCACTTACATACGTAAAAGCATTAGCTACACTGATGCTACCCAAAACATTACAAACACAATCCAAGCAGATAACATGATAGAAATATAGGCAGTTAACATTAAAACGCGCGCAAAACACAACACCACACTAATCAACATTTACATCCCACCAGATAGTTCACCTCAGGTGCCAGCCAATTACAATCCACAGTTACACAATCTTGCCTCTCTCACTAATGTCATCTTAGGAGGAGACTTCAACGCCAAAGACACTAGTTGGTACCTGCACAACCAAAACAACACCAGAGGCGCCAACATAGCCACACAACTAAACAGCCTCTTCATTCTTAACAATACAGAAGAACATACACACATACCACATCAAGCAGGATACTCAAACTCCTCCCCAGACATAACGTTCTGTTCCCCCTCACTAGCAACACATACACAATGGAGAACAGAAAAACAACTGTCATCAGACCACCTGCCCATCATCATTACAACACATTCTACACTGCCCCAACAGCCTTAGGCACACTTACAGAAATTACAAGAAAGCTGATTGGGAACAGTTCAAAATACAGACTGAGGAACAATTCACCACATTAAACAGCACACCCATCATAAACATCGATACAACACTCAAGACATTTAATCAGATTATCAATAATGCAAACAAATATACCCAAGGGCAACATTAGGAAATACAACCCAAATTATACTAGAGAAATAGCCCACCTCATAAGGCAACGTAACAACCTCAAACATAACACACAAACACCACACACAGAAGCCATAAAGCAGCAGATACAACAGCTCAACACAGAAATAAACAACAAACTCAAAGAAAAACAAACAGAAACATTCAGGGAATTCATAACAACACTAAACCACTCCACAGATACATACAGGCTATACAAGACTATAAACAGCATTACCCACTCTAACAGCGGCATTCACACCTCACACGCAGCTATCTGTCGCAGCCAAAATAATATCCCAACATACATACACACAAGCTAACATTCTAGTTAATCACTACGCAAAGATAAGTCACTTAAACAGAGACAACAACCAGAAACACGCAGACAAACAAACAGCCAGACACAAGAAAACCTACAGACTCGACACGACCATTACACCCTTCAATACAGACCAGACCACCAAGATCATCAAAAACATTAAAAATTCGAAGGCTACTGGACCAGACAACATATCTAACATACACCTTAAACACTTGGGCCCACAAGGAATACTAGCTCTCACAAATATCAGCACATATTCATACCAACACTGTATTATTCCTGACATATGGAAACAAGGTAAAATTATTATACTACTCAAACCAAACAAAAATCCAACAGAACCAGCTTCCTATAGACCCATTACTTTACTATGCACACCTTCCAAAGTAACAGAAAGACTAATCTTACAATCACCAACCCACACATACCACTATCGCCTACTCAACATGGATTCAGACCTCACCACTCAACCACGACATTACTCACTAACCTGACGCAGCACATCATGGATGGCATCAACTCTAGAAGACCAGCTCAACGTACACTATTAGCAACAATAGACATTAGTAAAGCATTTGATGCTATCCCACGCTTCCCTCTCATAAACAAAATACTCAACACAAACATGCACAATAACACCAAAAGGTGGCTGAGCAACTATCTTTCAGGAAGATACTCACATGTCACATTTAATGGCAAGTCATCCAAAAACAAGCTTTTTCCGAATGGGGTCCCTCAAGGCTCTGTTCTCTCACCAACACTCTTCAACTTATACATGCATGACATTCCAACACCCATAGATAACAAGCTTACCTTATCATCATATGCAGATGATATCACTCTAACATCCACCCACAACAACATCGACACCGCTACAAATAACCTACAAACATACATAAACAGTATACAAGACTGGCTCTCACACAATAGACTCAAAGTAGCACCCACAAAATCAACCATCACCTTGCTTACAAGCAACACAAAAGAACACCAGGTAACTCCACAGCTTACACTAAACAACATCAACATTCCACACACTCATAGGACCAAAATACTTGGGGTCACATACAACATCATTATCTTTTGCAAACCACATTCAGGACATTAAAAACAAATGTACGTCAAGACTTAACACGCTTAGGGTACTAACAGGCACAAACTTTGGACACCAGCAGGAAACAACATCACTCATCTACAAACAATATATTCGCTCAGTTATGGACTATGCTAGCCCATGCTGGGCACCCATTATCTCAAACACACACATAAACACCTTACAAACAATACAAAACAACGCACTTCGTATCATTACAGGATGCACTCAAACAACACCAATAGAACACCTGCACACAGAAACAAAAATACTAAAAGTTAGGGAACATTTAGACATGAGGGGAACACAATTCATGGCAGCAGCGACAACTAACCCACAACACCCTTGCCACTACATGTACAATCATGCACCAACACCTCGCACCATTAAGGTAACACCAGAGAGACATTATAACCAAATACTCCATTCCATACCACGCCCCACAGACATCACACAGTACAGAAAACACACACACACACACCTAACCCACAAAGCACTGACACGACTCGGTCCGAATGCGGTCCTAGGTGCGAAGCCGCCGCCCATTAACAGGTCAGAGATCAGCCTGAGCAGATCGGATCGAGTTAACTTAGCACGATTCCGATGTGGACATCACCCCAACTTATGGACATATAAACACAGACTAGACAACTCCATAGACGACACCTGCCACCTGTGCCAAGACACACCACAAACAATTGAACACATTATGATGGACTGTACCGCTCTAGCATAACAACGAACACAACACAACATCACGAGTGCGCTGAACCTCTGGTCCACTCCAGAGAGGGCGATCGGTTACCTGCGTGCTGCCGGCTTGCTCGATCAGGGTGGGCTGATCGGCTAAACAACAACAACAACAACAACTGCTAATCTAGAAAATGGAACTTTTTCACGATGTTTCACAGACTGAAGAAAGTGCTTCTCCTCCACCTAAGAAACAAAAGGTAAGTGAGGAATCTGCGCATCAGACTAACAAAACTGCTTTAGAGGAATTTGAAAATTCCCAAATCCAGAAGACATTGAATGCAATTTTGCGCCTAACAAAAGAAACTCACCAAGCTGTTGTGGTTAATAAAGAGAAGAGTCAAAATATGCCTTCAAGTTCAAGTGTTGCATCCAAATCTAATAAAGCAAAAAGCAACAAATTTGACATTTCCATAGCCCATTTAAGCAAGTGTAAATCAATACACTGCTGCTGCAATGAATAAATAAACTTAAGGTGAGTTATAAAATGTACATTATTGTATTATTATGTTTAGCTAAAACAATTTGTAATTGGTATGTCGTCAATTCAAGAGTTTACTATCATTAACCTATCTAGTGGTGTAAGGGGAAAAAAAGTAAATTCAGAGCTGTGCTCCAGTAAATTTTTTCAAATCTGGAGTCATGCTCAGGAGGAGGATGAGGAGGAGGAACTGATTCTTTTGCTTTTTGAGATTGAATAACCCGTGATTTGAATTTTAAGTCAGTAGCTGTTTCTGGGACTTCTTTCAGGGTACAGTAACCATGCCTAGTTGTTTTCTGGTCCTACAAAGTGATTATATTTCATTACACTATAATGTATCTTTTATCTATGGGTCTCTATATGTAAATTGAAATTCTTACAAAAATGAGAAAATACTAAAATATTACTTATCATTAATAGTGTATTATTGATATTACTAACATTAAATGCACTTTAAAAATTGTAGCAAATTATT
Source organism: Bathynomus jamesi (assembly GCA_023014485.1). Classification (NCBI taxonomy): domain Eukaryota; kingdom Metazoa; phylum Arthropoda; class Malacostraca; order Isopoda; family Cirolanidae; genus Bathynomus; species Bathynomus jamesi. The sequence goes on along the minus strand of JAJOZX010000054.1, from coordinate 1,889,824 downwards.
AATAATTGATAATATTAATAATTGATAATTAATTAATATTAATTAATAATTTACAACTTGAAATTCAATCAACAGACCTACCTCATAAAACTGGTAATCAGATTGTCATTTTTAGTAAGTGCTTTTTCTCTGTATCTGCCAACAGTTTGTGATCATGTTGATATATGTCAAATAAAACGTTTATAGTTTTCAGAAAATCATCCAGATCTTGATGATATTTAGGTCCCCTTTTCTTTTTGTCATACTTCAGAAGGCGGTTGAATTCCTTTATTTGGGTTTTCAGTTGGCTCTGTATGGCATTTACTGATATTGGATAAACATTATATGTGACCCACAATTTATGCAATTCCTCAGGAGTAGCTCTCAGTACAGCATCTGTTTTATAGTCTCTGAAACACAAACACCTTTCAATAACTTGCTTCAACGTAGGCAATTTCCCTAAAGGAAACTGTTCTGCTGGCATAAAACGTACATCACCAAGTACTTTAGCAACTGTTTTCCTTGTAGAAGTCATACTTTATATTGCAAATGTTGAATTCAATGACAAATTGCAGTTGGAAACTTATAACAAAGGCACCTGAAAAAAAAACAAGTTTTCAATTTATTACGTCTAAAAAAAGTTCATGAAGCAGCCCCACCCTCTTATTCTTTAATCAAGCATAATGGATGCAAGATAACAAGGAAAAGTCATATCATGTGATCATTATGTCCATGTCAACATCCTTTTAGGGCAATGTTAGTAATCAAAAAGCCAAATCATGCTTATTTTAGAATTTCTTTTGTCACTAAGGTCCGTCGAAAGGGGGTCTGGGCCCCAAAAATTAGTTTTTCTAAAATAACTCAAAAACTAAAGGTTTTATGAAAAAATACCACTCTTAATAATTTGTTCTAAATCAAATTCTGCATCTTTTGGTATGCAAACCATCTCTCTAGCATGTTCAGAAGAAGAGATATTGCCATTTTCCTGATTTTGCTAGTGCAGCATTAGATGTTTTTACAAAAACGGGGGTGGCTGGACACACGTTGGTGGGCACCAATTATTTTTTTCAGAAATCTTATTTTTATATGAAAAGCCAACTGTTAATGACTCTGATTAATTCTATCTTGAGTTTCAGCCCGGCCTAGCGCCGCCACTGGATGTTCCGTCAGTGAGCTTAAATTAGTTATAGAGGATTGTGTTAAATTTAGCCAAAGTAGTAGATCTGTGAAAGTAGCAGAAAAAATTGAGAATTATCACCACATAATGCAGAAAAAAACAATTATCACCCATTGAATGCCTGGTTAGGTCAATTGAATGCCTGGTTAGGTCAATTGAATGCCTGGTTAGGTCAATTGAATGCCTGGTTAGGTCAATTGAATGCCTGGTTAGGTCAATTGAATGCCTGGTTAGGTCAATTGAATGCCTGGTTAGGTCAATTGAATGCCTGGTTAGGTCAATTGAATGCCTGGTTAGGTCAATTGAATGCCTGGTTAGGTCAATTGAATGCCTGGTTAGGTCAATTGAATGCCTGGTTAGGTCAATTGAATGCCTGGTTAGGCCAATTGAATGCCTGGTTAGGCCAATTGAATGCCTGGTTAGGCCAATTGAATGCCTGGTTAGGCCAATTGAATGCCTGGTTAGGCCAATTGAATGCCTGGTTAGGCCAATTGAATGCCTGGTTAGGCCAATTGAATGCCTGGTTAGGCCAATTGAATGCCTGGTTAGGCCAATTGAATGCCTGGTTAGGCCAATTGAATGCCTGGTTAGGCCAATTGAATGCCTGGTTAGGCCAATTGAATGCCTGGTTAGGCCAATTGAATGCCTGGTTAGGCCAATTGAATGCCTGGTTAGGCCAATTGAATGCCTGGTTAGGCCAATTGAATGCCTGGTTAGGCCAATTGAATGCCTGGTTAGGCCAATTGAATGCCTGGTTAGGCCAATTGAAGGCCTGGTTAGGCCAATTGAAGGCCTGGTTAGGCCAATTGAAGGCCCGGTTAGGCCAATTGAAGGCCCGGTTAGGTCAGTTGTACGCCCTTGATGATTGGTTAGGTTAAGTTGTGATATTTTCGTTAGTTAATGAAAATATCACGACTTAATCTAACCAATCATCAAGGGTGTACAATTGACTTAACTGGCCATTCAAATTGACGTAACTGGGCATTCAATTAACCTTAGTTATTTCATTAGTGATAATTATTTTTTTCTGCATTATTTGGTGATAATTCTTGATTTTTTTCTGCTACTTTTACAGATCTGCTACTTTCACAGATGGAGCCGCGAATGTAATACTTTACCCTTATTTACATTAACCACATTATGGTCCATTGTAAATGTAAAGTAAAATTTTTTGCTGATGACTTGAAACTATATTTGTAATTTTCTCCTGATTCCCTGTCATCTTGGTAAAGATGCAGTTTCATGGCTCCATCTAAATTTTTTCCCTGCAATCGCGGAGGAATACAAAACACTATTGTTTACAAAAAACTTCACTTTTCTATGTGAAGGTCAAAATATGATGATAAAAACCCACTCTAATAGACAGAGTTTATTTTCACAACAGTTTCGATGCCCACTGGCATCCTCTTTGGGTTAATACAGAAAAATGAAGAGGATGCCAGTGGGCATTGAAACTGCTGTGGAAATAAACTTTGTCTATTAGAGTGGGTTTTTATTATCACTATTGTTTACATTGCAGATAAGTGTTTTGTATTCTTCCACAACTTTGGGAAAGAAATTTAGATGGAGTCATAAAAATGAACCAGAACTTGATCGAACTTAACCTAACCTACTAAATGCATTATTACATCGTACCCTAACTAACCAACCCACATGTTGTACATACATTAAGTATATCCTGGGTTGTAAAGTTTGGCAGCAGCTAGCAGAAAAGTATGAAAACAGTCGCCAGAGTCGCCAGGATCAGGGTGCGCCTTGAGGAACAGAGAACAAGCAAGATATCCCAAATAAAAGTTCTTCTTATGTCCGTACTTGGGTAAAAAATTAAATCTGCTGCAAGGTTTATTGAATACTGACCCACATTACTCATATTATATATATAGTAGGGTGTGACAGTTGCCCCAACTTTGTCCTACAATGCTGTTCAAAATTTTGGTGTTGCATATTGACATAAAAAATACCCACATGCAATTTTTTGAAGATTCATGCATATTTGAGTGAGCACCAGCGATTTGAAAAATAGCGATTTTGCTTATACGGCATACACGCTTATATATGAGATTACACAACCATCATAAGGGATATTAACAAATCATTTGCCTATCTTAATTAAAAGCTGTTATCACTAACACAAAAAAGTTAATCATTCTTATTCTCTCATGGTACATTAAGGGGTTTTATCATATATTCACAAGGTATTATTTCTCTAGAGCAAGAAACCATGATTTCTGTTCGGAAACAGATGATCGTTTGCGCTGATTAGGAATGTGGAGTCTGTCATTTTCAACTACTTGAAGGACTCCTTGAAAGCGCTCCTCATCCCTGGCAACATTAAGAAAGTCATGGCAAAGTTTTACACCACGCTCTGCAGCCTCATTGACGACCTGAAGCTTGTCCACAACCCGTTTCATGTTCAGGTAGTCGTCATGATCCGCCCATTCACTGGCTGGACTGTGGAGAAACTGATAGGGCATGCCTAAAATGGTGAAGAACTGGCTTGAGTCAGGCGCAATTAGGTCCACCAGGGCAGTGCCACTTTCTGGGACAGGGGGAAGATATGGCTTTCCATAGCCCCCATGATTGAGCTCCACTCTCTTAGTAACTTCAGTGCCTTCATGGCAAAGAAGGGCCTTCCTCATCTCCTCTTTTGTCCTTTCTTGTACTTGGGATGAGAACAAAGCCAGTGGGGCCAACTCCTCAGTTAGGTACCAAGTGTGTCTACCGAGTGCCACACGTGCTTTGTCAACTATTGTGGTGTCATATGGGGCAAATTCAGCCAAGGTTTCGACCAAATTCAAGTCATTCAGTGGCGCACTTGCTGGAATGGGGCAAACAATCCACCATGGGACATAAACAGCGACTGTGAACATAGCAAACCATTCTAACTTGCTGATTTGACTTTTAGTCACAACCTCGGCTTTGGGAAACTGCTCTTTGATCTGGCCTGACAAAAGAACAATCTTGAGGGTATAGAGCAGTTTAGCCATCCACCTTGCTTTGTGAAGTGTGCCGGGGTAGACCATTGTGAAGTTCACTGGCTCGGATCCTTTAGCTACAAGCAGCAGACAAAGCTCTACCAGCTCCTTGTAGTCACCACGTGTAAATGGTTGGGCTAGAGATTCACGGAAGAAGTCAGCCATCTCCTGCTGGCGCTCCTCAAACACTCCAGGCATTGTGGGGTAGTAGTATTTCTTTTTTTCATTGTACGCCAGTTGAGAGAAATGGTTCTTGAACCTAGAAATGCAATTATTGGGATTATTGTATTTCATACTAATCTATATGGTAATATTGTTTTAGGGGTATTAAGATTGATATGATCGATCATTTGCTTGGTGTTAGTATATCTTATAAGTCTAATAAAAGAAATTCCACTAAATTTGTTCATTAGATAATAATATTCCTTGTTATTTTGTAAAGCTTATGACTCACCTCTGGAAAACCATTATGTTTGGACTTGAAGAGCCTTCCACTTTCAAGCAATCCCAGTAAACACCTAGGATGACTTCGCCCACATGCCTGCGACAGGCGCACCAGAATATGGCACGCTCTAATTCCTTTTGGAGGGAGACGCAAGCAGCTGTTTTTTGTCCTGAAAAAAAAATGTAATTGTAGTTTAAGGCCACCATTTCAGGCACGTCCTTTTTGCAGATTTCTGTTAAATCATTCACTGTATTTTGGTATTAATGTCGTGATAAATTCACGCTGATGTTTGAAATAGGTTTACCTGTATTGGATGAAGTTGTGTCAAAAACCATACCAATGACATTCTGTTCACACTCCCAATCGACCAGAAGTTGTTTGGTTGCTATTGATATCAAGTCTCCTTGAACCAGGCCAGCTTTTTGAGTCAAATGCGGAAGAGGTGGGACTCCAAGAAGCTTTGTGCCATTGACACCAGACACAAGAATGGGCAGGCGGTCATCAGTGCCTTTGGAATCCAGCATGTCCATAAGCTTACCATCCCAGTGCACCAGTACTTTGTCTGATGGTTGCCATTCATCCATGATTTTTAAACTTATTTCTGACACGATGGAAGCTCGGTATTGGTGGGCTGTCCTTGCATTTAGACTCAGCTTTGATGTATCTCCACCACATGCAGATACAAGGGAGTACACAATTGCACTCAGCTGGGTCAGCGAGATGTTGTTTCGAACACTGCATGAAACAAGTTCTACCGACTTCAGAATATCATGGGGCACAAAAATTGAAACTCCCTCTTTCACTGTTCTCCGATGTTTTCTCTTTGGTTCAGCAGTGCTGGCCTCATCAATGTCATTGTCCTCATCAGAGCTAATAGGTGAATCAATATCAGCCTGTACATTCTCAGCATGATCACATTGCTCTCTCTCTTGTCGCTTCTCTTCTCGCATCTGCCTTTTCTGTCGCTTCTGAACCTTTTCTGCGAGTACTTTGTTTACCCCAGAGTAGGTAGCTACTCTGTCACTTAGCATGCTTTTCATAAAGAGTATGTCAGTATCGATGGCATCTTGTTTGGCCTGAGTTTTCCCCTTTTTCGCAGCCGCCATGTCTTTCAACACTGTGTTCTTATAAAATTTCATTGTCAGGCTCAATTCTGATTTAAACTTCATAATTCCAGGATCATCAGCCCATCTTCTATCCTCATTCTTTTTCATAAGCATCATGTAGTCTTTGTCATAGTAAGTTTTAATCACTCGGCCAATATTGTTCCTGCCTGTAATGGTCGGGACATTCGCCTTCTGGTAATGCAAAAGCACATTGTCAATGGTGGCAGATAAAGCCTGGTCCCAATGCATATCCTGAAGGTTTGCTAACAGACATAGTAAGACCTGCCTATTAGTTGGCAGTTTGCAGCCCTTTATTTCCTTTTCTTCTTCTCGGGGTACGATGCCCAATAACATTCTGACATACTCATCATCTTGCTGTGTATCCATGATTAAATTCTCTATTCACAACATCAAATCACTATCAAGGGAAAAGAAAAGAGCATCATTAAAATTAAATGCAATAAAATAATACGTGGAAAATTTGTGGGTCAGCGTTCCAGACCCGGAAATGAAAATCTGATAAAATGTGCTATTTTCACACTTATTTATGAAGTTCATAAGCTGAAATAGCAATACTTGCTGGTACGACGGTGCTAGCTCAAACATGCACCGATCTCCAAGAAAATTTACAGGGGTGTTTCCTAGATAAATACACAACACTAAAACTTTGAACAGCATTGTAGGACCATTTTTTTATTTTTGGAGGGCAACGGTCACACCCTAATATATAGGGCTGTTTCAAAATTGATATCAGAGTTGACACATTTTTATCTTTGTCAAGTCAAAGGTCATAAAATCAGATCATTCTTTTGTTTTCCATGAGATGAAAAATTTCATAAATAAAGAAAGGCTTGGGTATTGGCTTCAAATTGATGCTTAAACCATTATTCTAAGAAAAATAGAACTCGTTATAAAATTAATAATTTTAAAGGTCACTCAACATTTACACTGTTTGCTAATATAGTACCAGAAAAATTGATATAGCTCCTAACCTCTTGGTCAGCACATGATTTTGATTGATAGAGAGTATAGAGAGTATTGTTGAGTATTTGAACTACTGTACATTATATAAAAAAATGAAAAAACTCGGAAGTGGTTCATTTTTAGCTAGGTCAGGTCAAAGGTCACAAAATGGTCACTTCTTTGTTTTTATTTGACAAAAGATTTTACAGAATAAGAAAGATACCCTTCTGTTTTGGCCGAAAAATGACACTAAAATCATTATTCTAGGACAAATAGAACTTGAGTTGTAGAATTTTGAAAACAGCCACTGTTGAAGGTGGTCAAATTTTAGTGACCTCTGTCCTCAGAAGTAAGTGTCACTTAAAGGTCTGAAATTTTGGCTGGGAGTGTGTTTTTCTTATATATACCAAATTGCATGCCAAATTTCATCAAAATCAGGGAGGGTCATGTAAATTATACCCTATATTTGATTGATTTCATATGGAATGACCCATAAATTAGAAATTAATATATGCTGTAGTTCCATTATATTATTTTTTTTTTGTATTGTAGAAACTAAAGGATACTCTGTATGTAGCTATAGTTTGTTTATAGTCAATATGAAAAAGATTTTTTGAATTAAACTTAGACATACAGGCTACAGCATTTGCTTAATAGCTATTTTCAGCTTTTATATTTCAAATAAAAAACATAGACAAGTATAGCCACTGCAATACTTGCTTAATGTTATAAAAAAATAAAAATATCCAGTAGGTGTATAAAAATTACCGTATAAAAGATTGGTGAAATGAGAGAGAGAGTGTGTGTGTGTGTGTGTGTGTGTGTGTGTGTGCATGACTCCAGATTCCTGGGATCTTGGGAGCATTGCTCCAGTAAATTTGACCATGAGAAAAAGTAAATTTGGGTTTGGGTTTTGTTCATCCGCTAGACGTTATGCAATTTTTTTGCGTATACGTTCTTGTACAAACCAATTTTTTTAAATTACAAATTTAGTTATTTTAAGTTTAGTTGGTAATTCCATATTTAACAATTATTTTTATTTTTTGTTAAGCTTCAATGTTTTGATAATTAAAATTTTATTAAAACGTATATTTTTTTAATATAAAATTATCAGGATTGGACTATGTTCCATTGATCTCGGCCAGGTTTGATAAATTGGCCAGATAATTACTTGTGCGGTTTTAAGTAATCCACCATGACTCTAGAATTGAAAAGTTTAGTTAAGTTTAAACTTACTTTTACTTACTTTAACTTACCTACTTTTACTTACTCTTCCTTACTTTTACTAAGTTTAAAGCACTTACTTTTACTTACTTTCATTGTACTATATTTACTTACTTTTACTCACTTTTACCATACTATATTTACTAACTTTTACTTATTTTGTATTTTTTCAGGTAGTCAATAATCAATAATGGATCCTAATATTGATGAAGTTGGAGAGAAAAGTGAGGGTGTTAAAAGGGGTTACTTTTGTGGTCAATGCAAGAACAAATATTCAAAGAAGTAAAACTGGGAGGAACATTTTAATTCCAAAAAAAATATTTGTTACAATACAAGAGGTCCCAGAGTTTGGGCCCACAGCTTAGATATTGCAGTAAAGAAATACCAGGATGAAGTGCAGCAAAGAGATACGGCAAAGCAGTCATTTAGTTTGTTCACAACTTCATCAACTGCTAATCTAGAAAATGAAACTTTTTCACTAGATGTTTCACAGACTGAAGAAAGTGCTTCTCCTCCACCTAAGAAACAAAAGGTAAGTGAGGAATCTGCGCATCAGACTAACAAAACTGCTTTAGAGGAATTTGAAAATTCCCAAATCCAGAAGACATTGAATGCAATTTTGCGCCTAACAAAAGAAACTCACAAAGCTGTTGTGGTTAATAAAGAGAAGAGTCAAAATATGCCTTCAAGTTCAAGTGTTGCATCCAAATCTAATAAAGCAAAAAGCAACAAATTTGACATTTCCATAGCCCATTTAAGCAAGTGTAAATCAATACAAGAAATCCTGAACAATGATTTGATCAAATCTACATTCAAATTGGTGGAAAAGAAGGATCTAGGGCATGCTGATGATTCATTTTCAGTACCAAGTGATATAATGGAAAACATTGCAAATAGTGACACTAATATGCCTGATGTAGATATAGCTGTTGAGGATGAAGATGATGATAATCAAGAAGATATTGATGATGCTTCTGATGATAAAATGTTTACATTATATTGCATAGCTTGCACAGACCCCAAAGCATGTGCTTCAGACAAACATTCTAACATAAAAGGTTACTTCAATGTTAAAGATTTAACCTATGTATGCAAACAAGGAGAAAATCAAGAGAGATGGTTTAGAAATCTGAAAACCCACCTGAAGAGACATTTAATTAAACTTCAGCATCATCAAAGAGCTGCTGTTTATGAAGTGATGAAAACATCTTCTCGGAACACTACTAAACGCATAGAAGACTTATGTGGCAACATCTTATACTACATAATGAAAACAAACACTGCATGGGCTCTATATCCAGTACTTCTAGCTGTATTACATAGGTCAGGTTGTGAGGTTGGAAATTTGAATCATAGCACACATGCGTGCGAGACAATTTGTGAGCTATTAGATAATCAACTTAAAGAACAAACTGTAAAGTGGTTCTTAGAACAAACTTCAGTAACAATAACAGCTGACATTGGAACAATTTTGGGATTAAGCATGCTAGTTGTATTAGTTATGAGTGAAGAAGATAAGACTGTAAAACTTGCTGGGATAAATTTAGTACGCAGCAAATCAGGAGTTTATTTGGCCAATGAAATTTTTGATGTGTTGAAGTCTCCTAATCACTTGAAACTATCTGAAGAAGCAATTAAATCCAAGGTATCTGGAATGGTTGGGGATGGGGCTTTTTGTAAGGAAAATGAGCCATTTAAAAATGAAATGAAAAAGTTGTTTGGAGAAAATTTCAAATTTCGATGGGACTTAATGCATCTTGTGAACAGAGCCCACGTTGATGCATTGAAGAAAATTTGTAAACTAAGTGAGCTTTTAGACTTTATTCAGAATCACTCTTCAAATCTGAGATCAGGCCTTGACTATACCAATATGGTTCTTGACAATATCATTGGTTTTAAGAGACCAAAACTCAAATCTGATACTCGCATGGTTAATTACGAATTTGATCAATTTGACAGATTTGTGGAAAATTGTGTTTTTTGATCATCCACAAGAGAAAGAAATTAGTGCCAAGTTCTATGTATTGATTTCCTATGTAACAAAGATTATGTTGCAAGTAGCTCAGAAAACCACAGTTAGTGCAGAATTTGTAGAAAATATATTTTATAAAGAAGGAGGGAAAACTGTTATGTTAAGAGTGATGGAAACAATTTCCAAATTAGCTAATGGAGGAAATGCAAATGATGTAGTTTCTGAATTTAAGCACGATACCACAGGGCAGCAAAAGGAACTAACAGCTGAGGATTACATCCTAAATGAAGTTTACAAATACATCAAGAAATGTTCTGATTACTACCAGGTTGCTGAAATTGCTAGACCATCCAGAACCAGATCTGAAAGTAGTTTTACAAAAGACTCAGTGATAAATTGGCTGACAGAATATATAGAACAGCTGTGGAAAGGAATCAGAGAGAGATTAAAGCATTTTGATAAAGATGGATCAACTGCCTGGAGTGAAGCACCAGCTGAAGGGACATTCTCCATTCTTGGTTACATTGTTGAACACAAAGGATCCATTAAGCCATCTCATTTGACTAAGCTGTGCAGAATTGTGAAGGAGGGTCCAGCTCCAGGTCTAACATCGTCTACTGTTGCTGCTGCAATGAATAAATAAACTTAAGGTGAGTTATAAACTGTACATTATTGTATTATTATGTTTAGCTAAAACAATTTGTAATTGGTATGTCGTCAATTCAAGAGTTTACTATCATTAACCTATCTAGTGGTGTAAGGGGAAAAAAGTAAATTCAGAGCTGTGCTCCAGTAAATTTTTTCAAATCTGGAGTTGTGTGTGTGTGTGTGTGTGTGTGTGTGTGTGTGTGTGTGTGTGTTACAAGGAAATCAGGAAGCCACAACAGCTTTACAGCTGACTTGAAGTGACACCTGTAGATTAGGGTGGATCGATTTTACATTTTTTTCGATTTCCATATTCTAATAGAGACAAAAACTTGCGCATGCATGAGAAAATAGCCTCTGCAAAATCTTAGCTTAATAGGTAATCATCTTCTGCCCCCGGCAGAGCGTTGAAAATCATATTTTAGTAGTCAAAAACGTATTTGTCTTATAATTTTTAAAATATTTCAATATGCGTGTGTGTTATTTCATGCCTAAGCAACGATATAAATGCTATGGGAAATATATAAATGCATTATTTAAGACAAAGAGCCGATCTGAAAATATGTATATAAATTACCTATTTTTTCAACATTTGACGTTGTTGCCGGGGGCAAAAGATATTAATGTAGGACAACGTGCTTGGAAAAATGATCATATGAGGTCTTTCTCATCGACTTTATAGTTATTAGGAATAATTTTGATGCATTTTGAAATATTTATAAGAATACGTTTTGGCTACTAAAATATGATTTTCATCGCTCTGCCGGGGGCAGAAGATGATTACCTATTAAGCTAAGATTTTGCAGAGGCTATTTTCTCATGCATGCGCAAGTTTTTGTCTCTATTAGAATATGGAAATCGAAAAAAATGTAAGATCGATCCACCCTACTGTAGATTTCATTCAAACACAGACCATGCTGAGAGGAGAAGAATTGGCACAGAAAAGCAAGAGTGCTCTCCTTTTCCTCATCCCCCATGCCTATGGTGGGCAAGTTTTGAAATAAAAAACACTTGACAATTTGCGAGGGAAAAAAAATTGCTGAAAATTTTTATATGATAGTTGAGAATTGGAAATAGACACACAAACATCATTCACACATTTGAGCATTGGTCCACTCAAGGGATTGTCTAATATTATGTCAAGATTGTTTTTAATGCATTGATGGAATGGCTGGAAATGACTTCAGGAGGAAGCTAATTAAAGTGTAGTTACTATTTTATCTTGGCCAAAATAAATTTTAAAATGGTCACCATTTTAAATTTACTATTATGAACTTATTTTTTATTTATTTTCTCTTTTCAGATAACTTGCTTGAATCATTTGAATATTAAAACCTAATTCATAAATATGAGTGATAAGACAAATGTGTACAGAAATGGCAATATTTGTAGAATATACATGAAAAACTTTTTGTAAGTAAAATTAGTATCATACTGTACTTTTTCATTAGGTCCTCCTGTATTGATTTTTATTGAGCCAAGGGTCTGAGCAGACTAACCTTTATCTCATAAATTAATTTCACTTAAACCTAAGGATTCATTTAGTATGGTTTTACATTCCTGAATCCCTGTTTATGTCACTCAAAGGCAGGGGTGCCCATTTACCCAGAAATGCAGGAACCTGGTTCCCATATACTGTAAACCATCACACTCACTTACAATTTCAGGCCAGGCATGATCTTAACTTTTTGAAATCTTAATTTTTGCATATAAAGACAAATGCAATTTTGAAAGAATGTGTAGTCAATGGAAGACTAGTGTCCAAGATAGCTTTAATTGTCAAATGCGACATGATTGCAATCAGACAATTTGCATTATTATCTAACCTTAAAGGGTGAGCTTTGCCCCAGTCTACCCTATTGCATTCCAAGATAGCTGGAATGAAGTTACCATACCATGGAGTACAATTACAAATTAGAATTCTAAGTACACTAAACTCCCACTATTTTGTGATCCATAATTCATTATGTTGAGCTATTGAATGATTTTTTGTGCCATTGTGATTTTCAGTAATTCAATTAGGCCAGGGACACAAGGGTCATGAATTAGCAGGGGGTTTAGTAGTGTACAATACTTAGAATTCTAACTTGTAGGTACTTGTAATTGTACTCCATGGTATGGTAACTTTAGTTCAACTGCCTTGGACATGTTCTTTATACCATACTTAGAAACACTGTTGAATTTAGGGTGGAGTAAAAAAATCAAAAGTGCCAGGATCAAAATTGAGGGGGGTCCAGATAGTTGTCTTTTGTCTAGGATTAAACTTTAAAACCAATTTTGGGTGGTTGCATACAAAACTGTGACTGCTACTGGCCAATTTATATAAATTGTATGTGTGTGTGCAACCAAAATTTGAACCCAGTGACCTATCTCAGGTTCTGGACATGATAGAAAGACAATTTAAAAACTGCTTATGATGTATTTTTTACCTCTGAAGCATATTAAAACATTTGCAGAGAGCTGCAGGCTCAATAATGCATCAAAAAATCTATATTTATATTATTTTCTGCAAAAAATTGCAATTTTCATTATTACACAGTCATATAACACGCATTCAATCTATCACTCATTAAACAAAGTAATAAAAAATAATCATCTAAACAGTTTCAGAATATTATATTTTTGGATTGAACACTTCCATCAGTTTTCTTGATTTTATCTTTTGTTGAATAATGCCATCATGATGATCAAATTCTACCACAGTTGAGGAAGCCTCTGTTACAAGTTTAATGTGCCTTTCTACAGCCTGATTATGACAAGGCTGGTTGAGTTTCAGTGCTTCCTTTCTTATGGAGTTCTTCATTGGTTAGAGATGCTATGACAGAGGGCTCATGAATGTCAGGTGAATTTAAGTTTATCATTTTGAGATACCCTCGAGCTTCGTTATTGATTTTAGGCACCATGAATCTCCTGGCACTACCATCTCTCACAACACTCAAGTCAGGCTGTAACTCTGGGACTTCAATATCCTCATCTGAATCAATTATCAGGTCACCACCTTTGAAGTCAGTCTATCACTGTTTCAACTGATTCCCTCTGACCAAAAATACCTTGTTAACTGCGATGTTGCAGATTTGTGGGTCTGAATCAGCAAGCATGGCAATTAATACATTCTCAGGGCAGGGCTGGCTCAAAGGGTTGTGGCACCCTGAGCCAATTTTGCTTTGGTGCTTGCCCCCATCCCATTTTTTGATGAATTGGGCCTATTATTATAGTAAAAACAAAGGGAAAATTGCAAGAAAGTGGCATAGGCTACTAGGCTAACACTGTCATCACTAAATTCTTGAGCAAATGTCACATATTTCTTTTCATAATTTTGTAGTTATATTGAAGTTTTGAACCACACACATTCATGTCATTCAAACACCTTGTAGAACACAAGGTGTCAACATTACTTCATATGTTGATATCCTCCTATAGCTACTACTAATGCAAGATTCTACATTTCAACATTTTTAAGAACAGAGCTAAACATATTTTCGCTAGTAGGAAAACATTCATCAGCAAAATTTGGTGCAAGGGAATATACACTAAAACACAAACACACACTTATTATATATTCTCTGATGTAGCAGTGCTGATAACTTACCTATAATATGGTTAAAATATTAAAAAGAATTGCAGTGGTCTGGTGAAAGTTGGCACTGTGTGAGAAACAGCTGGCCATTGTTTACATTGCCCTCCTCCTACAGCCACACGTCTCTCCTCAGTCCTCCCTCACCTCCCACGCCCTAATTTTCTGTGTAGAATTCCTTTTTTAAACTATTCACTTGTTTCTTGTTGATTGATAGTGACATTGTCTTTTTTTCTATTGCTCTTTCGATTTTTGGCACCCTAAATTTCAGTGCCCTGAGCCAGTGCCATGTTGGCTCGCCCCTTAAGCTGGTCCTGTCTCAGGGTGAGCATAGTATGCATTTTGGTAGAGGGTTTTTAGGGCTATCTCCCTGGCTTCCTTGTGAGGAAATTCCAGGATCATTTGGAGCATATCATAAAAGTTCTAAGCACCATCTGTGCATCAATACTCCTTCTTGATCTGGAACCAACTTGGAAAATAGACCAAGATACAAAACTCTGCAAGTGTGACCCGCCTTTGAGATGTATAAAATCTGAGGATTCTACATGCCAGAGTCAACCACCTTGAATGACAGACTGGTCCAACTTCAAGGAGCTCAAGATCAGGATCAACACAGCCAAGCATAACAGCCATACAGATTCTGTAAGCATAATACTGATCAGTGCTGAGGTCCTCCAGTACTTTGTTAGGAATAACTGGAAATTTTGAATTCCTAATTGGCTTGAATGAAATTACATCCCACTGAGATACACTTCCACCAAGTTCAACCCCTATCTTTCCTGAAAATCAGTCTGGGCTCTTTGTTGTTCCATCCAGAGTAACAAAGACGTGACGAAGGGGGAGCTCATTACAGTGTAGTAGGCAAATGGTCCACTGCAAAGGTCTACCAAGCAGTTCTTCCAGGCATCTGATAGCTCCACCATTTGAACCAGTCATTGTATTAGTCCCATTAGATCCTATCATGGCAAATTTGGTTTGTAATTCAGTGTCTTTGAGGGCCTTGTTGCAATAGTTGACCCCTTGTCATTACTTGGAGTCATTTAAGAGGTAGAAATCACTTGAAATAGTATTCAGAAATTAGAGAATTTTTTTTAGATATTTCAGGGTTTATATCTATTTTCCAATAGGGTCATTCCAGCTCAATTGGTACAGGGGTGGTTGGGTGACCATCTCCGATTTTCTTCAAATTTTCAGGGTTGATTCATACACCATTCAATAGCGTAAATCTAAAATTTTAGCTTCCTCAGTCAAAAACTTTTAATTTTATGGTCGCTTAAATGGCCCCCACCTTCGACAAAAAATGCCCATGTTGGGCTTGATTGGCCAACGCCTTCATTTTGAGAGGCCTTGAAAAGTGTCTTCTAATAGGAGTAGAAGCTTCAAATTTGTCTTGTCAATACAACTTCTGGTGGGCTTTTCAATTTTGCAAGCAAAAAGGCTGTGGAACAAATAGTTTCTAAGTTACAAGGGCTTAAATATGGCTCCATTTTGAAGCTTGCATCAATTCCTCCCACTTTTACGACTACCATTTTCAAAAGTTTTAGTTCTACATCAATCACAGCTGTTTTAATACTCCTAATAGTCTCTATGGGTTGTAAATTTATGAGTGAAATAAAAAAATAAACAAAAAAGGATTTATTTCTATTTTTAAAAATTTCCAAAAGTTGATATTTTCACAATTTGCAAAATTAACATCAACTTTGGGGCTAAATATAAAGGTGTCCGAAATTAGTCAGGGAGTTGATACTTCTAGTAAAGAAAGATACATATGTGTAAAAAAACATATATTAAGGAATAGATCTCAACTCAACTCCTTCATATAGTTTTGGTGATTCAAAGAAAAGTGCTTTTTGTGAAAAATCTCAAATCTTTGCAAAATTTTTAAATTTTTAAATTTCTATTTATGACATTGAATTGTAATTTTACTTCCATTTTATTACTTATTAAGTTGATTTACAATTGTAATAATATGTAAATAAGTCTAAAACATACAAGAAATTTAATATGTCTGTCAAAACAACCAGCGACTCGAAGGGCTCTGGGTAGCTCATTTCGCTTTGTATATTCTTATAAATGTAAAACATGATGGTTAATCATTAATGTCCAGGCCTATTTTATAGATCATGATCTTTTATTTTCAGAAAATTTAACTAGAGCAATTAACTTAATTTTACTGCTTGTAATAATGGCTTATTCTAATCAAGAATCAAAGTGCAGCTTTGGTATGTACTTGGATGATCCATGTCATGAACACAGACTCACCAGGAAGGTGGGTATGTATACTTACATGAGCTGACAGATGAAACAAGGAAACTGCTATTGTGGAGAACAAAAGCAACTGTAATCAACCCAAATAGTGCTACTGTATGCTACCACCATGAAAAAAATGTTTGGAATGCATTACCAACAAATGCAACGTAGCTGCCAAGATCCATGGAGAAATCATCGAAAGAAGATAACAAGTAAGTATAGGTACTAATATATTTATATTTCATAAAGAAGTTTATATTGTAAATTGTAACCTAAATTAGCTATGTAATTTTAATAGGGTAGGCTATATACTGTGCTACTGAATGCATATGTTTTGAATATTTTATACGAATAGCCTATAACCAAATGTTGAGGTTTTAAAGTTATTTTCCAATGTGTTTAGAGTTTACATTACCCTACTTTATTTGCAGAATCACTACAAATTATTGACAAAGACATAGCAACTAGACTGAATCTGATACCAGGACAGAAACTTTGCTCAACATGCTTCTCTAGAGCCAAGATGATTGAAGATGAAAAAGACTCGGGTAGTGATGAATATGTTCCAGAAGAAATAGTTAAGGAGACATTTGACGAAACGTTAGGTTCACTAGAATGTTCACCCATTAAGTATGTAAGAGCAAGAGATCGAAAGTTTTACGCGAAAAGGAAACTAAAGCAAATTGAAACATCAACAAAATCAAAGCTGTCAAAAGTACTTCATATGAAGCCTAGCATTTTGGATGAGGAAGCGGAGAAACCTATAGAGAGTGAGGAAGAAAAGTGTTATCAGCATATGATAGATGAACTGAAAGAAAAGTGTAAAACTAGTACCAGACAAGAAAAGATACAAATTCTAACACTCCTTCCAATTGGTAAAACCTGGTCCAGAGAAAGAATTATGAAAGAATTTGAAGTGTCAGCCAGAATGGTTAATGCTGTGAGGGCCTTAAAGAGAAAAGAAGGTATCCTTCCTATAATGAGAAATAAAAAGAGTAGCAAGGGTATAAGCGATGAAATAAAGGAAGGAGTGATAGAATTTTTCCAAAACAATGAACATACTAGAGAATGCCCTAGTAAAAAAGACTACAAATCAATAAAAACACCACAAGGGAAGGTTCACAAGCAGAAAATACTGTTGACAAATATCAGAGAATTATATACGCTTTACAAAAATAAATATCCAAATGACAAAATCTCCAAATCAAAGTTTTTTGAACTGAGACCAAAATGGTGTATGGGTGTGGGGAGTAAAGGATCACACAATGTATGCATTTGTGAAATACACCAGAACTTTAAACTTTTATGTGAATCACTCCCCGTCAAAGTAGAATTAAGAGTGTTACTAGGGAAAATAGTCTGCAACACTGAAACCAGAAACTGCATGATTAATAACTGCAAAACATGTCCTGGTTTAAATGAATTACGGGATTGGCTTCTTACCATTTTTGAAAACAATGATTATGACATGGATGATGAGGTTTCCTTTAAGCAGTGGCTTCATACAGACCATACCCAACTGGTCACAATGACAAAAAGTGTTTCGAATGTAGTTACAAATTTTTGTGTAATATCAGATTCACTTACACACAACACAACTGCAGTTCATTCTTTTTTATGTGAAGCCTTGTAATTACTTAAAAGTCAGAATCCTAAACTAAAACATATTTGTTACTTTAGCGATGGTGCAGCAAGTCAATATAAAAACTATAAAAACATCATTAATTCAATGTTACATGAAAAAGATTTCCAACTAACATGTGAATGGAACTTTTTTGCCACCTCTCACGGAAAGAGCCCCTGTGATGGTGTTGGTGGCACCGTCAAAAGGTTAGTTGCCCGGGCAAGTCTACAAGCAACAAGTAAAGGTCACATCACCAATCCAAAAGAGATGTTCGATTGGTGCAAATCTAATATTAATGGTATACAATTTCTGTACATTGATTCAGCTAAAATTGAGGAAAATGCTAATTTATTTGAGTTAGAAAAAAGGTATTCCTTAATTAAGACAATCCCAGGAACCCGTTCATATCACTGCTTTAGACCTTCATCAACAGGCATTAAACTGTACAAAATTTCTAGTGATGAAAATTTCTTTAACGTACAACTTTCCTTCCTCAATGCTACACAAGAAAATGTGGCTTACCAATATAAACCTGGTACATATGTGGCCTGTTTCTATGAAGGTGACTGGTTTGTTGGGAACATAGTTGAAGTGTGTGATACTGAGAAGGATCTATTAGTAAATTTCATGAAAAAGAATCCTTTTAAATGGCCTGAACAAGAGGACGTTTGTTGGATTCCATTCCAACATGTTTTGTGTTCAATTGAACCACCTACAGTTGCTGGGAAAATGGGGAGACAGTACAAGTTATCAAATGATTGTTTATCTAAAATTGAGGAGTATTTTAAAAAAAGCCTAAGTAACTACAGACCTGTATCAAGCTGAATAATAAATTGCCAATTTATGGCTGAGAGGCCATGGAGTGTTGAAGACAATCAGACTTAAAGCCTGAGTACAATAATAAATTCCTGAGTCAGTGTCTAAACATAAGAGTTATTAGCTATATATAAGTTTACATACGAATTTACATAAAACAACACATTAAAAAAGAATATGAACTTATAGCCAATAATTCACATGCTTAAAAACTCAGGAATTCATTATTGTATATAGCTAAGTACTGTACACTTGTATTAAGGGAAGTAATACAACAAAGCTACTTAAATTTAAGGTTTTGTACTGAAAATGGTGGTTACTGCTAGTTTATCTGTACTAACTGCATAATTTAAATTACTAGGAAGTGCTTAAAGAGCAGTAGTAGAACACGGTTCTACATGATTTACTTAGGTAGATCCAAGTATTGAGCCTACAAGCTGGTCCATCTGTTGTGTTAACTGCAAATGTAGTAATAATCTAGGTATAATATTATGTCTTTTTTATGAGTAAAACTTATTTAGATAATTTAACATTTGTGAATTAACTTACCAAGTAATAAAATGGAAGTAAAATTACAATTCAATGTTGTAAAAAGAAATTTAAACATTTCAAAATTTTGAAAAAATTCAGAATTTTTCACAAAAAGTACTTTTCTTTGAATAGCCAAAACTATATGAAGGAGTTGAGTTGAGATCTATTCCTTAATATATGTTTTTGTACACATATGTATCTTTCTTTACTAGAAGTATCAACTCCCTGACTAATTTCAGACACCTTTATATTAAGCCCCAAAGTTGATGTTAATTTTGTGAAAATATCAACTTTTGGAAATTAAAAAAAATAGAAATAAATCCTTTTTTGGCTATTTTTTTATTTCACTCATAAATTTACAACCCATAGAGACTATTAGGAGTATTAAAACAGTTGTGATTGATGTAGAACTAAAACTTTTGAAAATGGTAGAGTCGTAAAAGTGGGAGGAATTGATGCAAGCTTCAAAATGGAGCCATGTTTAAGCCCTTGTAACTCAGAAACTATTTGTTCCACAGCCTTTTAGCTTGCAAAATTGAAAAGCCCACCAGAAGTTGTATTGGCATGACAAATTTGAAGCTCTTACTCCTATTAGAAGATACTTTTCAAGGCCTCTCAAAATGAAGGCGTTGGCCGATCAAGCCCAACATGGGCATTTTTTGTTGAAGGTGGGGGCCATTTAAGCGACCATAAAATTAAACATTTTTGACTGAGGAAGCTAAAATTTTAGATTTAAGCTATTGAATGGTGTATGAATCAACCCTGAAAATTTGAAGAAAATCGGAGATGGTCACCCGACCAACTTTCTGAAATCTGTACCAGTTGAGCTGGAATGACTCAATTTCTATATTCAAAATTCATTGTAATAAATATTTTGAGTAATACATTGTCGTGGGGACAGGCCCACAGACTACTATAAGGTAGATTGCAGTGGGTCTCAGATTTATAAAGCTTAGACCAACTAAAACAGATTAACCCTTTCCTAAGTTCTTCCTCTCCTCTCTGCTTATTCGCCAAAGGGAAGTTGTGCTTCCCTCTTATAAATTTTAATATACTTTTAGTTTCCAATGAGGCCTGAACACGTTAATTCCCCCCCTTTGATCATGAGGTGAAATGGAAGTCATGCCGGTTCGGATCTATGTACTGACAACTGTGAACTTCTCCCCAGGGCCCCAGTATTGGAGATCATACACAGGATAACAAAACAAATGGGTTTCCTAAAACCTGGTTTATTTTACCCCAATAATTTTACAGTATATACATTATCATACACCCTCCTTCCATGCTCACTCATTACAATTCTCATACACACACAATACCTTTCATCATCCAAATTTTCATGTCATCTATTTAGGTTTCAATCTTATCCGTTTTAAGTTAATTTTATATACCTTGCTAATCACACAGTCTTACATTTTAGAATTTTGATTTAGTTAAGAGATTAATTATTTTATACATTTTAGGTTAATTTTATATACCTTACTAATAACACAAAGTATTACATCCTAGAATCTTGATTAATTTGAGAGATTAATTATTTTAGTTTGGTTTTTAAATTTAATTTACAAATTAATAGGAAATCAATTTGTAAATTTTATTTTCCAAAGTAACATTTGATAGATGATGATGACGAGCGTAAAATGAAATTTATGGAATAACAAGGGCAAAACTCAGTTATATTAGATTGAGTCAGATGGGTTAAGTTATATAAATTTTAAAATTTACTTCCTAGCTAGTCTTATAACATTGGGGATTGGCTTCCCCCATACTGGTACTTTATACCATAATCTACAGATCTACAGAAGCTAAGGCTAACAAAGACCCTAAGATCTACTCTAAGGTTAGCCTCTCGGCCATGACTCCAGATTCCTGGGATCTTGGGAGCATTGCTCCAGTAAATTTGACCATGAGAAAAAGTAAATTTGGGTTTGGGTTTTGTTCATCCGCTAGACGTTATGCAATTTTTTTGCGTATACGTTCTTGTACAAACCAATTTTTTTAAATTACAAATTTAGTTATTTTAAGTTTAGTTGGTAATTCCATATTTAACAATTATTTTTATTTTTTGTTAAGCTTCAATGTTTTGATAATTAAAATTTTATTAAAATGTATATTTTTTTAATATAAAATTATCAGGATTGGACTGTTTCATTGATCTTGGCCAGGTTTGATAAATTGGCCAGATAATTACTTGTGCGGTTTTAAGTAATCCACCATGACTCTAGAATTGAAAAGTTTAGTTAAGTTTAAACTTACTTTTACTTACTTTAACTTACCTACTTTTACTTACTCTTCCTTACTTTTACTAAGTTTAAAGCACTTACTTTTACTTACTTTCATTGTACTATATTTACTTACTTTTACTCACTTTTACTCACTTTTACCATACTATATTTACTAACTTTTACTTATTTTGTATTTTTTCAGGTAGTCAATAATCAATAATGGATCCTAATATTGATGAAGTTGGAGAGAAAAGTGAGGGTGTTAAAAGGGTTACTTTTGTGGTCAATGCAAGAACAAATATTCAAAGAGCAAAACTGGGAAACATTTTAATTCCAAAAAAAATATTTGTTACAATACAAGAGGTCCAGAGTTTGGGCCCACAGCTTAGATATTGCAGTAAAGAAATACCAGGATGAAGTGCAGCAAAGAGATACGGCAAAGCAGTCATTTAGTTTGTTCACAAAATGTGCTAGTGCTAGACCTCAGAAAAATGAACCAACTTCATCAACTGCTAATCTAGAAAATGAAACTTTTTCACTAGATGTTTCACAGACTGAAGAAAGTGCTTCTCCTCCACCTAAGAAACAAAAGGTAAGTGAGGAATCTGCGCATCAGACTAACAAAACTGCTTTAGAGGAATTTGAAAATTCCCAAATCCAGAAGACATTGAATGCAATTTTGCGCCTAACAAAGAAACTCACCAAGCTGTTGTGGTTAATAAAGAGAAGAGTCAAAATATGCCTTCAAGTTCAAGTGTTGCATCCAAATCTAATAAAGCAAAAAGCAACAAATTTGACATTTCCATAGCCCATTTAAGCAAGTGTAAATCAATACAAGAAATCCTGAACAATGATTTGATCAAATCTACATTCAAATTGGTGGAAAAGAAGGATCTAGGGCATGCTGTTTATGAAGTGATGAAAACATCTTCTCGGAACACTACTAAACGCATAGAAGACTTATGTGGCAACATCTTATACTACATAATGAAAACAAACACTGCATGGGCTCTATATCCAGTACTTCTAGCCAGTGGCGGTCCTAGCTTACATGACGCCCTGGGCGAACCTCACCTTCAGCCCCCCCCCCCCCCCCCCCGTTCGCCAACACACACACATTTGAATCCCCCAAAAATAAAGGACAGACATAACTCTTTCACAAAAAACTTTTTATTGGACTAATTGTTGGAACTTCAGAACCAAACAAAGACTCAAATTTCTGAATTTTACAAATCTTTCATCACGTAAATAGAATAACTCACTTAAGAGAATGTAATTATGATACTATGAACAGGAAAAATACAAATTAAATTGCACAACTGCCATAAATAAACTAGAGAATCAAATTTCTAAATTGTACAAATGCTCTATCGCATAAATAGAATAAGACACTTAAGAGAGGGTAATTATTATGCTACACTTTGAACAAGAAACAAAATAAATTGCACCACAGCACAACTGCCATCTAAAGCCTGACTCTTCTTACCTTCCTTGATGCAAAGTCATTGATCTTTTATTATTTATTTTATTTTATTTTTTATTTTTATTTATTTCTTTATTTATTTATTCTTATTTTTATTTTTATTTTTTTTGCAGGCGCTCATGCCACCCCTCCACAAATGCCGCCCTGTGTGGCTGCCCATATTGCCCATATGAGGAACCGCCACTGCTTCTAGCTGTATTACATAGGTCAGGTTGTGAGGTTGGAAATTTGAATCATAGCACACATGCGTGCGAGACAATTTGTGAGCTATTAGATAATCAACTTAAAGAACAAACTGTAAAGTGGTTCTTAGAACAAACTTCAGTAACAATAACAGCTGACATTGGAACAATTTTGGGATTAAGCATGCTAGTTGTATTAGTTATGAGTGAAGAAGATAAGACTGTAAAACTTGCTGGGATAAATTTAGTACGCAGCAAATCAGGAGTTTATTTGGCCAATGAAATTTTTGATGTGTTGAAGTCTCCTAATCACTTGAAACTATCTGAAGAAGCAATTAAATCCAAGGTATCTGGAATGGTTGGAGATGGGGCTTTTTGTAAGGACAATGAGCCATTTAAAAACGAAATGAAAAAGTTGTTTGGAGAAAATTTCAAATTTCGATGGACTTAATGCATCTTGTGAACAGAGCCCACGTTGATGCATTGAAGAAAATTTGTAAACTAAGTGAGCTTTTAGACTTTATTCAGAATCACTTCAAATCTGAGATCAGGCCTTGACTATACCAATATGGTTCTTGACAATATCATTGGTTTTAAGAGACCAAAACTCAAATCTGATACTCGCATGGTTAATTACGAATTTGATCAATTTGACAGATTTGTGGAAAATTGTGTTTTTTTTTATCATCCACAAGAGAAAGAAATTAGTGCCAAGTTCTATGTATTGATTTCCTATGTAACAAAGATTATGTTGCAAGTAGCTCAAAAAACGACAGTTAGTGCAGAATTTGTAGAAAATATATTTTATAAAGAAGGAGGGAAAACTGTTATGTTAAGAGTGATGGAAACAATTTCCAAATTAGCTAATGGAGGAAATGCAAATGATGTAGTTTCTGAATTTAAGCACGATACCACAGGGCAGCAAAAGGAACTAACAGCTGAGGATTATATCCTAAATGAAGTTTACAAATACATCAAGAAACGTTCTGATTACTACCAGGTTGCTGAAGTTGCTAGACCATCCAGAACCAGATCTGAAAGTAGTTTTACAAAAGACTCAGTGATAAATTGGCTGACAGAATATATAGAACAGCTGTGGAAAGGAATCAGAGAGAGATTAAAGCATTTTGATAAAGATGGATCAACTGCCTGGAGTGAAGCACCAGCTGAAGGGACATTCTCCATTCTTGGTTACATTGTTGAACACAAAGGATCCATTAAGCCATCTCATTTGACTAAGCTGTGCAGAATTGTGAAGGAGGGTCCAGCTCCAGGCACTAGATCTGCTGTAATGATCACACAGAAAGCCATTGATCAGTGGCCAAGCATACATGGCGGTAAATTCACAACAAATGCCTACATGCAAGGTCTAACATCGTCCACTGTTGCTGCTGCAATGAATAAATAAACTTAAGGTGAGTTATAAACTGTACATTATTGTATTATTATGTTTAGCTAAAACAATTTGTAATTGGTATGTCGTTAATTCAAGAGTTTACTATCATTAACCTATCTAGTGGTGTAAGGGGAAAAAAAGTAAATTCAGAGCTGTGCTCCAGTAAATTTTTTCAAATCTGGAGTCATGGCCTGGTTGCAGTTTCAACTGTCGTTGATCAATATCACTGTATATTCCAACATTGGCCACAAAATAACATGTAGATCTTGAAACTCGGCTAACTTGAATCTGTTTATCATTTACTGGAACAAAATGATTATTTTCTCGAGTTCCAGCTACTGTATGCCAATGATTAAATCTTATTTCCTGTGCTTCTCTCTCTGCTTCTATTTCATCAGTTGAAACAAAAAAGAATGTAATTCTGTGCACATCTTTTTGGCAAAATTCAGAGAGATCGGTAGGTGTGAGAATCTGACCAGTTACTGGTCTTTGCAAGCTGGCACAAGCTGCCAATCTTTTCACAGTGCCCCCTACACCATCACATGCTGATTTTCCATGGCTGGTAGCAAAAAAGTTCCATTCTGCTGTTATCTCACCAAAATCTTTGCTCTGCCAACAAAGGTTCATGAAATTTTTGTAGTTTTTGTACTGGCCTGCAGCACCATCACTGAAGTAATGAATGTGCTTGATTATTTCAAAATTTTCTTTCAGAAATCCAATCAACTTCAGAAAGACATGTACTGCAACAGTATCATGCTTCAGACAGTCACTGATGACACAAAAACATTCACTTCTAATTTCATCTGAAACTTTGTGATACATTACAAAAGGATGCACAGTGTTGCTTGGCTGTTGTCCCAGTGAAAACCTTGCGCTGCATCTTGTACTACAAAAGAATAGTTCTCTGCAAAATCCATTAAGATTATTGCTTCTTCAGGTTTCATTTCCTCCTTTAGGGACTTCAGGTGAGCCCTTTGGTGATTTGAAATGTAATGATGACCACAAAGGAAGATAATTTTTGAAGTCAGTTCTGTGATAAAATCCTCTATTGACAACTGTTTCATAATCAAGGTGTCCCTGTCAGTGTGAACCCATTGTTTATATTCAATCATTTCTTGTGGATCCATTTCTGCTTGTTCTGTAAAAATAGCTGAAAGGTGATCTTCTAGTGCTGGTGCTCCAGGGCACAGTTCATACTGTTGTAGCATACAGTTTTTTGACTTTTGACTCCAAATTGCAAACATATTTTTGCATCAGCGTTTTGTAATCCTCATGAATATCAGCTCCAGCCAACATCAGTTTCACATTTTGGTGAATTGTACATACACAAACACTGTGTACCCCTGCTACACCAACTGTCACACACCACTTTGGTCGAAGTTCACAGAACTTAGAGAAGCCAATTTCAGGGCCATTTCGATCTTTGTATGCAATGTACATTTCTTTCAAATTGCTGAGCAGCAGTCTTTTTTGTTTTTGAAGCTTTTTTCCATCAATCCTGACAGACACCCAATCTTTCTTCCCTGGGCACATCCGGCTGAATTCATCATCTTCATAAAACTTTTGAACTTTTACTACTACCTCAGGCAGTGTTTTTCCTTTCTTTTTTCCTGGTATTGCAAGAATACCTGACTCTGCTTTCAACTTCCTGGCTGTTTTAACCATTCGAAGAGAAACTCCAAATTCTTCTGCTGTTTGTTGTATAGACCAGCTGTTAGGCTCCAGAGTTAGAATCTGCAGTTTCCTTTCTTTGTCTGATAATTCCATTTGGCTTTTCAATTCTTCCAACAGTATTTCATAATCTTCACAATTTCTACACTTCTGCTGATTTGTGCTAGCTTCCGTTTCACCCACATCAATCCCTGTAAGAGCTGCCATTTTCTGACCAATAGCTTTTTGTGCTTGTCTTGTCTTTCTTTTGACATATCCTGGTAAATCTCTCTTGCTCACTTTTTGTGGCTTTACAGGGGAAATGTCAAGTGCTGAACAGCTGGTGTCTAGTTTCTGCTTTTGTGCTTCTGGTGGATCAAATGATTCACTTGATGATGTTGAACTGATTCTTTGTATTTCAGCCCTCTGTTTCCTGCAATCAGGACAAAGTTTCTGTCCAGGCTTGATGTCTTTGCCAGTCTCTTCCTTCAACAGTTGAGCTGTTGCAATGTCAATTGCCTGAAGTGATTTTTTGGGTAATGTTGATTTATGATATTCAAATTGGTTGCAACAGTGCTTCTGCAGACTCTCATATCTGGTCAAAAGAAGCTGTTTATGGTGCAAGCATATGTATGCATCTTCCTTAAATTGGACTTCTTCTATTCCTGTTCGAAGAAAAAGTAGTTGTCTTTCCTGAACTGTCAGCTCTGTGAACAGTTTTAAACCACATTTTCTGGAATATGTTTTCAGGTGACACTCTGTTCCCTCTTTATTTCCAATAGTACAAGCTTCGTTTTCTTTCAGTTTCCATGGGTTTTCCCACATGAACACTACTAGTATCTGATGATTCGGCCATTTTCAGTTTTGATCTGAAAACAATAATAGTCATGTATTACATGTTGTTGAACATAAATAAAAATATTATGTATAGCCTAACACATAGCACCTAGTCCTGCACTATATAATCGGTAATAAGAACAAAAGAAAAATAAAATATTGTGCCAATGAAATAACAATTATAACGCTAGAAACATCACACGGAACAAAATTTCAAAGCTCTACTAGACCTACAAAAAAGCAAGACACCGAAATAAAAAACTAGGCCCTAGTATTTCAGGACATGCTGTTTTTATTGGTTTTTGTTAGAGTATGGTGTGAGCCGTCCCACATGATCATTTTGAGCTTTAAAGATGGGATGTTTTTGTCACATAAATTAATTTTGGCCATTTTTGATGCCTTATAACTCAGCAACTAGAACAGGTAAGAAGATCCGGATTGAAACATTTTGTAACATATGGGCAGTATATACTTTCTTGGTTTCTAACAAAAGCTCACGGAGTCAAGTAGATCCAGAGCTATAATTTTCTAAAAGTGGCTTCCCAGGAATCAAAATGTAATTTGAAGCCTACTTTGGGGATATTTTATGGAAAATCTATACTTCCTAGAGCTCTAGTAATGAGTTTTGAAATCTACAGTAAATTTTGACTCTAAGAGCAAATTTTCAGAGCAGAAGGATTTGTTACTGTGGAATGCTGACTAGCTAAAAATGGCACAAATAATTTGGCGCTCAATGTGATGGACAAAGTAGCCCTAGTGACAGAACCACAAGAGATATGGAACTAACACTTTGCAGAACTTCCTTTAAGGCTTAACCCTTAACCGCCGAGGTCTATTTATTTCCATTATTTTTAAAAAATATATTAATAATTGTGGTAAATGAGATGCAAAGAAGCAGTGTAGGCATTAAAATTTATACTTCTTCTTTTATTTATATTTTTAATGAAGGTGGATGAAATCGGGCACCACGGCACATGGAGCTAAAAATATGTGAAACTCTACGGAGAATAAAACATTGAATTCAACTCAAAAATTTTATTAACATATTATAAACTATTACATCAAACATATTAAATGGGTTTGGAATTGCATATTACATTTATATATACTATTACAATTGAATCAGGATATGGAATTTATTGATTCCTAATATGAAATTCTGTGAAACATTTGTTTATTTGTGCAATGCACAAATAAACATTACATTTTGGCAGAATGTTACAATTCGTCTCTTGCAACCAACCATTTTACACATATGCCTAACAGAACCAACATCAGGCAAATGATGGAGACCATCATATCGTACATCAATATCAGGTAGAGGTAAGCCCTGATTCCCAACTTTTTTGGGGGGTTGTTCGATAGATGGTCTTTTTCTTTTGCTTGTTTGTGTCACTTTCCCAGCAAACATCAAAGCCTTAGCTACCCTAACTTTAAAATATGATAACTTATTTTGCTTTCTAGGAGGAATATCCATAGCATTGCATGACCTCTTGTACATTAGCCAAGCATTGACTAATGCCATATCAAACAAATGCCAAATAATTCTGTGGTAATATTTTTTTTGATTTGAATGAGAATCTATAGAGAGAAACCATCTGGTCATGTAAGTCTACCCCACCCATTGCTTTGTTGTACTCATGTACAGTATTTGGACAAGTTATTGTTACATTCTCCTTTGTCTTACGATCAAACCTTTCTTTTTGAACAACATGATACGCTGTGGCAAAAGTTGATAACACAATTACAGCCCTGCTGTCAAACCACTTGATTGCTGTTACTCTTTCCCCATCCACATTTGCATCCCATTCCTCAAAAGTACCTCTACCTTTAGCCTGCATTTTTTTATCTGAAGAAAATGTGAGACCTGGCAACCTTCTTGACTGAACAGTGCCACAAGACCATATTTTACGTTTTGCTAAGCAAACTTGCAATGGCAAAGATGTAAACCAATTATCATAAAATAGTCTGTATCCTTTGCCATTTGGAATGCTTTGAGCTAAATGCAAAACTATATTTGAACTAGCCCCAAGATCAGGAACTGTAGGGTCATCAACTGGTTGAATCTTTCCAGTGTATGGAATAAAATCGTACACCATTCCCTCTTTGTCAGCTAACACAAAAAATTTGAAACCCCATTTGTGCGGTTTCTTTGGGATATATTGGTTTAGTGCAGAATGGCCTTTGAATGGAATGATAGACTCATCTATGCATATATCTCTGATCATTGGAATTTCTTTAAATTTAGCTCTCAAATGTTCCACGAAGGGGTGTACTTTAGCTATTTTATCATCACCAGACAGCTGAGAATTATCTACAAAATGAATATTACTTTTTATCTCTTCCCACCTATCACGAGTCATCAAGCTTGTGTAACGCTCATCTTTCATACCATCATTCCAGTGCTCACGAGTATTACTTATTTTACAGAGGCTAAACCAAATAGACAGTCCCAGCTACTGCTCAAATTCTTCCCTAGTCAATTTTAGAGGATGATTTACATTTTTCTGCACAGAATATAAATTACTTTGACTAACAATAATATCAAGAATATCTTTATCAATAAATTTCAAAAAAAACTGAAATGGGCTCACTAAGTCATCCTCGATATTTTCTGATACGCGAGAGTCATTTTCAAAGTCTGGTTCAGGTGGAATAGGCTGTCGACTGGTAACTTTTTTCCAGATAGGGGTACGCTTCTGCGAAGTCTGCTTTCGCCTTTTCTCGTTAGATACAGACAAGGGTGAATGGTTTTCGACGCATAAGACAACTGTGCTAGAAGACAAAATATCGTCCTCTGATTCACATTCTGAAGCTGTACCTTTATAGAAAAAAAAGAAGTTCAAGTTAGAAATATACTTTTTCATCCAATATTTTACTACAGAGGGGATGTAAGAGTGTTTGTAGTAGAGAGATTTAATTGACTATACTCTTCTGTATTCAGTATTTATTATTCATTTATATTAATTCTGTAGCTATCTACTTTTGAAAAAAATATGAAAAGCTTACTTGACTCGTTAGGTCTGAACTCTTCTAAATTTTCTCTTTCATCTCCTTCTGATATGGTCTCTTCATCACTTGTTGCAGCAACTGTACAATAGCGTGACTTCTTGTTACAGTTTCCAGCATAAAAGTTACCAATTGCTATAGAAATTGATGCATGTCCAGAAGATTCACTTGTTCCTAGAAGCAAATTGGAAAAAAAATTACTACAACTTATGAATTGCCATCTGCTCTTTATGACACACACACACACACACACACACACACACACACACACACACACACACACACACACACACACATTTATATATATATATTAATTTATATATTAATTTATTTATGCATTTATTTCAAACTCTCCATGAAATAATTAAATCAAATGAATTATTTCCCCCCTAAAATTCTTTTATAAAAAAGCATGTGTTGCGGGGAAACCCTTCTAAACCCGTGCTGATCATTTTCGAGCACCATGTTCTAGATCATCTAATGATAGTACAAGTAATTTTATACTCTAAATTTTACTCTAAATATAGTCTAAAATATATATTTGAGAGCTACAAATTATTATAGAACTATATCTTACCTGGTAATGATTCCATGGTCTGGTAAAGTTAGGTCTGTGGACTGCATCACCAACATCTGCTGCAGCGTTACCTATAATGGCGCTAAATTCTAACAATTTTAAATTTCGCGGAAAAGTGTTGCTTGGTAACTCCACAGAGTTGGCCAAAAACAGCCATCACGGCGTACCCGACAAAAACGCAACAATTTTGGATATATTTCCATTTTTATTTTGGTGTCCGATAACGGACACTACGGCAGTAAAGGGTTAAAGGAATCTGTGAGCAAAGTCAGAACAAAATCTGACATTGGTCCACTTGACGTGGAATGACCCACATCACTCTCACTTGACTCACCACTACTCTCATCACTCTCACTTTCACTCACTGAATCTTTCCCTTCCACACTACTATATAACGAATTGTCTGCACTCACACACAGTTGTTTACATAATAGTTTGCTTCTTTTTAAGTTTACATTGCTTTTGCCATTTCTTTAACTTCTTCCCACCCTTCATCTTTCCCACTTTCTTTATCTCCACTATTCTGTACTTCCCTCTCTGTATCATCCCTCTGGCCCTTCTCTTTTGGAGTAGAATGGGCAATTTTCCCAACTTTAATCCTTTCCTCCTTATCACTATTTTGTTCACTAGTCTCCCCCTTCCCCCCTACCAGCTGCTCTAGCCCTCCTACAGCTCCTTCCACTGGAATTTCAACTCTGGTCTCCATCTTTACTAGTCTCTTCATAAATTCATCCAACACTGTATCTGTCTTCTGTTCCATCCTCCTCAGTCTCTCTCTATGCTCATCTTCCTGCCATTTTAACTTTTCTTACCTTACCTTTTCTTACCAGGTGCCTGGTAGATCTAAAGCAGTCTGTCAGTTGGGAGCCCTCGGACAAGACTCCTCCGTGCCTCACGATCTCCACACATCAAGTTCGCGTGTTGGAGACTGATTCCACACTTCTCAACAACACTCTTGATGTTATCCATCCATTGGATCTTGGGTCTTCCTACTGGTCTTCTGTTTTGAGGGGCCCATTCCAGCATTCTTCTTGCTGTCCTTTCCACTGGCATTTGTTGGACATGCCCGTACCATCTCAGTTGTTTCCTCTCAATATTCTTATTAACTGAAGTTACACCCAATTGCCTTCTTATTTCAGTGTTCCTTATTTTATCCAATCTACTTACTACTACTATCAATCTCAGGACCCTCATTTCAGCTACTTGCAGTTTTCCCCTCGTTCTTGTGGTTAGGACCCAAGTCTCGCTGCCGTATAGTAAGATTGGTTTCAATATTGTTGAGTACATATGCGTCTTTACCATTTTAGGGATGTTTTGGTCTTTCAATAGGGGGTACAGGAAGGAAACATTTCTGATATTTTAGCAATTCTTTCATTCACCTCTGCATCCATACCTGCATCATTTTCTATCACACTACCAAGGTATTTAAATGTGTTGGTCTTTTTCATTTCCCTTCCCATAACAAAGATGATTCCATCCTCGTTCGCTCCCCTTGTTACCACCATATATTCACCACCATTTTAACTGATCTCGCATATCCTGTACTAGATTTTCTAACCTACTCTTTTCCTTCACTATTGCCTCTCTCTCTTGTTCCCACTTTTTCTTTTCTTTCTCAAACTCCCTCCTCTCTTCTTGCAAGGCCCTCTCCAACTTCTCAGCCTTCTCCTTCATCTTTGCCACCTCCTTCTCCATCTCCATGCCTTCCTTTCAAGAGACCCAATCGAGTCCCTGTTTGGGCACCAAAAAATAGTACCAGTATGTCGCGGGGACAGGCCCGCAGACTACTATAAGGTAGATTGCAGTGGGTCTCAGATTTATAAAGCTTAGACCAACTAAAACAGATTAACCCTGTCCTAAGTTCTTCCTCTCCTCTCTGCTTATTCGCCAAAGGGAAGTTGTGCTTCCCTCTTATAAATTTAATATACTTCTAGTTTCCAACGAGGCCTGAACACGTTAATTCCCCCCCTTTGATCATGAGGTGAAATGGAAGTCATGCCGGTTCGGATCTATGTACTGACAACTGTGAACTTCTCCCCAGGGCCCCAGTATTGGAGATCATACACAGGATAACAAAAATGGGTTTCCTAAAACCCGGTTTGTTTTACCCCAATAATTTTACAGTATATACATTATCATACACCCTCCTTCCATGCTCACTCATTACAATTCTCATACACACACAATACCTTTCATCGTCCAAATTTTCATGTCATCTATTTAGG
The DNA here is from genome assembly GCA_023014485.1 of Bathynomus jamesi. Classification (NCBI taxonomy): domain Eukaryota; kingdom Metazoa; phylum Arthropoda; class Malacostraca; order Isopoda; family Cirolanidae; genus Bathynomus; species Bathynomus jamesi. The sequence goes on along the minus strand of JAJOZX010000054.1, from coordinate 1,856,959 downwards.
TTTCAATCTTATCCATTTTAAGTTAATTTTATATACCTTGCTAATCACACAAAGTCTTACATTTCAGAATTTTGATTTAGTTAAGAGATTAATTATTTTATACATTTTAGGTTAATTTTATATACCTTAATAATAACACAAAGTATTACATCTTAGAATTTTGATTAATTTAAGAGATTAATTATTTTAGTTTGGTTTTTAAATTTAATTTACAAATTAATAGGAAATCAATTTGTAAATTTTATTTTCCAAAGTAACATTTGATAGATGATGATGATGAGTGTAAAATGAAATTTATGGAATAACAAGGGCAAAACTAAGTTATATTAGATTGAGTCAGATGGGTTAAGTTATATAAATTTAAAAATTTACTTAGCTAGTCTTATAACATTGGGATTAGCTTCCCCCATAATGGTCCTTTAAGGGCCAGGGATCCTGTTAGCCAGGACCTTAATCCAGCCTAACCAACTCTCCACCTCCATTTGGCATTCTGCCACTTCAAATCTTGCTTCCAACTAAAATTCTGCTACATATAACCTAAAAAACAAATAAAATAAATAATAAATACTTACATTAATCCCTCCTTACATTTAATTTTTATTTTATATTATTCTTAAAAAAAATGCATCAGGCAATGCCTGATTACGACCCACCTGTCCTGCCTATTTCCACATGCCTCGACAATCACCCCTGATAGGGATAAAGGGGAACAAGTGTTCTACCCCTTTTAAAGTTACTTATCTCATCATCTGTCCAACGAATGAAAAAAAAAATAAGGGGAGAAAAGAAAAGTGCCATGAGAAAATGTATGCCAACCAACTGGATTTGATGCGACAATGGCTTGCCAAACACAAACCAAAAAAACCTGTACAACATTACAAAATGCAAACTCAAGATTAAAATTTTAAATCTTACAGGTTCTCCTACAATTACATAGCGCTCTTTTAGCACAGTTCTTCTGTAATATTTGCCATTCACTTCAACTGTCACCATTGTTGCATCTTTGTGACCATCCACATAAATAGCATCCACCAATTCAAAAAATTTATCCTCTTTTCTTATGGCTTTACAATATTTTTCACATTCTCTTCTCAGCTTGTTCCTGCAAAGTTCATAGTGCAAATTTACTAAGTTTTAAAGACAGTTATTTAAGCAAGCTCCATAGGTTTTGAGTCTAGTGATGGGATGATTAATCAGAATTGGAATTGAGAATCGGAAGAATCAAGTGTTTTTTAGGAATTGGCATCGGCATCGGAATCATAAGAATTTGGTTACGACTTTCGATTCTTACAACGATTCTTTGTCATTTAGTGACAAAAATGAACTAATTATTAATTAAATTATCTTTTTCTTTTCAGAGCACAAATTTAATTTTCATTTGCAATTTGATTACTGATATTCTGATATTCAATATTCAAGATTTAAATTTAGTATTTTTATTTATAGCAATTTATTCAATTCAAAGATTTTAATTTTTAGTATTTAATTATTTCCTCTTGCAATACATGGCAACGTCAGATCTAACCAATGAAAGCAACTATTCCATGTTTCAATACATGATGCAATACCCATGAGACACAAAACTATAGCAGCGTGACTGCAGCTATCAATCCTAGTCCAGCCTACTTAGAAACAACATACTTTAGATCCTAGATCCGCTCATAACTCATTATAGCCTATGTAAGTAGAGTTCGTTAGTATAAGGAGGTTTTATTTTTATTTTATTGTTCCCTGCATTCCATATAAATAAATAATTAGTTTATGTTTATCCTTAGAATTCATTTAATATAGAAAAGAATTTAATGTACCTGATTATTCTCTATTTTTATACCGCTAAATACCGTTTAAATAATGTAAGAATTGCATTGTAAGCTTAGAAGGAATAAAGGATTACAAATTATAGTTCAATTGTAATTATTAAAGGAAAAATTTTAAAATGTTTCTTTAATAAGATTAAATCTAACAGATATATTTGTTTCTTATATTTACAACCTAATCAATTAGATTCTAAGGTGATATTACCATACTATTACTTTATATAGTTACCTAGTCTTACAAATAAATAAAATAGGACTACATAGGTATAGTTTTCCGAAGAGCACCAAGTAAACTCTTATCTATAAAAATACTGAGAATTGGCATCGGAATCGGGACATTTTATTGGCATCGGAATCAGCATCGATTGAAATTTAGGTATCGTCCCATCATTAGTTTTGACTAACAATTTTAAAATTTTAACACTTGTTTGAAACGTGTACCTTTTTGTGAAATACTTGATTTGAATCAGATACGAATGAACAAGATAATTGGACTGTTACCTGTCAATTACATTCCATCTTATCAGTAGTAGTGATAATTCCATAATCCTCTAAAACTGCTGCTCTGGCTCTGTCACTTAATTGATACCTGGTAAAAGACATTTATTTTATATCAAGTTAATATCCTAATAAGATGTTCATTAGACAGCAGTGTCCAAGATTTGGACTCTAACTATTAGCAACATTACATGAATTATAAATAATTTTTTCAAAGGTATTGTCAACAGAGCAACAAGAGTGTTCAAAGCATACTCATATTTTAAACTATACAGTATACCTGTCACACTACCGAGTGAGGTTTGGTAGACTTTTCCTATTTTGCCCTGTTCTGGATTCCTGTTGTTCACTGACACCAGCTGCTTCATCATGTGATTCCAGGCTGCCCTGACTTGAGACACTGTCAAGATTACTGTCATGTATTGCTGCTGAGCTTGATGGAACAACTTGAAAAACTCTTCTGAGCTCTTCCCTGGGGATCTACAGAAGCTAAGGCTAACAAAGACCCTAAGATCCACTCTAAGGTTAGCCCGAGAGAAGGGAAAGAGGAGGAGGTTAAAAGAGGAGAATAAGAGGTTAAGTAAGTAGCAAAACCTATCATTCCTGGGTTAACATTCATTCAGAAAAAGAGAAAGAAAGACTCCCCATCATCATCTGCCAGCCACTGCCAACAAGTTGGAAAAATAGTTGAAGAGAATAGGAAAGGGGTGAAAGATGAAAAGAAGTAAAATAAGAATGCTTACAAACCATGCAAACACAGTCTTAACTCACTGTCATACCATGCAAACTACAGACATGCAAGTAAGGAGAGGATAAGAAGGAAAAAAAAAAGTAGGTAGAGTATAACAAAAAGTGGGTTAGTTTACACTACAAACTACATCAATGTTTGTGTTAGTCTGATATTTTTTTATATTTTTTTAATAATTTTATTGCTAGTATCACAAACTGGCATGTCACAAACTGGCATTAATCGTCAATAGACTCATCCTTGACCACCACCCCCAGAGCTCCTGCTGCTAATTGTTTTTTATTTTAAACAACGTTAATATTTTTAAAATGCATATCTAAACAGTTCTTAAACATATTAACGCTGGTAGAGTTCATGATGGGTGCAGGAAGATTATTCCATTTATCAATTACTTTAAATGTAAAAAAGTTTTTAGCGATGTTAGTAATTAATGAAACGTCTGCCACGCAACTTAAATCTGTTATTACGAGTATTGCTATTATCGAAAGTGAACAGTTTGTCAAAATTTACGTTATTGATTTTATTAATGATTTTGAAAACTTCAGTAAGCTCCCCCTTTAATCTCCCAGTTTCGAGTGAATGCAAGTCTAACTCTTTAATCTTATCTTCGTAAGACTTCTTGTGCAATGATGGAATTAGTTTTATGGCATGATGCTGAACCCTTTCCAACCTATCGATATCCTCATGCAAATACAGGCACCAAAACAACTGCATATTCTAAATGAGGCCTGACTAGGGACTTGTAAAGGGGCAATATAATATTATTTGATTTAAATTCGAAATTACACGCTATGAAGCCTAACATCCTATTAGCTTTTGCGCAAGACTCCAGGCACTGGTTCCTAACTTTTAAATCCTTAGATACGCGTATGCCTAAATCTACTTCCTTGTCAATGCTCACTGTCTGTCTGTTATCTATTGTGTATTTTTTTTTTTTAAGTTCGGGAAGAACCGATTCGCCTCTATTTAAAAGGGCATATCTCGGCGGAAAAACAAAGAAAAAGTGAGAGGAAAGACAGAGGAAAAAGAAAGGGTGGAGGGGACAGTCGAAGTGGAAAAAGACCAAGGACTGCAGGGTCGAGCCCCATCATCGTTGGGTGCTAGGGCCGGGAGGGCGCACGTGAAACCTCCAGGAACAAGCACGTACAAACGAGCACAAAGAACACTCAAGAGCACGAGCTTAGAACCCCCTTGCGGGGATCTATTGTGTATGTGTAATTATTGTTATGAGAACCTATATGCAAAACTTTACATTTGTCTATGTTAAATTGCATCTGCCACTAATCCATCCACTCCATAATTCTATTTACATCGTCTTGGAGCCTATTTCTATCGTCCATATTAACAACTTTACTGCCTATTTTAGTATCATCCGTGAATTTTGACACATTACTGGTCAAGCCTACATCTATGTTGTTAATGTAGATTATGAATAACAATGGGCCTAACACTGAACCCTGAGGGACACCACTACCTACATCCAACCACCCTGATTCACTAACCAGTTAGCTACCTGACTGCGTATACTGTGTGCTTTAACCTTCACAATTAATCTTCTATGCAGAACTGTATCGAACGCTTTTTTAAAGTCTAAATAAATAACATCAGCTGCTCTATGCATATCGTATTCATGCACTATTTTGTTATAAAATTCTAACAAATTAGGTAAACAAGATCAATGGCATTGAAACCCATGCTGACTACTATTAATCAAATCGCGACTTTCTAAGTAATCGATGATATGATCCGGGATCATAGTCCAAAAAGTTAAAGCATCGACTAAGTTCTCTCCACAAGGTTGGTTTTATGCCTCTTGGTGTGGACAGTATTTGTGCAACGTTTCACGTTATTCGGTTAATATTTAGGGGTTGCCCCACTTGCCCCCTTTTTGAAAATTTGGGAAAATATATAGACAACTGAATAACTAAATTTTTTTTGGTTCTCAAAGAATATGAAAGAAAACAGTAAGACAATAGGACATGATAATGGGTGTATCTTCATTATTTCTTCTGCATCAGAGTCGCCTTGGATGGTATTGGTATCTGTTTTCGGTGGGCGGCTACAAGTTGTAGGAGGTACTGCTTCTGGTCCTTGTTTCGTGTCAAAGTGTCATTGTAGCATTGTGCGAGAGCAATACCTCGCTCGGCAGCATCATTGACGACTTTCATCTTTAAGGCGCGATCTCTAAGTTCCCTGTAGTTCTTGTCATTTGGCCATTCCCGTGGATCTTTTTGAAGTAACTGGCGCGCTTCCTCCTTACCTCCAACTTTCAAGGCATCAAAGAGGGTCAATGTCCTTTTCGTGATGAAGGATGCCACATCATTTTCAACACCAGCTTCCGCCATGTCGATTCGTCGGGGGCAGCCATTCTTTTGGGGATGTTGGAGGTGTTGAACCATTCTCCTTTTGGTATCAGGATCGATCCTATTATCGAAGAAGGCCAGTCCAATCAGATGCTCCGACAAGTACCACAGGTGGCGTCTTAGAGCTGTCTTCGCCGCTTGTGCAGCTCCTCTGTGTGGATATTTTTCCAGAAGATGCAGCATTTTGAGATCATTGAGAGGAGCTTGTGTCCCCATTGGCGCTTCATGCCAGTACTTGACGTAAATCAGACTGACAAATAAAGCCAGCTGAGTCACGTTTCGTTCTTCGCGTGCTGTGAGCTTGAATTGATAGTGAAAGAGGTAGATTTTGAGCGCATAAATCGCCTTCGCCATCCATCTCGCGTGGTGCATGGGACCCGGAGCTCGGATAAAGAGTTGACCACCAGTCTTTCCCCCAGGAAGAGCAAAGATAGTTCAAGGAACTCCTTGTAGTCATCACGAGGTTGGCTTGCCTGAAGAGCGTTAGGTAAGTAAGTGAGCATCTCTTTTCTCATCTCTTGGAGTTGAGGGTTCTCGAACAAGCTGTCCGATGCTGAGACAAATGCTTCGTGGGAGAGAGATGGCCATTCCTTTTGAAATCGCTTAAAAAGGCCTGTTTCAGGACTTCCTGTTGAGCCAAATATTGAGGCAAAGACATCAGCAAGTACGACTTCAAGTATATGATGTCGACAACCGATCCAAACTAGCTCGTGACCCAATGCTTCTTCAATCCTGACACAGGCTCCGCGATGTAAACCCGTGTTTGATGCAGTGGTATCGAAGATGAGACCTCTCACATGCTGTTCCACGTTCCATAATTTCATAGTTTGAAGGCATGCCTGGGCCTGTGCTTCTCCAGTTCCTTGTTTCATCTTTGGGACACCAAGCAGCTTCTCCTGTCCATTGAATGTTATAAGGATTGCTATCCGATGCACATTCGTCTTCTTCCCTTCAATGCCGGGGAGAAGCTTTTCGTCCCAATGGAGAAGGACAGGGTCTTCTAGAGAGAATGATTCTAGGTCTTCTCGAGCTGCCTGTTCTCGCCCACTTTCTCTGTAGCGATGAATAGAGCTCCGAGAGCACGTCATCCCAGACAGATCATGCCCCGCGGCCTGTAATACAGCTCCAGTTACGAAAACAGCATTCCGGGTCAGAAAGATTGGTGCAATCCATTGCTCCAATGACTTCTGGAGATTGGAAAATGTTCGTAACCTTGTTCTTGGGACGCTTTGGTGCCAGAGCTTCAGACGAAGAAGGAATCGGAACCGATGTCTATAGTCGTCGTCGTCTTGTGAAAAAAGGGAAGAAGAAGAAGAGGAAAGATCAATTGATGACACTCCTGCTTCTTCCAAATCTTTGTGTGTTGCTTCATGCCTTGCCTTCCTCTTGGCTTCCTTCTCCATTCTGGATCGCTTTCTGTCCTCTTGTGTAGTCGTTTCCTTATCAATGCCAGCCATGCTGCAAGAATTGACGTCCTTGCGCTGCATGGACAGGAAATTTTGGTCCTCAACGTTGACGATTGTGCTCATGGCATCACTGGTTGCGATGTCAAACAGTTCCTGGATGTCCGCTTTGAAGATTTCTTCTTTCATTCTATCGCTGGCACGTTGCCTGGTCCTGTGCTTCTTGAGTGTTTTGTAGCGGTCTAAAAGCTTTGAAAGCTTACGGACACAGGAGTCGATCCGTTGAGTTCGGATCCGCGCTCGGGTCCAGACTTCAATCACCCTCTGGCATGCCTGGTTCAGACTGTCGGAGGTGGTTTGCTTTTGATTGATGTGGTGGTATTGCCCCAAGAGGAGGGCGTCAAGGCATGTAGGGAGCCTTGATGTGGATAAAGTTCCAGTTGCCATCCCTAGAAGCCAAACTTTTGGAATTGATCGAGTTTGAGCCATCGGACCTACGGAAGAAAAAGTACATTATATAATATATATATTCAGAGTGGGGCGACCTCTAAATATTCACCAATCATGCTGCAATTTTGCACAGACCATGTGGACACTAAATGGACAAAAACCATACTTGTGGAGACTATCTAAGACAATTTTGAAATTTCCCCCTATGGATTTGGACCACCCTAATGATCCCTAACTATGGATTCCAAAAGTTTACCAACAATTGACATTAAGCTAATAGGCCTATAATTGCTAGCTACTATACAGTCGCCTTTTTTAAAAATGGGTGTAACATTAGCTAATTTGAAGTCTTCAGGAATAATCCCTGCTTCCAGTGACTGATTAAAATACAATATGATTATGATACAAGATAGTTTACCAAAGACACAAAGATAAAATTTTATAATTTGTAGCACAATCAATCATTTCAAGAAACCCAGAATTTTGTTGGCCATTAATCAAAAGTTTTTTAATTTAAATAGATTAAACTCACTGATTCTTTTCTTTTGCTTGCTCCTGCTGTACTCCTCTCCTTTTGTATCTGATGTCTGCCGATGTAAGGCATTCCTTAAAACCAACGCATCATCCTATTCTAGCTGTTTTCTGGTCCTCATAGAAAGCATAGTCATCTTCTGTCATTTTGAGTTGATACAAATGTTCCAAATCTCTTCTCTGATTTGAGCCCCCGCAAGACAAACGTGGCAACTCAAAACAGGGTGACTGATTAGTGAATACCTAGAGTCCCTTACTTTTACAAACTTTCATAAACATTCTGAACTGTGTCTGTTCAACCAAGCCACCATCATGAGTATGCCAATAACATGTATTTTTCATTACGGTCTCGAAAGGTCTCAGGGAGAAAAACCGAGACCGCGTCTGTCGAGACCGAGATCGAGACCGAGATCTAAATAGCGGAGATCGAGATCAAGATCTGCAAATTGGGTCTCGAGATCGGTCTCGAGACCTACATCACTGATCCTACTATGCAGTATTTTTTGGCAATAAGATTATCAAAACACATATATTTATGAATTCTATAAATTCAATCTGAAAAGAAAAAATAAAATATAATTTCAAACAAAAAACAAAATATTTGGAGAAAAAAGGCCAAAAAAATTGCAATTTTTTAGCAAAAATGATGAAATATGGATTTTTTTATGCATTATTGAGCCTGCAGCTCTCTGCAAATGTTTTAATATGCTTCAGAGATAAAAAATACATAAACACTTTAAATTGTCTTTCTATCATGTCCTGAATTCGAGATAGGTCACTGGGTTCAAATTTTGGTTGCACGCACACACAATTTGTATAAATTGGCCAGTAGCAGTCACAGTTTTGTTATGCAACCACCCAAAATTGGTTTTAAAAGTTTAATCCTGGACAAAAGACAACTATCTAGACCCCCTCAATTTTGATCTTGGCACTTCTGATTTTTTCACTCCAGTGTTGATATTAGCAAGAATTTCTCTACTATGCTTAGTCACTTTGCCTACTGACAACTTTAGCTGAAGTGTTTGCCTATTTATACATTTTGTGCTATTTTCCTATTTGGGTTTGATGCATTCATGAGTGACCCATTAATCATGTATAACACTATCAAATTAATAATGAGTGACAACACATTCTATTTCATGTTGCTCTTGACATCTGGTGAGAATCTCTTTATTGAACATATCAAAAATGGCTCAAATAGTGTCAGACAGTGTACTGTCAAGTGATTTCATTCAGTCCATGCAAAAATTTCCAGGAGAAACCTGCAGAGCCTCACTTTGCTCAACCCCTAGGTACACATCCAGCTGCAGATCCCCAGTTCCTGTACAGCTGAGGGATAAACAGGCACCCTACTGGAAGGTTTTTAATTTAAGAAAATGTAGGCTGATTAATAATGTAAACTTGCTTAATATACACACAGAAACAAGTTTTAAAACAGTTTGAAACTGAGAAGTTGCTTTGTAAAGTGTCCTTTGAGTATTTTAGTGTAATTGTTTGTTTGATGTCAATCATTTTAGAAATTCAGTCAGCCTTATTCAGTTTCTTCTTTGCTTCAGCTTAGCTTAGTTTTAGGATGTAGCAAATATCCTACTGAGTATAATTTTAATTATCATTTGTTGAAAGACTTCTTTAAACACATTCTCTTCAATATATTTTAATTAGTTTTAGAGGTTTACTGTGAAGAGATTCTTAAGTGACTTGGTTATATACAAGTAGATAGGTAGTTTGTTTACTTAGATTTTGGTTACTGGAAGTGCTATCCCTAATCCATATGAGATCTGTTGCAGGGTTGTGGAGTCGGAGTCGTGGAGTCGCACGTTTCAGGGCGGAGTCGGAGTCGGAGTCGAATTTTTACAATGTGTGGAGTCGGAGTCGGAAAATTTTGGACCGACTCCACAACCCTGGTTATAGCCACTAGGTTAAGAAGGGTTATTCAATTTTAAGTAGGACTACTACTGGTTAGACCTTAATTATGTTTGAGAATCTTTTTATTTATATATATATATATAATATGCATATAACTGCAATGACCGCGCAGTATATAAATGAATAGAAACGAGGTGCCCTCTCAGGGCATTGGTTTCTGCCCTATGTGGGAGAATTTCGATTTGTGATTGAGTGAGGTCCGTAGCATAATGGTAGAGCATCCAACCGGCAATTGGAAGGCCCTGGGTTCGATTCCCGGGCGGTTCGCCTCATTTTTTCATTATTCGTTATCTCTCCTCCTCGTGTGCGGAACGTTCCTAACACTTATGTCGTTTCTATTCATATATATATATATATTATTGGAAAAAATAAAAATCCCTTAATATGATAATATCTACAAGTCAATATCCTTCTTAATATTTGAATGTTCCCTTATCCTAGAAAGTAACCTGACGATTCATGTGGTGGTGATGAAATGTCTTATTATTATGATAATTATAGAGTGTGAACACTAGAGGAGTCGGAGTCGTATATTTAAAATGTGAGGAGTCGGAGTTGGATTTTTAGATTTTTTACAATGTGTGGAGTCGGAGTCGGAAAATTTTGGACCGACTCCACAACCCTGATCTGTTGGCATTCTAGATCCAGACCCATTGTCTGCTTATTGGTAACTGCTACCCTAGAGGATATCTAATATTTTTTACTCTCATCTAGAGTTTTAGTGGAGCAATCAAGGACAGGAAAGTATACCATATTGAAAATCCCACCCATACCCTGATACAGTATATACAGGGTGTCCCAGAGTTAACTATCTATTTCAATGAAATCGGACAAATTTTTTAAAAACACACTTTTATTTATGTTTATCATGTTTAATATGTGTTAAAAATGTATAAATTTCTAAATTTTTTTCATAATTTTATTTTCATAATTTTTTCATTATCTGGTCCAATGAAAGACCGTCTGAAGTCATAGAATGGCAAAGATACTCTCCAAAAGTTAACGTGTGGCTTGGAATGACCAAATCCAAAATTTATGGCCCATTCTTCTTTGCGGAAGCAACTGTAATGGGTACCGTCTACCTTGATATGCTTCAGCAGTTTCTCGAACCACAGCTTCTTGATGATGGCATTCTTGATAATGTTGTGTTTCAACAAGAAGCATTGATCTTTTGGTGATAAACCTTTGTTTTTATGAAACCCCATGCAAAGAAATCCAGGGGTGTCAAATCTGGAGAACGCGGAGGCCAAGGTCGAGGTCCTCCACGTCCAATCCACCGATTCGGAAGGCGTCTGTTGAGGTATTCTCGAACAATTAGAGCATAATGACATGGTGCTCCATCTTGTTGAAACACAACATTATCAAGAATGCCATCATCAAGAAGCTGTGGTTCGAGAAACTGCTGAAGCATATCAAGGTAGACGGTACCTGTTACAGTTGCTTCCGCAAAGAAGAATGGCCATAAATTTTGGATTTGGTCATTCCAAGCCACACGTTAACTTTTGGAGAGTCTCTTTGCCATTCTATGACTTCAGACGGTCTTTCATTGGACCAGATAATGAAAAAATTATGAAAATAAAATTATGAAAAAAAATTAGAAATTTATACATTTTTAACACACATTAAACATGATAAACATAAATAAAAGTGTTTTTTTAAAAAATTTGTCCGATTTCATTGAAATAGATAGTTAATTCTGGGACACCCTGTATATTAAAATACTTTTAGCTAATTTATACATAATTATTATTGTTATAAATTAAATTAATAAATTTCTCAAAATCAACAACTCCAGTTGATATGGTCCTAGGATAGACTATAGCCAAAGGTTTTATGTATTGTTTGATCCTTTTCAGGTTGGTATTTTATTAGATATTTAATTAAATTGTGTGAATATAATTTTAAGAGGTCTTCATAATATATATTGAAAATTAATCCTAGTATTTAAATTACTCTTCATATAAGACAGTAAAAGTTAATATGGCAAAAGGAGGCTTTTTGTATTGATCACTCTTTGATCACTTTTAGTTTAAAAAAATAAATAAATAAAAGTTGCACCATGGAGGTACTACTCTACTTTATAACCAGTAAGTTATCATTCATTATGTTAATTGGATCTATACTCTACTGGTTTCTAGGGCTTAAATAAATTACTAATTTGAATAATGTATTAGGTGGTTTCAAATTTAATATGTATGTTATCATATTTTGAAGGTACTGGATTATGACAATAAGATTTTCATGTTCATGAGTATTGTGAAATGTTAGGGTTTGGATATGGGGGTGATGTTGAACAATTTTCAGATAAACTTATGAAGGATCTGTCAGTTGTTTAGGCCTATACCTAATGGCTTAAAGAAATCAAATTTCTTTAAAAATTTGGTTTTCGTTTCTATTTTCAGTACTAGCTAACTATTAAGTTACTTAAAAAATTAGGGCAGTGTCTGAAGTCCCCCTTCCTGCACAGACCAAGAATTGACCAGAATCAAAAGTCAACTTACTTTTGTTGAAAAACTTCTTTAAATATATTCTCTTTATTTACTCTTAACATTATGTTAAGTAGGCCTGGCTACTTGCAGAGTTGTGTAGGAGCAAAGTAACTCTTACTAGACCTAGAAGAAGTAGGCCCTATCCCAGTAGAATAGGCCTAATAATAGTTTTGTAGTCGTAGTGTCTTTTTTTCCCATTTCCTATAACAATGATATCTTTACTGTTTTTGTCTTCATTAAGTCTTTTCCCAGTGGAAAACATTAATGGTTAAAATTATTTATTCTCTTTATAGAACGTATGATGAAATTGAAATAAAGCCCAAACCACATCTTAATGTTATAATAGGACCAAATGGTACTGGGAAGTCTTCAATTTTGTGTGGAATTTGTATTGGTTTAGCAGGCAAACCTGAACTTACTGGAAGAGGGAGGCATGTGAGTAGTAGTAGTAGTACCTGACATAAGGATAATCTTAATGCTTTATAAATTATAGTATACAGGCATACCCTGCATAACACGGATTCATTCAATGTTGATTCGCCATAACACTGATAAAACCTTGACACCATTACCCAAACAGCGATGCTTCAGATTCACTCTTGCACATTTTTGTAGCAAACATTTTTGAAAAAAATTTATTATTTACTATGTATTTAAATAAAAAATTTAAAAACAAATGCATTTTTTAAAGTTGAATGGAGCAAAGTTAATTTTAAAAATAAGCATGATTTTAAAAAATGTAGAAAATATCAATATATTTTTTTCCAAAATTAAAGGGGTTAATTTTTTATCATTTTTAACTAAAAATTAAACATACAGTATACAATGGTAAATAGGGAACAGTTTTCATCTGTTTGGCTTGAAGATTGTAATAAAAAAGAATTCTGCATAATGCGATAACAATTCATTTGAAAGCAATAATGTATGAAGAAACTTTTATTGTTGCTAGTCACGGTCTTGTGAATGGTTTGACAGATTAAAAAAGAACGTAATAATGAGTGCACTTTTAGCTAAAAATTAAATATTCATAACTAAATTGTTTGCAGTTGTTTCACAATTAAAACTAGTTCATTTTCATGCAAAAAGACAGTGTTTTTTCAGAGTTTTCTTTATCATTGACATCTGAGAATGAAACACTTTATTTCACGTTGATTACATTCCTCAATCAACGCTGATTCACATAATGCGGTACTTTCCGTGGATGAATTAACCACATTAATCGGGGTATTGCTGTATATTACAGTGATTCCCCGACCCGCACAAATTCAGAGATAGGATAAGGACATTCCACTACCCCGTTTTTTGATCTGCACAAGCTAAGATTCAAAGATAGATCAGTACAAATTTAAAAAAAATTTTGGAAATGCTAAAAAGTACACTTTCTCGAGTACACAGTACGATATGTATGATACATATGATATAGTACTTAAGCGTAAGATACAATACCTACTTATGCATACAATACATAGATACTTTAGCATTTGTAGCTGGCAGCAACATGCCCAGTAATGTGTCTCTTGTATGATTGGCTAGTTTATATTGAGTCATCTTTCTCATGCTCCTCTGGATTATTACATTATTTTTATAATGATGTTTTTGAAATTTGTTTTTTACAAGTTTTTACTATTTATACTTGTTATATATTATTTTACATGCAATATTATTATTGTACATTTATTGTACAATGATTTAAAAGCTTTTATTCAGGTAAAAATTACTTCATACATGATTTTTTAAACTTTTGTCTCCCTAACCCCATTTATATTATGGGGAGATAGTTCCAACCTACATGATTTTGTGCTGCATGAGCTTTTGCAGGAATGAAACCCTCATGCAGGTTGGAGGATCACTGTATTAGACTTCACAGTGTTACATATAGATAACATGAAACCACTCAGGCCTGTTGAGGTTATGTAAGTCAGATAATTGGTCCATATCTATATTATAGATTTGCAACTTTTACATTGTTAATGTTAGGCCTACTCATTAGCATAGATAGTATTTATTTGCCTTTTTATTTATTTATTTATTTTCTAAATGTTTTGAAAGCAAACTGGCTTATATTGTAGTAATGGTGAGTTACTTAGGGCTTGAAAAAGGAAATCTGTATATTTGTCTATTTTGCAGATAAGTGAATATGTAAAGCATGGAAAAGATAACTCGGTTCTTGAAATAGAGTTGTTCAGCAAAGAAGGGTTAGTACCATAATTTATATTTCATCTCTATAAACAGTATTGTAGTTATAAATGAAGGTAGTATTTTTTCACATTAAAAAAAAAGCAGAGATATAGACTCAAACTTCATTCATGTGGATGATCCAAGACATGTCATGAGTAAGAATCAGGTTCCTGCATCAAAGGTCAAATGCTTTTTTTTTGTCTTAGGGTGATAACATTTGAACTATTGAACATAACTGAATGAAACTTCCCATACATAAGGATGATCACAAGATGCTGTCAGGCAGAGACTCAAATAGTTGTGTATCCTAGTAACATTGTTACAAGAAAGAAATTGGGACAACAGATTAAAAGAAAGAAAAAGGAGAGAAAAAATGGACTAAAAAACATTTAAAAAAAATTTAAATTAAGGGTATAGGGTGATTGATAAGTGGAATTAAAAAATTTAATAAGTTTTGCCTTTAAGAGGGGAGTATTCTGGCAGAAAGGATTTCTCCCTTTCTTCAGGTTACAAGAAAGAAAAATATTTACAGGTATGGTGTCAGGTCCCTGTATTAAAAGTCAAATGGGAGGTTCAACACCATAACTTTTGAACCACAGTTCAAATCATAGCTTTTGAATCACTCAACATAAAGATTATGCATTCTGAGCAAAACTCGGGTCCCTACATGAAAGTTCAAGGTCACAATTAGAGGTTAAATGTCAAATGTGGTATCCACACCATACTTTTTTAACTTAAGATAATTGAATGAAACTTCACGTATGGATTATTGTAAGATGATGTGTCTCGAGCAAGAATCAGGTTGTTAATCCTTTAATGGTGGATAGTACCTTAAGGTCTACTGGAAATAATAATAATATAAATTGTACTACAATACCTCATTTCTATAAATGTTTATACGCGTTTATATATAGATGTCATTTAGTTGTCGGGAAAGGAACCCAAAATGTGTATCATTTCAGTGACTAGTTACTAAAATATTTAGTTTTGAATAACAATAAAGCCTATACATTCTGGTAATGAGAGTGACCGTGTATGCCGCGGACTCATCCTTAAAGGGTTAAACCAAAGTTAGGTCACAAATTATAGGAGGGGACATATTTAAATTAGTTATTGCTGTTTCCTAGCTAAACTACTCATTTTTAATTCAAGTCCTTAAAAAGATATTTTTCCTTATTAAGTTTTCTGTAGATTGATACCCATTATGACATTCTGCATGAATTCCCTCCAGTTAGGCTGCAGGGCACTGTGTACTATTATATTTCAACCTAATTTTGTTTTATTAAATTTTGAATAGTCCTTATTCGTAGAATAGGCAAAGTAAAAGGAGGTCTGCCTTCTGCATTGTCGCCCTTAATCATTCATTGGCCTCATTGACATAGTCGGGCATAGTGAGCTAAATTAAATTCAGTGGTATAAAATTTTTCGTAGATTTTTGTTACAGCTTTTTAGTTATTGGAAAGTTTACTTAGTATAAAGGTGGGAAGAAAGAATAAATACCTGTAAGATTTGAATTATACAGTATCGGATCGAAGGTATGATCTTTGATGATGGTTGGGTTCCTGAAGAACGTAAAGGCGAAGTTAGAAAACTGACTAAGTAATTTGATTAAATTATTTAGTTTAAAATTTTGAAAGTTTCCCCCTCGCAACTTTACAGAGCTGACAATGTAATAATCAGAAGAGAATTTACTCGTGATACAAAAAGTAGAAGCAGGTGGTTCCTTCAAGGTGGAGAAGTTAAGGAAAAAGAGGTAAAGTTTCAATTTTATTAATTTCATTAATTTTTAAGTTAAGTCTACAGATACCTTTATTTAATATTTTATGCTTTTGTATTGAAGCCATATTATACTGAATGCGCGAAAGGATTATGGAAAACATGATGATAAATTTCAGTTCAGTTTGATGATTGCTTTGCAGCTTTTCTGGTGGTATCTTTTAATCAGATTTGTGGTATGATATAGTCCGTACAGATTCAACTGATGGTTGTGGCAGGATTAAAAACTTAAGGCCATACGGAAAAAGATTTTATATGCATTATAAAATCTCGTTTTCTTTTTATTTTTAAGAGTCCTGATCATACACTGAATGAGCACATTATCATTAACAAGTCATTGACCATATATGTCTTTTTGGCTATGGTATAGGGCCTAGTTATGGCTGAAAACTTGTCCACTTGTCACATTTGGTATTAAACCAACTGTAAAGCAGTATCATTAATTATTTTTGTCACAGTTAAGTAGGGGAAACTGCAGTAGTTGCAGCATTAAAGTATGTTAAATATTGTAAGATATTTAAAATGATAATATTGAACACTTAGAAGTATGTTAATGGTAAAGAAGTCCCTAAAGTGAGCCTTGTGCGTGAAATAAAAGATGATGTATGATATGGCCTCCCAATTTGTGCTTTGCAATACTATATTTAATTTTTTTAATTCATATTAAAAAGCATAAATAAATTTGGTTAATATAAATTAGCCTGTTTAGGTTCAGTTTGGGGATGTAAAGGTCCGAGTGTAATTTGAAATTTACATACTGTACAGTAATACCTACAGTGTATTTATTTTATGCAGGAAGGAGGGGCCAAGGGAAAATGCCCGCAAAAGCGCCCCTCCCATAGAAGAAGAAGAGAGCCAAAATCAAGGTCCAGGGTTTTAGAGATGCCTGGACACTGCGTTTGAAAGATGGGAGGTCATAGACAGGAGGAAAAATGGATTGAGGAAGATTGTTCCAGAGTTGACTGGTTGAGTAAATGAAAGACTGAAAATACCGATTAACCCTCGCATTCGATAGTTGGACGGAAAAGGAATGAGAAAGTGTAGAAAGTCTGGCACTGCGTGCTCTCAATAAAGGAGGAGGCATGCAGTTAGAGAGTTCAGAAGAGCAATGTCCGTCATAATAGCGATAATAAAGAGAGAGTGAGGCAACATTGCATTGAAGAAAGAGGGATTGAAGACAATCAGTAAGAGGTGGGGAATTGATGAAACGAAAAGCCTTTGATTCCCCCTGATCAAGTACGGCTGTGAGAGTTGAGCCACCCTACACATGAGAAGCATATTCCATACAGGGGCGAACAAGACCCCTGTACAGAGACAGCAACTGAGTGGGGATGATGAAACCGCGGAGGCGGTACAGCACACCTAACTTCTTAGAAGCTGTTTTAGAAAGAGAGTATATGTGATCTTTCCAGGAAAGATCACGAGAAAAGGAAACGCCAAGAATGCTAGGAGAAGAGGAAGGATTGAGTTGTGTGTTGTTGAAGGTAAGGGGATAGTCGTGTTGGAAGATTGTGACGAATAGACAGATGGAGGAACTGAGTTTTTGAGGCATTGAAAGCCACAAGGTTTTCTCTGCCCCAATCAGATATAGCAGAAAGATCAGAGGTCAGGTGTCCCATAGCCGTCCTACGCGAATCATGAAGTGACTGCTGT
The DNA here is from genome assembly GCA_023014485.1 of Bathynomus jamesi. Classification (NCBI taxonomy): domain Eukaryota; kingdom Metazoa; phylum Arthropoda; class Malacostraca; order Isopoda; family Cirolanidae; genus Bathynomus; species Bathynomus jamesi. The sequence goes on along the minus strand of JAJOZX010000054.1, from coordinate 1,839,127 downwards.
GAGGGACGCTTTGGGAAGGGGATGGAGAAGTGAAGAGTGGAATCATCGGCATAGGAGGAATAGGACAGGAAGTGCGAATTAAAAGAGCATTAATAAATAAAAGGAAAAGAGTGGGTGACAAGACAGAACACTGAGGAACACCACTGTTAAATAGCTTTAGGAGAAGAACAGTGGCCATCTACAACTGCAGATATACATCGGCCGGAAAGGAAATTAGAGATGAAGGCACTGATAGAAGGATAGAAACCGAAAGAGGGCAGTTTCAAAATTAAGGATTTGTGCCAAACTCTATCAAAAGCTTTCGATATATCTAGCGCAATAGCAAAGTTTTACCGAAATCCCAAAAGGAGGATCTACAGATCTACAGAAGCTAAGGCTAACAGAGACCCTAAGATCCACTCTAAGGTTAGCCCGAGAGAAAGGAAAGAGTAGGGGTTTAAGAGAAGATAAGAGAAGAGAATAAGGGGTTAAGTAAGGAGGAACACCTATCACTCGTGGGTTAACATTCATTCAGAAAAAGAGAGAAAAGACTCACCATCATCATCCGCCGGCCACTGCCGACAAGTCAGAAAAATAGTCGGAGAGAATAGGAGAGGGGTGAAAGATGAAAAGAAGTAAAATAAGAACGCTTACAAACCATGCAAACACAGTCTTAACTCACTGTTATACCATGCAAACTACAAACATGCAAGAAAAGAGAGTTACAGACATGCAAAGTAAGAAGAGGATAAGAAAAAAAAAAGTAGGTAAAGTTAAACAAAAAGTGGGTTAGTTTACGCTACGAGCTACATCTACGTTCGTGTTAGTCTAATTTTTTTTTTTTTTTTTTATTGCTGGCATCACACGCTGGCTTGTCACAAGCTGGCATTAATCGTCAACAGACTCATCCTCGACCACCACCCCGAGAGCTCCTGTTGCTAATTGTTTTTTTTTTACTGTATTTTAAACAACGTTAATATTTTTAAAATGTCTGTCAAGACGGTTCTTAAACACATTAACGCTGGTAGAGTTCACGACGGGCGCGGGAAGATTATTCCATTTATCAATTACTTTAAACGTAAAGAAGTTTTTAGCGATATTAGTAATGAAACGTCTGCCACGCAACTTAAATCCGTTATTACGAGTATTACTATTATCGAAAGTGAACAATTTGTCAAAATTTACGTTATCGATGTTGTTAACGATTTTGAAAACTTCAATAAGCTCCCCCTTAATCTCCTAGTTTCGAGTGAATACAGGTCTAACGCTTTAATCCTATCTTCATAAGGCTTGTTGCGCAATGACGGAATTAGTTTCGTGGCATGACGTTGAACCCTTTCTAACCTATCAATATCCTCACGCAAGTACGGGCACCAAAACTGAACGGCATATTCTAAATGAGGCCTGACTAGGGACTTGTAAAGGGGCAATATAATATCCTTCGTTTTAAATTCGAAATTACGCGCTATGAAGCCTAACATCCTATTAGCTTTTGCGCAAGACTCCAGGCACTGGTTCCTAACCTTTAAATCCTTACATACGCGTATGCCTAAATCTACTTCCTCGTCAACGCTCGCCAACTGCCTATCATCCATTGTGTACGTGTAATTATTGTTACGAGAACCTATATGCAAAACTTTACATTTGTCTACGTTAAATTGCATCTGCCACTTATCTCTCCACTCCATAATCCTATTTACATCGTCTTGGAGCCTATTTCTATCGTCCTCGTTAACAACCTTACCGCCTATTTTAGTATCGTCCGCGAATTTTGACACGTTACTAGTCAATCCTACATCTATGTCGTTAATGTAAATTACGAATAGCAATGGGCCTAACACTGAACCCTGTGGGACACCGCTACCTACATCTAACCACCCCGATTCACTACCATTAACTACGACCCTCTGCCTCCTAGCACGAAGCCATTCTTCTAACCAGTTAGCTACCTGACCGCGTATACCGTGCGCTTTGACCTTCGCAATTAGTCTCCTATGCGGAACTGTATCGAACGCCTTTTTAAAATCTAAATAAATAACGTCAGCCGCTCTATGCCTATCGTATTCGCGCACTGTTTCGTTATAAAATTCTAACAAATTAGTTAAACAAGACCTATGGCCTCGAAACCCATGCTGACTACTATTAATTAAATCTCTACTTTCTAAGTGATCGATGATACGATCCCTAACTACGGATTCCAAAAGTTTGCCGACAATTGACGTTAAGCTAATGGGCCTATAATTGCTAGCTACTGCGCGGTCGCCTTTTTTAAAAATAGGCGTGACGTTAGCTAATTTGAAGTCTTCAGGAATAATCCCCGTTTCGAGTGACTAATTAAAAATCTTCGTTAAAGGGCCTACGATAACGTCTTTCAAATCTTTCAAATGTCTGGGATAAAAAGCGTCAGGACCTGGAGCCTTGCTAACTTTTAGCCTATCGATATAATGCGCAATCTCACCCTCGTAAACAGTTATTTCATCCAAAATAGTCTCGCTACTAAATGGAACGATATCGTCCATGTCGGGGACATTATTTACGTCTTCTACGGTAACAACTGTCGCAAAAAAGTTATTGAAAATACCCGCCATCGCCTGAGCGTCAGAAGCCAAAGCGCCATTAACATCCACTAGAGGGCCTATGTTATCTTTTATCGGCTTACGATTATTAACGTATTCAAAAAACTTTTTTGGATTATGTTTACTATCCGCAGCTATAAGTATCTCTAAATTACGCTTGGCATTCCTAACTGATCTTTTAACCTGACGTCTAAGCTCGATATATCTATTAAAGTTAGCGGCCGTGCCATTGCGCTTATTAAGTCTATACGCTCTATTACGCTCGTTTATGAACTCACCTATTTCCCTAGTCCACCACTTGGGCTTACCATGATTTCTAGCGCGTTTGGGCCTACGAGGAATAAACTCCCTTTCAATATCCCTAAAACTTTCTTTAAACGCTACCCAATGCAAATTTGTGTCATTACCCATAATAAGTTATCCCAGTCCACTACTCTCATCCTATCCGCAAAACTATCAAAATTAGCCCTACGAAAATCAGGGACTTCTATTACGTTATCCCAGTCCACTACTCTCATCCTATCCGCAAAACTATCAAAATTAGCCCTACGAAAATCAGGGACTTCTATTACGTTACTATCCTTAGTGTTTTCTATCAATAACTTAAACCTAAGAATTTGATGATCACTACATCCTAAACTCTCGCCTACTTCTAAACCTTCGACTATATTCTCGCCGTTCGTCATCACTAAGTCTAAAATATTATCACCGCGCGTTGGTTCGGTAACCATCTGTTGTAAAAAGTTATCTTCCATAAACTCGATCAATCTCAAACTCTCCTCATTACCAGTAAAAGTCTCATAATTAACATTAGGGCAGTTAAAGTCTCCGACAATTATACTATTCCGATTGTCAATAAAGTTACCAAGAAGTGAGTAAAATCTAGTATCTGTATCGAGGGGTTGAACGGGAGGTCTATAAACAACAACAAAATTAAAACTAATACTACGCGCCCTAACTTCAACACATATCGCATTAATTGCTGCCGGAAAATCTAACTTAACCTCGATAGCCCTAAGGGAATTACGAATGTACAGCAAAACGCCGCCACCAAACCTATGTAACCTATCATTAGTAAAGAGTTTAAAACCCAGTATATCAAGTTCCCCCAACAAGTCCCGAGTCACGGTATTTAACCAAGTTTCAGTGATAGCAATTATATCGTAGTTGCCGGAATAAATTATCGCCTTAAATTCATTTAATTTATTTCTAATACTACGCGCGTTACAGTAAAAGACGTTTAAGTTATTTTTTACCACGGGCCCGCGTTTTAAGCTATTTTTCACGTCGGGCCCGCGTTCCCAGGACCCACAACGTTTAAAGAAGGCTTCGACCTATACAGCTTTCGCACGTTTTCGTCTATTAACCTACCTAGCCCAGCATTACCTATTTCATTAAAATGCACCCCCATCTTTTAATTTATTATTAAAAAATATTGTTTTTGACATAATCCTAAGACCCAACCCGTGCCTAGGGGTAATACCTAGAACTAAAGACCTATCTGACCTCGCCTTCAGGGACCTAATTAACCCCCTATATCTCTCCAAAACGTCAGGCACTCTCGTATCGGGCCTATACGAGTCGTTGCCTCCTACCATCGTCACCAACATCGAGTGACGGGAGGCAACGTCAGTCCTATCCACTTCGTCTCTAACTCTGTCAACCCTGGCCCCTGGGAGACAGACCCTTCTCCTCTTGGTTGGATGCCGTTCAACGAACTCTTTGTCCATGTGGCGCACTAAAGAGTCCCCAATTAAAATAGTTTCCCCCTCATTCACGTCCCTTTCCAAATGGGCGAAAGGGTTCGAAACCTCAATAGGGGGGATTCCTATCATCTAACGTACGCGGCCTAGCTTCACCCTTAACTTCTCTAAATCCCTCCCCATTTACTAATCTCGGACCAACCTTAACCCCTTCCTCAACTCTATCCAACCTTCCCGATAAGCTACCTAAACTAGAAACTTGGTTACGCACCTCACCCTTCAAATTACTAACGTCTTCAACGTTAGTATTGGTTCGGCTTCCGTCAACCGTAGTCCTACCCCTGCCCTCATCAAGCGTTGCAAGTCTTTCGGTTACCTCACGTACACTGCGTTTTATGTCAACTAATTCCTCCATTAACTCGCAAAAGAAACAAACTGATCTCTCGGTAATCGCCATAGGACCGCCGTTATAATCCTTAAATTCCGAATACCACCGGTTTACCCCTACACCTAACACACGCCGCATTCTGCGACGGCATCGCGCAGTTAAAAATTAGTTTAAACCATCACAAGTGTAAGTTAAATTAAGCCGGCACGCTATGAAAACTTCTAAGTCGCTAAAAACCACTAATATTCAATTACTTAACTATAACAACGTGAATATAAACGCAAGTATATAAAATTCAAAACTGTCCAAAAGTAAAATTCTCAGCAATATGCAAAAGTAGATGCAATATCAGAGAGCTCAGGAAATGCGTAATTGTGAGAAGAAAGGTGTTTAAGAATCTTCCTATTAAGGATAGATTCAAAAACTTTGGAAAGGCAAGAAATCGACGCAATTGGACGATACGATTCGTTTTTCTGTATCCACCCGAAGAGGATGCCAATTGGACGATAGTTGGCGGATTGAGAGCGGTCACCCTTCTTTGGGACAGGCTGAATGAAAGCGAACTTCCAGCAGGAAGGAAAAGTACCAGATGAGAGAGAAAGGCGAAAGAGTTTGCCTAGGCACGGTGTCAGCACAGAAGCACAGTTCTTAAGAACAACAGGAGGAACACCATCAGGGCCATACGCCTTCCCAGAATTGAGCCCAGATAGGGCAGGAATAACATCTTTAGAAGAGATTCTAATTTCTGACATAATAAAGTCAGAGGTGGAGAGGAGATGGAGGAACAGCACCGGAATGGTCCAGGGTTGAATTGGAAGCGAAAGTTTGAGCAAAGAGTTCATCTTTGTCAGGAGAAGAGACGGCAACTGTGCCATCAGAATGGAAAAAAGGAGGGAAAGAAGAGGAAGTAAAGTTGTTGAAGAGGTTCTTAGCTAGATGCCAGAAAGAGCAGGAAGAATTAGAATTGGATAGATTTTCACATTTTTGTCGGATGAATGAATTTTTGGCCAGTCGAAGAACAGATATTGTACGATTCCGGGCAGAAATATAAGCTGAGTGAGAGTCAGGAGTTGGATGGCGACGGTTACCTTCTGAAAGCCTCCTCTCTGTTGTGGATAGCATTCGAACAAGTAAAGTTGAACCAATGTTTTTTTTGCATTAGTAGTAGGAATAGAATATGGAATGTACGCCTCCATGCCCGAGAGAATCACCTCTGTGATGCGCTCTGCACACTCAGAAGGGCGCCACGGAAGCCATAATCAATCCATGGGAAATCACAGTAGTACTCCCTATGGGCCTCCCAATCAGCGGTGCCGAAGTGCCAAAGGCACTTCCTCTTGGGAGAATCCAAAGGCCGAATTGGAGCGATAGGGCAGGAAACAGATAGAAAATTGTGATCGGAGGAGCCCAACGGAAAGGAAAGTTTCACAGAGTAAGAAGAAAGATGAGAGGTAAAAAATATATCCAGAATGTTGGGCCTATCTCCAAGGCGATCGGAGATATGAGTAGGGTGTTGTACAATCTGCTCTGGTCATTTAGTTCACCAGGGATGTCAGTGAAACGGGAGGAAAGTCAAAGGTGGTGCTGAACATTGAAATCGCCTAAAATGGAGATTTCAGCAAAGTGACAGCGGAAAAGAATGTATTCCACTTTGGAAGTGAGGTAGTCAAAGAATTTTGGATAGTCAGTAGAATTAGGAGAAAGGTAAACATCGCAGATGTATTTAGTTTGAGATTGGTGTGTAAGCCATAGCCAGAGGGTATAGCATTCAGAAGATTCGAGTTTGGGAATACAAGAACAAGTTAGGTCAAATTTAAACTATTTAGTGTACTTAAAACAAATTTAAACTATTTAATGTGCTTTGTGCGTGTGAATCCCTCTTCTCTTAAGAAAATTAATATAAGAAATAATAATCTCGGTATTTAATACCAAAGACATTAAATGTACGAGATGTAGACACTTGTACGGAGTGGCCACAAAGTCCCTTTGCAGTAAAATTACAGTATATCTGTATGTTGCTCTTGTTTTTCATGCAAAGGGACTTCGTGGCCACCCTATACAGTATATTGTAGTATGCAAGAAAGAGAAAACCACAATGTCTGCAGTGGCTTAAAAGCTACAAACTGCCAATACTGCAGTCCAACATTGTTCATTTCTCACATGCCAGTTTGGAATACTTTTGGATTATAGTTGCCTGCAGTTTCAAACTATTGTAGCAATAGAGATACAATTCAGAGAGTAAGTTATCTGATGTTGATAATTGGCACACTTAATATTTCTGAAAGTTAGGATCATATTATTGATGAATGGAATGAAATAGTGTTACAAATTTTTTTACAGTTAGTTACAAATTTACTTGCAGATCCTGTAAGCAAAGATCCTCCAAAGAGGTTTTTTCTGCCCTATCTGGGCTCAACTCTAGGAAGACATATGATCCTGATAGTGTCCCTCCTGTTGTTTTCAAGAACTGTGCTTCTGTGCTGACATCCTGCCTTGGCAAACATTTTCGTGTTTGTGTTTCATTCGGTGTTTTTCCTTCCTGCTGGAAGTTCACTTTCTTTCAGTCTGTGCCAAAGAAGGGTGACCACTCTCAACCCTTCAACTATCGTCTAGTTGTTTGATTTCTTGCCTTTCTAAAGTTTTTGAATCTATCCTTAAGAGGAAGATTCTTAAACACTTCTCTACTCACAGTCTTTCACATCGTCAGTATAGGTTCCACAAAGGATGCTCTCCTGGCGATCTTTTTTTATATCTCTGACTCTTGTTCATCCTTCTTTCAGGATTTTAGTGAAACCTTTGCTATTGCGCTAGACATATCAAAAGCTTTTAATAGAGTCTGGCACAACTTAATTTCCAGATGATAATTGTTTTTCTCCCAAAGCTATTAATAGTGGTATTCTCAGTGCTCAGTGCTCTGTCCTGTCTCCAGCTCTTTTCCTTTTATTTATCAATGATCTGTTAAGTCGCACTTCCTGTCCTATCCATTCCTGTGCTGATTTATTCCACTCTTCACTTCTCCACCCACTTTACAAAGCATGCCTCTCAACAGTCACTCGATGCTTCGCAGAGGAAGGCTATGGTACACTTGGCCTCTGATCTTCCTACTATCTCTGATTGGGACAGAGAAAACCTTGTGGTTTTCAATGCCTCAAAAACTCGATTCTTCATCTGTCTACTCGTCACAATCCTCCATACAACTATTCCCTTACCTTCAACAATACACAACTTAATCCTTTCTCATCTTCCAACATTCTTGGTGTTTCCTTTTCTCATGATCTTTCTTGGAAAGATCACATATGCCGTATATTGGGGTGTATAAGTCTACGGTCCAGATTAGTCGATCCCCCAACTTTCAATTTCAGATTTTAACCTGTTCTGGGTGTTCGAGTCGACCACCAACTTGCCAACATAAAAAAGTAAAACTTTGTAAAAACCTTGTAAAAATTAGTTATCAAATCCTTCATAACCATCATCTGACATCATAAGTTCATTATATACATCCTGAGATACATTTGCAAGTGCTTCGTCATATGGATCCAATTCAGATCTACAGATCTACAGAAGCTAAGGCTAACAAAGACCCTAAGATCCACTCTAAGGTTGACCAAAAGCGAGCTAATGCAGGACTGAGGACCTATGACAGGTAGACCAGTCTTTAAATACAAGCTAAAATGGAAAGTGGAAGGTTAATTTTTTAGACTGGGCCGATAAGTCGACTCCCTACTTTAGGGGCATAATTTTAAGCTTAAAAAAAGACTTATACGCCCCAATATACGGTACTCTCTTTCTAAAAGCTTTTAAGAGGTTAAATGTGTTGTACCGGCTCCGTAGTTTTTCCGCCACCCACTCAGTTGCTCTCTGTACCGGGGTCTTGTCCGCCCCCGTATGGAGTATGCTTATCATGTGTTCCGGGTGGCTCAACCCACACAGCTCTACTTGAGCCGGTGGAATCAAAGGCTTTTTGTCTCATCAGTTCCTCGCCTCTTACTGACCGTCTTCAATCTCTCTCTTCCCCTCTGTTACCTCACTCTCTCTCTTTACTGTCGCTATTATAACGGACACTGCTCTTTTGAACTCTTCAACTGCATGCCGCCTCCTTTAAGGAGAACATGCAGCAGTACCAGACTTACAACACCTCATTCCTTTTCTGTCCAACTCTCTAACGCAAGGGTTAATCGGTATTTTCAATCTTTCATCTACTCAACCCTGTCAATTCTGGAACAGTCTTCCTCGATTCATCTTTCCCCCTCTCTATGACCTCCAGTCTTTCAAACGTAGAGTGTTCAGGCATCTCAAAAACCTTGGACCTTGTTATTCTCTCTCTTCCTCTTCTGTGGGGTGGCTGTTTTTGCGAACATTCACCCTTAGCCCCAACTTTCTCCATAAAAAAAGCGCCACCATGCACGGCGTATGAAGAGCCGCTTGGGGTTTGGGGGTCGGGGGTCGCTGGTCCTCCAGGATGTGTGTGTGTGTGTGTGTTTTAGTCTCTACCTTTTCTCTTCTTCAGTCCCTTCTATCTCTCACATCCGAGCTGTACTGTACAGTATATACAAATTTAGTAAAGTGACTATGTTCCTTGGGAAAGGCTTGTGTGTGATATAGTCAGTCATTATTGAATTTGTAGATAGGCCTGTTGTATTATAAATTGACATCTTGACTTCCAGGAATCCTGATGGTAGATGGAGGTAAGTCAGATGTATAGGGCTTACAGGTACCTTGTAAATGAAGGTACCTATGCTTGCTTGTGTACTTTTCGTAAAATTTGAATACACTGGCGAAAGTAAATTGTATTATTGAATTTCAGATAGAAACGAAAGTGACGTCAATGGGTATTCAAGTGAATAATCTCTGCCAATTCTTACCTCAAGACAGAGTAGTTGAGTTTGCTAAAATGAACAAAATTCAGCTGTTATCCAGCACAGAAAAAGCAGTAGGTAGGATTGTATGATATATAGAAGAATGTAGCTAAACATTACTGAAAGATAATGATAATGCAGAATGTAGGTAATTAATTGTCTGTGAAGCTGCTATTTATATTGTCAAAATTGCTATAATTTTTCATTGATGTTTGAAGCAGCCTACAGCATACTTTGTTTGCTTTACCCTCTACTGGAGTAGTGCACTCATCTCAGTTCAGGATTGCATTTTAATAACTTTACCCGTAGTTAGTAATGATTACTCGGCTTTTAATGGATTTGTTTTGATGTTTTGGTGCAAGGTAAGTAGGATTCATAATTAGAATAGAATAGAATAACCTTTATTAATAATGAAATAAATACAGTAGTCTTTTTACAATGACATAAATAATTGTGAAGCTCGACTATTTATTTTTTTTATTTTTAATTTGGCCCTTAAGCTTGTAATGATAAATTATAATTTGAAATTAACTGGATGATGGTTTTTAAAATTCACTTGTTGCAGGAAAGATGGAGCTTTTCAGAGAACATGAAATTCTCAAAAACAATGGCGAAACTCTTCAAGACATGAATGCACGTTTGAATGATGTGAAAAACCAGCTGGCAAATGAGATTAAAAACAATGACAGGTATGTTCAATTTCCTTCAGTTATAACTACAGGGTATCCGAAAGGTTTCTACTTAATGGGAAATACATTAAAACTCGTAACCCGATGGCAAATACATTTATTTATTGAACCGTATCATGAGTGTTCAAAACGTTCCGCATTAACTTCAAAGCACGTTAGTGTAATTAGTGAAATTAAGTAATGTATTTTTCATTGGATAGAGACTTTTCAGATATCCTGAAAACCAACAGATGGACAAGAAAGATAAATTGAGTTAATTTCAAGTACATTTGCAGATGAAAGTACAGTTTTCATTTCTAACATTGTGATGATAAATGAAATTAACTAGATGAAGGTGTTGTCATAATCTGGTAACCAGAAACATTTGGTAATTTAACTTCAATGACCCCCCCCCCTTTTCAACGTAAGGTAATGAAAAGAAGTCTTTGTTTTTAGATTGAAAGATCAAGTGAGAAACATTGAACTGAAGGAAGAATTGGATAAAGCAATTAAAGAGTTGAGGCTACTTATTGTTTTTTACAATTACAATGAAAAGAGAAAGAAACACAAAGAGCTTCAGCAACCCATCCGCAAACTTGAAGAAGAATGCAATATTTTGGAGGCTAAGATGAAACCGAATCGAGACAAAGTGCAAAAGATTACTCAGCAGTTGAACCGTCATCTCAGTATGGTCAAGAAATCTGTAAGTTTCCTTTCTGCCAACCCACCAAGTTAGCCTAGTGATAGAGCACTGGGTCGTTAATCTGGAAGTCCTTCGTTTAAGTCTCGACTCGTACTTCAGATGTCATTGATTAAGGTGCTGCTTTGGGTTTTCCCTGGTGGAGTGGTGGTTTGGTTCCCACGTATAGCTGTAGGTCCTCTCCTTGATGGAGGTAAAGCAACCCAAGATGATGATATCGCTTCTACTGTTTCTTACTAACTGTACTAGTTGTTGGTTTGGTGTTATGTTTGTCTTGTATCCTTTATTTTGTAGCTCCTTTTTGTTACCATGTCTTGTGAGCTGGAATTTTTCTCCATTGAGCTTCATATTGTTATCTTCCGATTAATTGAATAATGTTTCAATGTCGTTCTGTAATTAATTTTTTGTCACCTCCATTTGATATTTCTTTTCATATCTTCGTGTCGTCCGCGAAACACGATACGACAGTGTCATTAATATCTGCACTCGTGTCTGCAATCATTACGATAAACAGTTAGGGAGCTAATACTGTACCTTGTGGGACAAAGCTGATGACTTGTGAGATTTCAGATTTAACTCCATTTCCTACCACTCTTGTGTTCTCTGAGACGGAAAATTAATATCCATCATCCCAACTTTGCAGTAATTCTTATATTCTTAAGTTTGTGTGTTATAATTCCATGATCACATTTATCGAAGGCTTCAGCAAAATCAGTATATATTATGACATCTATATACACATTTGAAATTATTAATATTTGGATTTAATGTTTTATATTTCATAATGAGCTGTGGTTCGGGTGGAAGAGCGATTAGCTCCATGGATTACGGAAGTTATTTCATGAAATATATCTTTGTGTTCAGTGATGGGCAGTATCTAGATACATGTATCGCCGATACGTATCGATCGATACTTTTGTATCGGTATCGCTTTAGCTACTTGACAAAAGTATCGATTTATCGGTATCGCTAAGGTCAATTTTCTTAAATGTATCGAAAAAAATCGATACTTCGATACATTAATAAGAATTTTTAAATATTTAAATAGATGTTATAATATGACACTACTGAGTTATATTTATGAATATACATAAATAATAATATTATTAAATATTTATTTAATGACAGTACTACTCTACTGGTCACGTCACACAGTACGGCGCAACGTTTAAACACGTTTGTACTTGTGTTATTGAGATTAATTAACCATAATATAGAAACGCTTATAATATAGAAACGCAATTAACCATAATATAGAAACGCTTATAATATAGAAACGCTTATAATATAGAAACGCTCATATAATGAGCTTGATTTTCTCCAGGAATACCTAACCGTACTACAACCCATTGCAACAGCACTTGATAGGTTGCAGTCCGACAAAGAATGTTTTTACGGTTGCCTGCTTCCGACATTGTTAGCTGTAGAGAAGCAGCTAGAGCGTTTGAATTCGGAGGCATTGCGTCATTGTCAGCCACTTCTCAATGCAGTCACAGTAGGGTTCACTAAGCGGTTTGAAAAGTTAATGTGCCTTGATGCGTCGCATGAGTGTAAAGCAGCAATACTGGCATCGTCTTCAAATCCTCTGTTCAAGTTAAAGTGGATGACAATAAAAGGCAAATTTAATACTAACATTGTCAAAAAGAGGGTTCAAGAAATGTTGGTTAATGCTGTTAAGAGCCTCAGCGAGCAGATCCCCCAGCAACAACTAAGTGATGCTGCATCTGACGGAAGTGCAGATGATTTCTTCTGTTATGAGTCTGCTTCCACTAATGTGTCTGCAACCCAAGATTCCACTGAGATGGAAGTTTTACAGTATCTGGGTGACGGAAGTCATTCTCTCCAATCTCTGAGGCAGTACCCAGGAATTCTACGGGTCTTCCTGAAGTATAACACACCACTACCATCCTCTGCTCCTGTAGAACGGTTGTTTAGTTTGGCTGGTCACATTCACGCTCCAAAAAGGAATAGACTGTCTGACCAGATGTTTAGCCAGCTTGTATTTTTGAAGGGTAATAGTAATTACTTATAATTGTTAGTGTAATATTTTCAGTCATTCATGTATCCTACAAAATTAAAACATACTTTCATTAAATAAAGCAATTTTTTTTATTTACATCTATAAAACCCATTAAAATGTTGATTTTACTTAGTGCGTACAAATTACTAGTATAAACAATAATATCTAATACCTACATATTAAATGAATAATTATAAAAATGTACCGGCGATGCATGTATCGGTATTGGTATCGCTTAAGACATCTAAAAAGTATCGGCGTATCGGTATCGCCTAAGACGTTCTTCATGTATCGGTATCGCTTTAGCGTTTTTCATGTATCGATGCCCATCACTGCTTGTGTTAAGTTTTTTAATTTCCAATGCGAATGACTAATTCTAAATTGTTGAATAGTTTGTAATAAGTTAGATAGTGATTTGTGGAACCAGCTGTTACTGATGAAATTCAATTTTATATTTAAGAATATGCAATATTATGGAAAGTAAACCTTGGCTAATAATTTTGATGAAGTAATAATTGAAGAAAATAGACCTATTTTGTTGGGCATATAATTTAGAAAGAATAAAGTTTTTTGATAAATTAGTTGAATGGTGGTGTATTTTCTTCCAGAACGAAGGAACCCAAGATATATATAAAGAATTAGACGAATTGGGGAACCAGTGGGATAAAAAGGAGGAGGAGATAGTGATTGCACAGGAAGAGTTTCAGAACTTAGAAGAGAGTAACAGCAAGAGAGGAAGAGAGATAAATGACCTCAAAAAACAATTGCAACTTTTACTTCGACAAGTGGCAGAAGTTAAGCACATAGATGGTAAATAGGAACTATTTCTTTGATGTTCTTAAGCTGTGGACTTAAATTTTTAAATACAATTTGATGCAAAACAATTTTATAATAAGGTATTTACAAAGAATATTTTTTAATGTTTCATAATCTATTATGGTAGATTCAAAGCAAACCACTCTTTTTCTATATTTTTCTATATTATAATAGGCTGAAAAGTTGTTTGAATATGTCGGTATCTAAATAAAACTTCAGTCTGTAGGAACTAATACACACAGAATTCAGAGCTATTGCAATTAATAAATAATTTGACACCCTTAACTGGTATAAAATGGCTTGACCGAATGAAAAATGAGGATGTTCAGGACACATGGAACAGGTTACCTTCGGAAGTTGTGAACAGTTCCTCTGTGGATCAGTTCAAGAAAAGGGTAGACGAAATCTTGCACACTATTTGAGTGTGTAAAGACATTTAGGACCTCAGTCTGCGGAAATTTCTTTTCCTATGAAATAGTTAATATCTGGAACCAACTTCACTCAGAGGTTGTTTCCAGTCAAAGTGTAAATGTGTTTAAAAATAGGCTAGACAAAGTACTGAATACTCTCATCGTTCAAGACTAAAACATAAGAAAACTCTGCAGGAGATCGCTTGCACGGTGTCTCTGTGAGCAAGCTAAATATAGAGCTATTTATATATTCTCCACTTTCGTGTAAAATTTCCTTGGCTACTTTTCCAGGGTCAAGGTATTTTCTTCAACCTTTTTCCGTACCTGCCTCTGGCAGGGAGGGAGCGGAGGGTGGGGAGAGAGCCTTCTACTTTACTATCCAGTTTTCTACTACTGCTAGGATAGTTGAAAGAAAAATAAACTTTTACAAAATTTTCCCTGGCACCCGTTGCCATTGGTACCTCCTCGGTATGGGCCGCAAGGCCTTTTGAGGTACTTCTTTTCCTTGTAACTCTCTCTCTAGCCTGCTAGGGGATAGGGTGTGTGTAGTTTTAGGAGACTTCAACTGTCGCGGCATAAAGTGGGAAAACAGGACTGCCGATGCTGAAGGGAGGAGGCTAGTTGACTTTGTTGATGAGAACTTCCTCACTCAGTGGGTCAACGAGCCTACACGAGGCGAAAGCGTTCTAGACTTAGTATTCACGACCGAAGACAACCTCGTCACTGGCCTCACCGTTGACGAATCATTGAACGGGAGTGATCACGGTCTTATTAGGTTCCGTGTGTGCGTCCCTCGGGTGAAGCGTAGTAACTCGAGAGGCAGTAAGCTTGATCTCAGGCGGGCGAACTTTGTTAGCCTCAGGGATAGCGTAGGAGAGATGGGGTTAGAGGTTGGCGGCGATGTTGAGGGAGTGTGGAGTGCATTCCGGGACGAGTTTATGGTGCTGCAGTCTGCTGCCATACCCTCAAAACCGGTCACCCCTGCTTCAACGCAGCCTAAGTGGTTCAATCGTGACATCGCTTCGGCTATCCGAAATAGGAAAGTAGCGTATAGGAGGGCGAAGGCCAATCGTTCCCACGAGAACACTGAAGCGTATGTCCGCCTGTGTAGGGAAGTGAAGGCGAAGGTTAGGCTAGCGAAACGTAACGAAGAACTACGGGTGGCAAGCCTCTGCAAGGGGAACCCTAAGGAATTCTTCAGTTATGTTAATAGTAGAAAGCCCATTAGAAGCGGCGTTCTGCGGACCTCCGACGCGGACATCGCTAATGTGCTTAATGAGTACTTTGCGGGAGTGTTCACCAGGGAGGATACCCGCGTCATCCCCGAGCCAGGCGTGAGGCACGAAGGTGCTGGCCTGGATAGTGTTAGATGTACCGCGACAGTCGTTGCCGATAGAATAGACAAACAGCGCGTTTAAGGCTCCTGGGCCAGACCAGTTTCTCCCCAGAGTGTTGCGAGAAGTGCGCGACCAGGTGGCTCCCCACCTGGCTACAGTCTTCAACAAATCGTTGGAGATGGGCCAGGTGCCTGGTGACTGGAGGGAAGCCAACGTGACCCCTATCTTTAAGAAAGGGGATCACGAAAGTCCAGGGAACTATCGTCCCATTAGTCTCACTTCAGTTGTAGGTAAATTATTAGAAGGGATAATAGCTGATAGGATCGTTGACCATCTGGATTCCTACAAGCTGCTTGGGGACTCCCAACATGGGTTTAGACAGCATAGGTCGTGTCTCACCAACTTGCTCGAGTTTTTCCACGTCATGTTGAGTGAGTACGATAAGAGTAGGGCTATTGATATACTTTATCTCGACTTTCAGAAAGCCTTTGATAAGGTACCTCACCGCCGGCTAACGGCTAAAGTGCGCGCGCTGGGTATCGGTGGGGAAATAGGTAGGTGGATTGAAAACTGGCTGAGGAATAGGCGGCAGAGGGTGGTAATTAAAGGGGCTAGATCGGGTTGGGCCTCGGTCACTAGTGGGGTTCCTCAGGGTTCCGTTTTGGGGCCACTGTTGTTTATCATCTACATAAATGATATCGACAGTGGCATCGTCAGTCGGATCGCCAAATTCGCTGATGACACCAAGATTGCGGCCAATGTTGGGACGCCCGAAGCGATCGAGGAACTGCGTGCGGACCTAGGTAGGATAGGAGAGTGGTCCGAAAAATGGCAAATGCCGTTTAACTTGGGTAAATGCAAAGTGATGCACATTGGCTACGCCAATCCCAAGTCGGACGACTCGATGTTGGGTAGTAATATCGAGGTGACTGATTTAGAAAAGGACTTGGGTGTGCTAATTAGCAGCGACCTTAAGTTTACGAAACAGTGTGAAGAGTGGAAAAAAAGCCCAAAACTATTGGGTTATATCAGGAGGCAATTTCAGTTTCGGAACAAGGAGATTGTGCTCTCACTGTACAATTCCCTTGTTCGGCCGCACCTGGAGTATGCTGTGCAGTTCTGGTCGCCCACCCTCAGGAAAGATATTGAGAGGCTGGAGCGAGTGCAGGCGAGGGCCACAAAGTTAATCCCTTCCGTTAGGCATATGGGCTACAATCGACGGTTACGACGCCTGAACTTGTTTTCGCTTGAAAATCCGGAGGCTGCGCGGTCAACTGATCGAGGTTTTGAAGCTCTTACGCGGGTTCAACGATGTCGATTTTAGAAGTATGTTTAGTTTAAATGATAACCCAACTCGCAACAATGGTTGGAAGTTGGATTTGAAACGGTTTAGGACTAGTGTGTGTGAGAATTACTTTACGTATAAGATCTGTGACACATGGAACAGGTTATTTGGAAGTTGTGAACAGTTCCTCTGTGGATCAGTTCAAGAAAAGGTTAGACCAAATTTTGCACACTATTTGAGTGTGTAGAAAATTTTCCGTGGCACCCGTTACCATTGGTACCTCCTGGGTATGGGCCGCAAGGCCTTTTGAGGTACTTCTTTTCCTTGTAACTCCTTGTAACTCTCTCTCTCTCTCTCCTCTCTCTCGAGGAACTGCGTGCGGACCTAGGTAGGATAGGAGAGTGGTCGGAAAAATGGCAAATGCCATTTAACTTGGGTAAATGCAAAGTGATGCACATTGGCTACGCCAATCCCAAGTCGGACTACTCGATGTTGGGGAGTCATATCGAGGTTACTGATTTAGAAAAGGACTTGGGTGTGGTAATTAGCAGCGACCTTAAGTTTACGAAACAGTGCGTAGAGGTGGAAAAAAGAGCCCAGAAACTATTGGGTTATATCAGGAGGCAATTTCAGTTTCGGAACAAGGAGATTGTGCTCTCACTGTACAATTCCCTTGTTCGGCCGCACCTGGAGTATGCTGTGCAGTTCTGGTCGCCCACCCTCAGGAAAGATATTGAGAGGCTGGAGCGAGTGCAGGCGAGGGCCACAAAGTTAATCCCTTCCGTTAGGCATATGGGCTACAATCGACGGTTACGCGCCCTGAACTTGTTTTCGCTTGAAACTCGGAGGCTGCGCGGTCAACTGATCGAGGTTTTCAAGCTCTTACGCGGGTTCAACGA
Organism: Bathynomus jamesi; assembly: GCA_023014485.1. Taxonomy (NCBI): domain Eukaryota; kingdom Metazoa; phylum Arthropoda; class Malacostraca; order Isopoda; family Cirolanidae; genus Bathynomus; species Bathynomus jamesi. Next base: position 1,821,490 of record JAJOZX010000054.1, on the reverse strand, counting down.
TGTCGATTTTAGAAGTATGTTTAGTTTAAATGATAACCCAACTCGCAACAATGGTTGGAAGTTGGATTTGAAACGGTTTAGGACTAGTGTGTGTGGGAATTACTTTACGTATAAGATCTGTGACACATGGAACAGGTTACCTTCGGAAGTTTTGAACAGTTCCTCTGTGGATCAGTTCAAGAAAAGGGTAGACGAAATCTTGCACACTATTTGAGTGTGGAAAGACATTTAGGACCTCAGTCTGCGGAAATTTCTTTTCCTATGAAATAGTTAATATCTGGAACCAACTTCACTCAGAGGTTGTTTCCAGTCAAAGTGTAAATGTGTTTAAAAATAGGCTAGACAAAGTACTGAATACTCTCATCGTTCAAGACTAAAACATAAGAAAACTCTGCAGGAGATCGCTTGCACGGTGTCTCTGTGAGCAAGCTAAATATAGAGCTATTTATATATTCTCCACTTTCGTGTAAAATTTCCTTGGCTACTTTTCCAGGGTCAAGGTATTTTCTTCAACCTTTTTCCGTACCTGCCTCTGGCAGGGAGGGAGCGGAGGGTGGGGAGAGAGCCTTCTACTTTACTATCCAGTTTTCTACTACTGCTAGGATAGTTGAAAGAAAAATAAACTTTTACAAAATTTTCCCTGGCTCCCGTTGCCATTGGTACCTCCTCGGTATGGGCCGCAAGGCCTTTTGAGGTACTTCTTTTCCTTGTAACTCCTTGTAACTCTCTCTCTCTCTCTCTCTCTCTCTCTCTCTCTCTCTCTCTCCTCTCTCTCTCTCTCACTATGGTTGGTGAATTCAATCACTGAAGCGGAAGTTTTATCATCCATAAAAAATCGGAAATTTTACCATACATAGTTTACTACTTTATTCAATGACTTGTAGGCTGACAATTCTGGATCATTTACCAATGAGCGTCACCTTATAGAACTAAAAATAAATCTTTTAGTGTGTGAATATCGTTACGCTCTTCGGGTTCTGACCAGTACCGAGAAGGTATAACTGATGATATTAAACACTAAAATGTTTTTAATTTTATGTTCACAGGTTAAAAATAAACTACGTTATATAACACTGGTATGCATCAATTTTGCTGTCAAGGGTTTTGTAAGTGATTCTTATAGAGTTGTTCCTGCTGATTTCGAATCTGCAATCCGTTTTTCTCAATCAGCTCAGGTTATCTGGCTATGGCCTCATAAGTAAAATAGAATTTTTCGTGATTTTTCCGCAAGTTTTTTGCAGTGCACGAAAATACCTCTTCCTTAGTGTACTGCTGCAATGTTGAGGGGCTAATCGAATCCTTGGGCCTGCCATATAACGCATCAGAATGGAGGCTATTTATAGAGTCGTCTAAACGAAGTTTGAAAGCAGTACTTCTCAACATTGGGAATAGGGTTGCATCAGTCCCTGTAGCACATTCCGTACAACTTACTGAGAGCTACGATAACATGAAAATTTTACTAGATGCTCTCGTATATGACCAACATAACTGGAGGATCTGTGGAGATTTGAAGGTAATACTAATATCATAAGTAAACTATTGCTATTGACTATGTTGTTTTTCCAAAGGTTATTTGAGAGCGTATAAGAACACTTAACTTCCCCACAGAAGTGATACAGTCCAATGCATAGATTTTTTTATCTGATAGAACAAATTCTCTAAATTCTTTAAATATTTTCATATTTTTCAGATTGTGGCATTTGTATTGGAAATGCAAGGGGGATACACGAAATACCCATGTTTCCTCTGCAAATGGGATAGCCGAGCGGATGAGAAGCACTATGCACAGCGTGAATGGGCATCCAGAGAGAATTTTGAACCTGGGTCGCATAATGTCGTTTCAGTGCCCCTTGTACCACCAACAAAAATTTTGCTCCCACCACTTCATATTAAGCTGGGCTTGATGAAAAATTTCATCAAATCAATGAATAAGGAGGGTTCAGCATTCCGATATCTCGAGAGTAAATTTCCTCATATATCTGATGCTAAACTAAATGCTGGGGTTTTTGATGGTCCTCAAATTCGAACTTTGATCAAGGATACTCAGTTCGAAAACGCAATGACTCCAACTGAGAAGAATGCCTGGCAGGCATTCAAATCAGTTGTCACTGATTTTCTTGGCAAGCGTAGAAGTCCAGAATACGAGTCCGTTGTCGAAAACTTGATGGAAGCTTTCAAAGCTCATGGGTCGCGCATGTCCATAAAAATGCACTTTTTGTGGTCCCACTTGGACTATTTTCCTGAAATTGCGGGGATTATAGTGAGGAAACAGGGTGAACGATTTCACCAAGATATCAAAATAATGGAAGAGAGGTACCAGGGAAACTGGGATATCAATATGCTGGCCGACTATTGCTGGTGTTTGAAGCGAGACGTGCCCGAAGAAAAACAGACGGAAAGCCAAAAAAACTTCATTCCTTCCTCAATAAACTTTTTTCCATATTCATTGTATGAATAAAAGTATTTATTCACACAATGTTTTCATTTTTCACGAGTGTTCTTATAATATTACTCGTATCTACAGTGTTTAAGCTAAAAAAATCAATAAATTTTGGGATAAAATTGGACTTATAATAAATGGCCAATAGAGAAAAAACCTGACCTGATTGAGGAAAACCAATGTCATTTTCGAATTCAGCATGGTCGAATTATATAATATGAGTTGAAAAAACCCTCACAGCAGACAAAAAAATTTCATTTGCACACCACTGTAATTGATTGAAAATGGAATTGGCCTAAGGACGGAGGAAATGTTCTCGATTGGGCAAGAATTAAAATTACTTTAACAACGGGATTTCTTATCAATATTGGGCCATTAAGATAAATTAATTCTATTAGCAAAATGAAAGGGGAACGCCGACAAGATCTTTTCTCTCGCTTGCGACTTCTTTCATCTCGTCGATTCCTCTCAATCTTTGATTGCTCTTTGTCTCTCTCGTTTTTCACTGCGCGCTCTGTTTATATCTTATTCAGGATCGCGGCTTTCCACTTTTCATTTCGCGTTCAGGCAGATTTTCTTTTATTCGTTTGTCACGTTCCTAGAACTTAGAAAGACATTTTAAATACATCCTATTAAAGGATTTTAAATAATCCTAAATGTTTTATATTTTAGACGTTCCAAAATGAACGTATATTATGGCAAATGAAAAATTAATATTATTATAATTTATGATAATTAATTTCAGTGATTATTTTTTAGCGCCACAATGTTCACAAGAGCGCGATGGGTGGAAATTAACCCTTTTGCTGCCGAGATTGATTAAAGTCGGTCGAACTGCTACAAGGAATACAATTTGTTCTAAATAAAGGTGTTGTTATAATGGACTGCAGCGCATGCATAGTTTAACTCAGATTTTACAAGTGAAACCTGTTGAGAGCAGACATGGGGTAATAGTAATAGACTATTGCAGGATTTTTCAAGTAATAGTAATAGATCATAATTTTTTGGCTGTAATAGTAATAGAAGGCAAAGTAATAGATAATAGTCTATTACTTTCCTATTACAGTGGCAATGGACATATTGTGCGAATAAAGAACTGAAAAATGAACTAAATCTACTCTAAACTAAAATAAATATATATGTGAACTAATATTGTGGCAAATTTTTCCTTCAATAAAGTAAAATTTATTAAGACCTACAGTCTCTGAAGTTGTAATGATTTAGTTGGAACAAATATTTGTTATTTGGCTGCCGCTCAGCCTCATCCTGGATCCGTGAGTGCAGAGCCCTCTGCCTCTCAGCCTCATTCTGGATTCATGAGTGCAGAGCCCTCTGCTTCTCAGTCTTATCCTGGATCCCTGAATCCAGACACTGCTACATCGCCAGCTCAATACCATCTTACACAGGGTGCTCTCCAAGGGGCCTTGGTGAATCGGGATGCTGGGAATGCAGTCGGGGGTCATGATGAGGCATCTTGGACAATGATGGTAAGGAGGGGCCGGAAGCGAGCGACCCTCCGAGAACTGCAACCACTGCAGTAGCTAATGGTGGTGGTTCCTCAAGGGGGTCTGGTCCCACTTGTGCATCGGCTAGAAGGAGTCAGCCTGTGGCAAAGGTTGGCAGAGAACGGCGGGGTATCATAGGGGCTGCCTAAACAGATTGTATGATGGCTGTGCCAACGAAAACTGCAAACCATTTTCGTCTCGAGATGTCGACCTGATCTTACAGCCGAGGAGCTGCAGGCATTTGTGGAAGATAAAGTGAACCTTCAGGTTACATGTAGGAAAATTGACTCCAGATGGACTGCGTACAGTTCCTCTCAAGTTACAGCAGTCTGTGATGATCCAGAGGTATTTATGGATCCAGCAGTATGGCCGGAACGGGTATATGTACGGCGGTTCTGTGAGAAAAAGGGAAGAAAAACACCTGCAGCTCCCCCTCTCACAAGTGCTGGAGAGGCTAATTATGGAGACATCATGCGTCGTACTGTGGAGGAAAATCCAGCTGGGTCTAATGCTGTAACTGCTGTGCCTGGTATAAGTGGAATTCAATATGTAGAGATGGCTGGCAGACAGTGATGTAGTCGAGACCACCAAGTCCGAGACTGAGACCGAGACCGATACCTGATCCTGTGAGACCAAGATCGAGACCGAGATCAAAGGTTCGAGATCGAGATCTACCTTCCGAGACCGATACCTGATCCTGTGAGACCAAGATCGAGACCGAGATCAAAGGTTCGAGATCGAGATCTACCTTCCGAGATCGAGACCCTTAAAATTCGAGACCGAGACCGAGATCGAGATCGAGACCAAGCTCATGCCCTTTCAATTTGTTTTACACTACTATGGAAATTAGACTATGTTAAGTATATTAAGTATGTTAAGTATATCATTGATGGCGTCATTTTTTAACATTTACAATTGGCAATTGCGATTTGTTCTACGAATCGGTACGTTGTAAATATAAGTGATGTGAAGGGTTGTCGAGTTATTCTATGCTTTATTGAATTTGTCGGTACTGTTTTCTTTATGCTGTATTTCTTGCATTATTTTTATGTGAAGCATTTTATTTTTTCAAATACATATTGGATGGGAGGATAATCGTTTTTATCACGCCACAGAGGTTGACACGCCGTTTGGCAACACTAAGTGGCCTTATAATATATACTTATATGAACCTTGAACCTTATGTTGTTTCGTGTGTTGGTCTCTCTTCACACTGAGGTCAAGCTGGTGGCCCCGCCTCTAGGTCTGGCCTGGTGGAGGAGCGAGTTACTTTCTTGCGCTCTCCACCGTACATAGCCAGGCACGCCCGGCTCATCTGGTACTGTCCTGAGCCAGGCATCCAGTCTTTTCTTGAAGACTTCAACTTTGACCCCCGTTACGTTTCTGAGGTCCTTAGGAAGCTGGTTGAAAAGTCTTGGCCCCCTGACAACCAAGCTATTTTCCTTCAGGGTTGAGGAGGTCCCTTGTCGTGCTTTTAATTTGGGAACACTACACATTCTGCCTTTCCTATTTTCCAGTGTTGTTTGAATGGTAATTGGGTTTAGTTTTAGGTTTGGTACCAGTTTTTCGATCATTTTCCATATGTAGATTATGATGTACCTCTCTCTTCTTCTTTCCAGTGAGTACAGATTTAGTTTACGTAGTCTTTCCCAGTAGTTGAGTTCTTTGCAGCCATCAATCTTGGCTGTGAAATGCCTTTGCGTTTCTTCTAGTTTATTAGTTTCTTCCTTTTTATATGGGGACGTCAAAACTGAGCAGTATTCAAGTTTTGGTATAATCAGTGTTTTTAGCAGGGGAATCATTACTGTCCTGTCCCTTCTCTTGAACGTTCTTAGAACCTGTCCGGCGACTCTTTTTGCTTTATTTATCGCTATCTGATTTTGTGTTTCGAATTTCGCATCATCTGTCATTATTATCCCGAGATCAATCGCTTTCATGCTTCTCTGAATTTCCTGTCTATCTGGAGCATAATATGCAGTCTGTCTAAGTTCTTCTTTTCTACCATATCTCAAGAGCTGAAATTTCTCGGCGTTGAATGACATGTTGTTGTCTTCTGACCATTTGTATATTTTGTTCGTGTCCCTCTGCAAGGCCTCCACGTCATGTACATCGCTGATTTTTCTGCTGATCTTTGTATCGTCTGCAAAGGATGTTACTATACTATTGCTGTTTACTCCGCTGTCTATGTCTGTTAGCATGATAATGAACAGGAGTGGGGCCAGTACTGTCCCTTGTGGTACTGAGCTGCGTACTTCCGATTCTGATGATGATATACCTTGAATTTTGATGACCTGCAGACGATCACTAAGGAAGTTGTAGATCCATTTTCCCACTTTGCCTGTTATTCCCATGTCTTTAATTTTATGTCCTATTATACCATGGTCACATTTATCGAAAGCTTTAGCAAAATCTGTGTATATAACATCGTAGTTGTCATTGCCTTCCAATGCATCTAGGATATTGTTGTAGTAGGGTGTGTCGAATTTTTCCACTTTCAAATTCCAAATATGAGGGGTGCTAAAAAGTTGCAGCATGACTTAGGAATTCTAAAGATATTTTTGTTAATTTAATATAATTTAGTTTTGCTTGGTAAGAAGCTACATAAAAATAGTGACTTTTTTGACTTTTTTGTGGAATTATATAATAATTATTATATTAATAATTATATATGCTGTATATATAATGCACTGCTGTTTTTGCTTATTTCACAGGTTGAAACATATTCATCAGTGTGCTGAAGATTACTTGTCCGTCAGTGCTACCATCCTAACCAGTGGGAATTGACCTACAATGGCTTCTAAAAGGAGGACAAGACTGGGGACATTCACACATATGAGCAACCTAATTGGAACTGGTAGAGAGTTGTTGCCCTCTGAACTCCCAACTCTGCGAGACGTTCTGAAATATGGGCTACTGCTAAGAGAACAAAGTGGTGAGGATGTGAGAAACTACCCAGCAGCCAGTCTTGCAAAGGACATTTACCCTAAAGTGCTTGAAAAGTGGGAGACGAGCAAACAGTTCTTTTGTAGCCCCCGTTGTAAATTCACGAGTCACAATCTTAAACAAGATCCAAGAGAGCTGGGAGCAGGCCAAAAACATATCTCTTGGGAGAGGAAAGCTACATGTCAAAGAGGCTTTCATTGCAAAACTTGACAAGCTTTTTGACATCCTCAGTTGCAAGTGTAAAATTGTTCTCTGCTCTGAATTTGGCTGCCTTGCAGATGCTGGTTGCAAAAACGAAACTCACATTAACTGTACATGCCCTAGGGAGATGAAGATCCCTGTGAAGGAACTTGCTTTCATAAAGGTCAGAGAGAGAAGTCTGGTTCTATTGGACCACATCAGATTGGCTTGCCAGATCAACCTGAGCACAACAGACAAGTCAAAAAGCAGAAGCGGCAAGAAGACGAAAGAAGAAGGCTTGCTGAATATAAGCAGACAAGTAAGCAGGATGTTTCAATGCCATCAAATGAAATAATTTTCTCTGATGATGAAAATGAAGAACAAATAGCTGATGCTCAAGATGGAAAGGATGGAAGTTATGAAGTGACATTAGAAATACCAAGCACGTCTTCAACTTCCAATAAAAAGCCAGAGTACAACACATTAGAAATACCTAATGTTGCTATGCATAGCATCAGATATGGTGTTGGCCTGCGTGCCACAGCTGCCATCACCACTGCTACCTTTATGGATGCTGGCTTGATCACTGAAGAAGACAAGAGACTTGTAGTTGATCACAATAAAGTCAAGAGGGCCCAAGAAAAAGTTATGAGATCCCTGGATCAGGAATTTGATGATCTTTGTAAGAAGGGTGAAATTGACTGCATCTTCTTTGACGGCCGTCAAGATACAACTAAAGTTATGCTGAAAGCAGACAATTCAGATCGTCAGTTCCCCAGCATCATCAAAGAAGAGCATTATTCTGTGTGCAGTGAGCCAGGTGGAAGATATCTCTACTACTTCACTCCTGAGAAAGGCTCAACGAGAAAAAAACCTGCTGAAGTTATTGCTGATAATCTTGTAGATTTCATGAAGAGAAGGGCATGATAAAAGCCTGCAGGTCATTGGAGGTGATTCTACAAATGTTAACTGGCTGGGAGGGTGGTTCCATGCATTGGGTAGAGGTCAAGCTTTGCCGTAAGTGATCTGTTGGTTTGTGCCTCCACACTAACGAGTTACCCTGCGACACTTGATCACAGCACTGGATGGAAGACCTTGTCTAACAACAAGTGGACAGGTAACATTGGCAAGATGCTAGACACTGCAACCGAACTTGAAGTTGATCCTTCATTCACCAAACTCTCAATTGGAGAGCCTCTTACTTCACTGAGTGACAATGTCGTAAAGGATCTCTCTACTGATCAAGCGTACGGGTATAGGATCACACAGGCCATAAGGACAGGAAACTTCCCACAGATCTGGCCTTCTTGAAATTGGTCCAGTGAGCCATTCAAGGTGATTGACAACAGCAAACAGGCTTTGTCGCATATGGGTTTCAAAACATGGCCTTAAAGGCAAAACCCACAACAACTTAAAACTGATAGTGGAATACATTGTTGGTGTGTACTACCCTGTGGTTCAACATCAAAGTAAAACACTTTTGGGTGGAAGGGCACGCCACATCTTGTTCAGCTGCGGCTAGTTAGGCTGCAAAAGAAGGCTGTAGTGGATGCTGTTTTGCCAACATCAAGCGCTCAGCATGGTATGCATTCAGCGAAATGATAATCCAGACACTCTTGTGCTCAGATGACAGTGAGGAGAGGAGAGCTGGTGTCCAAAAGATTGTTGACAGAGGGGTGGAGATGAGGACACACTTGGAGATCTTTCTGTACGTCCCAGGAAAACACCTTCCATCAACCCCAGGGCTTCTTCCGTGTTGGAGCTGACAGACTAGTCTGACGGGGATTTGAACCTCCTTTGATGGTAAATTGACTACAGCGGAAGTAAAGAAGTTCTTGACAAGCCTAGGCAAGTTCCACAGTGGTCCTGTCATGCTCAGTCATAGAGAGGTGTGTGAAACAAGTCACAGAGGCAGCAGGCAGGGTGTATAACATGAGAAACGTGAGGGCTATATCAGAGGCCAAGAAGCAAGTCGGCGGCTGATGTCCAAGAACGAATCAAAGCAAGACTTGATGAAACTTGTTGTTTAAATATTTTTTTTTACTGATGTCATTACTTTCTAATGTTGTTTTATGATTACAAGGATATGTTTTATGATTACTGGGATATGTTTTATGCAGAGAAACTAAAAATTTATAGCATTACCTGACATTTTGAGAAGCTAAATTAATAATGTTGTTTCCGAGAGCAATTTATGTGCTTTTTAATCAAACGTAGATTTACCAAGCTAAGTGTTGAGCAATCACAAAAATAATAGCAGATTTGAATTATTCACATCCAAAAACATATTTTTAAAACCCCTCAGTGAAGGAATTGGCAAAAATTAATTTTCACCTCCCAAATTGACACACCCTATTGTTGTAGTGCTCTATTAGTTGTGATAGGCATGATCTACCTGATCGGAATCCATGCTGATTTTCGTTGAATCTTTCCCGTGTCTCCAGGAAATCATAAATTTTCTGTTTAACTATTCTTTCAAATACTTTGGTGAGGTGGGACGTCAATGACACTGGTCTATAGTTCTTTGCTTGAGATCTGTCCCCTCCTTTATATATAGGGACAATGTTTGCTCTTTTCAAGATGCTCGGTATTTCCCCAGTGTCTAGGGATCTTCTCCATATCCAGTATAAAGGTGTAGCTATTTCATTTTTACAGTTTTTAATCAATAATGCGTTCCAATTGTCCGGACCTGCAGCTGAATGTAGTTTCATTTGTTCTATAGCTCTCGCTACATCTTCTGGTGTAAACTCAGTCTGTTATATACTCTCTTTGCAATTCCTCTTCAAAGAATGCATTTATGTCAGGTATCGCTTTGTCACTTTTTGGGGTACTGAAAACTGATTCATATTGAGCTCTCAATGTATCAGATATTTCTTTTGGATCGTCGGTTAGTTCATTATTTCCCGTCCTTAAGGGCCCAATTCTCTATTTAGTGTTTCCATTTTTAATAAAATTAATCTGACGGGGGCGGGGGAGGGCAATTTTTTTTTGTAGCGCTAACCTCAAAAATCCAGACCCCACACCCCCCCGCAAGACAAACGTGGCAACTCAAAACAGGGTGACTGATTAGTGAATACCTAGAGTCCCTTACTTTTACAAACTTTCATAAACATTCTGAATTGTGTCTGTTCAACTAAGCCACCATCATGAGTATGCCAATAACATCTATTTTTCATTACGGTCTCGAAAGGTCTCGGGGAGAAAAACCGAGACCGCGTCTGTCGAGATCGAGACCGAGACCGCGTCTGTCGAGACCGAGACCGAGATCGAGACCGAGACCGAGACCGAGATCTAAATAGCGGAGACCGAGATCGAGATCTGCAAATTGGGTCTCGAGATCGGTCTCGAGACCGAGACCGATCTCGAGACCTACATCACTGCTGGCAGAACTCTTGCATCTTCTTAATTTTAACATTCAAGGTAATCTCTTATAAATGTTGAAGCCTAAGCTTAGGCAATAACAGCAAACACAGGCAGATCATAATTGATAAGCTGTTGGAGGATGCTGGTGTTTTCTGTCTCGTTGCAGGAAAAAATCCCCCAGAGAAAAATACCTCCCCTAGGAAAAAATCCCCCTGGAAAATATCCCCCAAGGAATAAATTCCCCATTAGTCATGAAACAAAAAATTATCTAGAAATGACATAACTTGTTGCTCAGACTCAAGTGAACTGTTAACAAACCAACCAACCATCACTTCTCATAGTTCTATTTACAACCAACCGTCACTTCACATAGTTAAGTTTACGCAAGAATGCATGTTTAGTTTACCAGTATTAAAACACCAACTGAAGTGAACAGAGAAGTGACGGTTCAATTTTAAAAGCGTTTGAACACCACCCATGGAATTTGTGAAGTCTAATAAAGGAGGAATGAAAATTTGTTATGAAGGCCATGTGTATGTGAAGCAAAAGAATTTAGCAAACGATGTACAGTCATACGAATGTGAACAGCGCCGTTCAACTTCTCAATGCAAAGCTAAGATTAAAGCGAAAGGAAATGAAATTGTCGGTGCAGTGAATGAGCATACTCATGTACCAGATGCAAGTAGGATAGAAGCTCTTAAAGGTTTGCAAGAAATGAAAAATCGAACAAAAATCACCCATGAAACCCCGCAGCAAATAATTTCGCAGACAGTTCAATCTATGGATGAAGGTGCTGCAGCAAGTTTACCCACAATGGAACATTTGAGAAGGACTCTCAGGCAGTGTAGGCAACGAAATCAAAACTCTTCCAATACCATTGAATACTAAAGAGCTTGTAATTCCAGAAACGTACAGGCTTACAAAGGGTAATGAAAACTTTCTTCTTTATGATTCTGGCCATATAAGTCAAAGAATTTTGATATTTGGAACTCTCCAAAATGTATCATACGTAGAAAAGTTTCAAGACTGGTCCATGGATGGAACATTTAGTGTCACCATACATGCTTTTATAGCGGGTGGGGGGGGGGGGGGGGGGTATTTTCCTCCGGGGATTTTTTCCTGCAGCCGTGTAGCTATTATTGGTGACTTTAATGCTAATGTGCTTAATGATAATTCTTTGTTTAGCAACCACTTAAAAGCCTTCTGTGAAGATAATAACTTGACCCTTTCATCCATGTGTAGTCTTCCTGGTGATAACTTTACTTATGTTAGTGATAGTTGGCACACCACCTCATGGTTGGGTCATTGTATTTGTATGTTCATTATACACAGTGATTCGCTAGCCTACTTAGTCAGTGCTCCAGACAACTATCTCTTAATCTTTTATGGACCTCTTGTATAATGTTTGTACTTGTTGAGTCTGAAATAGTGTGTTTGTTTGTTAACACACTGCTTCTAATTGCATTTAAATAGACATAAAGATCCTTTTCAAATGAGTGAAGTACCCCACATACAAAAGTAATAGTAATAAATGAAAATTAAAGTAATAGTAATAGAAGGAATCAAAAGTAATAGTAATAGAAACTCGGTAATTGACCTCATGTCTGGTTGAGAGTCAATCTAATTTTTATTATTACACATGATGGCCTGTTTTTGTTTTTTATCTTGTGTTATTTAAAATTTTTACTATATATTATACGTATGATATTAATAAATACCCCATTTTTACATTCCCAACAGTAGTAGTAGTAGTATTTCCTTCACATTTGTTTTGTTAACTGAAGATAATCCCATTTTTCTTATTTTCACTACCTATATCTTTGAATTATGATTGTCTTCAATTTAATTTAAAAATTTCTCCCGATCCACTTTTATAATCTTGCGCTTTTCTAATTCATCATAGTTTAATTTTTTATTTCCAGAGTCAGAACTTTCCCTCAAAATTAAGACTCTAACGGACCAAATAAGCTCAGAATCTCAAAAGTTCGCGTCAATTCAGAATCAGTGTGGTAATATTAAGATTGAAGTGAATGCCATAAGTGAGCATAGAAAACACTATGAAAAGAAGTTAAGTGACGTTCGAGATATAAGAACGCGTCGCTTGCAAATTCTGCAAACGAAAAACCGCGATGCTTACACTGCCACCCAGTGGCTTCGAAACAATCGGCACCAGTTCAGGGGGACAGTTCATGACCCAATGTTCTCTACGGTAAGGCTTATCCAAGTTTCTTTTTGATTATTCAGTTATTATAATCATCATGGTAAATACATTATACGAGTTTAGGTTTAGTTCAGAAAAAAGTTAGCTTAGAAATAAAATTTTGAAAAAGCGTTTAATTTACTAATTGGTAATATTCTTCTCTTTTTCTATTTTATTCTTTTTGGTGACTAATAAAACTTCAGAAAACAAAACCCAATTGCTGACTGTTTCTTTTTTTTTATACTTTTTAAAAACTAAAAATTATAGAAGGCGAATTTTTTACCGCAATGCGCATGACTAGGATCTTAAACATATTTATTTTGGGTTTAAAAGTGAACTTCGAATTTGATTGTCCAAAATTTACCCCCCACCCCCCTCTGGTACACTCCCACCTCCTGGGTTGGGTTGAATTGGCCACGTGCCTTATTAATGTTCAGGCTAAAGGTAACCTTGGGGCACACCCACCCACCCCGACATCGTGGAGAAATGAGCATCCTTACTGTTACCTTATATATATATATATATATATCTATCACGATGCTAACTTTTCACCTACTGTTCATGAGTTTTAAGAATATTTTTTGTTTTACAGATCGACTTTACAGATCCGTCTTATTCCAAGTATTTGGAAAACACTGTCAGTAATAGAGATCTTGTGGCATTTATTTGTGAAGATAAATACGATGTGAAGACACTGAAGGCTCAAGCAGATGCCAACAGATGGTCAATCAATATCTTGCACTCGTCCCCGGTCCACCCTGACACTTATAAGCCCTCCTGCTCAATAAAGAATCTCAGGTAGCTCTAACATTCAAGAAAATTAGCGATCTGAATAACGAATGTATTATTTACGGCGCACCTTCCTTCATCCATTAACGTTTGTGGTGGCCTGCCAATGTACCACAGTCAGTGAAGGACAAAAGGCACGTTAAGCTCCGATTAAAACTTTAATAATTTTCCCGAACCGTTAACAAGAAATACCGTTCTATATTCATAGCAGCTGGCGTTGCTAATTAATTGCACGTAATAGTTCAACTCAACTCCTCATCTGACTTTTATGGCTTTGCATATTGCTCTTTAGACATCTGTGAAATCGTTTGCAGACAGAAGTTAGATTAGGATTAGTAAATAAAAGAAAATGAAGTCTTTGGTTAGAAACTTGAAATATGGGAACCGCCTTCGTCTCTTCTCATTTAACAATTTCTCCTTTCCCGACAGACGATTGGGGTTCGAAGCCTTTATTAAAGATGTGGTGAGTGCACCTCCGGCAGTCTTGACTTACTTGTGTCGCCAGTACAAGATCCATAACATCCCTTTTGCTCAAGTAGCTGACTATGACAGTGTGCCAGTAGAGTTTAATCTCTTCTTTATTGGTGTGTTAAATTAACATTTTTAAGTTTTAATTTACTTAGCATGAATATTTGATCTAACAATTATATATATATATACTGTATATACACAGGGTGAGTCAAAAGTCTCCATACATAGGCAAAATGGTCACTTTATTATGCAATCACTTGTAAGTCACAAAATATGCTCTCTGTGGGCACCATTACACTGAATGCACATACGGATGCGTTTCTCCCAATCATGGCAAACGCGCGTTAACACGTCTGGTGTTATGCGTGCACACGCATCACGAATGCGTTCCTTTAGGTGGTCCATGTTTTGTATTTTCACCTGGTACACCATGGCCTTCAAGTGGCCCCCACAAGTAAAAATCAAGGGGGATGAGGTCTGGGGACCTCGGAGGCCACTCCACGGGACCACGGCGGCCAATCCAGTAACCCGGAAACTGCTGATCCAGCCACTGGCGCACGCAGATACCGTAATGGGGTGGCGCCCCGTCTTGCTGAAAGTGCGCTGGAAATCCCCCGTCCTCGTTCAGCAGGGACGGCATGACTGTGTCTTGCAGCATGTTTAGATACATTTCGGCATTCAGATTGGTGTCAATGAAAAAAAGGGCCAACAATTGTGTTGCCCCATATCCCGCACCACACCATCACTTTTCCAGCGCCTTGCGTCTTTGAGGGACTCATCTAGTGCGGCTTGTCATCACTCCAATAACGTACGTTTTGACGATTAACCTCTCCATGAACATAAAAGTTGGCTTCATCTGAAAACAGGATGCCAGCCGAGAACTCCGTGTCTTCGTCCACTTTTGTTCTTGCCCATTCACAGAATTCCAGCCGCCTGTCCGGGTCGTCTTCGCTAAGATACTGCAACATTTGCATTTTGTATGGATGCCATCTGTGCTCTTTCATAATGCGGACGATACTCCTTTGGCTGACACCGCATTCTGCAGACATCCGTCGAGTGCTTTTTTGGGGACTCTTTGCGAACGCTGCCAGCACCATGGTCGCTGTGCCTTCATCGGTGGCTGTTCGTGGACAGCCACTTCTCGGTTGGTCTGCAACACTTCCAGTCTTCTTGAACTTCTCAATGAGTTTGGCAACGGTGTCGTGTGATATGTGCGTGCCGGGGGCGTGTCTCCCGTTAAAATCCTCGGCAACCTTGCGACGGCTTCCTGATCCTGCCAGAAGAATGATCTCTATACGCTCTTCTTGGGACAAAGGCATCTCAGCATATCACCTGCAAAAAAATAAAAAATAAATAATCATTTATTTATCATGACCATTTTGCCTATGTATGGAGACTTTTGACTCACCCTCTATATATATATATATATATATATATATATATATATATATATATATATATATATATATATATATATATATATATATATATATATGGGATGTCCCATGACTTTGTCAATATTTCAGATTATTTCTGAGGTCATTCCCGGTCAAAAATGTTCTATGAACATGGTCTGATTCTCAACGGTTACGGAGCTATGAGAATTTGAAATTAAAGAGTGGTTCGCACATAATAATCTGTTTTATTGAACAAGTGCCGAGTATGCGCAGCACAGTCTACAATAAATGGATGTTCCAGTATGCAAACAGAACGACCCTGACGTTGGTAAAATTACTTATTCACTGTTACGAGGAGTTAGAATGTGTATTTAAGCTGAAGGTGGCTATTTTGAACATTTATTGTAGACTGAGCTGTACATACTTAGCACTTGTTCAATAAAATGCATAATGCAAAATTTGCTCACACCAGGGTTTGAACCCACCACCTCTTCAACAGGACGTGAGGGCGCTAACCACTACACTACGATAGGATAAAAGTTAACACAACCTGCATAACGTTTTCGCGTCCAGAGGCATGTTGCGCGTTAACTCCCCTCACTCGAAGGGATGACCAGCATTTCATTCGAATTATCTGGTGCAACGCTAAGGTCCCATAAATGGAAAAGCAGAATCGCGCGTGTTCGTGCATAATATTCCTGTTAATGATTTTAAGGGCCTGAAACGTAAATTAGTAAGTAACAAATAAATGAGTATGATAGTAGAGAGAAATCCTCTTTGATGAAAGCCAATACTAAAGTGAATTTTCCATTTCATTATATAGTGCACTTAACTGAACTTTAAATCAATTCTACTTCAGTTACATAGATGTATGGTTGAATTTTAATTACTTAAATTGCTTGTGGACACCATCTCGTTCTGGGTGGGTCTTTTGGTGTGATTCGTGGAGGACATTGACTTGATTCAGCATATCTGATTTCCCTCGTGCATTCGCTGTGATATGACCTACCGGGTTGAAGCGGCGGTAAATTTTTTTTACCACCAAACAATTACTTAACCTCGGTGATGTAGTGGTTAGCGTCGCCAACCACGAATCTATCGGCCCCGTGATCGAGACCCGGTGACGGCAGGCGGCGCGCGGCAAAACCCATCTGTTCATCCTTCCACACAATAAAGAAAGTGGTTGGTAGATAAATGGGTACCCTTGGTAGCCTAGTGGTTAAGACGCTGTGCTGTTTGTGGGTCGTGGTTCGGATTCCACGTTAAACTCTAGGTCTGAGGGGGAGTGACAAGCTTGACCGTTAGAATGAACAATTCGGGCGGAAGCAAAACCAAGGTTAAGTATTTTTGTCAAAAATGTTGTTCAGCAGTGCGTGATGCCGCGGACTGGAGACTATATATATATATATATATATATATATATATATATATATATATATATATATATATATATAATATATATATATATATATATATATATAATATGAAAAATTATTTCACGAAAAATCGGCCCACTTGGAATGAATATCGCGAAAAGCAAAAAAGTGGGCAAGCTTCCGTTTATAAAAGTTTTAAAATTCGAAATATAGTCTGAGGCAACCAAATAACGAGACAAAACGACGTCAGCTGCGAACACAACAGCTGTAACGAATTTTCGATTTCTTTTAAGAATTCGACAGTCTGACATTCAGTTGCTCTTAGACTGCTCGTGCCATATTTTTCTTCCACTAGTGGGAGTAGGCATTTGCGTTTAATAACAGATATTGCGGTGGTGTGGGAGCAATTCCGGGCCTATTGTTGGACGTCTAGCACGTAAGCCACTTTCATAAGTCTCCTTCTAACGGTTCGCTCCGATACACTGACGTCTCGAGACCTTTCCAGCTCATTGCGGACGTTTATGGCAGTCAAGCGACGATCTCGCAAAGCACTCAAGACGATGAAACGATCGTCATGGGCAGAGGTGCAGCGCGATCTTCCAGATCCTGGTCTTCGGTTGTACTCTCCTGTCTCCACATAACGTAACCGTTGTCCTTGGAATTCCTAGTGCATCGGCGACGTAACGCTGGCTCCGACCATCTTCAATTAGGGCGACGACTCTTGCGACGTTCACGGCACTCAAATCCATTGTAAATGTCCAATTCTGAAACCCAAAAGAATTAGAAGTCTGTCTGTTACTAAACGCAAATGCCTACTCCCACTAGTGGAAGAAAAAAGTAGCACTAGCAGTCTAAGAACAACTGAATGTCAGACTGTCGAATTCTTAAAAGAAATTCGAAAATTCGTTACAGCTCGTGTGTTCGCAGCTGACGTTGTTTTGTCTCGTTATTTGGTTGCCTCATAGACTATATTTTCGAATTTTAAAACTTTTATAAACAGAAGCTTGCCCACTTTTTTGCTTTTCGCGATATTCCAAGTGGGCCGATTTTTCTGCCGCTCAGTGTGTGTATATATATATATATATATATTTATATATATATATATATAATGTGTGTGTGTAAAAAATTGAAATATTTAAATGTATCCCACCTCCTGGGGATAGGATAGTAGTAGAATAAATAAATTGTGCAGGAGGTCGTCTTTGTGTTGCAAAAACATTTGTAGCACAAGACCATTCATAAGCATACAGAGCAAGAGAGATGATAGCAGGGTTGGCACAGAAGTGGATACTTAGTAAGGTGTAAGCTGCTTCGATACAGAGGATTGACAAAAGTAAGTGGACACCTTCGGATTCTCCATAGTTTTTGTTTTAATAATTAAAATCAGTATACTGTATAATAACAGATTTATTGAATCAATATATTTAGAATCATGTTGCTTTTCCCTTTGCATTATGTAAAATTGACACGTTCTGGCATTCCAGTGACGAGCTTTGCCACTTGTTCTTGAGGACGATCATCGTAGTGTCTATTTACTTTTGTTAACCCTTTGTAAGTAAGGATCTCTCATAAACAAGAAAATTCATCATCAGGGCCATACTCGTGAAATGCCATGTTTCTCGAGAAATGCGGAGATTATAGCCAAGCCACTATACTTTGGAGGTAATCACTCGACATAAGACAAATCCCGCTCCCATTTAAGAACGTGATCAGTGCCCCCTTATTCAAAGAGGGTAACAGATCAATACGAAAGAACTATCGGCCAGTAGCTCTCGCCTCCCACTTCATTAAGTGTAATTAGAGATAAAGTTACCGACTACCGATAAGAAAAGAATTTATTCAAGCCGAACCAGCATTACTTCAAGGGCTAGAAAATCTTGCCTATCACGATTATTAAACCATCCAGAGAAAATATTAGAAGTATTGTTTCGAGGTCAAAACATATATGTAATATACAGGGTGCTTCAAGAAAATGTTACCACTTATACCACTTGTATGCCGTTAATCACTCGCACAATCCTGAAAAAACATTATTATTAAAAAACGAGCAAATAAACACAAATACATAAACAGAGGAGAAAACAAATTATAAGTGGGAAGCAATGATCTATTAACGCCATATAAGTGGTAAAAAATTTTGAAGCACCCTGTATACTGATTACTGCTGAATTATCATGGAATTATAACACACAAACTTAAGA
Organism: Bathynomus jamesi; assembly: GCA_023014485.1. Lineage (NCBI taxonomy): Eukaryota > Metazoa > Arthropoda > Malacostraca > Isopoda > Cirolanidae > Bathynomus > Bathynomus jamesi. The sequence continues at coordinate 1,802,625 of JAJOZX010000054.1, read as the reverse complement.
ATAAAGGAATTACTGGAAAGTTGGGATAATGGATATTAATTTTGTGACTCAAAGAACACAAAATGTTGTACCGTAAATGAAGTTCATTCTGAAATCTAAGAAATCGTCAGCTCTGTCCCACAAGATATAGTATTAGCTACCTCACTGTTTATCATAATGATTGCAGATATTAACGACATTGTCTCATAGTGTTTCGCGGACGACACAAAGGTATGTAAGGGAATACCAAATGGAGGTGACATCATAAAAATTACGAAATAACATTGAAACATTATTCAAGTGGGCTGAAGACAACCATATGAAGTTCATTGAAAAAAGTTCCGGCTTATAAGACATTGTCACAAAAGGGAGCTACAAAATAAAAAATATAGAACTAAGACAAACGGATAACACTAAACCCACGAGTCGGGGGTCGGTAATAATATCATCGGGCTAATGCGTAGGTTACGAGGGAATGAGGAGAGTGAAAACCAACACTCCTCCAAATCATGCAAATGAGGCGGGTTGCTACCGAGCATGTCTGAATCATCGTTCAAAGACCTCGAGTAAGAGGTCGTCACAAATGGTGGAGGGGACATTCATGATGATCTGATGTACAATAGTTCGTTATTTTACTTATTGCAGTAATGTGTGGAATTCTACTTTGCCTTAACAAGAGCACATTTATATATATATATATATATATATAAAAAAAAAAAAATCGTGTCAGTTTGTAAATTGTTAACAAATTTGACTAAATTTTGGTAGAGATCAGTGATATCAAAGAGCAGCGAAGTGAAGACCAGGGAGAAATTCTTGAATACCAGTATCGGTAGTATAAATAGAAAATGAACCGTCCATCACTACTCGTAGGACTCTGTGGAAAAGGATTGGCAGCTTTCTTCATTTAACATGATTACATTCAAGATAACTTACTTGCTTTTTGTTTTGACACAATGTAAATAGGATATACTTAATCCCCACCTTTTTTCTCCGTACCGGCGACTTGGTTTGTAATGACATTTTGAGCAAGCACTTTTAAACAATTTTCTCGATTTTAATGTTACGCCAAGTCGAGGAAATATCTTGTATATTTCGTATCACAAGACCTTCAAATACTTACGGAAGTAGCGTAATGGCTTTTAATATAAAACTGGAGGTTTCGTAATCTATCTGTGAATCGGCCTTTTCGTGGCTAATTGAAGCGAACTTTATTTGGGTGTTGTACAAATTCTGTGTTGTTTTGGGGATTCATATAGGATTTGGTATAAGGTCTCTCAATGTCAGTGTGCACAGTAAATCGTACTAAATAATTTTAAGAAGTTCATAATTACATAATTTATATAGCTAAAAGGAAAAACTGTGTGTCCCCTTTTTATGAATCCTTCCAAAATAGTCTTGCAGTTTATGGAAAGTGCGTGTGGCTTACTTTAATAGGTGAAGTATGTTTGTAGTCTGTTGGATAATCCATGCAGTAGAGCATATATGTATTAAACTAGCCAGGTTTAATTTATGCTCTTGTACTGTATATCTTCAGAAAGTAAATAGGACTAATAGTATGTGACATCATCGTAAGGTCATCTTCCGTGGTATAAGGCCCCCCTTGCTTTGTCCGGAGCTATAGGGCGTCCCTCTGTGGCCAATGTGGGAATGCATCTTCTTTCGATGTAAGGGCTCTCTGCCTTCGTGGACCAATGGACCCGTCTGAGGACCCGGCTGATCTCCTGCTTATATTTATTTTTCTCCTCTTTTCCCCCAATCCTTCTGGCTTTTTTATTTTTCGCATTTGGTTTTGTTTTGGACCTTGACTTTACTCTTTCTTTGGACCTTGGGTGAGGGAGGTGGTTGTCCTTCACCCTTGTCGCTCTTAAACCAAACCCAAGCCCTGTCCCTGCCATCTTTCACCCCGCGTTGAATGAGAATGACCGCCTTTTAGGCACGGGGACTGGGTATGGGTGTGTAACTGTGTATCCCCAGCGTGACATCTATTGGGGGTAGGACCCAGCATGCCCACGATTAGTCTTTCCCTTGTTGGAGTCGGTGGTGGCTGGATGCGCGCGGGGGATGAAGCCTCCTTTTTGTTTACTACGGCTGCTTCTAATTCTCGGACAACTGCTACTCTTAGCACTCGGGTGTTGGGCAACCAGGCTCTCGAGTCCTCTACCACTGGAAGACCGTATCCTGATGGGGTTGACTCCCCTCGGACTGCGGAACATACGCGTCGTCCTCATTCAAAGATTTCTCGTATGTCATTTCCACAAGTCTTTTGACCCCTTCGTGGGAGCAGACGACTCTGACCTTGATTACCTTCGGTTTCTGGTCCTAAGTTCTTCCGCCTCTCCCCCAGTCTCACAACGGGATATTTTTGAGGTCTACGATGACTTCACTTCCCATTGTGGCGATCCCCGGCAGATGTGGCCCTCAGAATGATGGTTCTCTTGTGGTGGAGGTCTCCAGAGCCCAACATCAGGTTTCGTCCCTTTCGACCCTGGCTTCTGCTCCCCTGGATTGTTTCCCCCACTCTTCCTTTAACATTTGTACGGGTGTAGTACATGCTCCCCGCCTTTTGGAATATTCAGAATTGGATTTTCTCACCCGCCTCTCCTCTCAAAAGGTGATCCGTGTTTATCACCCACCCCGTATGCTTCAGGGGGGCAAGGATTCCGTCTCCCGTATTGATCCTGACCTTTGCTCGTTCCCAGTTACCCGAGAAAATTAGGGCCGGTTATCTTCAATTTCCAGTATGTTGTTACATCCCCAGACCACGTCGATGTTTTACTTGCCAGAGGTTCGGACATGTCAATGAGACATGCCGAAGTTCCCCTGGTATTTGTGTCAACTGCGCGTCCCTGACACATGGTTCCTCCCGTTCAAATCCTCCTCGTTACGCCAAGTGTGAAGAAGGCCACGCCGCCGCCGCCGCCTCTTCCTGTCCGACTTACCTATTCGAGCGTGAGGTCCTGTTGGTCTGGGAATCTGACAAGGTCAGTTTTCAGGAAGCGAGGGCCCTCGTCAGGTCCCGATTCGCACGCCCAGGCCTCTCCTTTGCCCAGACACTGTGCTCTTCCCGCCCGACAACCTCCCGTTCGCCCCGGACTTCGACCACCTCAGTACGTCCTCTTCCACACCCTATCATTCTAGGCCTGATCAGGCTAAATCCACCCGTCCTCTACCTTCTCGTCGTCTCCACTCCGTGTTCACTATTCCTCCAACCCGTCCCTCCAGAACTTCCAATTCCACTGTCCCCATCTGCTCCACCTCAATTGCAACTAACCCGTTTACTCACCCTCCTGAAACCATTGCTGAAATTGTAGCATACACCTCGAAAACCCCGCTCTCTTCTGGTCTTTCCTCCCCTCCGCGCTCTTCCATTAAACGACCCATCGTCAGCCCCCGGCGTCTGGGTCCCTCTGCCAAGCTTCCCTGCTCAGGCCCCCGTCTCCTCGTCCTCTTGCTCCCTCTTCCACCAGTTCTCTTCCTCCTACCCTCATATACCTTCTGCCTTAGAGATATATCTCGTTTTACCAGCTCCTCTAAGTTCCCTTGTTTCCCTTCGCGACCGTCCCATTCCTTCTATTCCTGATGGTGGTCATGCGGCCGGCCTCTGAAATTCAAATTCAAGCCGACATCCACCCTCCCCCCTCCTCCTCCACCACCCCGCTCCCTTGTTAACCTCCCGATGCCCTAGGCATCTTCACCTCCACCCCGGCCCGCTTTGAACACCCCTTCTCTTCCGCCCAGCTCCCACATTGACCTCCTGATGCTCCCAGCATATTCCCCTCCACCCCCATCTCAGAAGTTAGATTCACCATGCCCTGCTTCCTCCCCTCATTCTCGCATCCCCCTCTCCCCGAAAACTAAACCCCCTCCGTCTCCTTTCATCCTTTCCTCAATCACCCCTTCAACCCGCCCCCCAGCTTCGTCAGCTCGTCCTTCTGGTCATGTCCCTAAATTTCACCCGATTACGTCTCTCGCCTCTGTATTCCGCTCTTGATGGCAGCTATCCTTCAATGGAATTGCCGAGACCTTATCCAGGATTTTAACCCAGTGTGCGTGTGCCTTCAGGAAACCCAACTTGGGGTTCCCCCTTTCGCGCTCCGAAGGTTTTCGTTATATATCTCCCCCCCCTCCGTCTGATGCATTGCCCCCGTGTGGGGGCACAGCCGTTTTCATCCATTCTGATGTGCCATCTACTCCCCTCCCCCTCAACACTCCTCTCTAGGCAGTAGCGGCCCAGGTTTTCCTGGACCGTGTATATTCAGTTTGCTCTTTGTATCCCCCCGTCACAAGAACTTTCTGTTGATGATCTTTCCGCTCTCCTCCTGCAGCTTCCTCCCCATTTCCTCCTGGAAATTTCAACGCGCGCCATCCTCTGTGGGGTGATACTGTCACCAATCAACGGGGTGGCGTTGTGGTCTCCCTTCTTTCAACTACTTCTGTCTGTCTTCTCAACACCGGCAAGCCCACAGCTTTTCACCTCCAGACCCATACATTTTCCTCCATAGACCTTTCGCTTACTTCTCCTTCCACCTTCCTTGACTTCTCTTGGTCTGTCACTCCAGACCTTTATGGTAGCGATCATTTCCCCCCCCCCTCCTCCGCACTTCCTACCCGATGGTCCCACGCTAAAGCTGACTGGCTTCTTTTCTACGCCAAAAGTCAAACCTCTGCAGCTTTGAGTAACGGACTGCGGACCTACGTAGGATAGGAGAGTAGTCCAAAAAATGACAAATGCCGTTCAACTTGGGTAAATGCAAGGTCATGCACATTGGCTATGCCAATCCCAATTCGGACTACATGTTAGGAACTAATATCGAGGCCACTGATTTGGAAAAGGACTTGGGTGTGCTAATAGCAGCGACCTTAAATTTACCAAACAGTGTGTAGAGGTGGAAAAGAAAGCCCAGAAGCTGTTGGATTATATCAGGAGACATTTTCGATTTCGGAACAAGAAGATTGTGCTCTCTCTGTACAAATCCCTGGTTCGACGCACCAGGAGTATGCTGTGGAGTTCTGGTCGCCCACCCTCAGGAAAGATATTGACAAGCTGGAGCGAATCCAGTCGAGGGCCACAAAACTAATCCCTTCTGTTAGGCATATGGGCTACAATCGACGCTTACGCGCCCTGAATTTGTTTTCGCTGGAAACTCGGAGGCTGCGCGGTCAACTGATCGAGGTTTTCAAGCTCTTACACGGGTTCAACGATGTCGATTTTAGAAGCATATTTAGTTTAAATGATAACCCAACCCGCAACAATGTTGGAAGTGGGATTTGAAACGGTTTAGCATGAGTGTGTGTGGGAATTACTTTACTTATAAGATATGTGACACGTGGGTCAGGTTACCTTCAGAAGTTGCACACTATTTGAGGGTGTAGGAATTTTTCCCTGGCACCCGTTGCCATTGATACCTACTTGGTATGTGCCGCAAGGCCTTTTGAGGTACTTCTTTTCCTTGTAACACACACTCTGGAATAAGCGAATACCAGGATATCGTTGCTATCACCGAGTCCTGGATTCAAGCTGATCGCAGGGACTAGTTGGAGAGTTCGAGATTCCTGGGTATAGAATGTTTCACGAGGACCGCACCCGTGGGGAGGTGGGGGAGGAGTACTAGTCAGGGACACGTTGAGTCCGGTTGACTGCCAGTTCCGATCGGAACAGGAGCTGCTTGGCGTCGATCTAAACCTGGGAGGGACGAACTGTAGGTTAATTTTGGTGTACAGACCTCCGCATCTCCTCCTCGGGGAGGATACAGCCCTGTGCACCGAATTCCGTAGCCTGTTACGGGATAGGGTGTGTGTAGTTTTAGGAGACTTCAACTGTCGCGGCATAAATTGGGAAGACAGGACTGCTGATGCCGAGGGGAGGAGGCTAGTTGACTTTGCTGATGAGAACTTCCTGACTCAGTGGGTCAATGAGCCTACACGAGGTGAAAGTGTTCTAGACTTAGTATTCACGACCGAAGACAACCTCGTCACTGGCCTCACCGTAAACGAATCGTTGGGCGGGAGTGATCACGGTCTGATTAGGTTCTGTCTCTTCGTTCTTCGGGCGGACTTTGTTGGCCTCCGGGATAGCGTAGGTAAGATGGGGTTAGAGGTCGGCGGGATGTTGAGGGAGTGTGGAGTGCATTCCATGACCAGTTTATGGTGCTGCAGTCTGCTGCCATACCCTCAAAACCGGTCACCCCTGCATCGACGCAGCCTAAGTGTTTCAGGCGGGACATCGCTTCAGCTATCCGAAATATAGGAGGGCGAAGGTCAATCGTTCCCATGAGAACACTGAGGCGTATGTCCGCCTGTGCAGAGAAGTGAAGGCGAAAGTTAGGCTTGCCAAACGTAACGAAGAACTCAGAGTGGCAAGCCTCTGCAAGGGGAACCCTAAGGAGTTCTTCAGCTATTTTAATAGAAAGCTCATTAGAATCATGATAGATCCTTTAAAGGACCCCAGCGGCGCGCTGCGGACTTCCGACGCGGACATCGCTAATATGCTGAATGAGTACTTTGCGGGAGTGTTCACCAGGGAGGACACCCGCGTCATCCTCGAGCCAGGCGTCAGGCACGAAGGTGCTGGCCTGAATAGTGTTCGGTGTACCGCGACAGTCGTTGCCGATAGAATAGACAAACTGAGCGCGTTTAAGGCTCCTGGACAAGACCAGTTCCTCCCCAGTGTCTTGCGGGAAGTGCGCGACAGGTGGCTTCCCACCTGTCTACAGTCTTCAACAAATCGTTGGGGACTCTCAACATGGGTTTAGGCGGCATAGGTCGTGTCTCACCAACCTGCTCGAGTTTTGCCACGTCATGTGGAGTAAGTACGATAAGAGTAGGGCGATTGATATACTTTATCTCGACTTTCAGAAAGCCTTTGATAAAGTACCTCACCGCCGGCTAATGGCCAAAGTGCGCGCGCTGGGTATCGGTGGGGAAGTAGGTCGGTAGGATAGGAGAGTGGTCCGAAAATTGGCAAATGCCGTTTAACTTGGGTAAATGCAAGGTGATGCACATTGGCTACGCCATTCCCAAGTCGGACTACTACATGTTCGGGAGTAATATCTTGGCCACTGATTTGGAAAAGTACTTGGGTGTGCTAATTAACAGCGACCTTAAGTTTACCAAACAGTGCGGAGAGGTGGAAAAGAAAGCCCAGAAGCTGTTGGGTTATATCAGGAGGCAATTTCGATTTCGAAATAGGAGATTGTGCTCTTCGGCCACACTTGGAGTATGCTGTGCAGTTCTGGTCGCCCACCCTCAGGAAAGATACTGACAGGCTGGAGCGAGTCCAACCGAGGGGCCACAAAGTTAATCCCTTCCGTTAGGCATATGGGCTACAATCGACGCTTACGGGCCCTGAATTTGTATTCGCTGGAAACTCGGAGGCTGCACGGTCTCAACTCATCGAGGTTTTCAAGCTCTTACACTGGTTCAACGATGTCGATTTTAGAAGCATGCTTAGTTTAAATGATAACTTAACTCGTAACAATGGTTGGATGTTGGATTTGAAACGGTTTAGCACCAGTGTGTGTGGAAATTACTTTACCTATAAGATCTGTGACACATGGAACAGGCTACCTTCAGAAGTTGTGAACAGTTTCCTTGTGGATCAGTTCAAGGAAAGGTTAGACCGAATCTTGCACACTATTTGAGGGTGTAGGAATTTTTCCCTGGCACCCGTTGATATTGGTACCTCCTCGGTATGGGCCGCAAGGCCTTTTGAGGTACTTTTCCTTGTAACACACACACTCTCTCTCTCTCTCTCTCTCTAAGTCTCTCTCTCTCTCTCTCTCTCGTCTTCTCTCTCTCTCTCTGCTCTCTCTCTCTCTCTGAAGTGTGAACAGTTCCTCTGTGGATCAGTTCAAGAAAAGGTTAGACGAAATCTTGCACACTATTTGAGTGTGTAAAGACATTTAGGACCTCAGTCTGCGGAAATTTCTTTTCCTATAAAATAGTTAATATCTGGAACCAACTTCCCTCAGAGGTTGTTTCCAGTCAAAGTGTAAATCTGTTTAAAAATAGGCTAGACAAAGTACTGAACACACTCATAGTTTAAGATTAAAACCTCAGAAAACTCTGCAGGAGTTCGCTTGCTCGGTGTCTCTGTGAGCAAGCTAATATAGAGCTATTTATATATTCTCCACTTTCCTGTAAAATTTCCTTGGCTACTTTTCCAGGGTCAAGGTATTTTCTTCAACCTTTTTCCGTACCTGCCTCTGGCAGGGAGGGAGCGGAGGGTGGGGAGAGAGCCTTCTACTTTTCTATCCAGTTTTCTACTACTGCTAGGTAGTTGAAAGACAAAATTTTCCCTGGCACCCGTTGCCATTGGTACCTCCTCGGTATGGGCCGCAAGGCCTTTTGAGGTACTTCTTTTCCTTGTAACTCCTTGTAACACTCTCTCTCTCTCTCTCCTCTCCTCTCTCTCTCTCTCTCTCTCCTTTACGCGGGTTCAACGATGTCGATTTTAGAAGTATGTTTAGTTTAAATGATAACCCAACTCGCAACAATGGTTGGAAGTTGGATTTGAAACGGTTTAGGACTAGTGTGTGTGGGAATTACTTTACGTATAAGATCTGTGACACATGGAACAGGTTACCTTCGGAAGTTGTGAACAGTTCCTCTGTGGATCAGTTCAAGAAAAGGGTAGACGAAATCTTGCACACTATTTGAGTGTGTAAAGACATTTAGGACCTCAGTCCGCGGAAATTTCTTTTCCTATAAAATAGTTAATATCTGGAACCAACTTCCCTCAGAGGTTGTTTCCAGTCAAAGTGTAAATGTGTTTAAAAATAGGCTAGACAAAGTACTGAATACTCTCATGTGAGCAAACTAAATATAGAGCTATTTATATATTCTCCACTTTCCTGTAAAATTTCCTTGGCTACTTTTCCAGGGTCAAGGTATTTTCTTCAACCTTTTTCCGTACCTGCCTCTGGCAGGGAGGGAGCGGAGGGTGGGGAGAGAGCCTTCTACTTTTCTATCCAGTTTTCTACTACTGCTAGGATAGTTGAAAGAAAAATAAACTTTTACAAAATTTTCCCTGGCACCCGTTGCCATTGGTACCTCCTCGGTATGGGCCGCAAGGCCTTTTGAGGTACTTCTTTTCCTTGTAACTCTCTCTCTCTCTCTCTCTCTCTCTGCTTAATGAGTACTTTGCGGGAGTGTTCACCAGGGAGGACGCCCGCATCATCCCCGAGCCAGGCGTGAGGCACGAAGGTGCTGGCCTGGATAGTGTTCGATGTACCGCGACAGTCGTTGCCTCTAGAATAGACAAACTGAGCGCGTTTAAGGCTCCTGGGCCAGACCAGTTTCTCCCCAGAGTGTTGCGGGAGGTGCGCGACCAGGTGGCTCCCCACCTGGCTACAGTCTTCAACAAATCGTTGGAAACGGGCCAGGTGCCTGGTGACTGGAGGGAAGCCAACGTGACCCCTATCTTTAAGAAAGGGGATCACGAGAGTCCATGGAACTATCGTCCCATTAGTCTCACTTCAGTTGTAGGTAAATTATTAGAGGGGATAATAGCGGATAGGATCATTGACCATTTGGATTCCTACAAGCTGCTTGTGGACTCCCAACATGGGTTTAGACGGCATAGGTCGTGTCTCACCAACTTGCTCGAGTTTTTCCACGTCATGTTGGGTGAGTATGATAAGAGTAGGGCGATTGATATACTTTATCTCGACTTTCAGAAAGCCTTTGATAAGGTACCTCACCGCCGGCTAATGGCGAAAGTGCGCGCGCTGGGTATCGGTGGGGAAATAGGTAGGTGGGTAGAAAACTGGCTGAAGAATAGGCGGCAGAGGGTTGTAATTAAAGGGGCTAGTTCGGGTTGGGCCTCGGTCACTAGTGGGGTTCCTCAGGGTTCCGTTTTGGGGCCGCTGTTGTTTATCATTTACATAAATGATATCGACGGTGGCATCGTCAGTCGGATCGCCAAATTCGCTGATGACAAGCTTGGGGCCAATGTTGGGACGCCCGAAGCGATCGAGGAACTGCGTGCGGACCTAGGTAGGATAGGAGAGTGGTCCGAAAAATGGCAAATGCCGTTTAACTTGGGTAAATGCAAAGTGATGCACATTGGCTACGCCAATCCCAAGTCGGACTACTCGATGTTGGGGAGTCATATCGAGGTGACTGATTTAGAAAAGGACTTGGGTGTGGTAATTAGCAGCGACCTGAAGTTTACGAAACAGTGCGTAGAGGTGGAAAAGAAAGCCCAGAAACTATTGGGTTATATCAGGAGGCAATTTCAGTTTCAGAACAAGGAGATTGTGCTCTCTCTGTACAATTCCCTTGTTCGGCCGCACCTGGAATATGCAGTGCAATTCTGGTCGCCCACCCTCAGGAAAGATATTGAGAGGCTGGAGCGAGTGCAGGCGAGGGCCACAAAGTTAATCCCTTCCGTTAGGCATATGGGCTACAATCGACGGTTTCGCTTGAAACTCGGAGGCTGCGCGGTCAACTGATCGAGGTTTTCAAGCTCTTACGCGGGTTCAACGATGTCGATTTTAGAAGCATGTTTAGTTTAAATGATAACCCAACTCGCAACAATGGTTGGAAGTTGGATTTGAAACGTTTTAGGACTAGTGTGTGTGGGAATTACTTTACTTATAAGATCTGTGACACGTGGAACAGGTTACCTCCAGAAGTTGTGAACAGTTTCTCTGTGGATCAGTTCAAGAAAAGGGTAGACGAAATCTTGCACACTATTTGAGTGTGTAAAGACATTTAGGACCTCAGTCTGCGGAAATTTCTTTTCCTATAAAATAGTTAATATCTGGAACCAACTTCCCTCAGAGGTTGTTTCCAGTCAAAGTGTAAATGTGTTTAAAAATAGGCCAGACAAAGTACTGAATACTCTCATAGTTCAAGACTAAAACATAAGAAAACTCTGCAGGAGATCGCTTGCACTGTCTCTCTGTGAGCAAGCTAAATATAGAGCTATTTATATATTCTCCACTTTCCTGTAAAATTTCCTTGGCTACTTTTCCAGGGTCAAGGTATTTTCTTCAACCTTTTTCCGTACCTGCCTCTGGCAGGGAGGGTGGGGAGAGAGCCTTCTACTTTTCTATCCAGTTTTCTACTACTGCTAGGATAGTTGAAAGAAAAATAAACTTTTACAAAATTTTCCATGGCACCCGTTGCCATTGGTATCTCCTCGCTATGGGCCGCAAGGCCTTTTGAGGTACTTCTTTTTTTGTAACTCTCTCTCTCTCTGGCTTTTTTTTTTTTTTTTTACTCGACCCTTTCCTTGAACCTTGGGTTAGGGAAGTGATTGTCCTTCCTCCCTTGTCGCCCTTAAACCAAACCCAAGCACTGTCCCTACCAATTCGCACTGCGACTGGGTGTGGGTGCGTCTCCCCTGCGTGACATCTATTGGCGGTGGGATCGAGTGTGCCCACGATTTGCCTTTCCTTTGGAGTCTGGTGGCTGGATGCACGCGGGTAGTGAAGTTTCCTTTTCTTTTGCTATGGCCTCTTCTCGGTTTACGACCCCTGCTTCTAATTCTCGGACTACTACTCTCTCCTCTCCAGCCCCTGTTTCTTCGGAGGACGATCCTGTCCAGACTACTTCCCCTTCGATCGATTTGTCGATATCTTCTACTAAGATGGTTGATTCTCGTCCTCGTACGTTTACTATTGCTTCTTTGAACCTTATGCTCCTTCTCATGGGTTTCCTCTGGGTTCTTCCCCCCAGAGTACCCTTTTTCCTCCCCATGAACGCCGCAGAACCCGTCGGTCTTGGAAGCCCACTTCCGTGGCCTCACCATTTCCGTCCCTCTCGACTTCCCCATATCGCCTTTTTTATTTTTAAATCGACCACCTCTCGTTCTTTGCTTCCCCAGCATGTTGCGGTCTTTCGCAGTCTTGCGGCTTCTGCCCAGGTCTCTCGGGAGGATATTTCGGAGCTCCGTGATGGATATTTACTCATCAAATCTCGATCTCCGGAACAAAGTGGTGCCCTGGCTACGATCTCCATCTTGGGCGATTGTCCGGTCTCTTGCGTCCTCGATTCGAGGATGAACTCTTGCCAAGGTACGATTTATGCCCCTCAACTTTTTGACGTCTCGGAGTAGGCCCTCCGCTCCTGCTTTGTAGAGTGGAAAGTGTCTTCTGTACATCGTTTTACGAAACGTGTTAACGGCTGTCTTCAGCCCACCCCGCGCCTACGCTTCACCAGCTGTCGCCTCCAGCACACGTCTGGTATACTTGGCTTCGTTTTGAAGTACGTCCTTATGTTCCTCCACCTACCCGTTGTTTTAATTGTCAGACATTCGGCCATACTGGTTCCCGTTGTCGCCGGTCTACTCGTGTCTGCGTTCATTGTGGCCAGGATTTCCATGGTGTGCCATGTTCTAACACCCTTTCTTGTATTAACTGTGGTGGTAATCATCCTGCTTCCTCAGCTTCATGTATTATTTATAAGTTCAAATTTGAAGTTGTTACTCTTCAAGACCAAGGAGCGCGCGACTTTTCCTGAGGCTCGAGCTCAGGTCCGTGCTCGTTTTGTTCGAGAACATGTCACATTCGCTGTCAGTCTTCGTGTTTACGGAAACCCCCTTCTGCCTCGTCTCTTCCCCCGATTCCTTCTTCGCTCACTTCGGCCCAGTTCCGCTTTCCATAGCGTCGGTCTCAGCAGTCTCCATGTGTTTCTCCTCGACCTTCCTTGGCCGGAACGCCTCTGTGCCGCATTCTCTCCTTCGAAGGCGTCTGCGGGGTTGCCTCCTTGTGGGGACTCTCCTGCTGGTCGGGGGGATATTAAGCCTAGAGCCGAGGAGACCTCCCCTGGTTCTCCAGTTTCTCACCGTTGCTCGGATCTGGTTCTCTCTCCGCAGTCTACCCTTGGCACTATGAGTGGTACCCTTACAGACCCTGCCCGAGATTCTACTTCGTCCCTCTGTCCCAGGTCGGTGACCCCTCCTCCTCCAAGCCGGAACCCTGTATGTACTACGTGTCCTGGTGGCTCAATTCCCTCTTCCCAGGTGGGCCTCGTCAGTCTCTCACCAAGGTCGTCTCCCTGTTGCTCGCCTTCTGAACTTCCGCGAGGTGGAGAGCCAACTTGTGGTGGTGTACTTCTTCCCGTCAACCTTACTCGCCCGTTCTCGCTCCTTGTTAGACCTTCCTATGCCCCCAACATATTCTTGCACTCCGTCAACCGTTCATTCTGGCTCCGCCTCCTTGTTCCGACAATGCCTCTGTCCCTGCTCCCTCTTTAGGCGTGCGCCGCGGTCGCGCTAGGAAGTCCTGCATTTCAGTTCCTGTTACCTCCTCTCTACCTTACTCAGCCTGAAGAGGTTGGGTCAGATCTTGACTTGCGGGAGAACCGCCGTATCTGCTCCATTGTTTCTGGTCGGTAGTTGTTTAACTTTTACCTTTTTATATTTTACTTCTTCTCATATTTAATGTTTATCTCTCCATATCCAACTTAGTTTTACTTATTCGTATTTAACTTTTATCTTTTACACTTTTCTCTTTTACCCTTTTAACTTTTACATTCTCAACTTTTATCTTTTTACACTTTTAAGCTTTTATCTTTTATATAAGCACACCGGACAAAAAATTAGTCACCCCTCTCAGAATGTACCTAATAACGTGTGACGGCGCCTCTGGCCTTGATAACCGCACGAATCCGGCGAGGCAGAGACTCTACGAGGTTGTGCATGTACTGAACATCGATTTGCTGCCACTCGTTCATCAGCCGGTCCCGAAGTTCCGCCAGAGTCCGTGGGTGTCTATTCCTGCGCTTCACTTTCTGTTTCCAGCCTGAACAACACCTTCGACGCATTCAGGATTAAAGGCTTCATTGGACCTGCGATGTACTCGTCGCCTCCCATCATTGGAGAACAAACAAAAACGGGACTCATCGGACCAAATTACACGTTTCCAATCTGCCGCAGTCCAGTTTTTGTGCCTCTGAGCCCATTTATAACGTGCCAATTTGTGACTTGCTGTTAACAGCGGCCTCTTCCGTGGTACCCTGCTCCAGATGTCCATCGCATGCAGTTCTCGTCGCAATGTCCGTTCGGAAATTGGTCGCTGGAGAACCTCATTGGTTTCTTGGAGCAATTGTTCTCTGGTTTGAAAACGATTTGCAGTTACTAGACGAGAAACATGGCGGCGGTCCCTATTGTCGAGAATTGTTTTCCGGCCACAGTTACGCCGTCGATTTTCAGTTGATTGCGAACTACACCACTCTTTGTGAACTCGCTGGACAGTACGCGTTGACACACCAACAAATTGGGCTACTTCAGACATTTTGTGTCCGTGGGCTCTGCCAAACACGATTGCTCCTTTTTGCCACAGAGTAACGTCTGCCTCACGACCCATTTTGCAGACTATATCCAACACACACTTTGTTCTTCACCACCTCACGAAACAGATCTGATCCTGTGTGCTACGTCACCGCTACTTGTCACTTACCAATGCTACATCAGCGCCCTCTGTGTGACCTTGAACTTCCTACTATCGGTGCTATTAGGGGTGACTAATTTTTTGTCCGGTGTGCTTATCTATTACAATGACTAATTTTAGTTCCATCCTTCACTGGAACTGTCGCGGCATTTTTGCCAACTATGAAGGTCTTTCCGTTTTACAAACGTACCAACCTGCTTGTGTTTGTCTCCAAGAAACGATTTTGGGTTGTCGAACTATGCCTTCTCTTACTGGCTATATCTCCTTTACAAACCCCCTGCCCCCTCACGGTCCTTGAGGTGGTTCAGTCATTCTTGTTCAATGTTCATAGATCAGTCCCTTGTCGCCCACTCGTATTTCGATCTACTTTGTTGGTGGTTGCTGTCCGGCTCTCTCTGTCTCGACAGTACCGTCTGTTCCGTTTACCTCCCTCCACACGTCCCCGTCTCTCGAGAGGAGCTAATGGAAGTTGTTGATCAACTCCCTAGACCTTTCTTACTTTTAGGTGATTTTAATAGTCGTAGCCCAGTGTGGGATGATGTTCGGGACACCTTCATGGCTGGTTCCTTGATCTCCCTGATATCATCCCACTCCCCCCAATGTCTTAATTCAGATGCTCCTACTTACTATCACGTTCACACTGATACTTTCTCCTGCATTGATCTCTCCTTTTGTTCCACCGATGCTCTCCTGGACTTTTCCTGGGAAGTCCTGGTGGGTGACTACGGGAGTGACCATTTCCCGGTACGATTGTCGTTTGTTGTTCCCGACATTAATCTGCCACCTTTTTCCCGTTGGTTTTTTTCTAGAGCCAAATGGGAGTCCTACCGTAGTCTTACCTACGTGTCCTGTACTGCCAGTGGACAGATGTTTAGATTTCCTGGGTTCGAGAATTTTGAATGCGGCTGAGAAGACAATTCCCAGTCGACAATGTACCTCTCATTTGATCCGCCTCCCTTGGTGGTCTCCGAAGTGTGCGGAGGCTGTCCGGAACAAGAAGTCTGCTACTCGCCGGTTTTACCGCCATAAATCTCCAGATAACCGCATTGCCATGCAAAGGCCTCGTGCAGTGGCCCCCTCGAGTCCTTAAACAAGCCCGGAGGGACTCCTGGCAACAATACGTCTCCGGGATCACTTCTTCGAAACCGATTGCCACGGTTTGGAACTGGGTCCGCCCCATCTCTCGAAAGTTCACTCCTCCTCGTCCCCCAGTCCTCAATGTCGATGGCAGGGATAGGTTTAACTCAGAAGAAGTGGCGAATACTCTGGCTGTTTCGTTTGCCACAGCTTCAAGTGTCGCCGGATATTCTCCGGCCTTCCGTTTACGGAAAGATGCAATGAAGGGAGAGGATCTCCATTTCGACTGCCCGAACAATGAACCTTATAATCGATTGATGACGATGCGTGAACTCAAATCTGCCCAATCGTCTCGGAGAAACTCAGCACCTGGCCCAGATGGCGTCCATTACAAAATGTGCAGTCGATGCATATTTCGGCTCTATATTTTTACTTAACGTTTTTAACAGTATTTGGATTGAGGGTATGTTTCCCGCTTGATGGCGTGAGACCATGGTTATTCCTCTCCCGAAGCCTGACAAGGACGCCCCCCTTCCTCAAAATTTTCGCCCGATTGCTTTGACCACTTGTATTTGCAAGTTCATGGAAAAGATGGTCGCTTCCCGACTGTCCTTTATTCAAGAGTGGCGAGGACTCCTTCCCACATCTCAGTCTGCTTTCCGTCAATTCCGTAGTACTCTAGATCCTTTACTTCTCCTTAGCCATGATCTCCAAACTGCATTTTCTCGCAAACAAATTACTGGTGCTTTCTTTTTCGACATCCACAAAGCTTTGACACTACGTGGAGGTTTTATGTCCTCGAACGTCTCCATTCCATGGATTTTGTGAGCTTTCTCCCTCTTTTTATTACTACTTTTTTAAGAAACCGAACTTTTCGAGTTCGAGTTGGTAGCTCTCTTTCTGATTTAACCACACAAGAGGAAGGAGTCCTGCAGGAATAGAGATCTGTCCTCAGCGTTCTCTGTTTCTCTCTGGTTATGAATTCGGTTGTCCATTGTTTACCATTTTCCATCCACAGATGATCTTTCCATTTACGGTGCAGGTAGTTCTCTACCAGTGGCTGCAAGACAGGTGCAACTTGCAGCTAATGCCGTCGAAAGACGGGCAACGTCTGTGGGTTTCCGTCTTTCCCCAGCCAAGACTGTGTGTATGTCTCTTCATGGATGTAGGACCACTATTGTCCCACCTCGCTGTTTTTAGCCGGTAATTCCATTCCGGTAAGGGACACGTTCAAATTTTTACGCATCGCCCTCGACTCCCGTCTTACTTGGGTATCTCATTTGAGGAATTTGAGGCCTTCCATTCGGTGTACCCTTATACTTTTAGATCATCTTTTCCACATGTCCTGGGGCACTGATAGGCGTACACTCTCTTGCCTGTACACCTCTATAGTTCAATCGAGTATTGACTATGGCTGTGAGGTCTACGGCTCCGTTTCTGTCTCTCGATTACGAATCCTGGATCTTCTTCATAATTGGGGTCTCCGCCTGGCTAACGGAGCCTTTCGCTCTTCATCCTTGGCTAGTCTTCAGGCAGAGTGCAATTCCACCCCTTCGGTACCGTCGTGCATACCTTCAGACAGAAAGCTATTCCCATGCTCATAGGATTCCTTGCTCCCTTTTCTGTACTGCCCTTGATACAACTCTTCCTCTCTAGACGATTCTTGGTACCTTATTTCAACTGGCCATGCTCTTCCTCCCTCATCATGCTCTTCCTCCCTCATCATGCTCTTCCTCCCTCATCATGCTCTTCCTCCACCTCAGATCCTCCCAGTCTCGTTTCAGGTCCTTCCTCCGTGGATTCTACATCCGATTTCCTATTGCAACGATCTGTGTCCCTTTGATAAAAAGTCCACCCCTTTCCCTTGTCATTGTTCCGTGAACACCTTTTTTGTCACTCCTTTTCCATTCATATCTATACAGATGGCTCCCATTCTCCGTTAGTCGTAGCCACTTCGGCGGTTTTTCATCTTCCTTGTAAGACTGTTCAGAGTATTCATCTCCGTCACGACACTTCCATTTACTCAGCGGAGCTCTCTGTTATTCTGGAAGCTCTAACCCATATTGGTGCTCTTCCCCCGTGTTCGTTTGTTATTTTTTCGGATTCCCATAGTGCTCCGATGTCCTTAGAATCTTAGGACCCTAAACACCCTCTGGTCCGAAAGAAACAGCATTTTGTTAATTTTCTCGCTGCTTATTCCGCGCGGTGTATTTCTTTCTTTTGGATCCCCTCTCATGTGGGTATTTCCGGTAACGAGGAGGTAGACCTTTTGGTCAGACGAGCTTGCTCCCTTCCTATTACCCCTAAATCTTTGTCCTTTTCAGATTTCGTTACTTCCCTCCGTCGCCATTTCAGGTCGGTGTGAACAAACTGCACCGTCTCAAGTCTGTTCTTCGTCGTTGGCTTTCTTCGTATCACAAATCCCGGCATGAAGAAGTTCTATTGGCTCGTCTGAGAATTGGTCATACCTGTTTGACCCATTGCCACCTTATGTCTGGAAATCCTCCTGAGCCTTGCCCTCATTGTCACGTTCCTCTCACTGTTGAATACGTGTTTATTTTTTGCCTTCTTTATTCAACCTTCCGTTCGCAGTGCTTCCAGGAGTTACATTCCCGTCCGGCCTTGACGCGTCTTCAGTCCATTCTTGCAGAGAGTGCTTCTTTCTTTGTTGGCCCTATATTTGACTTCCTCCGACTGTTGCGGCTCCTATTCCGCCCTCAACTTAGTCTCGCCGTGATATGAACCTTTCTAGGTTTGAAATGGCGGTCAATCCCGAAGGAAAAAAAAAGGCCATATGTTGTAGCACATGAACATAAGTTCTGTCAACAAGAACCCTGGAGGTTAATAAAATAAGTGCTTTGCGTCAGTAATTCTTTAACGCCTCGTCATGTTAAACCAGTGGTTTTCAACCGGGGTGCCGCAAAGATTGTTGTAGATTGTTGATTTTTCAACATTTTTTATTGAAGTTGTAATTGCAACGAGGTATCTTGTGAAAATATACACTTTCCTCAGGCTTGGTCCTTACAGAGTCAATTTTCTCCAATAATTCAACGCTTAACCACTTCTTCCCAGGAGGGCTTGTATGACATTTTGAAATAAAATAAAATTCACAATTTATTACTCCCATAAAGGAACGATATAGACTGTTTCAAGGTACGTGGTGCTCACTTGGCAGGGTGGGGGAACTGGCTGTTGAACAGGGGTAAACGCTAATTCACAGGGGTGCCGTGAAAGTAGATAGATAGCACTGGGGTGCCGCGAACCAGAAAAGGTTGGGAACCACTGTGTTAAACCCTGTTTAACGCGTGTGAATGTTAACTAGAGAACAAAAGCTCTGTAATCGAGAAGTAATGTGATTGTGTTGTATTAGTAGTAAGTTATTCCCGATAAATAACGATAAAATTCTTTCCATTGTCACTAGGTAAGCAAAGGTTTTCAAGGGGGAAGTCGCGATACGACGATGGAAGATATACAAGAATCTCTGAAATCAGAGAAGCAGTCTATCTGTCTCTCTCGAGTAATCCCAGAGACGAGCAACAAATACAGAAAGAGTTAAATGAGTTAAATGAAAGGTACGATTAAGGACTATATTTCTTTGTCTTTTTTAACTTTGACTATACAAACGAACGTTTCCCTGAATGAAGAATGTATATTAAAAAAATTTTCATTGCAGATGGGAGACTCTCCAAGCCTCCAGTCAAGGGTTGAGTGCCGAAGAAAAGAAGGTGGAAGACCAATTGGACAGACTCAGAGGAGAGAAGCAGCAGTTGATGATGCGCAAAGACGATAGGTAACTTTTCAGATGGACAAGAATGTTACTCACTACTTAAGGCTTCAGTGTGCATTATCATAACTCATAAATTGACGAAGTGTCATCAGCCAGAATCGGTTCCCTGCATCAAAATTTAAGGTCACAAATAAAAGTTAAAGGTCAGATGGAGGTCCACGCTATAATTTTTTTGAACGGCTTTACATACAATTATGAAATCACACATGTATGGATGGATCATAAGACGATGTGTTTTGAGCAAGACTCGGGGTCCCTGCATCGAAGGTTCAGGTCACGTTTTTCGTGTCCGCGCCATAACTTGTGAACTACTGAACATAAATGTTATGGAGCATCGTAAAGAAGAATCCGTTTCTTGCACGAAAGGTGAAGAGCACAAATATAGGAAGGGAAACTATGTCGTTTTGACATGGTCCTTGTTTTTTCATTGCTGAAGTACGGTATATAAATCGACTAATGAACTTTAAATTTAATTTTTTAAGACGACGACTTCAGTTAAAAATCAGTCAAAAACAGGAACAGATCAGCAGGCGGGAAGAAAACGAAATTGATTTGGCAAGTGCAAGGAGAAAAATGTGTTCAAAACTCAAGGTAAAATTTTCTACTAATTGTAAATTTCTGCGGGTGAGTGAAATTTACAAGTTATTAGTTACATTGTAAATTTTGATTTTTATAGAAGGCAATGGAGGGGATGTTCCAAGTAGCTGTAAAACAGTCACAGATGGAAAATAGAGTAACAAATCATGCGAAAGATTTCCTGAACAAATCCTTTGTAGGCTCCGAATTACTCCAAGAGAAGAAAGCTTTGACTAGAGCGATGGAAAATGGTTCAGTGGAAAAGAACAAAAAAATGGCAAGTTTTATTTTTCTTTCTTTTAATCTTAAATTGTTTCTTAGTTGCTTGGAGTCTGGACTCTACTGCGAAGGCCCAGGTTCAATTCCAACCACCCTCGCTGTTATTGTTGGGCTGGCCACCTATTCCGTGATTACTCGGGCTCGGATGACTCGAAGTTCAGGCCCAACCTCCCTTCTTGTGGGGAAAATAGGGTTCCGATTGTTACCTGTTACTTTCGAAGTAAATCTGAAATTGTTTAAATTTAAAATTCATTTGCATATATGAGGCCCTCCTACGAACAGTTGGCTAAGGGGCTTCTCAAACTTTTTTCACTTGCGACCCCTTTGGATCAGACAAATTTTTTCGCGACCCTTCACTCAATGTCATAAAAGCAATAGGTACTAACACTGTATATTTATGAAAAAAATAATATTTTCAAATGTTTCTGCGACCCCCAATAATATTTACGCGACCCCTAGTTTGAGAAGCGTGCTAAGCGACAAAAGTTAACGCCAGAAAACGCAGTTAAAATTGTACCAAATTTAAAAGTGTCATAACTTTTGAAGGTATTTCGTCAAAATATCTTCAGAAGTTTAAAAGTTATGTCACTTTTAAATTTGGTACAACTTTAACTGCATTTTCTGGCGTTTTTTACTTTTTCGCTTAGCCACTTCTTCCTTGGAAGGCCTCATATTTTCTTTATGTTGTAAAAGTATTTAAAATTTTTATTAATTTTAATTGCGTTCCTCGTACAGGAGGAAAAGGAAAGGTTGATGAAGGAAAGTGAGGAATATGGAAATACAGCCAAGCAATTGCTTGAGAAATTTACCAGTGATTTAGGATTGACCTCTCATACTCAAATACCACAAGAGGTAAGATTTTTATGGTTTCTAACCCTTCGTCAGAATTTTCAGGCGACTGTATGGATAAGGCTTTTTGAGCAAATAATTGGCAAACCGGTCATTTACTTTGATTAATAATAACTTGTTGGTTCATCAAAAAGGAAGAGGAGAGGCAACACGTGATATTGTGGTAATTGGAAGATTAAAATACGGATCTCCATTGGTCGGAGATTGTTCTCGGGCTGTGAATGCCCGGGTTCGATTACCACCGCCGCCGCCGCCGCCGCCGCCGCCGCTGGGCATTGCCATAAATGAGATTATGTTAGATGTGCATTCAGTTTGATAGATAAGAGGTTTACTCACGTTTTAGTTGTAAGATTAATACAGTAATAATTATTAGGATCGGCTTGGGTTTTAACATTCTTTTTTGTAGTAGTAGTAGTAATTTAGTAGTACCATACTAAAATTTGTTTGTATATTTAAAGATCACATCGAGTCTTATGGTGAAATTATCGAAAAAGAATATGGAGGAACTTGAAGACAACTTAGCAGAAAAAGAAGCTCACAGAAATTGTATAATTACGAGTGACGATAGCGTAAGCGAGATAATTTTATAGGTTGCAATGACCTCAACGTAATTGTTTTGCCTCCCATTCCTAATATGATACTTTTTCGTAAAGGTGCTTTTGGAGTACAAAAGGAGAGAAGAGAAGATATGGAAATTGAGGAAGGATGAAGAAAATATCACTGCTACTATGAACAAAGAGACGGATTCTGTTGAATCTGTTCGAAAGTCTTGGCTTCCTAGAATTACCGAACTGACCTCCAAAATCAATACTCATTTCTCTAAATTTATGGATAACTTGGGCTGTGCTGGAGAAGTCCAATTGGACAAAGGAAATGACGAGGTACTTTAATTAGCTCGACATAATTTTAATTCCTAACGTAATGCTCTACACAAGTTATTTTAATTCTTATCTTATCATCAAAATAATACTTAATTACTTATACTCAGAAGTCGTAAGTGCTTTTTCCGAATAGATTTACATATTCCACTTAAAGTAAAAGAAATTAGAAGGCAAATACTGCGTTGGTGTTGTTACATAAACCAACAAAAATTACACTCTACTTCCGTTTCTTTCTTATCGTAATAATTATAATTTTGAAAGGTTCGTTCGTAAATATTTCTTAGATATTACTGAAGTTTCTCCTATAAAATTGGGGTTTTCGCTACTTATACGTACTACGTTTTGGAATATCACCACCGATATATCGCGGGAAGGTAGTTTAAAAGCCATGTAATAAAACATTGTAGTTCTTATTGAAGTAAGAAGAATAATTTAGTCGTACCAAGTATTGTGTATTATTTATAGTAATGAAATGCTTCTATTCAGTTCGTCCTTCATTATTTCACGTAGTTGATATTTACGATATTGTGGTGTGTATTTCGTATTTTATAGCCGGATAACCGGATATCTGGCTTTTTATTTTTGTCGGATACCGGATAATCCGGCCGGATCAAGAAATGGCAGGATACCGAATATTTGGCCGGATCATGTATTCTTAAGGGCATGAAATTTTAAAACTTGCAATTAACTAGTCGTTTAATAAACTTTTATGGTTCCTACTAATTTTACGAAATCATTATTCTCCTGAAAAAAATGCACATCAGAAATTTTGTTTATTCAATAAAAAAAAATCCATAAATCGAAAATAAGACCTGAACTTTCTATATATATATATATATATATATATATATATATATATATATATATATTATATATACAGGGTGGGCCGTAAGTTTCCATACATAGGAAAATTTAAACGTTTGTTTTTATGTTTCAGATACCCTAAGAATATGCGTTTGTACTGTAAGATCTTGTTTACTGATGAAGCAAATTTTTACGTCAATGGAGAGGTTAATCGGCAAAACATACGTTATTCGAGTAATGCTAACCCTAACTGGCTGAGTCCGACGAAGATGCAAGGTGCCGGTAAAGTGATGGTGTGGGCCGGGATATGGGGTGACAGAATTATTGGACCAATTTTTGTCAGTGGAAATCTTAATGCCGAAAGGTATCTTAACATGTTGCAAGAAGAGATTTTCCCATCCCTGCTAAACGAGGAAGGTAACTTCCCAGTTTACTTCCAGCAAGATGGAGCTCCACCTCATTATGGTCTTCACGTGCGTCGGTATTTGGATCAGCAGTAGTTTCCGGATGCTTGGATTGGTCGGCGTGGTCCTGTGGAGTGGCCTCCCAGATCCCCAGATCTCACCCCCCTTGATTTCTATCTTTGGGGGCACTTGAAGGCCATGGTGTATCAGGAAAAGATACGAGACATAAATCATCTAAAGGAACGTATCACCAACGCCATTACAAGCATAACGTCAACTGTGCTAATGCGTGTTCATCAACAGTGGGGAACACGTATTGAAATGTGTGTTCAAAACAATGGCAACCATGTAGAGCATATTATATAAATAAAAATGGTTGTCCATAAAAAAATGTTTATTTTTCCTATGTATGGAAACTTACGGCCCACCCTGTATACATATACAGGGCGTCCCAAAAAAATGTATACACACTTTAACAGCTGATAGCTCAATTGATGTTTCTTTCTTTCCAAGTTAAACCCATTAGAATTAATAATGGCAGTCAGACTAAGCTTTGAACAAAGGAAATTCATTCTAAAATGCTACTGGAAGTGTGAAAACGCAGTTGAAGTGCAAAGACAGTTTAGGAGGGAGTTTCAAACAGATCCACCAACGCGACTTACCATCACTCGAATTAGAGATAAGTTTGAAGCCGATGGAACTGTTCAGAATGTCCACAAGAAGCGTTCCGGAAGACCACGGACATCGACAAGCCCCACAAAGCAAGAAAGAGTACTGGAAACGTATCACCAAAGTCCAAGAAAATCTGTGCGGCAAGCGAGTCGTGAGGTAGGAATTTCAGAATCGTCTGTCCAACGCATTTTGAAGCGCTGTCAATGGAAAAGTTACATTCCAAGATTAGTCCATGCTATTAATGAAGATGATGATCCGGACCGAAGAGTGGAGTATTGCGAGTGGTACTTGGCACGATGTGGATGTGGATTGGACGAAGGGGTTTCGTAGAATACCCTCCGCGTTCACCAGACCTCACACCACTAGACTTTTTTTATGGGGATACTTAAAAGACAAAGTCTACGCTATAAAACCTGCAACAGTCGCTGAATTGAGAGCAGCCATTGAACGAGAATGCACACAAATACCAAACGAAATGTTTCGTGATGTTTGCGATTCCATTGCTTCGCGTTATCAGCAGTGCCTGGACCAGAACGGACGTCAGTTTGAAAACAGGCGTTGACAAAACAATTAAATAATGTCTGTAGATTCTATTACATTTTGAAAATGAAATGTATTTTTAATAAACACTGCCTTTATAATTATTTAAAGTGTGTATACATTTTTTTGGGACGCCCTGTATATATATATATATATATATATATATATATATATACAGGGTGTACATAAAGTCAGGATCTATTTTTGTGAAGCACTTGGAAATTATATGGAATTCAATCATAAAATGATAAAGTGGTAACATTTATTAAATAATTAAGAGTAGGATTCGACGTGACGCCCATCAGTATCCCTGCACAGCTCAAATCGTTCCGCAGCATTTCTAAACACATTCTGGATCATTTGCGGGGTTATGTTATCTGCAGCAGTTCGTATACGTGTACGTAAGTTTTCAAGACTCGTAATCTTCGTCTGATAGACGTGCGATTTGATAAAGCCCCATGCAAAGAAATCTAAAGGGGTTAAATCTGGTGATCTCGCTGGCCAAGGTCTGTTGCTTCCGCGTCCGATCCAGCGATTTGGAAAACGTCCATTTAGATAATCCTGAACAATTTTGGCATAGTGACAAGGAGCACCATTATGTTGATAGACGACGGTACTAACAATCCTATCCCCGTCGTCTATTAACATGATGGTGCTCCTTGTCACTATGCCAAAATTGTTCAGGATTATCTAAATGGACGTTTTCCAAATCGCTGGATCGGACGCGGAAGCAACAGACCTTGGCCAGCGAGATCACCAGATTTAACCCCTTTAGATTTCTTTGCATGGGACTTTATCAAATCGCACGTCTATCAGACGAAGATTACGAGTCTTGAAAACTTACGTATACGAACTGCTGCAGATAACATAACCCCGCAAATGATCCAGAATGTGTTTAGAAATGCTGCGGAACGATTTGAGCTGTGCAGGGATACTGATGGGCGTCACGTCGAATCCTACTCTTAATTATTTAATAAATGTTACCACTTTATCATTTTATGATTGAATTCCATATAATTTCCAAGTGCTTCACAAAAATAGATCCTGACTTTATGTACACCCTGTATATAACTATTAACTGTAAATGATAAATGTGATAAATATAACTGTGTGAAAAAATAGTTATATTTTTCATTGTTTTCAATAATTGCAAATTTTTTATTGGGCAACAAACGGAACAGAAAAAAAAAAAAAAAAAAAAAGATAGAAGTATATTAAATTTTCAAAGACTTAAATTGTCTTAATAGAAAATTTAATATTTTCCATATTTTGGGGGGAACTCTCGCATTCAGTGCTGGAAAGAAAAAAGGTAAAGTTGATTGGACCTAGTTCTGCTAAATTTTAGAGAAATCTAACTTTTGAGATCGAATGTGTTTGGCCGTTCTAAAGGAATATATTTATCATCAGAATAACTTCTCTCAGTATGGCCTCGCCATTCGAGTGAAATTCCGGGACACAGAAAGGTTGAAAGAATTGACCGCTCATGAGCAGTCGGGAGGCGAACGCTCCGTAAGCACTGCGCTGTATCTTATGTCCCTCCAGACCCTTACCGCCGTGCCTTTCCGATGTGTTGATGAAATTAATCAGGTAAAGTGTTTTTGAATTGCAATTGCAGGACAGTTTTAACAAAATATTCTTCTGTGTACCATTTGAGCATTCTGAAGGTGATGAATGATATGATAACAATTTCCAGAAGTGCTCTCGTAAACCGCATTTTAAATTTAAATTACAACGAAACCACACATTAATATTTCAATTAAACTCTTCATTTCTTTTACAGGGAATGGATCCTACTAATGAAAGGAATATGTTTACAATGCTTGTTGAGACAACTACTACAGAAACTGCTTCTCAGTACTTTCTTATTACTCCTAAAGTAAGTTTTGTAACATTGCGCTAGAATTTCTTACATGTTTGACGCAAGTTGAATGCGCAATATGCATAAATTGCACTCTAATTTTTAGGAGTCCTTTAAAAAGATGTAGTTTGAAAATTGCATATACATTTCCTGCCATACTTCATGACATTTGCTTCAGGTCTTATAAAGCTGAGATTATGTTATTGTTAAGTGTATCACAGTAGAATTAAAACTTTCCCAGGTTAAATACCGTATCTGCGTTAATGTTCTTTCAGTTGAAAGAATTCTTGCTACTACGATATTAATTCTAAATATTTTGTCCAAAATTTTCTCTCGCTTCCTTTCTCTCAAAAACGAAAGTCAGCTAGAGTGATAAAGTAACCCACATTATTACCATCACCAAATGCTTGTGAATAATAGCGGCCTTCTCCCCAATTTCGGTCGTTATGTCCCCGACCAAAATATTTGCAGGAGCCATACTGGATTGCACTTTGTCTGTCTCTGCTTGTCACACTTTCGTGTCCGAGCTATAACTTTTGAACCGCTCAACATGAATTTATGAAACTTCACACAGATAGAGGTCATCACAAGGTGATGTGTCATGAGCTTGAGTCAGGTCATTGTATCAAAGGTCAAGGTCACAAATAGAGGTCACCACCATAACTCTTGAACCTCTGCAACTAAATTGATGAAACTTCACACATATTACAAGATGATGTGTTTTTAGCAAGACTCCGATCCCTGCATCAGAGGTCAAAGGTCAAACGGAGGTCAGCACCATAACTTTTGAACCGGTGTACATAAATTGATGAAACAACACATACACGTGGATCATTACAAGAAGATGCATTTTTAGCAAGACTCATGTCCCCTGCATCAAAGCCTCGGGTTGGGCCTCGGTCATTAGCGGGGTTCCTCAGGGTTCCGTTTTGGGGCCACTGTTGTTTATCATTTACATAAATGATATCGACGCTGGCATCGTCAGTAGGATCGCCAAATTCGCTGATGACACCAAGCTTGGGAACAATGTTGGGACGCCCGAAGCGATCGAGCAACTGCGTGCGGACCTACGTAGGATAGGAGAGTGGTGCGAAAAATGACAAATGCCGTTTAACTTGGCTAAACGCAAGGTTATGCACATGGACTACTGCATGTTGTGGAGTAATATCGAGGCGACTGATTTGGAAAAGGACTTGGGTGTGCTAATTAGCAGCGACCTTAAGTTTACGAAACAGTACGTAGAGGTGGAAAAGAAGGCCCAGAAGCTGTTGGGTTATCAGGAGGTAATTTCGATTTCGGAACGGGGAGATTGTGCTCTCTCTGTACAAATTCCTGGTTCGGCCGCACCTGGAGTATGCTATGCAGTTCTGGTCGCCCACTCTCACGAAAGATATTGACAGGCTGGAGCGAGTGCAGGCAAGGGCCACAAAGTTAATCCCTTCCGTTAGGAATATGGGCTACAATCGACGCTTACGCGCCCTGAATTTGTTTTCGCTGGAAACTCGGAGGCTGCGCGGTCAACTGATCGAGGTTTTCAAGCTCTTACACGGGTTCAACGTTGCCGATTTTAGAAGCATGTTTAGTTTAAATGATAACTCAACTCGCAACAATGGTTGGAAGTTGGATTTGAAACGATTTAACACTAGTGTGTGTGGGTATTACTTTACGTATAAGATCTGTGACACATGGAACAGGCTACCTTCAGAAGTTGTGAACAGTTCCTCTGTGGATCAGTTCAAGAAAAGGTTAGACTGAATCTTGCACACTATTTGAGGGTGTAGGAATTTTTCCCTGGCACCCGTTGATATTGGTACCTCCTCGCTATGGGCCGCAAGACCTTTTGAGGTACCGTATTTTACACCTCATAAGACGCTACTTTTTTCCTGTAAAACGTCTCCAAAAATCACCCTGCGTCTTAGCATCGTAAGGTCAAGATCTTAGAGATAAGTTTACTAGCTCTCACGAACACCAGACACGTAAATTATCATTAAATTAAATTATCATTAGGTTATAGGTGTATTCATGGTAACCATTAGGAAGATTAATAGGCCTACCTGCTACCATTAATCCAAGCTGACTGGAGATAACCTGAGCCTAAACTGGTAAAGTCCGTCATTTGTTTTGTTTACGATCACCACGCCATCTACATGTAGGCAAACCGATTATCGTTCCCGCTTCGAAGCAGACGTCGTCTGCATCTGCCTGTCAGTATAATCATTCATCAAACGGTCACCCTCACAATGGCAACGAAGCAAAGGAGACAGGCTTACACCATTAGTTATAAGCTACAAGTAATACAGTATGCTAAAGAACACGGCAACCGGGCAGCTGAGAGGCATTATGGACCACCACCCACCGAAAAAATGATTAGAGAATGGAGGAGGCACGAGGATGCATTAAAGAAAACGGGAATGAAAAAACAAGGACTTCGTCATAAACCAGCAAAGTGGCCACAACTTGAGGAATACCTAAAAATATGGATAACCGACCAACGGACTATGGGATATTCAGTATCAACAAAAATGATTATATGCGAGGCAAAGAGATTGGCGGCAGCAACAAATATAAATGAGTTTTCTGGATCAGCATCTTGGTGTTATCGTTTTATGAAGAGGAACAGTCTGAGTATGCGAGTGAAGACCAACATTGCACAGAGGATGCCTGCAGAATATGAAGAAATAATACTAGCGTTTCACAAATATGTGATCGACGCCAGGAAAGAAGTAGCATATGAACTAGGACAAATAGGAAATATGGATGAAGTGCCCTTAACTTTTGATGTGCCCTCAAACAGAAGTGTCCATTTTAAAGGAGCCAAGACTGTCACAGTTAAAACAACTGGACATGAAAAAAAAACCACGTTACTGTTGTTTTGGCCTGTTGTGCAGACGGCACAAAACTTCCGCCATTACTCGTGTTTAAGAGGAAAACCATCCCCAAGGAAATGATTCCAACCGGTGTTCTTGTTCATGTCCATCACAAAGGATGGATGGACGAAGCAGGCGTGAAGCTTTGGTTGGAGAAAGTATGGTCACGGCGTCCTGGTGGTCTACTGAGGAAACCACCTTTACTAGTGTGGGATCAGTTCAGGGCCCACACGACAGAAGTCATAAAGAATAAACTTCAGCAATTAAAAACCAAAATAGTGGTCATCCCTGGCGGCTTCACTTAACAAATAATTAAATATGTCACTTCAGGGCTCATATGTTATTGTTTTGTTTAATGTTCTTTTAATAAAGTTATGGGAATATGTTTTTTGTCAGGCTGATAAATCTTCGAAATATTTTTTCCTAAATATTCTCTGCTAAATATAGGGTGCGTCTTATGAGGCGTAAAATACAGTAGTTCTTTTCCTTGTAACTCTCTCTTGCTTGCTGCTGTCTGGCGCCCTGGGGAAACCCTCGGTCGGTGCGGCAGTAGCGAGAAGTGTAGTTTTCTGGAAGATATAAACGCTACAGGTGGATGCGGCTTGCGCGGGAAGAATTTACCGACCTCCTCGGTTTTTTTATGTACTGGTCAGAAAGTTTTCGGTAGTTTTCGTTGCTAGAACGCTTTATCTTATTCAGTGTATTCGGAGTTAGAAAAATAAGTTATAATGACTGGACTCCAGAAACTGAATGCTGTGCGCGCGTGAGGTGCGGAGTGAACCAGTGGGTGACAAACTTCAAAGAAGCTTGCTTCGAGAAGCGGTGGACTGGGCAGAGCTCGAGATCGCGGAGAAAGGGTAGAGGTGCAACCGGGGGCCGCGCAGGTTTCACCTGGAGAAGTGCAAAATCAGAGTCGAGAATCGCCAGCGATCCACGTGGAATGCGCGGAACCGCGACGCAAGGTGGAGGGAGGGGAGGGCGCAAAGAAGGGGCCGATAAAGAAAAAGGGTGGGAAGGGGCCTACTGATGGCCCAAAGAAGCCGAAGGATGTAGGTGCCGGTCGGGGCGGGTCGGGTGCTGTAAGTGCGGCTGAGTCTACGGATGGCGACGGGTATTGAAAGGTCTCGGGCAAGAAGGCTGCGAAGCCGAAGCCTGAGACCCCGGTTGCCGCTGTCAGGACATCCAACCGCTTTAGTCTCCTGTGCGCGAAGGAGAAAGACACCGTTTTGATTGGGGAGAGAGATCATGGGCCAGGAGAAGTACTTCGCTTCTGTAAACCGGGACAGGAGGGAGGTAAGGTGCTTACCCGGGCGGGGAACGGCGCACTGAAGGAAGGAGTTAGAGAAGCTGCGCGTGGCTAGCCGGAGGACTGCGATCGTTGTCCACGCTGGTGGCAATGATCTGTTCCTCAAAGGCGGTAGGGTAGGTTCGACGGAAGGGATCATCACCAAGATCATGTCTCTTGCGGATGATCTAAAGCAGGGGTCACCAACCTTTTTTTTGTTCACCGCCCACTTTTACGATTTTTTGAAAATTAAAAAGTTTATCGCTCACCTTAGATCAAAAAGAATAAATCAACATGATCGATAAAATAAATAATGAAATACAAGTTTAATTACCTTTAATGTGAGCCCACTAGTGGGCACTACCGCCCAGGTTGGTGACCCCTGATCTAAAGCTTAAAATAGACAGGTGAATGTTGATAGGTATTTTACCGCGGATGAATGCCAGTGACCACACGGTCAGTAAGGTCATTGGCATCAACGAGAGGGTGCAAGACTTATGCGTCCCACTGGGTGTGAGGTTTGTTGACCCCTTGACGCGTTTTCGGGTAGGTGGGACCTTTATCAGAGAGATGGTGTTCCACCTCAATGACGAGGGTAAAAGTGTGCTAGGCGCGCTGTTCGACCGGCACCTATACCCTGTGGCGAGGTCAAGCCCGGGGATTGACGGACCCCTACCCGGGGGGGGATGATCTTGAGCCGCTGATGGACGTACCTTCAACGGAAGGGTGCGTCCATGTACAGATGGGTAACTCTCTATCCCCGTTGGAGGGGGCTCCTGCGGAAGTTGCCCCCTCGTTGGTGAGGGGCTCTTCAACCCCCGATAGCCCTGGCTATTCGGGAAATGGATCGTGCTAGGGGGCGGTCAGAAGAGGGAAGGCTCCCTCCGTGCAGTGCTTTTTAATGCTAGGTCGATTAGGAATAAGTTTTGCGAGCTACGGGCGCTCTTAGCATCAGAATACCAGGAAATCGTTGCTATCACAGTCCTGAATTCATACTGATCGTAGGGACTACGTTGGGGAGTTCGAAATTCCCGGGTATAGAATGTTCCACAAGAACCGCACCCGTGGGAAAGGGGGAGGGGTACTAATATACGTCAGGGACACGTTGAGTCCGGTTGACTGCCAGTTCCGGTCGAAACGGGAGCTGCTTGTCGTCGATCTGAACTGGGAGGGACGAATTATAGGTTAATTTCCCCCTCGGTGAGGATACAGCATTGTACACCAAACTCCGTAGCCTGTTAGGGGAGTGGGTGTGTGTAGTTTTAGTGGACTTCAACTTTCGCGGCATAAAGTGGGAAGACAGGACTGCTGATGCCGAAGGGAGGAGGCTAGTTGACTTTGCTGATGAGAACTTCCTGACTCAGTGGGTCAATGGGCCTACACGAGGGGAAAGCATTCTAGACTTAGTATTCACGACCGAAGACAACCTCGTCACTGGCCTCACCGTAAACGAATCGTTGGGCGGGAGTGATCACGGTCTGATTAGGTTCTGTGTCTTCGTTCCTCGGGCGCTTTGTTGGCCTCCGGGATAGCGGAGGTGAGATGGGGTTAGAGGTCGGCGGCGATGTTGAAGGAGTGTGGAGTGCATTCCATGACCAGTTTATGGTGCTGCAGTTTGCTACCATACTCTCAAAACCTCTCACCCCTGCATCAACGCAGCCTAATTGGTTCAGTCGGGACATCGCTTCGGCTATCCCAAATCGGTTAGGCTAGCCAAACGTAATGAAGAACTCGAGAGGCAAGCCTCTGCAAGGCGAACCCTAAGGAATTCTCAGTTATGTTAATAGTAGAAAGCCCATTAGAAGCATGATCGGCCCGTTAAAGGAGCCCTGCGGCGTGCTGCGGACCTCCGACGTGGACATCGCTAATGTGCTGAATGAGTACTTTGCGTCAGTGTCCACCAGGGAGGACAGCCGCGTCATCCCCGAGCCAGGTGTCAGGCACGACGGTGCTCGCATGGATAGTGTTAGGTGTACCGCGATAGTCGTTGCCGATAGAAAAGACAAACAACGCGTTTAAGGCTCCCTCTCCGGACCAGTTCCTCCCCCAGAGTCTTGCGGGAAGTGTGCGATCAGGTGGCTCCCCCCCTGTCTACAGTCTTCAACAAATCGTTGGAGACGGGCCAGGTGCCTGGTGATTGGTGGGAAGTCAACGTGACCCCTATCTTTAAGAAAGGAGATCACGAAAGTCCAGGGAACTATCGTCCCATTAGTCTCACTTCGGTCGTAGGTAAATTATTAGAGGGGATAATAGCCGGTAGGATCGTTTTACCACGTCATGTGGAATGAGTACTATGAGAGTAAGACGATTGTTATACTTTATCTCGACTTTCAGAAAGCCTTCGATAAAGTACCTCACCGCCGGCTGATGGCCAAAGTCCGCGCGCTGGGTATCGATGGGGAAATAGGTAGCTGGATTAAAAACTAGCTGAAGAATAGGCGGCAGAGGGTTGTAATTAAGCGGGCTACCTCAGGTTGGGCCTCATTCACTAGCGGGGTTCCTCAGGGTTCCGTTTTGGGGCCACTGTTGTTTATCATTTACATAAATGATATCGACGCTGGCATCGTCAGTAGGATCGCCAAATTCGCTGATGACACCAAGCTTGCGAACAATGTTGGGACGCCCGAAACGATCAAGCAACTTCGTGCGGACCTAGGTAGGATAGGAGAGTGGTGCGAAAAATGGCAAATGCCGTTTAACTTGGGTAAATGCAAGGTTATGCACATTGGCTACGCCAATCCCAAGTCGGACTACTGCATGTTGTGGAGTAATATCGAGGCAATTTCGATTTCGGAACAAGGGAATTGCTCTCTCTGTACAGTTTCCTGGTTCGGCCGCACCTGGAGTACGCTGTGCAGTTCTGGTCGCCCACCCCGAGGGAAGATATTGACAGGCTGGAGCGAATCCAGGCGAGGGCCACAAAGTTAATCTCTTCTGTTAGGCATATGGGCTACAATCGACACTTTACACGCCCTCAATTTGCTTCCGCTAGAAACTCGGAGGCTCCGCCGTCAACTCATCGAGGTTTTCAAACTCTTACATAGCTTCGACGATGTCTATATTAGAAGCGTGTTTAGTTTAAATGATAACTCAACTCGCAACAATGGTTGGAAGTTGGATTTGAAACGGTTTAGGACTAGTGTGTGTGGGAATTACTTTACCTATAAGATCTGTGACACGTTTAACAGGCTACCTTCAGAAGTTGTGGATCAGTTCAAGAAAAGGTTTGACTGAATCTTGCACACTATCTGAAGATAGGGGTGACTGTTCGAGAAGCTAGCCAAGAAGAGGGCTACCCGACGATTTTATCGTACGCGAACCCGAACCCATCGGCCAGAGCCGTTGCTCGCCGTGCAATGAAGAAAGCGCGCCGAGCTTCATGGCGTACCTTTGTGTCAGAATCAGTTCCAGTTGTTGAATCCAGCAGGATCAACACAGTCGGTCCGCAATTAACCCACCCCTAATATCTCCAGGGATACGAGCGAGAATTTCGTTCCAACGAAGAGTCCGGTGAGCGTATCAGGGTTCGCGTCAGGTATCACCACCTCCACACCATCGGCTACCATCTGGAAGAAGGTACGGAATGTCGAGAGACGACACGCCCCATCCCGACCTCCGTTCCTCCGAACAAATGACGGGCTTCTCTGTGAACCTAGGTCAGTGGCGAATCTTCTAGCATCTACCTTCGCTGCCGTCTCCTCCACAGACAGCCCCCACGCGCTGGCCCCTAACAAGAACTGATCATCATCCCTCGACAACTACAATAGGCTGTTCACCATGCGAGAGCTACAGGCGGCACTGACCTCTGGACGGTCTCTTTACCCCGGCCCGGACGGCATCCATCCTACTATGCAACTGTTCCTCCAAGATCTCTACAACCGTATATGGATTGAGGACACTTTCCCCTCTCAGTGAAAAGGGGCCTACGTAATACCAATCCCAAACCCGTCAAAGACCCTCTTGATCCCACTAATTATAGACCAATCGCATTAACATACTGTGCCTGTAAAATTTTCGAGAAAATGATCGCCGCGCGACTCTCCTCCTCGAAAACACTGACTCTCTCCCGGCTACCCAGTCTGGCTTTAGACAGTTCCGCTCCACTACAGACCCCCTCCTGTTCCTCAGCCGAGATATACAGAACGCCTTCAATATGGGACAGTTTGTCCTGTCCACTTTCTTTGACATCCAGAAGGCCTACGACACCACCCATCGACGTATAATCCTTAGTGAACTCCAAAATTTGGGTTTCGTCGGAGCCATGCCGACCTTCATCAGGGGCTTCCTCTCCTCCCGGATCTTTCAAGTACGGGTGGGCTCAGTCCTCTCTGACACCTTTGAGCAAGAGGACGGGGTCCCACAGGGAAGCATCCTCAGTGTCATGCTTTTCACTGGTAATGAACACAGTAGCAACATCCCTTCCACCCACCGTCCGTTCCTCCATCTACGCAGACGACCTTGCGATATGGTTCGCGGGACGGGAACTGCCCGTCCTCCAACGACAAATTCAGCTCGCCATCCATCGGGTGGAGAGGTGGGCAACATCAGTTGGTTTCCGCCTATCTACCTCTAAAACCAAAAGCATGGTCTTCAGCAGAAGATCCACAGCCATACCTGCCCCCTCAGTCACGCTATACGGCGAGCCCCTCGAAGTGGTGTCCACCGCGCGGTTTCTGGGCATGACCTTCGACCGACAGCTCAACTGGGTTCCCCACCTCAGGTACCTGAAACATACGCTCCAGCGTTCCCTCGCTCTCCTAGACCACCTTTCCCACACCACGTGGGGCGCTGACCGACGCTCGCTCGCTCCGTCTTCCAGTCAAAGCTGGACTATGGGAGTGTTGTATACGGGTCTTCCTCCAACACTTCCCTCCGAATCTTGGACCCGGTACTTAACAGGGGCCTCCGCCTCTCCACCGGTGCCTTCCGATCCTCCCCAGCTTCCAGTTTCCAAGCAGAATGTAACTACCTCACTCTCACCCACGGACGGGGTCTGCTCCTCATGCGGACCTACCTTCGCGCGCAGAGGCTGCCCTCGTCACTTCTGTGCGCGGCAATTTTAGAACCTCCGCCCCAGGGTCAGAGCTGGCACTTCACGGAAGCGGTCCGCTCTTTCCTGGATCTTTCCAACATGCCCCCTCCTTCAGTCACCCCCATCTCGTATCATATCCATCCTCCCTGGCTCCTCACCCCTATCAAGTTTTGCAGGGACTTATGTGCCCTGCCGAAAGCTACCACGACCGCTACAGTATACAAGTCGCTCTTCCAGGAACACGTAACCCGACACCTGGACGCTGTCCCCATCTACACGGATGGTTCCCGATCAAAGGATGGTGCGGCTGCCTCAGTGGTGATCGTGACACAGCCGCTCTCTAGAGCCGTTCCCCTTCCCCGTGAGGCCTCTGTCTTTTCAGCAGAACTCTCCACTATTCTGGAAGCCCTCGACATTATAAGTACCCACTCCGCCAACTCCTATGTCATCTACTCAGATTCCCAAAGCGCACTGCTTTCCCTTGAAAAATTTAACCCCCCTCACCCACTTGTCCGCACCATCCAACAAACCTTCCACTCCTTAACGGCATCCCAGCACAAGACGGTCACCTTCTGCTGCGTCCCGGCACATGTTGGTATCCGGGGTAATGAGGAGGCGGACCGTAAGGCGAAATCCGCTTGCTCATTGCCAGTCTCCATCCGGCCTCTCCCTTTCGCGGATATTTTCCCGACTCTCCGCTCCCACTTCCGTTCCATCTGGCAACGGGATTGGGACGATGCTGTAAACAACAAATTCCAACGAATAAAACCACACCTTGGATATTGAGCTTCCTCGTTCCATAGGTCCCGTCATAAAGAAGTGGTTCTAGCCCGTCTCCGCCTAGGGCACACACGACACACACACGGTCACCTTATGGCTAAATTACCAGCCCCGCTCTGCCCCACCTGCCATACCCCCATCACCGTCGTCCACCTCCTGGTCGAATGCCCGAATCTGTCTGAACTCCGCCACATCTGTTTCCCCTACCTGTCCCGCATCCCCACGTCCGAACGTCTCCAGTCCATACTCGCCGAAGGCCCCCACTTCTCAGAGGAAGCGATTTTCTCATACCTCACCCACTCTCAGCTACTTCACCGCATCTAAATTCATTAACCCCCTTCCCACATATTCAAAAACTGAACCTTCTCATCCCCTCAGTCTCATACTCCCATCCCAGCGACACTACCCATCATGTCTCGCCGAGATATGTACCACTCTAGGTACGAATTGGCGGTTAAGCAACTAAATAAATAAAAAAAAAATACACACACACACACACACACCTTTCAAATGTTCCGTGCGATGATTCCTCATTTCACGAAGGTCAGGCTTGTCGCTCCCCCTCCTCTCGAGTTGGCCTGGTAAAGTAGTGAGTTGGTTTATTATTTTCCAAGTGTAAATAATGGTGTATCTCTCTCTCCTCCTTTCCAGTGAATATAGGTTTCATTCGCGTAACCTTTCCCACTAATTTAGTTCTTTGTATCCATTGATCTTGTCTGTGAAGCTTCTCTGAATCCCTTCTAGCTGTCTAATGTCTTCTTTTTTATATGGGGATGTTAGGACCGAACAGTGTTCCAATTTGGGTATGATCAGTGTTTTCAGTAGAGGAATCATTATATTCCTATCTCTTCGTTTAAAGGTTCTCAGTATCTGCCCATTTATTCTCTTTGCTCTGTTTACTGCTATCTTATTTTGTGTTTCAAATTTCGCATCATCAGTCATTACAACCTCTAAATCTTTTGCTTTAGAATTTCTCTGAATTTCCTGTCCAATCGGGTATAATATTCCATGGATTTTAGGTCCTCTCTTTTTCTGTACCGTAACGGCTGAAATTTCTCAGTGTTAAACTTCATATTGTTGTCTTCCATCCACTTGTAGATTCTGTTCATGTCGGTTTATAGAGATCCTATATCTTTTGGGTTTCTTATTTTTCTACTGATCTTTGTGTCATCGGCAAAGGATATTACTGTGCTGTCTCTGGTAACTTCCTCATCTTTGTCAGTTAGCATGATTATGAAGAGTAGTGGAGCTAATACTGTTCCTTGTGGTACTGAGCTGAGGACCTCTGATTTTGATGAAGATACTCCTTGTACTGTAACGACATGCCACCGTTCACTGAGGAAATTATATATCCATTTCCCTACTTTTCCTGTTATTCCCATATATTTAGTTTATGTATTATGATTCCATGGTCACACTTTGTCGAACGCTTTAGCATAGTCTGTGTATATTACATCATAGTTTTCATTACTTTCCATTGCATCAATAATGTTGTAGTATTCCATTAGTTGTGATAAGCATGATCGATATCCTCCTCTATATATTGGGGCTATGTTCGCGCTCTTCAGGATGCCCGATATTTCTCCCGTGTCTAGTGATCGTCTCCATATCCAATGTAGGGGCTCAGCGGTTGCATTCTTGCAGTTTTTGATCAGTGTGGTATTCCATTTATCCGGTCCTGCCGCTGGGTGTGCTTTTAGTTTCCCTATAGCTTATGTAATATCATCTGTCGTAAAGTCGAAGTCAATTATACTTTCCCCTTGTAGTTCTTCTTCAAAGAACGCGTTTCTATCGCATATCAGTTTGTCAGTTTTTGGGGTACTGAAAGATGATTCGTACTGAGCTTTTAATATTTCAGATACTTCTGTTAGATCATCAGATAAAACATTGTCCTCGTTTTTTTTCAAAAGTCCAATAGTCGCATGGTTTTTCGACTTCCTTTTTGCAAAATTATAGAAGTACTTTGAGTTAACCTTTATCGCTTCTATAGCGTCGTCGTCGTCTTTTTCTGTATGCTTCTCAATTAGTTCCTGTATGATGCCATCGATACGCTGCAGTTTATCATTTAAATATTTTTCTGATGTTATCTTCTTTACAGTTAATTAATTTTGCAGTCACTCTTTTTCTCTTTCGGAACAATGACCTCTTTTGTATCGAACCTGCTTCTCTTTCCTTTTTGATGTATTTTTGGGACATGTCTTTCCATAATTTCTAGCGTCTTCTCCTCTAAAGTCATTAGCATCTCTTCCGTTGTTTTGCCCTCGAAAGTGGTTTTTCAACCTATAACTTCCATGCTGGATGCAATATCTTCCCAGTTTATAGCTTTGGAGTGAAAATTAAAAATTTCGAATTTTCTTTCTGTTGTTCGTGTTCTTTCCTTTCCTGTTGCTTTTATATTGGTTCTTATTTCAATAATGTTGTGGTTCGATATTGTAGTTGGGGATAGTTCTACACTATCAATTAGGTTGCTGTTGTTTGTGAATACCAAAACTAGGCAGTTGTTTTTTCTTGTGTTAACATAAATTCATCAGCTAGAGCTAGTAGCATTTTTACCTGCTCCTGGTCTTCCCGTGTGCCCCCGTTGTCCTGGTGTATACATATAATTTTTCCTATCGTTTTATATTTCATGAATGGAAAATTAAAATCACCACAGAGAAAAATATTTGGGGTTGGAGAGTGTAGATCTTTTACCCAGTTTCTTACCTCTGGAATGTTTGGGGGTCTGTACATTACAATTAGTACCATATTTCATTTTTCAACACATATATATATATATATATATATATAGAGAGAGGTTCTTGCACCAAAGGTCAAGGTCAGAAATAGAGAAAAGTGTTGCTATTTCATTCCTCATTCCAGTCGTAGCCAATGTCACAACACCGCTTCCAATTGATCAGCGAAGTTAAGTGACATTCGGTCGGATACTAATTGGATGGGAGACCATCGTCTGCGTCCAGACTATGTAGCGACCCGTGGTTCCGGTCCCAAGTAAAGCTGTAGGTCTCTTCCATCATATGACCTTAGATGTTACAAAGGAGGTTAAACATCATTACATTTGATTTTTTCTAACTATTACCCCTCCTCCCTGCAACTGCGTCACAGCCCTCTTGTTACCGTTTCACAAATCTGAAATTCGCACTTTGAGACCACGAACGGGAATGATGTAGAGTGGGAAGTAAGTGAGGGGTCGCTTTCCGGAGGCATCTTATCGCTACCGAGGTAGCTCAGAGAAAACGCGATGTGAACATAATAAAAATAAATGAGGAGATTTGTCCGTTTTCTTTTTTCCCACAAGGAATTGAAGATATTACAGTTCCTTAACAGTCTTAGGCAATATTACCATCGCATTCAGGACACTTTTGGCTCCTTTTTTCGGCGATAAAAGAAAAATGTATTGTCGTGGCGATAAGACGCCTCAATTCTGATGGTGTAGTTTTTAGTTCATTTGAACAGATATAATAGACCGAGTGGATCGTAATCGAGACTCTTGCTAATTGTTGCAGTTGTTGCCGAACTTGCCGTACAACCGCTTTGTGAACTTTTTGAACACTTTGAATTGGTGTTCAACCTCCACCATTCGACAGTTGAACACTCCAAAGGTTATCGCTTATTACAAAAAGAGAAATATGCATCGTCGACGCAAGCGTGAATCATGAGATATCTCGAATCATGAGTTGCCAGCCAGCCAGTACAAGAATTGGAGAAGGGTAGTACAAAAGAGATGTTTTTAAAAGGATTTAACAAATTGTTTTTATGCATTTTAAGTCATTTTACTTAAAAGGAAGAAGCCACGTTCTTTTATGTACCTGGATGATTCATTTATTAAATGAAATTTGTGTACAGAAAATAGATATTTAAAAAAAATACATTTTCTAATTTAAAAAGTGCTATCATTGATTCCTGAATGTAGTAATTTCAAATTTTTTAAAATTTACTTTCAAGTTAAACGAGTCAGTCGCCATTTGCTTGTTTATAACAATGAGTTCTAAGTTTTTTATGCGTACAGTATTTATACGAGGCCCTCCTAGGAAGAAGTGGCTAAGCGACAAAAGTAAAAACTTTTGAAAATATTTCGCCAAAATATCTTCAAAAGTTATGTCAGCACTTTCAAATTAGTACAACTTTATAAATCGTTTTCTGGCGTTTCTTACTTTTGTCGCTTCGCCAGTTCCTGGGAGGGCCTCGTATAGGACTTAAATTTATTTAGGAAAAAAATTTTAAAATTTTATTCAGAGAAGAGTATTTGTACTTCGAGATGTTAAATATTGTTATTGTTTTGTCGTGTCGAAGTTAATTCTACTCGAAGTCTCGGCAAAAAATTACATTTATTACTACTATGATCTTTTAAATTGTAGTGTTTAAAAATACCAAAGAACAGCACACACACACACACACACACACACACACACACACATATATATATATATATATATATATATATGGGATTGAACTCAATGGTCCCCTGAAGTTTTCTCATGATACACACAGACCGTGCATGGAACAAGGAACTCTTCTGGGAAAATTAAATCCACTATAGTCCGAATAAGTAATGGTAAATGACAAATACCATAGTTTTTCATGATGTTAGCCCGACGTGGGCAACGGGTCACTCGTAAAGAGGTCCCAAAAATATAGCTTCCCTCACCAGCTGATAGGATCCAGCTTTGGGACAGGATTTAAACCCTACATCCTGTCCCAAAAGTGGATCCTAACTGCTTTGCAGATAGTTGGTGAGGGAAGCTATGTTTTTTTTGGGGCCTCTTTGCGGGTGACCCGTTGCCCACGTCGGGCTGACATCATGAAAAAGAAAAAACTATCGTGGATTGAATTTTCCCAGAGGAGTTCCTTGTTCCACGCGCGGTCTGGGTGTATCATATATATTTTTTTCTTTAATTAATTAGGCTAGTCATTTATTAAGCTTTCATTTTTGATGTAATTGGTATACTCGCGTTACATTGAAGGAATCCTGAACACAATTTAATAGGATTTTTTAATTAATAATTAAATGATAAATGTAACATCTCTGCCATTATTACGAGCAAGATTCGTTTTTAAACGTTTTTCAAGTGTGATTCTGTTAATTCATACATATGAATATAATAGTAAGTATTAGTTTATATTATGTTTGATATTAAATATATTACAAAGAAAATAGAAAGACCTACCTTTTTCCTTCCTTTTTTTTATTATTTGTTTGTAACCTGAACAAAAGCTTCGTATATGAAAGTGGCTGTTTCTAATATTTCTTGGTACTAATTTTATTCTATGGGAATGTGTGAAGGAGTGTAAGGAAGTGAGTTTAAGGCTGATGTGGGTTAGAATGAAAGTGGTCCAAGAGAGGTGGGTGATTGTTAGTGCCTATGAACCGGGGAGTGAGAAGAGCGAAAATATATGGAATGCGTTCTGGGACGAAGAACTCGGCGAGTGTTTGGGTAGTTTTGATGTGAGGGACCGAGTTCTCGTGCGAGGGGACTTGAGTACGAGAGTGGGGGATGTGCAAATTGAGGGTATGGTTGGGGCATACATGGTTCCGTAGAAGAGATGTACATAAGTACACGTGGGTGAGTTGTTGTTGTGTCCGAGGTGATAGGGCACTAATGGATTATGTGTTGATGATGAGATTTGCTAAGGGGAGGTTGTTAGATGTGAATGTGTTGAGAGGAGTAGGGTGGAATGTCTGACCACTTCTTGTTGGAGGCGAAAGTGAAAGTTTGTGGTGGGCGTGGAGTAAGACGGGGTAGGGTGCCTGTGAAAGTGAGTGAACTAAGAAAAAGGGATTGTGAACGGATGTATCAGGAGAGACCAAATGAGGAATAGTGCAGGGCGGAGACAGTGAAACAGGGGGTGTGGAAGAGGAGTGGCAAATATTTAGTGAAGCGGTGCTGAAGTGTGTGGAGTACGGAAAATTGGGGTTGGACATAAATGACGTGGTATGGTGATTGGTGGAATGTGAAGGTTGAAATGCTGATGAAGCAAAAGAGGGAAGTATATGCTCGGTACTTGCAGAGTAGAAGTGTGGGTAATTGGGAAGAGGCAAGAAGTAAATAGAAAAGTGCAAGAGCTGAAAGAGATAGCAAATGAGAGATGGGGTATGAGAGAGTCAGAAAATTTCAGATGTTTTGAGAGAAGTGAATAGTGAGAGGGCAGATGAGCATGACTGAAAAGTGTCGATGGGGAAGTGATGACAGATAGAAAAGATGTGAAGACAAAATGGAGAGAGTATTTTGAAGGACTACTGAACGTGTCGGAAGATAGGGAAGCAGATGTATGTTTGAGTAGAGAGGGGGTTCGCAGTAGGAGAATTGTGGCGAATGGGTTGGTCCGTTGGTCCTGCCCAAGGCAGGATGAAAGGTGGAAAAGCGGTAGGAGTGGATGGTATTGCTGTGGAGCTCTTGAAAAAAGGAAGTGATTGTAGTATTGATTGGTTGGTGCGTCTGTTTAATGTTTGTATGGACAGAGGCGAGGTGCCTCAGGACTGGCGGAGTACATGTATCGTCCCCCTGTATAAGGCAGGCGAGACCAAAATTTATGCTCGAATTATAAAGGAATTAGTCTGTTGAGTATACCAGGTAAGGTTTATGAAAGAGTGGTGATTGAAAAGGTGGTGGCTTGCACGGAGCAACAGATTGGGGGAAGCAAGGGGGGGTTTCAGAAGAGGTAGAGGGTGTGTGGATTAAGTGTTTGGATTAAAGATGCTGTGTGAGAAACACTTAGAGAAAGAAAGGGATTTGTATGTGGCGTTCATGGATCTTGAAAGAGCGTATTGTGCAAAAGGTGTTGTGGCAAGTGCTGCAGCTGTATGGGGTGCATGGGTCGTTGTTGAATGCGGTGAAAAGTTTCTAGCGAGAGAGTAGAGCATGTGTGCGTGTGGGAAGAGAGGAGGGTGATTGGCTTCTGGTGAAAGTGG
Organism: Bathynomus jamesi; assembly: GCA_023014485.1. NCBI lineage: Eukaryota > Metazoa > Arthropoda > Malacostraca > Isopoda > Cirolanidae > Bathynomus > Bathynomus jamesi. Next base: position 1,759,646 of record JAJOZX010000054.1, on the reverse strand, counting down.
GTCTACGGTAGGGGTGTGTGATGTCTCCATTGTTTTTTAGTGTGTTTATAGACGGGGTGGTGAAAGGTGAATGTGAGGGTCATGGGGAGGAGGAGTGCGGGGGGAGATTTTTGGGAAGTGAATCAGTTGTATGCGGATGATACGGTTCTGGTGGCAGACTCGAGAGAAAAACTACAGAGACTGGTAACTGAGTTCGGGAGGGTGTGTGAAGGAAGGAAGCTAAGAGTAAATGTGAATAAGAATAAGGTTATGTGGTGCTGTGAAAGGGAGGTTCTTGAGCGACTGAGTGTAAGTTTGTATGGTGAGGAAATGGAAGAAGTGGCGGCATGTTTCACGTACTCCGGGGCGGATGTGGCAAGGAGTGGGATGATGGAGGTGAAGGTTGGGCAAAGGTACTGGGTGCCCTAAGATATGTTTGGAAGGAGAGATCAGTGTCTATGGGAGCGAAGATGGGTACGTATGAAGGTATAGAAGTGCCAACAGTTTTGTATGGATGAGGCATGGGTGGCGAATGTGAATGAAAGGAAAAGGGTGGATGTACTGAAAATGAAATGCTTGAGGACGATCTGTCGGGTGAGGTGGATTGATCACGTGAGAAACATTGATATCCATGAGACGTGTGGGAGTCGGAGGAGTCTCGTGGAAAGAGCAGATGATGGGGTGTTAAAATAGTTTGGGCATATGGAGAGGATGTTAAAGAGGATTTACGTGTCGGAGGCAGCGGGGTAGACCGAGGAGGAGATGGAAGGACAGGGTGAGGGAGGCTTTGGGTCAGTGGGGACTGGACGTCTGGGAGGGGGAAAGATGCGCGCTAGATAGAAAAAAGGAAGCGATGTGGTATGTGAGGTGGCGGGGGGGTGGGCGACGGGCTGGCAATGTGCCGCCTCAGGGGGTGTGAACCCGTCTGGGTAAACCGTGGAGTAATCTGCGGGCCTGGGCTGTGAATACTGTTGTCCTGAGGCAGGTGCATTATTATGATGTCAGCTGATGAAGTGAATGTGAGAGATTGAGGAATGTTCCTGACGCGACCTCACTGAGGTGGGAGAGTGCGTTTGGGTATAAAAAAAATTATTCTGGTGAGGTTCTGGACCACCCTCAAAACTCAAACTCTTAACTTTAGGTTGGTCCAGTTCAAATGTAGATCAATCATTAACGTTAATAGAATACCCAGATGCGAGGCCAGTACTTAATTCGCTTTGAAATAGTAAGCTGACAACTTATTGTTTTACAAATAGTAAGAAGGGAACCCGATATTGAATGAGGGATGTCTTAATCCCCATTCTTGAGAATAATTTTTTCACATTGTTCCAACAGGCTATTTTCCCAGTGTTTTGTATTTCCTCTAAAAAGACGACCGATACAAATTGGTAACGTTTCAAATACACGCATTCATAATTTAACACTACAAAAGATTCTGGCGTTGAAGAGTTGAATGCCTATATAATTAAATGCCTATATATACATATATATAGGCTATAAGAAGATGGTACTATTGCATGCGAACCTCCAAAATTACTATTCGGTTGAAGAGACAAAATGGGCTGCCGTATTGGGCATATGATTTTCGGGCTTTTTTTTTATAGACACTGTATATATTCAGTAATTTGGGTAGTAGAAATCGGGTGACGTTTGTTCTCGTTAATTTGGGAATAAATCCGGTTTTTTATGTATTTTATCGGTTAATTCGGGAATAACTCGTGGTTTTATATTGTTTACACTATACAGGGTGTACTCAAATTATCTTGACAACTTCTCTCTCAAATAAAAATATTGTAAAACGAGGTACACATACCGTTTCTCCGCCATCTGTGAGAGAGAGTAATAAAGTTTAATGTGGTAGTTGTCAGATTATTGTACAGGGTGTACATAAATTAAGAAGTTGGTATGAAATTCACTTAACATGCATTTCCGAAATCGGTGGATTGGCCGTGGGGGGCCCATCTCTTGGCCGGCCAGATCACCAGACATGACACCCTCTGACTTTTTTCTATGGGGTTATGTAAAAGACTGCGTGTACACAACTGTAGTAGCCAACATCGACGATTTAAAGACCAGAATTGCTACTGCTGTTGCAAGAGTTGACGTTGAAATGTTTGCAGCGTACATGGATGGAGATAGAATATCGTTTGGACGTCTAACGTGTGACAAATGGTGCCAATGTTGAATGTGTTTGAAGTTATGTGACACTTCATTACTTTCTTTCACAGATGGCGCATAAACAGTATGTGTATCTCGTTTCCTAATATTTTTCTTTGAGAGAAGTTGTAAAGATAATTTGTGTACACCCTGTATATTATACGTATATTACGAGGTTCGGTACGAAAGTAATGTCTCGTATTTTTCAGTTCGTAAATACAATAAAAGGCATTGCTTTCTTACCGCCCCTCGTGTATATATACCCTTTGCTTTGTCCGGAGCTATAGGGCGCGTCCCTCTTTGGCCAATGTGAAAATGCATCTTTGATGTAAGGGCTCTCTCTGCCTTCGTAGACCATTGAACCCAGCTGATCTGCTTATATTTCTTTCTTTCTCCTTCTTTCCCCTCTACTTTATGGCTTTTTCTTTCTCTCGTACTTGGCTTTCTTTTGGATCTTGACTTGACCCTTTCCTTGGACCTTGGGTGAAGGAGGTGGTTGTCCTTCACCCTTTCCTTGGACCTTGGGTGAAGGAGGTGGTTGTCCTTCACCCTTGTCACTCTTAAACCAAACCCAAGCCTTCTCCCTGCCAAGTCTCACCGCGCGTTGGCTGAGAGTGGCCGCCTTTTAGTTACGGGGACTGGATATGGATGTATCTCCCCTGCGTGACATCTATTGGGGATGGGATCGAGTGTGCCCACGATTCGCCTTTCCCTTGTTGGAGTCGGTGGTGGCTGGATGCGCGTGGGGGCTGAATTTTTTTTTGCTATGGCTTCTTCTACTCGTCGGCTTACGACCCCTGCTTCTAATTCTCGGATTACTTCGCCTTTTAGCCCTCGGGTGGTGGGCAACCAGGCCCTCGAGTTCTCTACCACTGGAAGACCGCATCTTGACGGGGTCGACCCCCTCTGTCTGCGGAACATTTGCTTCCTCCTCGTTCTAAGACTCCTCGTACGTCTTATTCCCGCAAGTCTTTTTTACCCATTCGTAGGGGCCGACAGATCTGACCCTGACTATCCTCGGTTTCTTGTTCTCAGTTCTTCCGCCTCTCTCCCTCTCTCCCTCTCTCACAGCGGGATGTTTTTGAGGCCTATGATGACTTCACTTCCCGTTGTGGCGATCTCCGACAAATGTAGCCTCAGAACGATGGTTCTCTTGTGGTGGAAGTCTCCTCCAGAGCCAGCTCCCTTGTTCAGGTCCCCCGTCTCCTCGTCCTCTCACTCCCTCTTCCACCAGTTCTCTCCCTCCCGTTTCCATACCCTTCCCGTCCAGTGATCCCTCTTGTTTTGCCGGCTCCTCTGAGTTCCCCCACTTCCCTTCGCGACCGTCCCCTTCCCTCCTCCATTCCTGATGGAGGTGTCGTGTAGTGGTATTTTTTAATAAAGAAGATAATAGTAATATTTTGATAATGTTTAATAAGAAATTTAATGATGGTTTGTACGTAAATAACAAATTAATAATGTTTTGTTTGAAATTAAGAACATAAAATATTAGTTGGCAACACCTGAAATGGGCCGAGAGAAGGAAGGATCCCCTAACGGCAGTCCTAATGGGTGTGTTCCAGTTAGGCACTTTTTGTTATTAGTATGTTAGTGTGAATTTAAAATATTTAATTCTCTCTCTCCACCATAAAATGTTAACGATGGATCCACACTCGCTTTACCCCGTTTGTTCAAACTGTTTCGGCGTAAATAAAAATCAGTAAATAGTAATAGTAGTGTATAATTTATCCCGGTCCTTCGTATTGTTCGAAATCCTAATGCCGGCGCCGGCCACGACTACCCGTTTGCCCGCGTCCGTATAAGACACAAAGAGAAAACGAGAATAAAGGGTGAGAAAAGAAAAAAGAGCGGTAATGATAAGTAAAAATTCAAATACGAAAGAAAGAAAGAAGAGTTTTGTTCACTACATTTTGGTGACAGCGGTGTCCCTATTAAATCCACAGCGCGTTGGATGAGAGGGGCCGCCTTTTAGGCGCGGGGACTGGGTATGGGTGTATCTCCCCAGCGTGACATCTATTGGCGGTGGGACCGAGTGTGCCCACGATTCGCCTTTCCGCTATTAGAGTCGGTGGTGGCTGGATGCGCGCAGGTAATGAAGTTTCATTTTTTTTTTGCGATGACTTCTTCTCGGCTTACGACCCCTGCTTCTAATTCTCGGACTACGATTTTGGATACTCTCTCCTCTCCAGCCCCTGTTGTTTCTTCGGAGGTGGTCCTGTCCAAACAACTTCCCCCTTCGATCGATTTGTCGATATCTTCCACTAAGATGGTTGATTCTCGCCCTCGTACGTCTACTATTGCTACTTTCGAACCTTATGCTCCTCAGCGATTTCCTCCCCATGAACACCGCAGAACCCGTCGGTCTTGGAAGCCCGCTTCCGTGGCCTCAACATTTTTGTCCCTCTCGACTTCCCCATATCGCCTTTTTATTATTAAATCGACCACCTCTCGTTCTTTGCTTTCCCAGTGTGTTGCGGTCTTTCGCAGTTTTGCGGCTTCTGCCCAGGTCTCTCGGGAGGATATTTCGGAGCTCCGTGATGGGTCTTTACTCATCGAATCTCGATCTCCGGAACAGAGTGGTGCCCTGGCTACGATCTCCATCTTGGGCGATTGTCCGGTCTCTTGCGTTCTCGATTCGACGATTCGAGGATGAACTCTTGCCAAGGTACGATTTATGCCCCTCATCTCTTAGACGTCTCGGAGGAGCACCTCCGCTCATGTTTTGTAGAGTTGAAGGTATCTTCTGTACATTGTTTTACGAAGCATATTAATGGCTGTCTTCAGCCCACCCCGCGCCTACGCTTGATCAGCTGTCGCCTCCAGCACACGTCTGGTATGCTTGTCTTCGTTTTGAGGTACGGCCTTATGTTCCTCCACCTACCCGTTGTTTTAATTGTCAAACATTCGGGCATACTGGTTCCCGTTGTCGCCGGTCTACTCGTGTCTGCGTTCATTGTGGCCAGGATTTCCATGGTGTGCCATGTTCTAACACCCCTTCTTGTATTAACTGTGGTGGTAATCATCCTGCTTCCTCAGCTTCATGTATTATTTATAAGTTCAAATTTGAAGTTGTTACTCTTCAAGACCAAGGAGCGCGCGACTTTTCCTGAGGCTCGAGCTCAGGTCCGTGCTCGTTTTGTTCGAGAATATGTCACATTCGCTGTCAATCTTCGTGTTTACGGAAACCCCCTTCTACCTCGTCTCTTCCCCCAGTACCTTCTTCGCTCACTTCGGCCCAGTTCCGCTCTCCACGGCGTCGGTCGTAACAGTCTCCATGTGTTTCTCCTCGACTTTCCTTAGCCCGGACGTCCCCGTGCCGCATTCTCTCTCCTTCGAGGGGTGTCTGCGGGGCTGCCTCCTTGTGGGGACTCTCCTGCTGGTCGGGGGGTATTAAGCGAAGGGCCGAGAAGACCTCCCCTGGTTCTCCAGTTTCTCACCGCCGCCATCGTTGCTCGGATCTGGTTCTCTCTCTCCAGTCTACCCCTGGCACTATGAGTGGTTCCCTTACAGACCCTGCCCGAAGTCCCATGTCGGTGACCCCTCCTCTTCTTAGCCGGAACCCTGTATGTACTACGGATCCTGGTGACTCGATTCCCTCTTCCCAGGTGGGCTTCGTCAGTCTCTCACCAACGTCGTCTGTCCCTGTTCCTCGCCCTCCGAACTTCCGCTAGTTGGAGAGCCAATTTGTGGTGTTGGACTCCCTCCCGTCAGCCTTACCCGCCCGTTTTCGCTCCTTGTTGGACCTCCCTATGCCTCCAAAATATTCTTGCTCTCCGTGTCACCCGTTCATTCTGGTTCTACCTCTCCTTGTTCCGACAATGCCTCTGTCCCTGCTGCTCCTCAGGAGTGCGCCGGGGTCGCTTTAGGAAGTCTTGCATACCAGTTCCTGTTACGTCATTTCTCCCTGTTTGCCCTTCTGATCCCCGCCTGCGCCCTCAGCCTGAAGAGGTTGGGTCCGATCCTGACTTGCGGGAGAACTGCCGTATTTACTCCATTGTTTCTGGTCGGTAGTTGTTTAACTTTTACCTTTTTATATTTTACTTTTCACTTTTCCCTTTTCATATTTAAAGTTTACCTCTTCGTATCCAACTTTTACTTTTATCTTTTACACTTTCTATTTTTATATTTTTAACTTTTACATTCTTAACTTTTACCCTTTAACACTTTTAAACTTTTCTCTTTTTTATCTTCATTACAATGACTAATTTTAATTCCATCCTTCACTGGAACTGTCGCGGCATTTTTGCCAACTATGAAGGTCTTTCCCTTCTTTTACAAACGTACCAACCTGCTTGTTTTTTGTTTCCAAGAAACGATTTTGGGTTGTCGATCTATGCCTTCTCTTACTCTCTATATCTCCTTTATAAACCCCCTGCCCGCTCACGGTCCTTGAGGTGGTTCAGTCTTCCTTGTTCATAGATCAGTCGCTTGTCGCCCACTCATACTTCGATCTACTTTGCAGGTGGTTGCTGTCCGACTTTTTGCCTTAGCAGTGTACCGTCTGTTCCGTTTACCTCTCCCCCACACGTCCACGTCTCTCGAGAGGAGCTAATGGAAGTTGTTGATCAACTCCCTAGACCTTTCTTACTTTTAGGTGATTTTAATAGTCGTAGCCCAGTGTGGGGTGATGTTCGGGACACCTTCATGGCTGGTTCCTTGATCTCCCTGATATCATCTTATCGTCTTAATTCAGATGTTCCTACTTACTATCACATTCGCATTGATACTTTCTCCTGCATTGATCTCTCCTTTTGTTCCACCGATGCTCTCTTGGACTTTTCCTGGGAAGTCCTGGTGGATGACTACAAGACTGACCATTTCCCCGGTGCGATTGTCGTTTATTGTTCCCGACACTAATCTGCCACCTACCTTCCGTTGACTTTTTGCTAGAGCCGATTGGGAGTCTTATCGTAGTCTTACCGTAGTCTTACCTACGTGTCCTGTACAGACCATGATTTTTCATCGGTGGACGGATGTTTAGATTAACTGGGTTCGAGAATTTTGAATGCGGCTGGGAAGACAATTTCCAGTAGACAGTGTATCTCTCATTTGACTCGCTTCCCTTGGTGGTCTCCGAAGTGTGCGGAGACTGTCCGGAACAAGAAGTCTGCCACTCGCCGGTTTTACCGCCATAAATCTCCAGATAACCGCATTGCCATGCAAAGGGATCGGGCAGTGGCCCGTCGAGTCCTTAAACAAGCCCAGAGGGACTCCTGGCAACAATACGTCTCCGGGATCACATCTTCGAACCCGATTGCCACGGTTTGGAACGGGGTTCCACCGCATCTCCCGAAAGTTCACTCCTCCTCGTCCCCCAGCCCTCCATGGAGATGGCAGGGACATTTTTAACTCAAAAGAAGTGGCGAATAGTCTGGCTGCTGCTTTTCCCGCAGCTTCAAGTGTCGCCGGATATTCTCCGGTTTTCCATTTACGGAAATATGCAATGGAGAGAGAGGATCTCCATTTCGACCACCCGAACAATGAACTTTATAATCGATTGATGACGATGCGTGAACTCAAACCTGCCCAATCGTCTCGGAGAAACTCAGCACCTGTCCCTTACTAAATGCTGCAGTCGATGCATATTTCGGCTCTATATTTTTTACTTACCGTTTTTAACCGTATTTGGATTGAAGGTTTGTTTCCCCCTCAATGGCATGAGGCCATAGTTATTCCTCTCCCGAAGCCTGACAAGGATGCCCCCCTTCCTCAAAATTTTCGCCCGACTGCCTTGACCACCTGTATTTACAAGCTCATGGAAAAGATGGTCGCTTCCCGACTGTCCTTTATACTAGAGTGGCGAGGACTCCTTCCCACATCTCAGTCTACTTTCCGTCAATTCCGTAGTACTCTAGATCCTTTACTTCTCCTTAGCCATGATCTCCAAACTGCATTTTCTCGCAAACAAATTACTGGTGCTTTCTTTTTCGACATCCACAAAGCCTTTGACACTACGTGGAGGTTTTATGTCCTCGAACGTCTCCATTCTATGGATTGTATGGGCTTTCTCCCTCTTTTTATTACTAATTTTTTAAGAAACCGAACTTTTCGAGTTCGAGTTAGTAGCTCTCTCTCTGATTTAACCACACAAGAGGAAGGAGTCCTGCAGGGATAGAGACCTGTCCTCAGCATTCTCTGTTTCTCTCTGGTTATGAATTCGGTTGTCCATTTTTTGCCATCTTCCATAAAGTATTCTCTCTACGCAGATGATCTTGCCATTTACGGTGTAGTACTTCTCTACGAGTGGCTGCAAGACAGATGCAGCTTGCAGTTAATGCCGTCGAAAGACGGGCAACGTCTGTGGGTTTCCGTTTTCACCAGCCAAGACTGTGTGTCTCTTTTCATAAACGTGGGACTACTACTGTCCCACCTCTCTCGCTGCTTTTAGCCGGTAATCCCATTCCTATAAGAGAGAGATTTAAATTTTTAGGCACTACCATCGACTCCCTTATTACTTAGATACCTCTTTTGAGGAATTCAAGACTTTCCACTCGGCGTACCCTTATACTTTTAGATCATCTCTTCCACATGTCTTGGGGCGCTGACAGGCGTACACTCTCTTGCCTGTACACCTTTCTAGTTCAATCGAGAATTGACTATGGCTGTGAGGTCTACGGCTCCGCTTCCGTCTCTCGATTACGAATCCTGGATCTTCTTCATAATTGGGGTCTCCGCCTGGCTAACGGAGCCTTTCGCTCTTCACCGATGACTAGTCTTCAGGTGGAGTGCAATTCCTTTCTCCCTTCTCTGTACTGCCCTTGATACAACTCTTCCTCTAGACGATTCCTGGCACCTTATTTCAATTGGCCATATCTTCCTGTCTCATCATGCTCTTCCTCCACCTCAGATCCTCCCAGTCTCGTTTCAGGGCCTTCCTCCGTGGATTCTACATCCGATTTCCTATTGCAAAGATTTGTGTCCCTTTGATAAAAAGTCCACCCCTCGTACTGTCCTGTTGTCCTTGTTCCGTGAACATCTTATTTGTCACTCCTTTTCCATTCATATCTACACAGACGGCTCCCATTCTCCGTTAGGCGTAGCCCCTTCGGCGGTTTTCCATCTTCCTTGTAAGGCTGTTCAGAGTATTCATCTCCGTCACGACACTTCCATTTACTCAGCGGAGCTCTTTGTTATTTTGGAAGCTCTAGCCCATATTGGTGCTCTTCCCCCCGTGTTCGTTTGTTATTTTTTCGGATTCCCATAGTGCTCTGCTTAGAATCTTAGGACCCTAAACACCCTCTGGTCCGAAGAATACAGCAATTTGTCCATTTTCTCACTGCTTATTCCGCGCGGTGTATTTCTTTCTGTTGGATCCCCACATGACGTGGAGATGGACCTTTTGGCCAGACGAGCTTGCTCCCTTCCTATTACCCCTAAATGTTTACCCTTTTCAGATTTCGGTTCTTCCCTCCGCCGCCATTTCAAGCTACTGAGGCAGCGCGACTGGGATGGCGTCGGTGTAAAAAAAACCTCCACCCTCTCAAACCTGTTCTTCGTCATTGGTCTTCTTCGTATCATAAATCTCGGCATAAGGAAGTTCTATTGGCTCGTCTGAGAATTGGTCACACCCGTTTGACCCATGGCCAACTTATGTCTAGGATTCCTCCTGAGCCTTGCTCGCATTGTCATGTTCTTTTCACTGTTGAGCACGTGTTTATTTTTTGCCCTCTTTATTGACCCTTTCGTTCACAGTGTTTCCCGGAGTTACAGTCCCTCCGGCCTCGACGCGTCTTCGGTTACTGTGTGGTGTGCTCTAGCACGAGATCGAGTGATTGGCCCATTTTTCTTCGCGGAACCCACTGTGACGTCACACAACTACCTCGCTATGTTGGAACATTTTGCAGTACCCCAATTTATTGACAATGTCATCTTTCAGCAAGATGGTGCTCCTCCGCACTATGCCAACGTTGTTCGAGAATTCCTTAATGAAAAATTTCCACAGAGATGGATAGGAAGAGGAGGATGGAAGCCATGGCCTCCACGCTCTCCGGACCTGACACCTTTGGACTTTTATTTGTGGGGTTACGTCAAGCAAAGCGTGTACAGTGTACCCATTAGGGATATTCATCACTTGCACGAGCGAATCACGGAAGCTATCGCATCCGTCACTCCTGATGTTCTTGGGCGTGTGTGGCTGGAATTGAATCACCGCCTAGATGTCTGCAGGGCTACCAGAGGAGCCCATATCGAACTACGTTAAATAAAGTTATTCTTTTAGAGTTGTTCTTCAATTTGCCTTTTTTTCATCTCATTATCATGTTTCGTTGCAATAATATAGCTATTTAAAATCCCACCATGACTTTACGGACACACTGTATATAATATATATATATATATATATGTACAGGGTGGGCGGAAAGTAGCTCCCTATTTTGGATTGGTAAAAAAATGCGTATATTATCCATTTATTTCAGAAGAAATAATATGAAAAGGTAGGCATACATGGTAGGTTTTCTCTAAAATTCAATGTGGGCTCCAACTCTTTCCACCAGCTTCTGGAGCCGCCCAGGAATGGCGTCCACTGACTTTAGCAGGAACTCCGGCGGGATGGAGGACATGACTTCCCGAATTCGGTCCTCCAGTTCTTCCAATGTCCTCGGTTTGGTGCGGTAGACTTCTTCCTTTACCCACCCGCAAAGAAAGAAGTCGCACGGTGTCAAGTCGGGGCTCCTGGCTGGCCATTGATGTGGACCACGACGACCCATCCAACGCCCAGGGAAGTGGGCATCCAGCCACTCACGGACAACAAGAGCGAAGTGCGGAGGGGCGCCATCTTGCATAAATATCAGATCGTCGATGTTCTCCCATGTGCTGACAACCGGCCAGACCTCGTTTCGCAACATAGCAAGGTACCGCTCAGCACTTCGCTCTTGTTGTCCGTGAGTGGCTGGATGCCCACTTCCCTGGGCATTGGATGGGTCGTCGTGGTCCACATCAATGGCCAGCCAGGAGCCCGGACTTGACACCGTGCGACTTCTTTCTTTGGGGGTGGGTAAAGGAAGAAGTCTACCGCACCAAACCGAGGACATTGGAAGAACTGGAGGACCGAATTCGGGAAGTCATGTCCTCCATCCCGCTGGAGTTGCTGCTAAAGTCAGTGGACGCCATTCCTGGGCGGCTCCAGAAGCTGGTGGAAAGAGTTGGAGCCCACATTGAATTTTAGAGAAAACCTACCATGTATGCCTACCTTTTCATATTATTTCTTCTGAAATAAATGGATAATATACGTATTTTTTTACCAATCCAAAATAGGGAGCTACTTTCCGCCCACCCTGTATATATATATATATATATATATATATATGTTAAACACAGACCGTGCATGGAACAAGGAACTCTTCTGGGAAAATTAAATCCACTATAGTCCGAATAAGTAATGGTAAATGACAAATACCATAGTTTTTCTTTTTCATGATGCTAGCCCGACGTGGGCAACGGGTCTCTCGCAAAGAGATCCCATAAATATAGCTTCCCTCACCAGCTATCTGCAAAGCAGACAGGATCCAGCTTTGGGACATGGACCTAGGGTTTAAAGCAAGCCTAGTCCCCTACATTCAGAACCTCTATATAAGTAAAAGACTCGTTGCATTCACGTCGGATTGAATAACAAAGAAAAAGGGGTATTTGTCAGTGGATTTAATTTTCCCAGAAGAGTTCCTTGTTCCATGCACGGTCTGTGTTTAACATATAAGTTTCTCAGGGGACCATTCTGAGTTTGTGTATATATATATATGTATATATATATATGTATGTGTGTGTATATATATATATATATATATATATATATATATATATATTTATATATATATAAAAAATGAACAATGAATAGTCAATATTCATTTTTACATAAGAACCAAAATCGCTTAACGCGAGTTTGGATAATAATTTTACTTGTAGCTTTCTACTTTTGTTTGTGTCATAACCTTACGATCTACCATTTCTATGGTTTAGTCGTATCCATTATCCATTTTCCATTTGTTATAGAAGTTATTATAATTAATTATGCATTGTCTTGCATCTCACCCTCGACCCTAGATTATGCATACACATTGCATATAACAGGATTGGAACCCGTAGTTGTACTTCTTAGTCATTAATACCCACTCTTTGTCTCTAATTCGTTCTTGTAAATCTTCCTAATAATGATTTGTACTATACGTACAAATTCAATAACTATGACGTCACATTTTCCCGTCATTAATTTCCCTTCATCATATCTCTAGTCTTCAATGTATGAAAATTCTTTAACATCATCATAAAAACTGTACACACTATAGAAGTCATTATTTATATGTTATGTAGTATAAATATTATTATTCAACCATATTCATCCATACCGTATGTGCCCATGTACTTTGTATTATATTTCTAACATCTCAATTGTCTATTAATATGAAACACTGTAACAAAACAAAGTTATAGTAACTGTTTAATTATAATTAACTGTAATACTTTAATTTAATATAATGTAATGTACTTTAATGAAACTGTACTTAATGATGTAATGTACTAAATGACGTAGTCAATGTACTTTAATGGAATTGTAGTTAACGATAATAAATGAATTGGTAATTATAATCATAGTTACAGTAGACCAAAATTACAATGTACTCAATGTCCGACCCGACATTATGTCGCCATAAGGAATGTAGAATCGGCGATACTGTTGTTATTTTTTTTATTATTATTTTTCTGTTGGAATAAATTTTGATGTGCTTTCTACTTTGCCAAATAATTGATGACCTGTTGTTTTTTAAAATGTCATAATCATTTTTTTAGATTTAGCTTAATGAATCCTGAGTAACTTTTGCCATGTCATGTTTTGTATACATTCTTTCTTCGTTATAAAAGATGAAGTCATGTCTTGCCTAGCATTTAATTGTAAATCTTAAACCTTTAATTTTTACTCATATGCATATTTTAGTGTAAAGATGCATAGTTCAATTTCCACTTTTAGTTAACTTGGCAGATCATGATAACATCAGATCTGAAAATATGCAATTTAAGATAAAAATATGGCTTCATCTTCAAACATCTCGTTTATTCGTTTAAACCTTAACAGCTAAAAGATTTACTTTATTTTCAAATATTGTGCAAAAATAATGCAGCCTCTTCAACATTTAATAATGATGATGTTAGTAGAATCGGGGTATATAAACCCCACCAATTTCTTCCATGTTTATTCTGATTCCAACTACGAGGCTGAGCATTACCTGTAACAGTTTAGGAGTAAAACACAGTAAGAAAACGTCTTATCTTCTCCTTCGAGCCGTGCTCTCTTCAGAAAACTTAGTCATTAGAATCTCCCGATAAGTTACAAGAAGAATCGGGGAGAAACCTCAAAGAATTTAATAAGCCTCTCAGAATCCTCCGAGCCACTAAAGAAGAACTCGGAGAGTAGTATAGAAGAAACTACTGCAAGTAACAGATCCGTTGCTGCCTCCTAACCAGAACCCCCGTCGACTCCGAACCACCCCAGGGCCATAGACGGAGGGGTTAACAAACTGGCGACCCTTTAACCAGGATCTTCACGACTCCAGGATTCTTCCAGTCTTCCAGACCCTGGAACCAGAACCAACACCCAGTTGGCCGGTGTGTCACGATTCCAAGTTCTCCACGCCTAGTTTTCATCCAAGAAGAAGTAGCCAGCAAGACGTATTCAGGACACGTCTCAAGGATTTCGCCGTAGAAATTTTGTTAAGTACATTTTGTTTTTTTAAGTAATTTATAAACACTTGAAAAGTCAGTATTATTAACAGTTAATAATGAGTATCAAGTCAGAGTTTACAAGAAACACAACATTTCAGACACCAGTGATACATTTTTTTTAGTGAAACAGTAATTTTCACAGAAGTTAAATGTAAGAGAAGTTAAATGTAAGAGAAGTTAAATGTAAGAGAAGTTAAATGTAAGAGAAGTTAAATGTAAGAGAAGTTAAATGTAAGAGAAGTTAAATGTAAGAGAAGTTAAATGTAAGAGAAGTTAAATGTAAGAGAAGTTAAATGTAACAGAGAGTTAATTTCAGAGTTATTTTCACTTATATTCAGTATAGAATAATTTTATTTTATGTACCAAACATAATAGTACCAGAGTGAAATGTTGTTTACATTTTTTATTTTTGTTTGCAAATTTTTTCAAATTATTGAATTGAATTGACTTGCAAATTAAGAAAGAGAGAGTTTATAGAGTTATAGAGATACTTGATTGTATTTCAAGTAAGTCCAGAGGATAATAGTCTCCACTTGATTGAGATCAAGTGCAGTCAATTTTAGTCGTTAGTTTCAAGAATACTTGATAGAGTTGAAGTTAGTTTCAAGAATACTTGATAGAGTTCAAGTTAGTTTCAAGAATACTCGATAGAGTTCAAGTTAGTTTCAAGAATACTCGATAGAGTTCAAGTTAGTTTCAAGAATACTCGATAGAGTTCAAGTTAGTTTCAAGAATACTTGATAGAGTTCAAGTTAGTTTCAGAATACTTGATAGAGTTCAAGTCAGACAGTTTTATTCCAAGTCAGTTTTATCCCAAGTATTCCGAGTCCCAAGTACTCCGAGTCCCAAGTCAGTTTTCAATGCAGTCAATTGAATTCAACTTTTCCTTTGTAATTTAAGAGAATTTAATTTAAGAAAATGTAATTTAAGGGAATTTAATTCAACCTTTTTTTTTGTTGTAAAAGAGAATTAAATTCTACCAGAATTGACCGGTTTGCGTCTTTAGTTTAACCTTTTTTTTTGTTTGTAAGAAGGAAATTGACCCATTTGTCTTTTCTTTCATGCCATTGTTGCGTATATAAATATATACTTATGTATTTTAATGTTTGTAACAAAACCGTTTTTACAAAGGTTGTAACGATTTTGGTAATTATTGTAATGTATATGAGGAACATGCCGTCCCTCCGTTTGTTGAACTCTTTTAATTTTTGTTCTAAGTAGTGTGACAAGCAATCTCTTTCCTTTAAAAAAAACAAAAAAAAAACGTAATTCTCAATTTCAGACTAAAATATCAAATAATTCAAATTCTATCAACATTTAACGAAAAAGTATGATTTTTCTACTTAACATGCAAAAATTATTAAAACCTTTTTAATATTTTTTTTTACTATATAAAAATAATTTTTAATGTAAAATTTACCTGAAATTATTAAAAGAAAAGATTGTTCGAAATGCTTTCCTTCCATTTCAATAACTTTTTTATTCTTGGTCGAAATTCATCTATGGCTCGATTTACTTTTATTTTTTTAAAATATTATAAAATTATGTTTAGCTCGTTGAAATGCATAATTGATTTCTATTTTTAATCTGTATTCTTAATTTTCTTAATTCAATTATCGTACCAATATTTCTGGTTAATGTTAATGGTTATATAGCTAGGAATGTTACTAGTCGAATTTAATTCCATCTTCAAAATTCAATTTTAAAACCGTGAGATTTACTTTCATTAATTGTAAGTTCTTCTAAGTACGTTTTTTTTAATTACCTTATACGTGTAACTGATTATGTAAAATCTATAATCCTAATTGAATTTTATTACTTTTGACACATATTCTGTCCAGTCACTTTTGCATTAAAACTCGTATGCAAACATCATCATTATAATACATCATAATTATTGCTTACTATATATAAATTCTCGCTCATGCATTTATTCAGTTAATTTAACAATCCTCTCAGCTAATCTCTCTCTCGAAATTATAAGATACACACTTTGTACCTAATACACACAAAACACATTTGACACAGGTCTATACATCAACCACTACGTAATTCGATTTGTACCTACAACAGTCAATAAAAATGCATGTATGCACACTACATATACTATATATACAAACCTTATGCTAAAATCATTGGATATCACAATAAACTATTTCATTGCGCGTAAGTGCTAACTATGTAATTTAGTCTTAATCATTTTTGCTTTCTAATATATCTTGCTTATGCATTTATTCAGTTAATTTAACAATCCTCTCAGCTAATCTGTCCCTCGAAATTGTAAGATACACACTTTGTACCTAGTACACAAAAATACGCACTAGACCACAGGTCTATACATCATCCATTACGTAATTCTATTTTTACCTACACTAGTCAATAAAAATTAGTTTATAGATTGTACGATTTACGTTTTTCCCTTTTATCTACTATTCATTATGTATGTAATTTGTCCCACAGAAAAATAAAATTTTGTAAAAAAAGTTTTAACCATATTGTTTGTCTAACTTAATTGTTTGTCTAACTTAATTGTTTGTCTAAATTAAATTATTAATCTTTGAATTTTTTTTATATTATATAATAACACTTGTTCTGTATAAAACTTGTAATGTAAAGAAAAATTCGTCACCTAACTTGAATTAGTTACGATGTTATTTTCTCAATTGTATTGTATTGTATTAATTTTATTATATTATTGTATAAATATCATTTTAAAGGGGAGCAATGTAAAAAATGAACAATGAATAATCAATATTCATTTTTACATAAGAACCAAAATCGCTTAACGCGAGTTTGGATAATAATTTTACTTGTAGCTTTCTACTTTTGTTTGTGTCATAACCTTACGATCTACCATTTCTATGGTTTAGTCGTATCCATTATCCATTTTTCATTTGTTATAGAAGTTATAATTAATTATGAAGTCTTGCATCTCACCCTTGACCCTAGATTATGCATACACATTGCATATAACAGGATTGGAACCCGTAGTTGTACTTCTTAGTCATTAATACCCACTCTTTGTCTCTAATTCGTTCTTGTAAATCTTCCTAATAATGATTTGTAGTCCAGAGCTGGGCACTTGCGTTTTTTTGCCCGTTTTTTTGCGGTACTGCGGTACTACTACCGCACTACGAAACCGGTACCGCATAACGCAGTACCGCAAAGGATCGCTGAAAGTACAGCAGTACCGCTACCGCATTCAAATTTCCCGCGGTACTTTCCGCGGTACCGACCAACACGGTAGTACCGCAGTACCGCAGTACCGCAAAAAAACCCGCAAGTGCCCAGCTCTGATTTGTACTATACGTACAAATTCAATAACTATGACGTCACATTTTCCCGTCATTAATTTCCCTCCATCATATCTCTAGTATTCAATGTATGAAAATTCTTTAACATCATCATAAAAACTGTACACTCTATAGAAGTCATTATTTATATGTTATGTAGTATAAATATTATTATTCAACCATATTCATCCATACCGTATGTGCCCATGTACTTTGTATTATTTTCTAACATCTCAATTGTCTATTAATATGAAACACTAACAAAACAAAGTTATAGTAACTGTTTAATTATAATTAACTGTAATACTTTAATTTAATATAATGTAATGTACTTTAATGAAACTGTACTTAATGATGTAATGTACTAAATGACGTAGTCAATGTACTTTAATGGAATTGTAGTTAACGATAATAAATGAATTGGTAATTATAATCATAGTTACAGTAGACCAAAATTACAATGTACTCAATGTCCGACCCGACATTATGTCGCCATAAGGAATGTAGAATCGGCGATACTGTTGTTATTTTTTTATTATTATTTTTCTGTTGGAATAAATTTTGATGTGCTTTCTACTTTGCCAAATAATTGATGACCTGTTGTTTTTTAAAATGTCATAATCATTTTTTTAGATTTAGCTTAATGAATCCTGAGTAACTTTTGCCATGTCATGTTTTGTATACATTCTTTCTTCGTTATAAAAGATGAAGTCATGTCTTGCCTAAGCATTTAATTGTAAATCTTAAACCTTTAATTTTTACTCATATGCATATTTTAGTGTAAAGATGCATAGTTCAATTTCCACTTTTAGTTAACTTGGCAGATCATGATAACATCAGATCTGAAAATATGCAATTTAAGATAAAAATATGGCTTCATCTTCAGACATCTCGTTTATTCGTTTAAACCTTAACAGCTAAAAGATTTACTTTATTTTCAAATATTGTGCAAAAATAATGCAGCCTCTTCAACATTTAATAATGATGATGTTAGTAGAATCGGGGTATATAAACCCCACCAATTTCTTCCATGTTTATTCTGATTCCAACTACGAGGCTGAGCATTACCTGTAACAGTTTAGGAGTAAAACACAGTAAGAAAACGTCTTTATCTTCTCCTTCGAGCCGTGCTCTCTTCAGAAAACTTAGTCATTAGAATCTCCCGATAAGTTACAAGAAGAATCGGGGAGAAACCTCAAAGAATTTAATAAGCCTCTCAGAATCCTCCGAGCCACTAAAGAAGAACTCGGAGAGTAGTATAGAAGAAACTACTGCAAGTAACAGATCCGTTGCTGCCTCCTAACCAGAACCCCCGTCGACTCCGAACCACCCCAGGGCCATAGACGGAGGGGTTAACATATATATATATATATATGAAATAGGATCCCTCCTAAGGAGACGTAGTTTTACATTTAGGATAAAAACGAAGACGTAGAGCAAAAAAGTCATTATATTTGGCTGCAGCCGACGTTTCGGGCAACTCTACCCATTTTCAAGGCCTAATAAATAAAAAGCTAAAATTAATGCATGACAAAAATATACGAATGTCAAAAACAAAGTAATTTATAGTACAGAATAAAACCACTTCAAGACTAAAAATTAAAAAGCATAAAACAAGCATAAGCCAAAAACAAAAAGCAAAAATTATATACATGACAAATATACGCATGATAAAAATAAAACTTAAAAACTAAAAACATTCAAACATAAATTGGTTAAAAACTTTACTAATAAAAAGTTAAATGAAAAAACGCAAAAGTGCACCAAACATACAATGCTCACTTGACAGCCACAAACAACTGAGGCGAAAAGGAGACAGGGTCAAGGGAAAAAAAAAAAAAAAAAAAAAAAAAATTTAGTTTGTAGGTATTCTCATTAATATAAAGGGGGTAACAGCTAGAATCAATATTTAAACTGGAGTTCAGAAATTTAATGCACAAAGATTCGTAAATACGGAGAGAGGACGGGCATTTTAATGATTTAAGAATTTTAAAGTTATTAACGGAAATATCAACCTTACACTTAACAGAATGATTTCTAATGGCAGACTGTTCCTTTTTCGATAAAACTTTCCCTGTCCTATGGCTAATACCCATATGGGAGCAAAATCTTGCCTGCAAAGAACGAACTGTGCTGCCAACGTAGTTCCCCTGGGAACACCGAGGGCAGGTAAACAAATAAACGATAGAACAGTTCATCGCAGGGGGGATTTTGTCCTTACAACGGAAAAAACATTCAAGGGTATTATTATTTACAAAAGCAACCTTAAAATCAGTGTGAAAATAAAATTTCCTCACCACACTCAACAATTGCTTTTTCACAAAAGTGTTAAAATGGTAGAGATCAGGTAAAACAAGATATTTACAATTCTTAGGAACATCATACGTTGGGATAAGGTTGGGGGAATATACATTATTAAGAAATTTACCAATAATACCTTGTACAAGATCTAGTGATGTTAAAAAACGTTGTTTTTTTATGTCCATGTTTTTTTTTTTTTTTTTTTTTTTTTTTTTTTTTTTTTTAATAATAATAATTAATATAGATATTGCCAATTTAATTATAAGGTATACCTTTGCAATGATATATATTATAAAAATAAATAAATAAATAATAAAATAGGCCATATGGTACCAGTATAGAATGTCCTTTTCAGCCTATTTACAGAAAAAAACTGGCCTCTTTCTTGCACTGAAAGTCTTGTATCTTGAGATCCGTTAAACTTGCGAGAACACTGGCTGGGAGCTGACTGCCCATTGTCCAACCTTTCCAGGACTCTCCCATCCATGCCTCGGATTTTGAATCTCCCACTTAACTATCCTTTAGACCCGCGATGACATATTTTCTCCCCAGAGACCATCCATATATATACATACACATACACCCATATACATATATACCAATATATACATAAATACTAATATACACATTTATATCTATTATATACCCCATACACGCATACATCCAGAATTCCAGATACATACGCACGCATACTCACATATATACCTACACAAACTCATACACCTCTATTTCGCCCTTTCATTACCTCCGAGATCATTTAGCACATACAGTAATATCCATACAGCCAAAAGAAACCGATTAAGCACAGACAGAGCAGCAAAGCTAGTATTTATATCCCAAAATGCAAAATTCCAAGAAAGTGAAGTAAAACATGGTGCTACATTGGCTTCGTCAACATCCAAATCTGCAATAAGTACCAGTACCTGTGATATTGAAACTATATGCTCTAATCAATCTAGTGATAATGATTCTTCAATGGAAATAGAATCAGATAATGAAAGTTAAACAGCATTAGGTTAACACAAAGGTTAAAGAAAGAGATGAATATTTTAATTTTTTTTATTTTTATATTTGGAATATATATATATATACACACTGGTATTCTTGCCAATCACAATTATATATATTGTTTTATACCAGTATTATGTATTTTTTATTATGTATATTATACCAGTACCTGTGATATTGAAACTAGCATATATGCTCTACCCAATCTAGTGATGATTCTTCCATGGAAATGAAGGTTAAACAACATTAGGTTAACAAAAAGGTTCAAAAAAAAGGTGAATATTTTTTTTTCTATCTGGAATATATATACTGGTACTCTTGCCAATCACAATTATGTATATTGTTTGAAACGAGGAAGAATGTTTTATGTTCTAGTTAAAAAATATATATACATATAAAAAAATGAGGGTTTGTTTTTCCTTTCTATTATATACTTTTTGTGTGATTCAGTTTTTCTAAAAGATGACTATATATACTAGGTATAACTGTATAAGCATGGTAGTATAGTAAATTATAGGTAATACTAATATACTTATTAGATTAAAGGAAGAAAAATATGGAATAAGTTTAAAACAATAAAAAACAAAAAAAAAGGATCATTTCAAGAATAGCGAACCCAACACCTGCAGGGTTCGCTATTCTTGACACGGGAATTTTTGGGTTCGCTATTCTTGACATGGTAAAATTGGGTTCGCTATTCTTGACATGGGAAGTCCTCAAGGACGTTTTCATAACTTCAGACGGTAGGTTTATGTTTCCCAATTTTAAGTAATTAGTTAAGGACGTATTAAATTTTTTTATATTAGTCTTTTTTTATTTAACCAAACTAGCACGACTTCACCTAACCAATCGTCAATGCCGTACAGTATAAAGAATCCTCTTCTCTGAATATATAAAAATAAATAAATAAAAAAAAATTTATTTTTTTATTTATTTTTTTAGGTTAATTGTACGCCCTTGACGATTGGTTAGGTTAAGTCGTGATAGTTTGGTTAATTTTTGCTATTCTTGACATGGGAAATTTTGGGTTCGCTATTCTTGACAAGGGAATTTTTGGGTTCGCTATTCTTGACATGGTAAAATTGGGTTCGCTATTCTTGACATGATAAAAAAAAACAAAAAACAGAGTATCTTCGTTTTAAACAAAAAAAACGACACAATAAAAAACGACTCGCATCACTACACACGCATACATCCAGAATTCCAGATACATACGCACGCATACTCACATATATACCTACACAAACTCATACGCCTCTATTTCGCCCTTTCATTATCTCCGAGGTCATTTAGCACATACAGTAATATCCATACAGCCAAAAGAAACCGATTAAGCACAGACAGAGCAGCAAAGCTAGTATTTATATCCCAAAATGCAAAATTCCAAGAAAGTGAAGTAAAACATGGTGCTACATTGGCTTCGTCAACATCCAAATCTGCAATAAGTACCAGTACCTGTGATATTGAAACTATATGCTCTAATCAATCTAGTGATAATGATTCTTCAATGGAAATAGAATCAGATAATGAAAGTTAAACAGCATTAGGTTAACACAAAGGTTAAAGAAAGAGATGAATATTTTTATTTTTTTTATTTTTCTATTTGGAATAAATATATATATATAATATATATATATATACATTCAACTGCAAAGAACACGCAGTATAAATAACGTAAAGAACGACGCTTGTATAGAGATATTCCCGGCATGCGGGAGGTGCCCCCTTGGGGCATTGGTTTCTGCGAGTATGTAGAAGAATTACGGCATTTGGAAGAGTGAAGTCCATGGTGTAATGGTATCGCGTCTGACCGGCAATCGGAAGATCCCGGGTTCGATTCCCAGGTGGTTACTTCATTTTTTCATTTGTTCCGTTTTCTCTCTCTCGTCTTGCGCGGAATATCTCCTATACAAGCGTCGTTCTTTACGATATATATATATATATATATATACTGGTATTCTTGCCAATCACAATTATATATATATATTGTTTTATACCAGTACCTGTGATATTGAAACTAGCATATATGCTCTACCCAATCTAGTGATGATTCTTCCATGGAAATGAAGGTTAAACAACATTAGGTTAACAAAAAGGTTCAAAAAAATGAATTTTTTTTTTCTATCTGGAGTATATATAGTGGTACTCTTGCCAATCACAATTATGTATATTGTTTGAAACGAGGAAGAATGTTTTATGTTCTAGTTAAAAAATATATATACATATCAAAAATGAGGGTTTGTTTTTCCTTTCTATTATATACTTTTTGCGTGATTCAGTTTTTCTAAAAGATGACTATATATCTAGGTATAACTGTATAAGCATGGTAGTATAGTAAATTATAGGTAATACTAATACATATTAGATTAAAGGAAGAAAAATATGGAATAAGTTTAAAACAATAAAAAACAAAAAAAACAGACTATCTTCGTTTTAAACAAAAAAAAAAACAAAAAAAACGACACAATAAAAAACGACTCATCACTAACAAGATCCCGTGGAAAACCATTTTTAAAGAAAAAATCAGTAAGGAATTCAAACTCATTATGAAGCAGAGCAAAGTTTGAGCAAATATTATAAGCTCTATGCACTAAAGTGCGAATGGAACTTAGTTTGTAATTAAAATAGCAAAAACTATAAAAATTAAAACCTAAACCCGTAAAAGTAGGCTTCCGGTATGTAGAAGTTAAAATAGTCGAGCCTGATTTGGAAACCAAAACATCAAGGAAAGGAATAGAACCTTGGGTCCCGTTTTTGCGAATATTTTCAGGTCTCATCTTGAGGAAAGGGCATTCTGTGAGTGCCCCCCTCACCTTAAGCCGAAATTGTACAGACGTTATGTTGATGATACGTTTGCTTTATTCCAAACGGATAATCAATCAGTTCAGTTTTTAAGTTTTCTGAACACACTGCATAAGAACATTATATTTACGCAGAAAAAGGAAGTTCAAGGTTCTATTCCTTTCCTTGATGTTTTGGTTTCCAAATCAGGCTCGACTGTTTTAACTTCTACATACCGGAAGCCTACTTTTACGGGTTTAGGTTTTAATTTTTATAGTTTTTGCGATTTAATTACAAACTAAGTTCCATTCGCACTTTAGTGCATAGAGCTTATAATATTTGCTCAAACTTTGCTCTGCTTCATAATGAGTTTGAATTCCTTACTGATTTTTTCTTTAAAAATGGTTTTCCACGGGATCTTGTACAAGGTATTATTGGTAAATTTCTTAATAATGTATATTCCCCCAACCTTATCCCAACGTATGATGTTCCTAAGAATTGTAAATATCTTGTTTTACCTGATCTCTACCATTTTAACACTTTTGTGAAAAAGCAATTGTTGAGTGTGGTGAGGAAATTTTATTTTCACACTGATTTTAAGGTTGCTTTTGTAAATAATAATACCCTTGAATGTTTTTTCCGTTGTAAGGACAAAATCCCCCCTGCGATGAACTGTTCTATCGTTTATTTGTTTACCTGCCCTGGTGTTCCCAGGGGAACTACGTTGGCAGCACAGTTCGTTCTTTGCAGGCAAGATTTTGCTCCCATATGGGTATTAGCCATAGGACAGGGAAAGTTTTATCGAAAAAGGAACAGTCTGCCATTAGAAATCATTCTGTTAAGTGTAAGGTTGATATTTCCGTTAATAACTTTAAAATTCTTAAATCATTAAAATGCCCGTCCTCTCTCCGTATTTACGAATCTTTGTGCATTAAATTTCTGAACTCCAGTTTAAATATTGATTCTAGCTGTTACCCCCTTTATATTAATGAGAATACCTACAAACTAAAATTTTTTTGATTTTTTATTTTTTATTTTTTCTGTTTTTCCCCTTGACCCTGTCTCCTTTTCGCCTCAGTTGTTTGTGGCTGTCAAGTGAGCATGGTATGTTTGGTGCACTTTTGCGTTTTTTCATTTAACTTTTTATTCGTAAAGTTTTTAACTAATTTATGTTTGAATGTTTTTAGTTTTTAAGTTTTATTTTTATCATGCGTATATTTGTCATGTATATAATTTTTACTTTTTGTTTTTGGCTTATGCTTGTTTTATGCTTTTTAATTTTTAGTCTTGAAGTGGTTTTATTCTGTACTATAAATTACTTTGTTTTTGACATTCGTATATTTTTGTCATGCATTAATTTTAGCTTTTTATTTATTAGGCCTTGAAAATGGGTAGAGTTGCCCGAAACGTCGGCTGCAGCCAAATATAATGACTTTTTTGCTCTACGTCTTCGTTTTTATCATATATAATATATATATATATATATATTTTTTTTTTAACTGCAAACACGCAGTATAATTAACGTAAAGAACGACGCTTGCGCGGAATATTCTCCTATACAAGCGTCGTTCTTTACGTTATATAATATATATATATATATATATATATATATATCAGGTCATCCCATAAGTAATGTCGTTTTTTACGATAGATTAAGTTTAAACTAGTCCTACTCGGTTTAAGCATAAATTTTCCGAAGGTTATATCTAAGAGGAGATCTATCGTGTTTCGCTACATACTTTACAGACCTTGACCAGTGAAGACGTGTGTTTTGCTTTATATGAACCCCTCATAAACATGGCGGTATCAGAAGAGCATATCAGGTATATAATGCTTTACGAGTTCAAAAAAGGGAATAGTGCTACTGAAGCAACGCGAAACATTCAGGACGTTTATGGCAACGATATTCTGCATGTGAAGAAATGTCAAAGATGGTTTCAAAAGTTTAGGAATGGTGACTGCCGTTTGACAGATGCAGCACGCTCTGGACGCCCTGCTGAGTTTGATGATGACCTGCTGTTAGCCGCACTTGACGAAGACTGTTCAACAACTGTCGAAGAATTGGCCCAGAAACTCAATTCATCCCCGTCCACCATCCATCGACATTTGCAACAACTCGGGAAAGTGCCTAAGTTAGGAAAATGGGTGCCACATGAATTGTCGGTCGACAGTCTGAGGGTGCGGGTGAACATTAGCACAGCTCTTCATTCCCGTGAACTCCAAGATCCATTTTTGCACCGTTTAGTGACTGGTGATGAAAAGTGGATACTGTACCAGAATGTTAAGCGCCGTCGACAGTGGGTTTGTGCCGGAGAACCAGCGACACCACAGCCAAAACCAAATCTTCACCCTCGGAAGGTGTTGCTTAGTGTTTGGTGGGATAAAGGTGGTGTAATACACTTTGAAACCTTACCACACAACCAAACAATCACCGCCCAAGTCTATTGTCAACAACTGGATCGATTAAACGCTGCACTAAAAGAAAAGAGACCTTCTTTGGTTAATCGGAAAGGAATCGTGTTCCACCACGACAACGCACGTCCTCATACCGCTCGGATCACTTCTGCAAAAATTGAGGAGCTTGGGTGGGAAAAACTTCCACATCCTCCATATTCTCCAGACCTTGCTCCTTCAGATTATCATCTCTTCAAGAGTCTGCAAAACTATCTTGACGAGAAACAGTATACTTCTGTAGATGACCTGCACACCAGTCTTTGTACGTTTTTTGCCTCAAAACCGCCTGAATTTTATAAACATGGCATTGAAAAGCTTGTAGGACGTTGGCAGTCATTGATTCCGATGGAAAATATATACTAGATTAAAAAGTTTCAGTCGAGTTTTTTTTGTCCTTCAAATTCCGATCTAAAAAACGACATTACTTATGAGATGACCTGATATATATATATTTTTTTCTTTGCTTTATTTACTGTATTTATAATAATTATTGAATATCGAATTATATAAATTCGATAAGTTCTTAGAGAGTCTAGCGTCATCTTTATCTTTAATTGAAACTAACATAAATAAACCAACCAGAATGAAAATTTATATATGTGTAGAGACCAATCAGAAAAATTCCTTTCCTCGCCGTTCGCAAACATCTGGGAATCATCAGAAATCAAAAAACGCACGTGGTTTTCAAGGAGAGAGAAACAAAAGGGTGCTTGTTTTTTTTTTCAAAAAAGCCCCGCGAAAAGTTAACGTCTTACGAGCCTATATAAGCCAGAGTTCACTGAAAATCGCCCTCGAAGATGGGCTGACGGTAGTCGTGTGGCCTCGCTGGAGGTAGAGATCTTTTCTCTTCCATTCTCCGAGAAGGTGTCGGTGGTTCTGCTTCGGGCATCTGTTGTCACTTTTTTAGGGGGCCTGCTTCCCCGTTGTGGGGTTAGTAGGCCTCGGGGTTCGGATCCCCAAACCTACAAAAGAGCTTGCTCTTAACGCCTGCACGTCCTTGGTTGAGCACAGGCGCCTGTCTTCTTCTACAAACGCTCTCGTTTCTGTTCCACCCTTTCTCTACTTCTTTTCCATTTCTTCGTCTGTTCAAGTTTCTCTTCTGCACTGTCTTCTTTCTTGGTCGCATCGACTACTACTACAAATCGCCCTCACTCTGCTCGTTACGCCTCCTCGTGAATCTCCCTTTTCATGTAGCGTACTTCGACTTCAGCCGGCCTCAGTCCCTCAAGCAACACCTCAACCATATACGAAGCGAATCAACACTTGAGGCGACGTACAATTTCATCCCGCCGGAAACAAACATCACTCTACCGGCGTCATCCTTCTGACACTGGTTTCACTCATCCTTCACCACAATTCGGTCGGTGCCCGTTCAACAAGTCCATCAACGGCCCTCAGCACATCCTCCTGCCGGTAGGCCAACAGCTTCAGAGCTATCTACGGCGAAACGCAATACGGTAACCTTCACGTAGGTTTCTTCAGCCTTCATAGTTATCTCCGTTGAAATCGCAGGTCGGTAATCCTCTTGTAGGCACTCGCTCGGCCTACAGTGTTTTGTTACGTCGTGTTAGACTATTCAGGATTTAAAGCTGAAAAGTCCACAAACTCTGCCTAATCGCGTAGGCCCTAAAAAGTGTCCTCACTACCGTTCAAACTAACTCTCCCGTTAACACCGCAGTAGGCCGATTCAAGTGTTGTACCAATACCGTAGTTTTGTATCACCTTGTTATTTTGTTATTCATATAATTTACTTATTTTGTATCAGATTGTTTATTTGCTCTTTTATGCATTTCATTTTTACTGACCTAATCCATTTACTGTACCGTACCGTACTTTCATTATTTCAGTTATTATTGGCTTACTTACTCATTCTGTGTTCACCGCTGCATATCTCATTAACCGACCTAAATTAGTGTACTTACTTAACGATTATACTTACTTAACTTGTGCTTGCTTAACGATTAGACTGTATAACCATTTCTTATTGCTTAATAACCAGTCATCTGTAATATAGTATAAATACCGTTATAGAATTGTTAATAACTGTGAACAAATAATTCATTTACTTTTCTAATTAAACACAAAACAACAAAATAATTTCTCTCTCCTTATTAAATATTGTTTGTTTGGGCTGTGTTTCCAAACTGGTGACCCCTAATTATTAATTTCAATATAATTCTATAATTCATTAATTATAAGTAAGCCAACTTTCTTGACCACATCAAACTGGTGATCCGTAGGCCAATATATATGTATTTATAAAAATTTAGAATTAAGGGTTTCAGGACTTTTTTCGGATTGTAGGCTTTCTTTGTAAAACCCTGATTTGCTTAAAAATCAATCGGAAAGTAAAACTAACCATACTCTGGAACTAACCAATAACCATACTCTGGAACATCTTGGTGGTCAAGTGCGCAAACAAGACGACCTTCTATAATATAGAAATTCATTGGTCTGTGTTAAAGAGTTTCCTAGCCCTTCAATGGGACTTGTAAAAACGATAATCGATAATAACACATTTTTTATATTCTCTCCAGATTACAAATGTATGAGGGCCACTCAATATATTTTGCTCCACCTTTTTTTTTCTTTCCAAGTTTCTTTGTAAGTTCCAGAAATTTTGTACACAAGTAGTTACATACCTTTTTTACAAGTTTTTATTTTTCCACATAGTCTCCATCCTTTTCTACGGCTTTCCTCCACCTCGAAACAAGGGCCTTTATTCCTTGCTGGTAAAAGTCCGCTGGGTTTCGCTGGAGCCACCTCTTAACCTCCTCAACAACCTCATCGTCACTGAAACTTTCTTCCACGAATAGCATCCTTCATTGGCTGAAACAAATGGAAGTCTGAAGGTGCCAGATCCGGGCTGTATGGAGGGTCGGGTAACACAGTCAAGCACATTTTTGTGATGGCCTCTCTTGTTTGCAAACTGTTGTGTGGTCTTGCGTTATCGTGCAAAAGAAGGACGTCTTCCAGTTTTCTCTCCGGTCGAACTCGCTTTATACGTCTCTGGAGTCTCTGTATGGTAGCAATATATGCCTCTGAGTTGATTGTTTGTCCTTTCTTCATAATGTCCACGAGAATCACCCCTTTCATGCCCCAGAAGATGGTGGCCATAACCTTTCCTACAGAGGGAGCCATTTTGAACTTTTTCTTGCGTGGGGAGTCTGCGTGATGCCACTCCATGGATTGACGTTTTGTGTCAGGTTCAAAGCGATGTACCTGTTAGAAAATCTAGAGGAGGAAGAACCATTGCTGTCCCAAGGCGATATGATGACTAAGCTGATTGATGCAGCATTGCTTGTATATATTAAGTTAAGGTGTATATATATCCATCTCATAATTGTAAGGTTAGTGAAAAATTCACTTAATTTAGAGCTAGCATTTTTGGGCTCTTGTGGCATCATTGTTTGAGCACTCTGGTGGCATCATTTTGGGACGCTGCGCGTCCTTTCTACTCGTTTGTGGAACGTCGTACTTACAGAGTGTGGTCTTATAGAGAGCTCTCTTGCAATTCAGTTTGGTTGTTTAGATACAAGATTGTTGCATCGTGCAATAGTCCAGGTTGTGTTGTTGTTGCAAGGTTGAGAAAGAAGACCATAAATAGTGCCCCTTTTGTTTTTATCTTAAATTCATGCAACTGAGGCCTAAGGTAGGCCCACATCGAGTCAGCAACCCTGAGGTAGGACCTAATAGGATCTCAAGTCCGTAAGTTTTTAATTTTAGCTTAACTTGGGCTGTAGGTAGAACTGGCCCTTTAGAACTTGGCGGTTCATGGCTCAGCTGGGATTTTGAACCCAACAAATAAATAAATAACAGTACCCAAGTCTCATCCCTAATTACAATTCGTGAAAGGAAGTCATCCCCTTCTGTTTCGTATCGAACTAACGATTCAGAAGCAATTTCTTTTCTTTGGGCTTTGTGATCTTCAGTCAGTTCGCGAGGAACAAACCGTGAACACACTTTTGAGTATCCCAGTTGCTGAATTATCGTATTCACCCTTCCTTCACTAATTCCTAGCTCCAGTGATAGCTCTTTGTATGTGACGCGCCGATTTGAACGAATGATGCTGTTAGCACGTTGCACAGTGTGAGATGTGACAACCGATGCCGGGCGACCGCTGCGTGGCTCATCATCAGGGCTGGCTCTGCCTCTCTCCGATGATCTCACACGTTTAGACCAGCGTCCAACTGTGCTTCGATCAACAACAGCATCTCCATAAACGTTTTGTAGACGTTTGTGAATATTTCCAACTGTTTCCTTCTCTGCGGTTAAGAACTCGATAACAGTTCTCTGTTTACGAAGCACATCACTGTCAGACGCCATTTTCGAAACTGCGTTAACCATCGGTTTTATACAAGGAGGGGAGGTTCAAACTTGAAAAATCCGGTTATGTGAAGCGCAGAAAGTTCAAACTTACGGCTCAAAAGACATTTCAGCCCCATGGCCTATTATTTAGCTAAGAAAAAAGGGTGGGGCAAAATATATTGAGTGCCCCTAGTACTTTATATCATAATAAAATTTACTTCTGAAAGAATCGATCTTTTTTATGGTTGAAACGCAAATCGCAAATGCTGTACAGTAAAACGGGAAAATTCTACAATCCTTGTTTTGAGGTGCCTCCCTTTGAAAAGAAATTTTAAATCAAAATCATTTCGAATTTCATTGCCCAAACGATAGTCTTACTCGTAATATTATTATCAATATTGATTACTGAAAGATTAATAATAATACGAGTAATAATCATTATTTGATCAGCTATTTTTGCCAGATTGCGAAAACCAATGCATACCCTTCCCAGCCAAGTTTAAATATTAAAATTTGAATACATTATTGTAACTTGAAGTCGAGTTTAATCAGGCCTGTCGCTACAAGCAGGGATTTGTGTACAGTGTACACGAGTATATAGAGACTTAGCGGTTAGAGAGTCATTTTGTTGTAACCCCAAACTGAACTTTATATTTAACGTCGACTTTCCAAATTCTTTCATGATTTTCAGTACTTAAAACCTTTCATACTTCATTTTCTATGATTTTTAGAGGGTCACTCAGCAAATCATTCTAATCTTTTATATGAAATTTTAATGGAACAGAAAGGAAATGACTCATTTTATAAATATTTATTTTCTTTTATAATCGTAGTCATTATACCAAATAATTGTTATAAGTAAAATTAAAACAGAAGTTAAGACCATTTTATAAATATTTAAAGATGTACCCGTAATGCATTCCAGGAAAGGTCAGGAATTATAACTATAAACACTGCTATAATTCAGGTACATTTAATAATAATAATCTATACTATAATAAGAGAGTTGTCCGTCCGTCTGTCTGTCTGTCTGTCCGTCCGTCACATTTTCAGAAATTGTGAGAAAAAATTGTGAGAAAAAAATTCAGAAATTGTAAAAAAATTTCAGAAATTGTATTACGGGCGGCAATGTGAAGCTCAAGATTTTCATGACTGTGTTCTTTTCTGTAGTTTAGCAATGGGGGAAGGGTTGGGGTGGGGGTAATGGGGGATGGGTGTGGTAATGGGGAGGGGTGGGGGTAATGGGGAGGGGTTAGCCCCCAAGTTGTATGAATGGGGGTGAGGAGGTTTTGGGAGATACCAGATTCAGAAATGTTGACACAATGTGAAGCTCAAAATTTTCACGGCTGGGTTCTTTTTTTGTAGTTTAGCCTGTCTAACCGTCAGCGAAGTGACGGGAACTGTACTAGTAATAATAATAATAAATTAAAACAGGTGCTCGGTAACGCGGTACAATAGCGGGCTCTGAGCAGTGAAGTTCTAGTTCGCTCCCGCCTGCTGGTTCCTGGGTTGGGTTGAGTTGGCCGCTTATCCCGTTAATGCAAGGGCTAAAGATGCCCCTTGGGGCATACTTACCCCAACATCGTGGGGAAATGAACTTCCTGGATGTTACCTTCGCTTTTATAAATGAAAATACTACAATGGAGCAATAGACAAAATTAATAATTAACTCTTGGTTGACCTTTAGACTAGAAATGTCTTTGCAGACGAAAACCTGTGGTCCTTTTACTCTCTCTAGCACGTATTAATTAACAAATTGATTCAAACTTCGATATGTTTCAATGGCATACAAAAGTCATACAATCATATATATATATATATATATATATATACTATTTTCGAACTCTCGTATGACGAAGCAACTGCTTTTTCAAATAACTTATTAAGTCATGGTTTTCTCAGTGGTACATAAAGAAGAATGTAATCGCCTGTTTTATCAGTAATATACTTTCAACTGTATGCATTTACATTAGCTTTTAGCTAATTTATATTAAATTCTTTATTTATATATATAAGGATAAAAAGGATGATCAACGCCCACGTCAACATTATGAAGATTTAATATTAAATAGATATTAAATATTTAACATTAAATAAAGATAGTAAATCTTCATAATGTTGATGTGA
The DNA here is from genome assembly GCA_023014485.1 of Bathynomus jamesi. Taxonomy (NCBI): domain Eukaryota; kingdom Metazoa; phylum Arthropoda; class Malacostraca; order Isopoda; family Cirolanidae; genus Bathynomus; species Bathynomus jamesi. The sequence goes on along the minus strand of JAJOZX010000054.1, from coordinate 1,727,529 downwards.
ACGTTGATCATCCTTTTTAACCTTAAAAGCCGGTTCCCTAAGAACACCCCTTTCTCTACAATTTTATATATATATATATATATACACACTAACTAGTTTTTTAAGTACTACTATTTAATCTCGCCTAAAACATTTGAAATGCGGACTCTCCCTAATCCCTAAAATAACAGAAAAGGGCAAGATCGAAATGGGGATTTTAATGAGTGAACATCCTGTTTTTAATCGAAATATGAAAGAATGAACGAGGTAAAATTTTGAACTTCTTTTCATAGTTTAAGTGGGATACTATCTCCTGGTCGAATTCTCTATGACCGACAATGAATGATGTTGTTGTTTAACCTCCTTCGCAACATCAAAGGTCATATGATGGAGAGGACTTAAGCTTTACGTGGAATCCGAACAGTGGGTCGCTACATAGTCTGGACGCAGAGGACGGTCACCCATCCAACTACTATCCGACCAAATGTCGCTTAACTTCGCTGATCAACGGGAAACGTTATTACGACATTAGCTACGACAAATTTCTATTTCATACATTCGCGTTCTCGTTTTATTAAGTATATCAACAACGAAGTAACCCAAACTGCTCCTACACAAAGCTAAGTATATTAGTTATTTCGGTGCTGGTTAAGTGTGCGGTCTACCTACGATTGGTTAGGTTTAATCATGATATTTTCGTTAAAACTAACGAAAATATCATGACTAAACCTAACCAATCGTCAAGAACGATTGACAATGGGATGTAAACAAAGAATTAGTAAACGAGATAAGAAGCTATAATTAAAAGGTAGACCGCCGAATCGTAGGTAGACCGCACACTTAACCAGCACCGTTATTTCTTTCACAGATCCAAACAGAATGTAACCCAAATTCCATTCTCTCAAATATAGTTTTACAGGAAATAGAAATTCAATTTAATAGTTTCTCTGACTGGAAAACGAAAGAGTGAAGTCTTTCATAGAATTCGCCAACTTCAACAAGAGGTCTGGAGTTGCTCTGTTCACTAAGTGCACTTTCGCTTTAACTGGTATGTAGCGTTTTCTCAAAATGAATTCACTCCAATTTCCATTCCCTTATTTTTTAACACAAAAAAATATACAAGAATTACTTCTCAAGTTACTTACAGAGTAGATATACATATTTAACCTAATAAATTATCAAAGTAAAAATGTAATTTACATTACAACTCTTAAATAAATTATTATTTATCTTGAAAGTAAATTCCGTAGCATTAAGAAGTACATATTTACATTATAAAACAGATATAAACAGACCATTATTCCTTTTAACATTTTAACAAATACAATATACACAAATGCGACCACAAAACAATAACGGCTGCTCTAGTTTTTGAGGCGCAAGAATTCCAACTCTTTAATACTTCAAATTCTAAAATAATTTATGGCAAGTTGAAGTAATACAATGACCATACTCAAAAAAAAAAGACAAATCATTACAATTTAGATCGTAAATAAAATGTATTCAAATTACAATATCGTAATAAAAATTTTGAAAATGGCCTTACTGTATTCCAGTAATTATATAAATTTGCTAAATCAGTGAAAATTAAATTTTCAACGGTGAAAATATATATATATATATATATATATATGTATGTATGTAAGAAATTATTTTTAAAACTAATTTAAGTTTTTTGTCAATCTTTACATGGCTGGGTCTTTAATACTTCAAGTGCAGTGTCAGTTTTCTTGTCTTATTTTAAAAGCAATACTCATTAAGAACAAGTAAACATGATGAATATTTTTAACAGGTATAATACTGGAACTGTAAAGCGCGGAATTGTGAATACTTTTCTCATATTACAAAAAAAATTAATTAAACGTTTATATTAAAATAAACTCGACAGAATAATAATAATAATACAGTATTTGTAAATTTATCATAAAATCTTCATTTCATTACAATATAAGAAATTTTAAATATTACGACAGAATTTGTTTCATCTCAAGATAACATAAATATGAACAGTTTAATAGCTTATGTCACTTAAACCTACCGATAGTCAATTTTTCAATCACAGTTTGAATCTGAAAGGCATATCGATCATCCTATGGAATAAATAGTAACGGAATAAAGCCGCAATTTTTTTTTTTATTTATACAGTAGTTTCCACCGACGAAGATCGAGTCTGTACAGTTCTCCCTATCAGGTATTCAGATCACGTTGGATTAGAGATTATGAACTGTCCAATCAGGGACCATGTTTTACAGTATTTCATCCATAGACTGACCAATCAGAGGAAGAAACACAAAGTTACCACTTAAATTTAACACTATTTCGTATATGTATATATATTATATATATATATATATATATATATATATATATATATATATATATATATATATATATTAAACCCTCGTCCAACGCGTGTTTGTCCAGCGCGAATTTGCTTATACGCGGAAAAATAAATGCGAACAATTATTTGCCGAAAGCAGAAAATTTGATTATACACGGTCCGCCAAACACGCTCTAATACAGTAGTACTGTACGCGTGCCAATGCGCGCTCTAGTGTTTTCTCCTACACTCTCCAACACTCCCGCATCTCCCTCCCTCTCGCGTCACCCTCGCGTCACCCTCGCATCACCCTTTGTCTCAGTCCCGCTAACGCGTTAAGTTCAATGAAGTTGTGTTGGATTGTTTTTGTCGTATTTTGCCGTTGTTTTGCTATTACCCTTAGACAGCAGTATGACCCCAAAACGTAAAGTATCTGCAAGTGATAGTGAAGAGAAGAAAAGTCGTAAGGTTATGACATTAGCCGATAAAATAAAGATTCTAGATAAGATGCGTGGTGGTATGAGCATAACATCACTTGGCCGCGAGTATCACGTGAATGAGTCTACCATACGGAGATTACGCACCCTCTGAAAGAGTGAAGAAAAGATACATGCTATTTTCATTTAATATATTTTTATTTATCATATGTAAATATCATTATGTTTATGATTTTAGTATGTTCTTATTTCATATACAATATAGATAGGGAAATTTATATGTGTGAATAAAAAATCTACGTATCTAAGTATTAATGGGAGACTTCACGCGTCCGCGTTCACGTATCCCCATTTATCCCATAAGGTATGAAGTTTGTTCAACGCGGATTTATTAACGCGCCGTTCTCGAGGAACCTAACTCCCGCGTTGGACGAAGGTTGACGTATATGAAAATTATTTCACGAAAGTAACATGTGAATAATGTTTATGATGAAAATAACCACGAAGGAAAAAGGAAACGCAGAATAGTGCTCAAGCGCTTTCATCTAATGACATCCCCAGGAACATTGAAATAAATAACAGGTTCGAGACTATATAGGTCACCAAAAAAAATAAATAAAATCGAAAAATAAAAATTGTAGGAGGAACATACAAATTTATAAGAAAAGCTACTAGAGTTTTAGCACTTTGCCCCTCTTGTCTAAATTCGTTCTGAACGAATTCAAAACAACATGATCAAGCGAAGAAAGGCCCTGGCTAATATTGAAGTTATTTGTAAGTTGAATAATGGCAGACTCAAGAATATTTCTATTAACAATGTTGCTTGAGTGAAACAAAATTGAAGCATTTTTCCAAATCAATACAGTGGGATAACTCTGAGAAATGGACGAAAAGGCCACTGGACGACTGTCCTGTTTTAATGGAATATTGATGCTGTTTTACACGCATATGCATATCCTATGCATATGCATATGCACGCATATCCTTTCCCGTCTGTCCAGTGTAAAAGGAATCATCGTTTACAACCAATTTTAGAGATAATGCCTGAATTATTGGTAGGGCTATTTTTTACTATGATATTTTTCACAATATTGTCATATGAAAATACTACATTAATATTCAAAAGTTTAAGTACATTAGCAATGCCTAAAAAGCCTGGCAAAAATGGAAGTACTAAAATATTCTTCGACGAAATACGAGGATTATTATTCACACGATAGAAAGTTCGTTTTGCCTTGTTAAGACAAGATTCCAAAAAAGCAGGTGGGAAACGCAAATTACTTCAAATACTGTTGATTTTTTATAATTCGGCATCGATGTATTCCGGACTGGCGATCCTAAGAGCGCGGAGAAACATTGAAGAAAATATGACTTTCTTGATGGAGTCATGTCCGGAGTAAAAGTGTACGTAGGACAAATTTTTTTTTTTTTCCGATAAATACTAAACTTAAAACCTGGGCGTGTACATAGGGAAAGCCCAGGTTTTAAGTTTAGTATTTATCGGAAAAAACAAACAATTTGTCCTGCGCACACTTTTACTCCAGACATGACCCCCATCAAGAAAGCCATATTTTCTTCAATCTTTCTCTGCGCTCTTGGGATCTCCAGTCCGGTATACATGGATGCCGAATTAGAAAAAAACAACAGTATAGGAAGTGAATTTGTCTTATCCACCTGCTTTTTTGGAAACTTGTCTTAACAAGACAAAACGAACTTTCTAATTCTATCGTGTAAATAATAACCCTCGCACTTTGTTGAAGAATATTTTAGTACTTCCATTTTTGCCAGGCTTTTTAGGCATTGCTGATGTACTTAAACTTTTGGATATTAATGTAGTATTTTCATATGACAATATTGTGAAAAATATCATAGTAAAAAATAGCCCTATCAATAATTCAGGCATTATCTATAAAATTGGTTGTAAACAATGTGATTCCTTTTACATAGGTCAAACGGGAAAGGATTTACACACGCATGTAAAACAGCATCAATATTCCGTTAGAACGGGAGAGTCGTCCAGTGGCCTTTTCGTCCATTTGTCAGAGTTATCCCACTGTAATGATTGGAATAATGCTTCAATTTTGTTTCACTCAAGCAACATTGTTAATAGAAATATTCTTGAGTCTGCCATTACTCAACTTGCAAATAATTTCAGTATTAGCCAGGGCCTTTTTTCGCTTGATCCTATTGTTTTGAATTCGTTCAGAACTCAGAACGGATTTAGACAAGAGGGGCAAAGTGCTAAAACTCTAGTAGCTTTTCCTTATAAATTTGTATGCTCCTCCTACAATTTTTATTTTTCTATTTTATTTTTTATTTTTTTGGTGACCTATATAGTCTCGAACTTGTTATTTATTTTAGTGTTCCTGAGGATGTCATTAGCCGAAAGCGCCTGAGCACCATTCTGTGTTTCCTTTTTCCTTCGTGGTTATTTTCATCATATATAAAATGGTCATTCAAGCTAACAACTTGATGTAATAAAAAGTGACCTCTTACCAGTTTGTGATGTCATAATAATAGCAACAGCTGAATTTGTGCGATCCTTGAAATTTTGTTTCTTAAAATGTTTCATTATATGTACTATATTACACTTTTCACCATTTTCAATTTTCATCATTAGCAAATTTCTTTAATCAGAAATCTTTAATTTAGTTTCTTAAAAATGTTTCAGTAAAGTTAAGTAAGCATTGAAATTATACTACATTCAGTGGTGTAGTCCTAAAATTTTAGGAAGGGTAACGCTACAGGCAAAACTTTAATAGAGCGTTTCATAGAACAATTACTGTATAAAATTAGTAAAAGTTAATTCGAAAATAAAAAATATATATTTAGTAAATAAAACTACAAATACAGTTCATGCTCTAGGAATAAAACACACACATATAGATACACGTATCAGTATGTATACATTATAATTAGGCTGACCATACGTACCGTTTTGAACGGGACAGTACCGTTTTGTATGGGTTTTTGTATGGGTTCTGTCACTGAAGAATAATTGTAAGCTCAATATGTTTATGTACTTACTTTTTCATGAATACAGAATATTACATAACCCCCGTCCCTTTTTTGCCATCCCAATGTCCCGTTTTTGTCTCAAGGAAATATGGTCAGCCTAATTATAATGCAGTTTCATAAGTGATATAGTAGATACTACAGTTACATATAGTCTACAATAGGCTCCATACAGAACGAATGTCTGTTTCCTTCTTTGAAACTTGTCTGGAACACGTATCATTATAATGAGTGAGGTACCAACCTTCCAAAATATGTCGTCTTGGTACTCTCCACTGAAGTGGAGCGGAAAACTAGGGGGGATAAGTGCTGGATAAAAGTCTGTAAGTGCTCAGCATTCAGCTATGGCTACTGCAGTTGGTAGTATAACGCTACTTCACTGAAATTTTAGGAAGTATAACGCCGTTATACCGCGTTACCCCTCGACTACACCCCTGACTATATTACACTTTTCACCATTTTCAATTTTCATCATTAGCAAATTTCTTTAATCAGATATCGGACAAAAGAAATGAAAATCAATGTAAAATAAATTTTAACTTCTTCATTACTTTAGTCCCTCAGTAAAGTTTTGTTTTTTATTTCATACCATTCAAAGAAAATGTAACTTTAATGTGCAACAATTTTCTCTATAATAATAATAATAATAATAATAATAATTTTTTTAATTAAATTGAATAACCTTTATTAATAATAAAATAAATACATTGGTTTTACAATTTGCAATAACATAAATAATTGTGAAGCTGGATCAGTAGCAAAATAAGAAACCCAGAAGATATAGGATCTTTACAAACTGAAATGAACAGAATCTATAAGCGGACGAAAGACAACAATATGAAGTTTAACACAGAAATTTCAGCTGTTACGGTACGGAAAAAGAGAAGACCTAAAATCCATGGAATATTAATATTTATTATATTATACCCGAAATGGACAGGAAATTCAGAGGAATTCTAGAGCAAAAGATTTAGGGGTTGTAATGACTGATGATGTGAAATTTGAAACACAAAATGAGATAGCAGTAAACAGAGCAAAGAGAATAACTGGGCAGATACTGAGAACCTTTAAACGAAGGGATAGAAATATAATGATTCCTCTACTGAAAACACTGATCATACCCAAACTGGAATACTGCTCGGTCCTAACATCCCCATTATAAAAAAGAAGACATTACACAGCTGGAAGGGATTCAGAGAAGCTTCACAGCCAAGATCAATGGGTGTAAAGAACTAAATTAGTGGGAAAGTTACGCGAACTAAACCTATATTCACTGGAAAGGAGAAGAGAGAGATACACCATCATTTACACTTGGAAAATAATTAGGCTGACCATACGTACCGTTTTGAACGGGACAGTACCGTTTTTTTTTATGGGTTCTGTATGGGTTCTGTCACTGAAGAATAATTGTAAGCTCAATATGTTTATGTACTTACTTTTTCATGAATACAGAATATTACATAACCCCCGTCCCTTTTTCGCCATCCCAATGTCCCGTTTTTGTCTCAAGGAAATATGGTCAGCCTAAAAATAATGGAAAAACTAGTCCCTAATCTTACTCTGAACCCTGTAACTCCCCAAACAACGGTGGAAAATAGAAAAGGAAGACTGTGTTGTGTTCCCAAATTAAAGGCGAGACAGGGAACATCCTTAACCTTGAAAGAAAATAATTTTGTTGTGAGAGGACCAAAACTGTTTAATCAGCTGCCCAAAGACCTAAGGAACACGAGTGGTGTTGCAGTGGACATCTTCAAAAGAAGATTAGACGCCTGGCTCAGAACAATCCCCGATGAGCCGGGCGTACCTGGCAGCCTGGCTATGTGAGGTGGAGAGTACAAGAAACCAACTCACTACTTCACCAGGCCAACTCGAGAGGAGGGGCGACAAGCTTGACTTTCGTGAATGAGGAATCATTGCGCGGAACCTTTGAAAAGCTTAAGCTTTAGGCTTTACTGGGTTCTTATTAAAAATAAACAGCTAGTTATTATTAATTAATAATAAATAAATAAATAAATAAATAAGTATTATTAATAGTTAAAGTATGTATTAATCTTAAATTATCATTATTGATATGACAAATGCAAGGTCACCATTGAAGGCATTATACCAATATATACAAAGAAATCAATATTATACATGAGAGATGAGAACTGAACAATCACAAGAACTGTTTTTAATACTAGATTACACACGAGAAATTAATAAACAATAGTAATGGACATTATCACTAATTTATACATACATACATACATACATACATACATATATACATTATCCAAATCTCATTTCCCAAGGACTTGGAGTGAGAAGGCAGAAAACAACCTGGACGTATTCGAGGTTATTCTTGCCCTTTGTGGTGAAAAAGGAGGAAGGACAAGTTCCCAACACAATTTTACCCCTCCTGCATCGTAGGAAATGCGGAGTTATCTGCACCTTTCGGCGGGCGGTAGGGTTACCATATCGCTATCGCTACCAACTATAATGCCAAGATCCCTTTCCTCTCTAACATCCTCTAACCAGTTCCCCTGCATCTCATAACTGAAGTTTACATTATTTCTACCAAAATGCATGACTTTGCATTTTTTAACATTGAATTGCAGTTTATAAGAATATTTGACACTTTTTCGTTATTTACCCACAATTTTTTTTTTTTTTTCTGAAAATTAAAAAAAAACATTTCTGCTATTATATATATATATATATATATATCTTTTTTTTATATAATTACAAGGTTAATTGGATGCCCGGTTAGGTTAATTGAATGCCCGGTTAGGTCAACTGTATGCCCATGACAATTGGTTAGGTTAAGTTGTGATATTTTCGTTAGTTTTAACGAAAATATCACGACTGGTTCTAACTGTACGCCCTTAAATTTACGAGAACTACATCGTTTGACGGCTAATACAAAGGACACTATTGACTGGCTCAAGAAGAATGGGCATCGAAAATATGCGGGTAAATCACGAAAAAGTGCCGAATATTCTATATTTGTAACTGGGGCAACTACTTTTGTATCATTTGCAAATTTAGAAACTTTACTACCTACTCTCTCCTCTAAATCATTTAGATATAAAATAAAAAGTAATGGACCTAAAATTGATCCCTGTGGTACCCCACTTTTCACTTTCTGCCACCCAGATTCATGACCATTTAGAATTACTCTCTGTTCTCTGTCTCCGAACCATTTTTCTACCCAATTTATAACTGACCCAACATCCCATGAGCTTTTAGTTTATATAGAAGTCTTCTGTGTGGAAACTTGTCAAATGCTTTACTAAAATCCAAATAAATAACATCTACATCATTTCTACTATCTACCTGACCAGTTACAAATTCTAGTCTTAAGAGATTGGACAAACAAGACCTTCCTAATCTAAATCCACGTTGTGAACTCGAAATAAGATTAAAATTTTCTAAATGATCTTGAATATTATTCTTTATAATTCTTTCTAGTATCTTTCATGCCAATGATGTTAAACTAACAGGCCTATAATTTCCGACCTCCTTCTTACTACCTTTTTTTGTAAATGGGTACTACATTTTCTTTTTTTCATTCATCTGGTACTTCTGTATAATTAATTGATCTAGCAAACAAAATAGTTAGTGCCTCAGGTAAACTTTCCTTCCCTTCTCTGAAAATCCTGGCAAATATATTATTAGGTCCAGCAGCTTTATTTGACTTCACTGTATGAATCACTTGCCAAAACATCATCCTTCTTTATATGAATATGATCAAGAATGTTTTTAATTATTTATATCCTATAAATTCAGGTAAAGTTATTTAAATTTTCTTTAGTAAAATCAGAGCTAAAATAATTATTAAAAATACCAACAATATCCTGATCTTTTTCAAACATCCTATCATCATGTTCTATTGGGCCAATCCTATTATGCTTTTTATTATTATATTTATAAAAACTAAAGAATTTCTTTGGATCTTTATTACTATTTCTAGCTAGATTTATTTCACTATGCCTTTTGCTCTTCCTAATCAAACTATTTAGCTTATTTCTTAACTGCCTATAATTATCCCAGTCCAAAATACTATCACTGCCTTTCATAAATGCCCTTTTTTATTTCCCTAAGTAATATGATGGCATTTGGTTAGAGGAATTTGGGGTGCTTTGAAACTCGCCCCTGGAGGGGCTCCGTGAAGGCCTTCGCCTCCGTTATAAGGAGGGCCCTTAAGTTCCTCACCCCATTTATGGGACCTCACCTTCCTTAATGAAGGGCACCTGCCCCTTGAGGGCCCCTTGCGGGGCCCCCTCCTCCTTCGGAGAAAAAATCCTCCTGTTGGGTTCTTTCATGGTCTTTTATGAGACAAAAATAGACAAAAACATACATACATTCGAGTACTTTTTGTCCGTTCCGTCGTGTTCGTGGGGCCCCGCTAGTTTTATCTTTCTGGAAGCGTTCGTGCAGAAGATCCATTTCTGGAGCACAAGACTTCTGCTGATATATATATATATAAACTAGTAAATGTAAACAACATATGTATTTTGTACATAAGAACTGCAGTAGAGGGCAAATAACAAAGATTTCTTTAACGCCATCGGTGATCTCATCGTTTCGGCTTAATATATTAATAACTATACCACACAAAATAAACTTAGAATAAATACAGTTAACTCATAAACACATTTTGCCTTGTTCTAATATTTGTAAATTACGAAATGGATCCAGAAACTATTAACTAAATTATTTTTAATTTCATTTATCTAATCTAAGGGGAGGCTAATATATTTCAATCCATTCGTATAGTAACGTGGTAACAATCATCATGAACAGCAAATATTATCATTATTATCATAGCTAATTATATATATATATATATATATATATATATATGCCCAGTTAGGTTCATTGAATGCCCGGTTAGGTTCATTGAATGCCCAGTTAAGTCAACTGTACGCCCTTGACGACTGGTTAGGTTTAGTCGTGATATTTTCGTTAAAGCTAACGAAAATATCACGACTAAACCTAACCAATTGTCAAGGGCGTACAGTTGACCTAACCGGGCATTCAAATTTTATCCTATTTCAATTCCTATATCCCTATTAAGTTTACCAACTTCATCATACCATTAGCAATATATAATACACACACACACACACACACACACACACACACACACACACACAAATATATATACGAGGGCAACTCAATATATTTTGCTCCACCTTTTTTTTTCTTTCCAAGTTTCCTTGTCAGTTCCAGAAATTTTGTACACAAGTAGTTATATATCTTTTTTACAATTTTTTATTTTTCCATATAGTCTCCATGCTTTTCTACGGCTTTCCTCCACCTCGAAACAAGGGCCTTTATTCCTTGCTGGTAAAAGTCCGCTGGGTTTCTGGGTTTCGCTGGAGCCACCTCTTTACCTCCTCAACAACCTCATCGTCACTCTGAAACTTTCTTCCACGAACAGCATCCTTTATGGAAGTCTGAAGGTGCCAGATCCGGGCTGTATGGATGGTGGGGTAACACAGCCAAGCGCATTTTTGTGATGGCCTCTCTTGTTTGCAAACTGTTGAGTGTTCTTGCGTTATCGTGCAAGAGAAGGACATCTCCCAGTTTTCTCTCCGGTCGAACTCGCTTTATATGTCTCTGGAGTCTCTGTAATGTAGCAATATATGCCTCTGAGTTAATTGTTTGTCCTTTCTTCATAATGTCCACGATAATCACCCCTTTCATGTCCCAGATGGTGGCCGTAACCTTTCCTGCAGAGGGAGCCATTTTGAATTTTTTCTTGCGTAGGGAATCTGCGTGATGCCACTCTATGGATTGGCGTTTTGTTTCAGGTTCAAAGTGGTGTACCAAAGTCTCATCCCTAGTCACAATTCGTGAAAGGAAATCATCCCCTTCTGTCTCGTATCGAACCAACGACTCAGAAGCAATTTCTTTTCTTTGGGCTTTGTGATCTTCAGTCAGTTGGCGAGGAACAAACCGTGAACACACTTTTGGGTATCCCAGTTGCTGAATTATTGTATTCACACTTCCTTCATTAATTCTTAGCTCCAGTGATAGCTCCTTGTATGTTACGCGACGATTTGAACGAATGATGCTGTTAGCACGTTGCACAGTGTGAGATGTGACAGCCGATGCCAGGCGACCGCTGCGTGGCTCATCACCGAGGCTGGCTCTCCCTCTCTCCGATGATTTCACACGTTTAGATCAGCGTCCAACTGTGCTCCGATCAACAACAGTATCTCCATAAACGTTTTATAGACGTTTGTGAATATTTCCAACTGTTTCCTTCTCTGCGGTAAAGAACTCGATAACAGCTCTCTGTTTACGACGCACATCACTGCCAGACGCCATTTTCAAAACTGCGTTAACCATCGGTTTTATGCAAGGGCGTTTAAAAGCGTTTTATACAAGGAGGGGAGGTTCAAACTTGAAAATCCGGTAATGTGAAGCGCAGAAAGTTCAAATTTACGGCTCAAAAGACATTTCAGCCCCATGGCCTATTATTTAGCTAAGAAAAAAGTGTGGGGAAAATATATTGAGTGCCCCTAGTGTATATATATATATATATATAACCAGATAAGGAGGTTTGTCCCAAAAAACAACTTTCTTAATATTTCCAATTAATAGAAAACGACTTGTGAGTTTTACAGGGCATAACTCTAGTATTTAACCTCGTAGCAAAGATTGTTGACTAAGAAATACCGCCCATTCTTTCATGGAGCAATACCACTAAAGTAATTGAATACGTATCTTCAATAATAACTCCAGCAAAGATCTTTCATTACATGGTCGCTTCCGATTATTTAATCAAACCCGACAGTTGCATGCTCTGCAAATTCTGATCGCTTTGTGCAACAAGCCGGGCGAAGCCTGTTTATTATAACTTTCCAAAGCAGTCCTAAGTCCACTATTCTAAATCCATGTATTCTGTGATATATATATATATATATGAAAAATTATTTCACGAAAGTGACACGTGAAAAATATTTATGATGAATAAAACCACGAAGGGAAAAAGAAACACAAAGGGGTGCTCAAGCGCTTTCGTCTAATGACATCCTCAGGAACACTTATACATTCAAAAAGGTGCCAAATTCAAATTGTACATTACAAAATGTAAGGTAAAATGATGCTGAAATTATAAAGAAAATTAATCATTTCCCATCATTTTCTAAAAATATATTTTGATTAATTTATGATTAAATTCGAAACAATGATTAACTGATTAATCAGAATCATGCCCTAAATAGCTATAACGTCTGGCTGTTTACCTATCTAACTGTTTACCTATCTAACTGTTTATCGATGGTCAGGTAGATAGATAAAATGAGGTTATTGGATGATAGTTAATAATATGTTTTAAGTGAAAATTTTCATTTGATACACTGATTGTTTATGTGTAATTTAGTCGTAATAATGGTAATATCGTTGTTGGTTAATATTTGTAAGCCTGTACACGTTGTATGAACTACTTTGGTGTTTATTAAAAAGTAATCATGTTTGTACCCTCATACATCAGACAACCGTTGAGTACATTTGGATGTTTCAGATATATTACATACCAACATCGGTGTAGTAAATGCTTACCTAGACAGATATGTAGAAATGAAGATAAGTTTTAAACTACTGTTACTACTGCTACTACTACTATTACTACTACTACTACTACTACTAATAATAATAATAATAATACAGTTTCCTCTCACCCCCAACTTCTAACTTGCAACAGATAAATGGTGTACATTCTGTTGAAGAATGAGTAGAAATGAAGCACAGACATAAGTAAGATTCATATATATATATATATATATATATATATATATATATATATATATATATATATATATATACACAGAATACATGGATTTAGAAGTGGATTTAGGACTGCTTTGAAAGAAATTATAATAAACAGGCTTCGCCCGGCTTGTTGCACAAAGCGATCAGAATTTACAGAGCATGCAACTTTCAGGTTTGATTAAGTAATTGGAAGCGACGGTGTAATGAAAGATCTTTGCTGGAATTATTATTGAAGGTACATATTCAATTACTTTAGTGGTATTGCTCCATGAAAGAATGGGCGATATTTCTTAGTCAACAATCTTTGCTACAAGGTTAAATACTAGAGTTATGCACTGTAAAACTCACTAGTCGTTTTTTATTAATTGGAAATATTTAGAAAGTTGTTTTTTGGAACAAACCTCCTTATCTGGTTATATATATATATGTGTGTGTGTGTGTGTGTGTGTGTGTGTGTGTGTGGTGTGTGTGTGTATTGTACACTGCTAATGGTATGATGAAGTTGATAAACTTAATAGAGCTATAGGAACTGAAATTGGAGCATTAAACAGTATAATGTTCACGTGATGCTACGTTAAAAGACTGAGTTGCCAACTGTTTTGAAGAAAATCAAATGTTTAATTTAAATAATCTCGTACATAAATAATAATAATAATGTTTAAGTGGATGTTTAGAGACGGATTTGATGATTCAGTATCTAAATCTATGCGAATATGCATAACTAGGCTGAGTTGTTGAAAATGTATTTTCATGGTTTTAAAGTTACATTACGCAACTTGAAGTAACCAGTGATATGAATGGGTGAGTTGATGTTGGCATTTCTTTAAATTTATCTTACATATACATAGCTTAGAACAGTAGTTATAGGTTATCCGGAGAACTATATGATTATGAAGGAAGTTATCGATATTTGAATTTATGAAATATAAATTGCATGTATTCGCGTTCATCCTAGTCTTTCTAAAAGGGCTGATATATATATATATATATATATATATATATATATATATATATATATATAAATTAGCTATGATAATAATGATAATATTTGCTGTTCATGATGATTGTTACCACGTTATTATACGAATGGATTGAAATATATTAGCCTTCCCTTAGATTAGATAAATGAAATTAAAATTAATTTAGTTAATAGTTTCTGGATCTATTTCGTAATACAAATATTAGAACAAGACAAAATTTGTTTATGAGTTAACTGTATTTATTCTAATTTTATTTTGTGTGGTATCGTTATTAGTATATTAAGCCGAAACGATGAGATCATGGATGGCGTTAAAGAAATCTTTGCTATTTGCCCTATGCTACAGTTCTTATATACAAAATATATATGTCGGTTACATTTAGTAGTATAATATATATATATATATATATATAATATATATCAGCAGAAGTCTGGTGCTCCAGAAATGGATCTTCTGCACGAACACTTCCAGAAAGATAAAACTAGCGGGGCCCCACGAACACGACGGAACGCGCCGGAACCAAAAGTACTCGAATGTTTGTTTGTTTGTTTTTGTCTATTTTTGTCTCATAAAAGACCATGAAAGAACCCCCACATGAGGATTTTTTTCGCGAAGGAGGGGCAAGTGCCTTTCATTAAGGACGGTTTGGTCCCATAAATGGGGTGAGGAACTTGAGGGAAGTGGCCCCCTTATAACGGAGGCGAAGGCCTTCAGGGGACCCCTCCATGGGCAAGTTTCAAAGCACCCCAAATTCCTCTAACCCAATGCCATCATACTACTTCCCTATTCCACAATAAAGGTTTCCTAATCCTGTTATTCCTAACAGTTCTGAAAGGAATACACCTACATTGTACATCCTCTAAAATTTCTTTGAATCTAGACCACATCTCAATAGCATTTTTATTGGCAAATTCATTATTCCACTTTAATGAGCCTAACAACTCGGTAAATATACGATCAACCTATTCAAATTTATACTATGGCACTTTCAAATTGGTACAACTTTAACTTTAACCCCCACAAGAGGATTTTTTTCGCGAAGGAGGGGCAAGTGCCTTTCATTAAGGACGGTTTGGTCCCATAAATGGGGTGAGGAACTTGAGGGAAGTGGCCCCCTTATAACGGAGGCGAAGGCCTTCAGGGGACCCCTCCATGGGCAAGTTTCAAAGCACCCCAAATTCCTCTAACCCAATGCCATCATACTACTTCCCTATTCCACAATAAAGGTTTCCTAATCCTGTTATTCCTAACAGTTCTGAAAGGAATACACCTACATTGTACATCCTCTAAAATTTCTTTGAATCTAGACCACATCTCAATAGCATTTTTATTGGCAAATTCATTATTCCACTTTAATGAGCCTAACAACTCGGTAAATATACGATCAACCTATTCAAATTTATACTATGGCACTTTCAAATTGGTACAACTTTAACTGCGTTAAAGTGGCCCCCTTATAACGGAGGCGAAGGCCTTCAGGGGACCCCTCCATGGGCAAGTTTCAAAGCACCCCAAATTCCTCTAACCCAATGCCATCATACTACTTCCCTATTCCACAATAAAGGTTTCCTAATCCTGTTATTCCTAACAGTTCTGAAAGGAATACACCTACATTGTGCATCCTCTAAAATTTCTTTGAATCTAGACTACATCTCAATAGCATTTTTATTGGCAAATTCATTATTCCACTTTAATGAGCCTAACAACTCGGTAAATATACGATCAAAGCTATTCAAATTTATACTATGGCACTTTCAAATTGGTACAACTTTAACTGCGTTTTCTGGCGTTTTTTACTTTTGCCGGCCATTCTTCCTCGGAGGGCGTCATATAATATGTACATTTTAGATAACATCCAAATGCCCCATATCCCAGGAAGTAGTTGTTTTAGGCACCCGAGTCAGGGTTACCTTAGCCAAAACCAATTAAGAGGGTGTTGGCGGTTCACCGCCGCGCCGCGACGTAAGATACAGAAAAGACAACCGCCCAACTCTAGATAGCATTGGGGTCGAACTGGGGTCGAATCCACGACTCAGAAGAGTTTCAGCACTACCGAGCGGCGCCCTAACTGATCGAAGCACGAGGCACTCATGTAGATTTTATTAGAGTTAAAAAAAATCCGTTAATAATAAAAACTGAAAATGTTGAATTATTGTGATTTTAATGTTTATAACTTAAATTTACATAAACACTTTATTGAACTATGAATTTCACAGTGGCTCAAAATTTAAATATAGTACATGAAAACCAATTAATCAAAGGGACCCAAGCGGCCAGTTTTTGTAAAATAACTCTCTCTCAATGGATAAAGTTTGGAGCTAATGATACCCGATCGACGTGACATAAAATCGACACGTTATTGTATTAGATTAAGTTAGGTTAGGTTAGCATAGGTTAGGTAAGGTTAGCATAAGTTAGGTACGCTAGGGTTTGTTAGGTTAAGTTCGCTTTTTAGAGTGTCGATGTTATGTCATGTAACCAAATGGATACAGGTCCTTTGGTTAAGCTAATATTATTCTTCGGAAGATATGTTATTAAAGCGAAATCCCTATGTACTGTGAGTTCTTCTTCAGATTCATCTTTTAAGTTATGTAAACTTTTAACCGTATTACTTATAAGACACTGAAAAATTAGAGAAGAACGCAAGTTTTTGATTTATTTGCGTGGCATTTCGTGAATCCATTCCGGAGTCTAAATTTGTGTTTTCGTGGGGCAAACGACCTAAAATTTGAAATAATTTTATTAATAAAATACTAATAAACAAAAGTTGTCTTCCTTTTCGATAATGATATGACCACATTTACTATCTTAATCCTTAATCTACGAACCTGCTTCCTCCTGGAGACCTAGGTTCTGGTGTGTTCATCCCCGAATGTCCTTCCATTCGAGAAGGTTCTTCAGTGAGGCCTTCCTCAGGATCGTTTGCGTGAAGGAGTCGATGAAGAAGTATGCGGTAGGTTGCTACGACAGAAGACCTAGCTCCTTGTTCCACTGCCTGAGACAGACTTCTTCGTGTCAATCCCCACTCGTTTAAGTACTTGAATGCAGTTTCTTCCTCTGTTGTAATGGCTTCCGAACAATCCAAAGGACGGGGAAAAGTCACGTGGTTCGGTAAAGGGTCTCGAACCACTGTTTCTATGCCGTGGAACCATGGGTGGGAGCTAATTTCGTGAGGTTGAAGTCTTTCCTTGGGTGACTGGTTTTTTTTATTGTTAATGATAATAATAATATTAAATGTAAAATGCTCAGAAAGAGAGTATTAAGGTATTTATTTCACACACACACACACACACACACACACATATATATATACACATTTAACTGCAATGACCACGCAGTATATTAATGTATAGAAACGACGTAAGTATAGAGGAGTGTTCTGCACACGAGGAAGAGAAATAACGAACAAATGAAAAATGAGGTGACCGCCCGGTTACTTTCTTTTCAAAGAGAGAGAATCAAATTTTAAACTAAAAAAATCATCAACAATTAAATGAGAATTAAAAGTTATTAATGGTATAATGATAAAGAAAATAAAAGAGCTTAATGGGTGACAAAAGTTTTGGATATCATATGAGGCCCTCCTTGGAAGAAGTGACTAAATGACAAAAGTTAAAAAAAAACGTCAGAAAACGCAGTTAAAGCTGTACCAAATTTGAAAGTGACACAACTTTTTGAACTTTGAACTTTTATATATATACACACACACACACATATATACACATATATACACACGAGTATATATATACACACACGAGTATAATAGTAGAAATAACTCGGTTTCAATAAAAAGAAATGTATGGAACGTTCACTGTGTTTTTTGTTAATTCTGGCTTGATACTAATTATACACTGTACAACAAATTTTCGGTTCAGAAAAAAACGGGAATAACATTCGGTTATTCTTAATATTTCGAGTGTGCTGATTCCAAATCTGAAAATAGTTTCTTTCTATCACGTCACGTTTTTTTGTAATGACTTCTTAAAATCTCCATGCCAAAAAATAAGAATATATTGATAAACAGATAGGCTTTATCATATCGAACAGTTTAATTATTGCTATACTTCAACATATATGCACAAAATTAACATACAACTCTCGTATTATACTGTTTTCAACTCATTATTTGTATTTATGCTGGCGTTTGTGTGATGCTTCTGGTAGGTCACGCTTTAAATTCCAGCAGAAATCGGCCAGCATAGCAAGACTCTACTTCCCTTTGTATCGGCTCTCCATTGTGGCTATATCCTGGTGGAATCTCTCCCCGTGTTCGTCGCTAACAGCAGATGCGTTTTCCGGAAAGAATGAGAGATGTGAATGCAAAAAATGAATTTTCAATGACATCTTACATTTGAGACGTTGGTATGAGTTGATAAGTTGATCCACAAGTGCAGCATAGTTGTCGTATTTAGTCTTTCCTAGTAGACCGCTGCACACGTTTTTGAAAGCACGCCAGGCTGCCAACTCAACCTCATCCATCACCGCTTCAAAGTGTTCGTCTAGCATGAGTTGGCGAATTTGAGGGCCGACGAATATGCCTTCTTTAATCTTGGCATCACTTATTTTTGGGAATTTTTCCTTTAGATATTTGAAGGCAGGCTTATCCTGTTTCAACGCCTTTGCAAAATGTTTCATCAGCCCTAGTTTTATGTGAAGTGGCAGCAAGATAACCTTTTCCTTTCGTACTAGTGGTTCGTAAATAACATTGTGAGATCCTGGTGAGGAATTGTCTCGCGGCGGCCATACTGAGCGTGTGTAGTGTTCAGACGTTGCTCGGCTATCCCACTTGCATAGGAAACACATGTATTTCGTATAGCCAGTTTGTAATCCATTGAGAATAGCCACAACCTTCAAATCTGCGCAGATAAGCCATTCATGTTCATTGTATTTTATACAGTCCAGAATAAAAGCAACATTGTGATACGTTTCTCTCAAGACGACTGAATGAGCGATCGGAACAGAAGGCATTGTGTTCCCATTGTGTAGCAGTACACCCTTAACACTGTACAGAGATGCATCAATGAACAATCTCCACTGATTCGGTTCATAGCACAAACCCAGAGCATCGAACAGACCATGTATATCAATGCAATAATAAAGATTGTTCTTCATTGTGGAATATTCCTGCAAATCCAAGGAGCGCTTTCAGAATGCTGTAATTCGTACGTCTTCCGCCAGCAGATTCCATTCTTGTAGACGTGAGGCCAGCAGTTCACTCTGTTGCTTGGTAAATATTAAATCACGGACCAAATCATTGAGTTCAGGCTGCGTGATGAGATGTTGTTCTTTCTTGGACTTGACTTGAGCTTCATAGCATTCGCCGTCTGATTCCGATTTGTCAGAGTCTGTGTTATCGGTCGGTATTTCAGCTGGAGGACGAGGGATGGGTATATCTGTAGAATGTTCCACAGAACGCATAGCAGAACGAAGATTTGAGTAAACTATAGCCTTTTTCCCTTTTCTGTTGCAACCTGTAATGTGAGACAATAGACATTGTTGACTACTTAAGATAGCATAATTGTGTAATACATTATGCAGAGCAGGATATGCTAAAATGTGCTAAAAACACCAAATTTAACGTATATTCAGAAAAATAAAAGATTCAAACCTGTGATGTTCGTTAAGCAGAAATAGCAATCAGTTGAATGGTCCAGCGGCTCTCTCCATACCATTGGGACACCGAATCCCAGACCAGACCAGAAGTATAATTCATAAAGCTTTTTCACATGAGAAGTCAACTTCTTTTTATACTGTTTTAACGTTACTGTCCCACAAATATAACAAAAACTGCCTGGCGAATTTTTGTACTCTCTAGGCATTGTAGCATAACATTAATAAAAACCTGTAAAATAAGAAAATGATAGATCAATTTGTAATTTCATACAATGTAGACTTTGTCGGTGAAATATACATATATAATTTGATATCTGTTATTCAATAATACTCACTTATAGCACCGATTTATGATAAAATATGGCTGACAATTTTGTTTTAAATGATTAATGAAAGAAATTTTTCAAAAAATCAAAGTGGAAACACAGAGCCGAATACCACCACCACAGCATATGCATGACTGAACAAAATGTAAAAGGTGCGTTCAGAGAACCAGTGGTTGTCAAAATGATACAATGAAATAGGGTCATTTTCATAAAATCGGTGGGTGATACAAATAAATGAGTGTTATTTTCGCAATCTACGCATATAATTAGCCATAAAAATGATGATCTCATTTCCGTTTTTTTTCACTGTTGTACAGTGAATTATTAACTGTTAATAATACTGACTTCTCAAATGTTTAGTAATTAATTTGAAAAAAGGATCTGCACTTAACAAGTTTCCTACGGCGAAATCCTTGAAGACGTGTCCTGAAGACATGTCTTGCTGGCCACTTGTTCCTGGACAAAGAATGGCGTGGAGAACTTGGAGTCGTGACACACCGGTCGAATGATGGATGTGAAGAACTGGAAATCGTGACACGCCAGTCAACTGAATGTTTGTTCTAGTTCCAGGGTCTAGAAGTCTGGAAGAATCCTGGTTGCAGAGGTCGCCAGTTGTTAACCCCTCCGACTATGGCCTTGGGCGGTTCGAAGTTGACGGGGGTTCTGGTTAGGTGGCAGCAACGGATTTGTTACTCTGCAGTATCTGGTACCGTATAGGGAATCGCAGAAGTTTCCCTTATACTACTCTCCGATTTGTTCTTGTAGTGGATCGGAGGATTCTGTGGAGCTTAGTAAATTCTCTGAAGGTTCCCCGATTCTTCTTGTAACGTATCGGTTAATTTTTTTTCTCTATTTAAGACTAAGTTCTCTGAAGAGAGCAAGGCTCGAAGGGGAAGACAAAGATATTCTCTTACTGTAGTTTACTGCTAAAATGTTACAGGTAATGCTCAGCCTCTAAGTTAGATCAGACAATCAGAATGAACATTGGAGAAATTTTATGGGCTTATATACTGAAATTTTTAATGCTGATCAGTTCTTGTTTTTAATTCTCAATAGGCTGATTTACTTTGCAAAATATTTAAAGACAAGGTAAATATTTTAGCTGTAGCAATGTCTAGACTGATAAGCAAGATATTTGAAGATTAAGCCATATTTTTTTTTAAATCGCATATTGACAGATCTGATGTTATCATGATCTGCCGAGTTAACTGGAAATGGAAATTGAAATATGCATTTTATTATGAATTACAATTAAACGTGCATATGAGCAAAAATTAAATGCTTAAGATTTAAAATTAAACGTTAAGCAAGACATGACTTCATCTTTTACAACGAAGAGAGAATGTATACAGAAAACGAACATTGCAGAATTTAACAAGATTACATTATTAAGCTAAATCTAAAAAAATTATTAAGTAATTAAAAAAGAAATATCAGGTTGTAACATAAATTCTGCTCGATTAGAAAACGGACGATAGATAATAGAATACCCTCAAGATAATGTGAAATAGTTTTAGAAATTTTGCAAAATACACGCGGCGACAGGTTCGCACAGGTTTTATCACGATACAGAATGATACAGAATGACTTAGGCTAGTGTAGGATTAGGCTAATGAATATTTTCTCTGATGTTTTTCATACAGTTACAACGCCACCCCTACGATATTACAGTAATTGAAAAAACATGGAGCCCACGAAAGAGCATATTCGACATGTGATGCTGTATGAGTTCCATAAAGGATCTAACGCTAGTGAATCCGCAAAAAACATTCGAAGAGTTTATGGAAATAATGTGAGCGAATGGATGTGTAGGAGATGGTTTGAGAAGTTCAGAAATGGAGACTTCAGCCTGAAAGATTATCAACGAACAGGACGACCAAATGAGTAGATGAAGAGTTGCTGAAAGCAATAGTGGAGGAAAACTCAACGGTAACTGTAAGAGAACTTGGCCTGCAACTCGGCGTTAGCCATATGACCATTCATCGTCATTTGAAGCTGTTAGGAAAAGTAGTGAAGGTTGGAAAATGGGTTCCGCATGATTTGTCACAAGCAAATCTTCAACATCGAATCGATATTTGCATATCACTGCATTCTCGGCAACTGCAGGCACTGTTTTTGAATCGGATCGTCACTGGGGATGAAAAATGGGTCCTTTATAACAATATTAAGCGTTGACATCAATGGCTTAGCCGTGAAACAAAGCCTGAACCTCAGCCAAGGAATGGACCCCATCCAAAGAAAATTTTGCTATGCGTTTGGTGGGATATGCAAGGCATTATTCATTTTGAGCTTCTGCCAGATAACCAAACAATCACAGCTGAAGTCTGCTGCCAACAACTCCAACGATTGAAGATGACATTACAAGAAAAACGTCCTGCATTAATTAATCGCAGAGGTGTTCTATTCCACCAGGATAACGCGCGCCCTCACACTGCTTGAATCACCACTGCCCAATTGGAGGCATTTGGTTGGGAAAAATGCCTCATCCACCTTATTCTCCGAACATCGCACCTTCAGACTACCATTTATTCAGAAGTATGCAACACCACCTAGATGGACAAAAGTTGCAATCCAGGGAAGCTATCGAAAACGAAGTGATCGCTTTTTTTAACTCGAAACCAAGGGATTTCTTCGAATGTGGCATAAAAAACTTTTCTACAGGTGGGAGGAGGTTATAGAAAAAGAAGGAAATTATATTGATTAATTTGTCATTTTGTCATTTAATTTTTGTTGTGAATGAACTAAAAATTCGAGCAAATTTGTCCTTATAAGTCCTTTAATTTTTGTTCTGAATGAACTAAAAAAATCGGACAGAATATATGTTACAACCTTATAATTCACCAATTATTCAACAGAAATAAAATAGAGAGCGAATCAAAAATTTTGTCCGAACTTTGTCAGCGATATGCGAATTTGGGCTCTGTATGTAAAAATGAATATAAATATACAAGAATATAAGGATTATATAAATATAAGGATTATATAAATAAAGGATTATATAAATATACGAATTATATGAATGAATATAAGAATTATATGAATGAACGTAAGAATTATATGAATGAATATAAGAATATATAAATATAGGAATTATTCATTGTTCATTTTTACATATATGAGGTGGAGATTAAGATGTTTTGAAATATCATCGCCAATGTCATTGTATTTCGTCGAAATATCTTCAAAAATTTCAAAAGTTATGACACTTTCAAGTTTGGTACAACTTTGCGTTTTCTGGCGTTTTTTATTTTTGTCGCTTAGCTACTTCTTCCTAGGAGGACCTCATATACAGGAATTTTTATTTTAAATACTTGTAAAAAGTAACCTATGTTTTTGTAGTTTTACTCGTTTTAGTGACACAGTGAATATTTTAACTTTACCTGCATCATTAGGTGATTCATGAGATCCCTGGCGTTATCGGACACGTGAAGAGGGATAAGGAAGGAACCCCCTAATATCTGTCGTTTTAGGCCGGCCACCGTCGACGCTTTGAAGGGCATGTCAGCCGTCAAAAGGAAAAAGAGCAACACCCCTAGGGCCCAAACATCAACTCCGGGACCTTCGTAAGATTCATCCTGCGCATGTGCAAAAGAAATGTCTTTGAATTAACAATACAGATAAATCTAAAATAATAAAGCAAAGATAATTTGAAGCATTCTAATGTAATACCTTATCGTGGCCGGTCGATTCGCCGACGGACGTTTTGCCGACAGACATTTTGCCGACGGACGTTTCGCCGAACGGACGATTCGCCGACGGCTGTTTCGCCGAACGGACGATTCCCCGAACGGACGATTCCCCGAACGGACGATTCGCCGAATGGACTGTCATTAATATTTCTATGACAAAATACACACACATGTTATTAAAGGTTATTATTAAATGTTATTGAATTATTTTGTTAAAATATTAAATTATGTTAAATTGACAGTTATAGACGCTTGACGTAAAAACATAGATACCTTTTTTAAATAAATTTATATCGATAATACTATATAAAAAAAAAAATATATATATATATTATATTATATATATTATACTACATATATAATATATATATATATATATATATATATATATATATATATATTATATATATATATATGCACTAAAATCACAGAATAACACGTGATCTTATTAATAAGCAAACAACCTTTTCCTTTTCCCTGTGGGTGTTTGCTTATATATAGGCTGACCATATTTCCTTGAGACAAAAACGGGACATTGGGATGGCAAAAAAGGGACGGGGGTTATGTAATATTCTGTATTCATGAAAAAGTAAGTACATAAACCGGAACAAAATTGACATTTTTATTAAAACGACGGGACGGCCAGGAAATATAAAAAAAACGGTAATGTCCCGTTCAAAACGGTA
The DNA here is from genome assembly GCA_023014485.1 of Bathynomus jamesi. NCBI lineage: Eukaryota > Metazoa > Arthropoda > Malacostraca > Isopoda > Cirolanidae > Bathynomus > Bathynomus jamesi. The sequence goes on along the minus strand of JAJOZX010000054.1, from coordinate 1,702,717 downwards.
CGTATGGTCAGCCTACTTATTATATATATATATATATATATATATATATATATATATAGACAATAATTATATATATATATATATATATATATAATAATTTGTCTACAGATACAATTTGTCTAGAGAAACTATTACTAATATTGTTTAAAAAAAAAACAAATATAATTTAAATACGAAAATTAGTTGTTAAATTTTATAATTTAAGTCTTGCGTTTGTGCCTTTATAGTTCAAGCTATTCTGAAACGTTTGTTCGTTTGTTGCCTTTTTTAAATCTTAGTAACTTATGTCTTAGGTTTTCGCACTTAAAATTGCAGTCATCCTGGAACTTTTACATTGTTTACTGTTCAGTAACCCACAATGCCTCTTCAATTTATTGATTCAGAGAAAGGCCATAAAAAGTTAGTACACCCTTGACGATTGGTTAGGTTAAGTCATTATATTTTCGTTAGTTTACTGTTAAAACATACGAAAATATCACGACTTAACCTAACCAATCGTCATTTTTTTAAATAATATTAGTAATAGTTTCTCTAGACAAATTGTATCCGTAGACAAATTATTGTTGTTAAATTGTATCTGTAGACTAATTGTTGTAGATAAATTGTTGTAGACAAATTGTTGTAGATGAATTGTATCTTTAGACAAATTGTTGTAGACAAATTCGCCGGACACCGTCAAAGTGAATTCCATGGTCTAAAACGAAAGTTTTAAATTATACAATATACACCGAGAGAGAGAGAGAGAGAGAGAGAGAGTGAGTTACAAGGAGTTACAAGGAAAAGAAGTACCTCAAAAGGCCTTGCGGCCCATACCGAGGAGGTACCAATGGCAACGGGTGCCAGGGAAAATTTTGTAAAAGTTTATTTTTCTTTCAACTATCCTACAACCCTCTGCCGCCTATTCTTCAGCCAGTTTTCAATCCACCTACCTATTTCCCCACCGATATCCAGCGCGCGCACTTTCGCCATTAGCCGGCGGTGAGGTACCTTATCAAAGGCTTTCTGAAAGTCGAGATAAAGTATATCAATCGCCCTACTCTTATCGTACTCACCCAATATGACGGAAAAACTCGAGCAAGTTGGTGAGACACGACCTATGCCGTCTAAACCCATGTTGGGAGTCCCCAAGCAGCTTGTAGGAATCCAAATGGTCAACGATCCTATCCGCTATTATCCCCTCTAATAATTTACCTACAACTGAAGTGAGACTAATGGGACGATAGTTCTGGAGAGAGAGAGAGAGAGAGAGAGAGAGAGAGAGAGAGAGAGAGAGAGAGATATATATAATATATATATATATATATATATATATAGTATTATCGATATAAATTTATTTAAAAAAGGTATCTATGTTTTTACGTCAAGCGTCTATAACTGTCAATTTAACATAATTTAATATTTTAACAAAATAATTCAATAACATTTAATGATAACCTTTTAATAACATGTGTGTGTATTTTGTCATAGAAATATTAATGACAGTCCATTCGGCGAAACGTCCGTCGGCAAAATGTCTGTCGGCAAAACGTCCGTCGGCGAATCGACCGGGTACCTACCTTATACAGTTCTGGAGCAGCGTATGGTGGAGAGCCACAGAATGTGGAAAGTTGGTCTTTGAGTTTGGAGACACGAGTAGAAAATCCGAAATCACCCAGTTTTACCCGTTTATAAGTTAGCATAAAAACATTCTCAGCTTTAATGTCCCTGTGTATTACTGATATGCTGTGCTGTACGAAATAGAAAATCTCGTAATGTTACATAATTTCGAAATAATGATTAGTACTTGATATAGCTAACATGTAATAATAATAATAATAATATACTTGAAAAGAATTTATGAAAAGTCTTACCAAGTAAACAATTGCTGAGAGGACTTGAGAGAATATTAATACGGCTTCACCTTCTGCGAGACGTCCTTCCATCGATATTCGATTGAAGAGTTCTCCTCCAGGAGCAAACTCGAGAACCAGATGGATGCGAGACAGCGTTTCGACCACCTCAAAAAGTCTTTAAAGCAAAGAAATAAAAGCCGTCATCATTAGCTGGAGATGACTTGATGACCTATCAAACACAATCACTCGTGTAACTGAATAAGAGACGGAAACCACAATAAATAGACTTAGAATTTAATTAAGGTGACCTAGTTTTCGATCAACTTTGCGAGCTTCTTCGGGCGAGAATATCATACGTACCTGAAGAAGACCTTGCGCAGAGTTCATCGAACTCACTCGAAATCTGTTTTAATGTGGCTTTCATCCCAGGCTACTAATTCATATTCCTTGTTAGTGAGAAACATAATTATAAATTTGTAGAAGTAAGCGCCCTTGTTCGCCCCTGTATGGAGTATGCTTCCCATGTGTGGGATGGCTCAACCCACACAGCCGTACTTGATCAGGTGGAATCAAAGGCTTTTCGTCTCATCAATTCCCCGCCTCTTACTGATTACCTTCAATCTCTCTCTCTTCGCCGCAGTGTTGCCTCACTCTCACTTTATTATCACTATTATAACGGACATTGCACCAGACTTTCTATACTTTCTCATTCCTTTTCTGTCCAACTATCTAACGCAAGAATTAATCGGTATTTTCAATCTTTCATCTACTCAACCGGTCAACTCTGGAACAATCTCTCTCAATCCATCCTTCCTCCTGTCTATGTCTTTCAAACGCAGAGTGTCTAGGCATCTCGGAAACCCCGGACCTTGATTTTGGCTCTCTTCTTCTTCTATGGGGGAGGGGCGGACATTTGCTCCTAGCCCCTCTTTCTTGCATAGAAAAAAAAAAGAATTATCCATTCAATGTGTTTCTGCCAGAATGAACTAAAGTAATTCGCAAAATGAATAAAGAATTCAGTAATTACCTAAAAACCAAATCATATTCACTTATTTATAAATTACAAGAATGTACGTATGTGCAATATACAGGGTGTCCGAGAATTATCTGTACAAGTTTTGGCTGTTATTAAAAGTCAACCATGAAGTGTAGAAATTCCAGTGTGTCCCATTTTACAGAGAATCTCATTAAGTTTTTTCTGATACCAAGTTTGACAAGTTTTTTAGAAATTCCAGTGTGTCCGAACATTATCTGTACAATTTCATCTTTTAATAAAATTCTTGAAAACACACGTAAAATTCTTAAACAAGATTATTTAGAATCTGTATTTTCAAAAGTTTCTTTTATTAAAGTAACGTTGTTACAAACATTCGATATGTGCACCATTAGTGATTCGCAAAACATCCAATCGATACTCCAAATGTTGCCATGTACGCTGCAGCATATCCACATCAATTCGCTCAATAGCAGCTGTGATTCTTGCTTTTAAATCATCAATGTCTGTCACCCGCGTACATTTCTAAAAAACTTGTCAAAACGTGGTATCAGAAAAAACTTAATGAGATTCTCTGTAAAATGGGACAACACTGGAATTTCTACACTTCAGGGTTGACTTTTAATAACAGCCAAAAATTTTACAGATAATTCTCGGACACCCGGTATATATGTCACAACCATGCGATTTACCATTTCTATGGTTGAACAGTATCCATGTTTGTGCCATTAGAAGTTCGCTGTAAACAGCGAATGTCCCTCCCTTGGCTGTGCCTCTCTAATTCGTCTCCTTTGATCTCTCCCAAACAATGACTTATACTGTACGTACAGAGTAAATCACTCTGACGTCATAAAGTAACTTAATTTCCTTCCATACCTCGAATACTGAATCACGTGTTTAGTATGTGGATATCTTTCATATTCAATGTATGGTAAATTCTTTAATAATAATAAAAACTTCACTCTCTATAAGTCATTATTTATATGTTGTGTCCTGCCTGGTGTTATGCAATATAAATATTATTCAACCATACTCATTATTCAACCATACTCATTCATACATCCATGTTCTTTCTTGACCGCTATCCTTTATTAATATTATTACTTATTCATTCATCTACCTATTGTCTACTTATGCCCTATCAACTTATCACTCTGTTTGCTCGTGTCTAGATTACGCACACAATTTATTGTGTGACGACTGTGTATACTACTTTGTGCAGTCGTACATGTCCCTTGACGATCATGATTACGTACATGTATTCTTTTTGTTTTATTTTTTTTTTATTATTTCACCTCTCGCAAGTTGTTTATTATTGCTGAGACGAAGGTTCGAATTCCGATTACGTCGTCAAAAGCGAGCCTCTGAATTCGAACTCTTCTCTCTTGCCTCTGCTACCAATTTATAACGTTAAGATGTGGTTATATTATTATAATATACCATATTGTTCCCTGCCAGGCTACTGGTTATTATCTACTTAGGCACATACTGTAGTTATCCACGTTCTCATTACCTGTACTTACTACTTCAGTAGTATAGCCGCAAAAGGGGAGAGTGCAAGAATGTTGCAAGTGATTACGTAATGTTGCAAAGGGGGTGGGGGTTGTTGCAAAGGGGGGTGGGGTGTTGCGAAAAAAAGGGGAAAAAAAGAGTACTGGCCTTTGTTGCCAACCGGGGTTGCAAGGGGCATGCAACTTGGAGGCGGAGTTCTCCCCCAAACTATTCCCCCCAAAGGGCCAGAAAGGAGAGAAAGGAGGAGAGGTGTTCACCTGGCAGGAGCCAAGTGCATATTAAGACTTCAGCCGAGTAGGCGTTGTTTTATAGTCTCCTAATCAGCCAGTTGGCTTAGAAGGCGTAAATGGCTTGAGTTGCCAGATAGCGCCATGTATTCGCTATATATTTAATTCTAATCGAAGACTGAGTTGCCAGATACCACTTTTTAGCGATACCATTGTATACATTATTATAGACTCCTAATCAGCCAGTTGGCTTAGAAGGCGTAAATGGCTTGAGTTGCCAGATACCACTTTTTAGCGATACCATTGTATACATTATTATATTTCTTAAAAGTTGGTTTAGAATACCGGTAGTAGGTTTAGAAGGCGTAACATGCAGGCACGTGCCGTGAGTAAATACTCAGGGTAGGCAGACTCAATGCGCGAGCGAAGCGAGCTGCTCCAAGCTTGGGGGTCTGGGGTGGGCGCGAGCTCCCCCAGCGGGTTCCGGGGCGGAGCCCCAGCCACCAACGAATTTTAAGCATAATTAACCCCTTCCGCACCATTTGTGCTAATTTTTGGTCAACAACAAATATTTACTTACCGCTTTATTTGTAGATGAATTCCATTCTTCTTCTCTCCAGCTAGATCAGTTTTCAATCTTATGACATCGAAGAAGTTACCATAATTCTTCTCTAAACTTTCTAGTGCATCCTTATCAATTTCTGTAGCTAGTTTTAGAAACTTTTTACTATCAACTAATGAAATAAATTGTAAATTTTTGAAGTCACTGTATCTTGCTTCCATATGCTGCAGTATATCATTCAATATTAGACAGAATATTCTTTCTCTTTCTTTTTTAATTGGACCTTTTGTACGACATTTTGATTCAGTCAAGTTATTTTCTTTGAAACATTCTTCAAACTTCTCATAGATATCATTAAAATTTTTGCGCAGACCCTCGAGGGAATTCATTGTTTCATTGATTCTTTCAATGCAATATGGAATATCTATAATTTTAGTTTGTAAGATATTGAAGAGTGTGTCAGTTCTAATGAAAATCTTATCATATACCATGAGAAGAAAGTATGTTGAATCTTTCGTTAGCCAATTATAAAATTCATTACTCCTCACTAAAGTATCTGAGTCCCACAATAAAGGATTGCTGTCAATGTTGTTGAAAAGTTTACAAAGGTCACTATGATAGTGTAAAATAGTTTGCACTAGCTTTGAGTTAGAACTCCATCTCGTTGGTGCAGCCTTTGGAATGCGTTTATGTACTATTTCATCAAGAAATTGCGTTCGTTTTGTAGAGTGATTGAAAAATGCAGCAAGACCATCAATGGTCTTGAAAAAGATTGTACATTCAGGTATAATTTCGCTGACTGAGATAGAACAAGATTCAACTTGTGAGCGTAGCAATGGGTAAATAACGCTGATGATGCCTTTTCTCTTACTTTAGCTTGAACGCCATTTAAATGCGATGCATTACCGATGCTCCATCATATGTCTGTGCTACAAGCTTCTCAGCACAGTTTGTAGTTATCTAAATTTTTAAATATGCATTCTGTTACACCAGTAGCTCTTCTGTCTTTAAGTTCGTCAAATCCTATGAAAGCCTCTTTTTTCAGAATCCAATACATATCTTAAAACTGTGGAACATTGAGCTGTATTTGAAATATCAGTCGATTCATCCACTTCTATAGCAATGAATGGGGATCTTGCGATATCTTCTTTAATATTATTTTCTACAGCTATGCCTACTGCTTCAATCAAGTCATTTTGTATCTTGTTAGAAACGCCAGAAAACACGGATGAAGTCTGTAAATGTTGTGCTAATTTTTGGTCAAATTTTGCAGTGTAGTTCAGTAACTCAATATAGTTTCCACGATTTAAAGAGGATTTATCTTCATTATCACCGCGGAAAGCAAGTTCTTGTTTAATCAAAAAGCAAGTAGCAGAAATTAATGTTTTCATTGTCTCTGTTTTCCTTTACCTTTTTATTGTGAATTTCAATGCTAAGTTTTCATAATGCGCAGCAGACCTCTCGTGCTTACTTAAAGCATTAGTCAAATTATTTAAATCACAATATCCTGTTCTTATCCACACATTTTCACTAGATACGGAAAATAACAAGCATGGAAAACAAAAGAGTCTACCTGTTGTAACACAACCACACAACCACTCTTTCTTGCTGTACCACGTCGTTTGAAACGTTCTGATTATTTTTGTTCCTTTACGCTGTAGCAACTGTTTCAGTTCCGGTGTCGGCCTACCATTTTTAATCACATTCAACCTTTCTTCATAAGACAGTTTAGAAAAATTCTTAAGATACTCACTGTCCATATTTGAAAAGGGTTAAATTTTGAAATAAAATGTCTAAAATTTAGTTCAATCACCAGAGGCAAACGACAACACAGACGCGCGCACAGCCACACACCCGACCATGTGCCCGAACGGCAAAACACTGAGTGAAAAGCAGAACTAAATCTGCTTATATAGCGCAGTATTTGTCACAACTTGGAGCTCCACTCACGGCACGTGGGAAAATTTCATTGTCAAGCGTTAATATATATAGAGGTTGAAAGGCACGGGGAAATTGTGCTTCTAACACAATATTATCCATTTACAAATTTATACATTGAATTTCATACACTAAATTAACATTTATATAATGAAGTGAAAATCATTTACTTTTTATATTTAATATTTTTAGTTTTATTCAGGGTAAGCACTGCCTACCTTGCCTACCCAGAGGGCACGTCCCTGGTAACATGATATAATTAAGTAAAACAACATTGCATCATTCTGTTTATTATAAATATATAGAAAATAAATATACATTTCAATAATAATTGAGGAATATGCATATAATCATAACAGTACAGGAAATATATACACACAATTATGGAGATATATTTATAAAATAAATATACATTTCAAATAGAAATAAATATACATTTCAATAATAATAGAAATATGCATATAATCATAACAGTACAGGGGAAATATCACGCAAAATATATAAATACATTTCAATAATAATAGAAATATGTATATAATCATAACAGTACAGGAGAAATATCACGCAAAATATATAAATACATTTCAATAATAATAGAAATATGCATATAATCATAACAGTACAGGAGAAATATCACGCAAAATATATAAATACCTTTCACTTTTTTTTCAAAATAATAAACTCGGTCTTAATCGAGTTTACAATTACATCATTATTGCTCTGCATTACGCAGTATATGCGGCTTAATAATATTTCACCGCTTAAAGTATAGGGAAACCTGTATTCGATATGAAGGGCTTTCATATCGTTCAGTACTATTTTTGTTCCCACTTTACAACCGGTTGGTAAGTCATCTTTAAATACGTCTAGAATACAATCAAAAGCACGCACAAAGAGTTCATCGTTAGCTACATTATTAAACACAAGTTTATAAACACGCTTTTCCAATCGAGGGTTTATTTCTACCGACTCGAGCTTTTCAATCGTAAACTCAACATAGCGGCAATTGAAATAATCTTCTAAATCGTTACGACAACTGCGCGTTATATAAAGAAATAGTTCTTCAGGGTGAACGGTGTAGGTGAGCTCAGCCTTGTACCGATCAATTGCTTTGTACCAAAGTTCAAAGAGTCTAAACTTTTTAAATAAACGTCCAGCACTAGACCATTCTCACCAGCCCTACACTCGGTAAACCCATCGAGCAGAGCGGTGTATGCGTATTCAAGTACTGTATCAAAATAAAGCATGTCCGTAACACGCGCGTCTAATATAGGTTTCAGCTTGCGGAATCCGACGATTTCAAACATTCTGTCGAGGATGAAACGGTTTCGCGTAGGAACAAGAGCGTTATTATCAGAAGCATTCTTCCACATCAGCCGTATATCAATGCACGGCCGATCGTTATTTATACACAACGTACATACAACGGCGTATGAGGGTGCGTCACTAATCTGCTCTCTTCTTGTACCTACGTTAGCAGGTATTTTATAACGATCTTCACTCCACTTCTCAACTATCACGAAGATTCTATTCATCTCCTCGACACTTAAATAAACCCGTTTGTTTGTTTGTCTACATTCCGTTTCCAGTACATAGCTAATGGTACCAGAATTACGCCTGAACACGCACAACGATTTCGTCACGGACACATCGTACGAGGCGTTGAGAATGCTGCTCAAAGGAAGTTCCATCGTATTCGAGGAGCGCACGTCCACTCAGTTCAAGCTCTGAGATAACTATGAGCCGTGTGAGGCACGCAGGTAGGCAGGAACGGTTCGACGGGCGGCTGACTCGATGATACGTGAATGGGCTTGTTCGTATGATCCGCGAGTCGTACCGAATTGTTGTACATATTTGTTTTTCCGGTACAAGAATTAATTTCATCACTACCAGCCTACGCACCAGACATTTTACCTCAGGATAAGAACTAGGAACATTTTATGTTTTACTAAACATCTTCACACTCCGGCGCACTATTTGAGAGGAACATATGCTCATATTTTTCCTTTCTGCCCATCAAATGATACTCGTCTCTAAAGTCTGTTAAAAACTCACGCAGAGCACTAGCCACAACCTCACTACGAACCTCATCATGATATACGTTAATATAGTGATAAAAAACTTAAGATTGTCCATGATCACGAGATTCACATTTTCAGTCGTAGGGTATGAGTAATCGACATGGTGTAGCATGACGTAATACCGCTTGTCACACCACCCATCCGCAAGACTCATTATCCATACCTGCTGCTTCTCTTCTGCACGCGTTGTTTCTTTTACTTCACGGTGTATGTGAGACTTTATAAAGTTTAGCTCTGCAGTATACTTCAGCACATCGTCTGTGCAACGAAAGCCTTCAACGGTCTCACCAGAACATCCGTAGAGTATTTGTACATCTTGGAACTTCGCACAATCCAATGTGTTTTTAAAAGAGGTATAGGAGGGAGGAATAGGAAGTTTTTCGGTATCCACCACATCCTGACACTTTGCTGAATACCATTTCATAAACGTTGTACAAGCAATATTAAAGGTAGCCATTTGAATACACGTCTGATCTGAATACACGTCTGATCTCTCGGGCTTACTGCAGTCGACTGACCACGCAGGGACTCCCAGATAGTAGCATGACTCACGGTCTTACAGTGGGCGGAGCTTAGAACTTTCACCTGCGCACACACACACACACACACACACAAAGGAGAAAGTGAAACGCTAATTGAAACATGATTTATTAATAAACGAGATATTCAAGTTATATATATTTACAAATACGATTTAATAAACGAGATATTCAAGTTATATATATATTTACAAATACGTGTAATAAATCAATAGATACTTTACAAATACGATTTAATAAATGAGATATTCAAGTTATATATATATTTACAAATACGTGTAATAAATCAATAGATACGATTATATACAAGATAAATACGTGTGAGTTAACAATAGAAGCATCATACGTTATGGTATCCAAAGGGTACGGTATCATAGGTACCAGGTAACTGGTAACGTTTCCTATAGGTGTTACGGCACACCTTCGTACCCCTAAGTTCCTTCACGCCCCCCAGCTTCTGCGCCCGAAAATTGTGGGTGCCTACAATTAGTTGGGGAGGTTGTTCGCCCTCATCATCGTCCAAACATACTAGATCTTTCAACGATTCAAAGTTAACAACCCGCCGATTCGCATGGTTGAGCGTAATACTCTTTGCCTTCACGATATATTTCATTTCCTCCCCCACCCTCACCCGTACCCCATAAGTCTTAGGTCCTGTTGAGACAAAAGAGTCGGCGTAAGCGTTGTCCCCATACTCGTCCTTGATCTCATCAGTGAGCTCGCCGAGGAACTCCCCAATAGCGGGCATATATTCACCCTCCCTCTCTGTGAATATCACGCTATCTGTATCGGCATACAATACTCTCCACCCAAGAGAATGCAATAGACCCCAAAGTTTTATACGGGCGTAGGCTGTTGTGAAGCTGGCCACAGTTATGTTTGTGACCCTTGAGGTATATGTGGCAAATTCAGTGTTGTTGAACTTTATTATGTAAGTTTTACCTACATTCACGATCTCCATGACCTCTTTATCGGGAGCATTGGCATAATCCCAGACATCGCTATAACTTTGTGTCAAAAGAATGGTCCCTCTACCGGTATTCTGCGCAAATTTTTCCCATAGACTGTTTAGACAACTTTGCACTAAAGCGCTTGCCAGGATTCTTTACAATTTGGACACGATCAAGTTGTATACCTTCGCGGTCGCGGTAACGTTGAATATAGGCAGACTTTTCATCTTCGGTATCAACTCCTCGCGGATACCCTGATGCCTCAACCTTATCCTTCAAAAGGCGTTTATATATGGTGTGAAAAGGTTGGGTAGCTTCTGAAACCTCCACACCTCATGTATCTTCAGTATTCTATAACCATGGCGTACGGCTAGGGCCAGCTCAGGACTTGTATATACGCCTCTGATCTTACGCTGGTGGGGTATATGGTTACATTCGCCGTTATCCTCTTCCGCGCACTTCACGCACAGGGGAAACATGAGCTTGTCGTCGATAACGACAGGTAAGATCGGCATCCATAAATTGCGGGGGGGGAGTACGTCTACGAAAGAGAGCCCAAAGTAACGATCATTCAAATTTTTGAAAATTCATTGATGGAGGGTAGGCTAGGTCCCACCAGTTTCTCAGGAGCGCCCACGGGGTACGGATTGCTCTTCATCACGTATGGGTATAAATAACAGAAATCGTAGTAATGGAGCTTCACGCCCTCCGTAGGTGGAAAGTATAGTCTGAAAGGATTTGTACGTCCTCCAAACAAGCTATCACCACATTTGAGAGGATCCAGCACCATTGAACGCTTGATCGTGTTTATTTCCTCACGGTACACCTCGTCTGTCTCCATCCGTGCATCATATTCATGCTCCCACAAGACTTTGTGAGTGAACTGTGATCCTATAAGTTGATCGCGGGTGCGGGTCGATGCAAGACAGTCGGCAGGAGACCTACCGTGGATATCTCCGGCGATTTCGCACTCAGGACGGGGGCATCCATGCCACCAGCAACCGTTAAAGGAGTACACTGTCTTCACACCAGTGACACGGTTTTCACTTAACCCATCAACCCAAAAAACACGTCCATTAATCTTAATGGGTACTTCACCCGTGTTTCGGGCGTGCTTTATGTATACACCTGTCTGTTGCTGTAGGTGTATGAGCCAGTAAATAGCCTTGTGTCCGTAACTGCGGGGGTTGTTTCGGTGAATAATGGCTAAGGTGTCTTTAGGCATGAAGTTATTCTTGAACACCGTGAAACATAATGATGCGATGGTGGTTGCGACTTGCAGTGGACCGCATTTGAAACGGGCTATGTACATCCTTCTAAAGGCCTGGAAACATACTCTAAGCACGCGCACATCATTCACGCAATAACGCTCACATTCATCAGCTATATTATAAGGGTTACTTTCATTAAAACTGTCGTAGTATCGATCAAACTCTTCACGTTCATCCATACAGTCAAAATAATGTTTGGGGGGTGGTGGGCCTACGTAGTTTAAAGTCTCGCTGGTGAGGAAAGTGTAAGGGAAGTATCCTTTGGAAACTTCAGCTGCTACTCCCATCACCTTGGGTAGCTTTGCTAATTTACAAGGTGTGAATAATAAAGTATCTATAAATTGTACATTACCTCTTATCTACATCTGTATTAATTTGTTGCCTCTTTTCAATGGAGCACCTGTAAATATCTCAGAGGATTCGTGTTCAAGCAACTCCTTATAAAGGAACTGCGTGTCAAACTTTGCCCCGTTATGGGCGAGAATATACACAGTCGTTTTTTTTTAACTTGTCGGCTAACTTGACAATATAGGACACAAATAGTTTCACAGGACTATCGCGGACATTCGTTTTAAAAACGTTTGTCCGTTTACCACATTTGGGGCACTCGTCACATTCGATACCCATACACTCATCACAGATGGTCTGGCTCACAAGTAAATGTGGAATTACCTCTTTGGTTTCAGCGTTCGTATATGTTTCTATATCGTAGTATACAGTTATACAAGGGTTATTTTAGGCTTAGCATCTTTCATATAACATACATGCTTTACTCCATCCGCCTTATATTCCTCCTGGCATGTAGGACAGTGAATTACGTCACACTTGTGCTTAAATTTCCCCCAATTATCCATTGTGTGAAACGTACCACATTCACAGATTCTCATTTTCCTGCACGTGCCAATTGATTTATGGAAATCAAAACAGCTATTATTGAAAAATGTGCGTCTACACACATCACAGTCTCTCTTCTCAGCTTCAACTACACGGCTTTCACATTTGGTGCTTTTACACTGCTCACATACCATGTGACATTCTTTACAATGTCTCACTATATCATCCGCAAACTCGAGGCACCCCTTACACAAATCATGTCTCCCATATTTTCGACTTTTGTCATAACTCGCGTAAAGCCACCTTATATTACGGATGGGGAGATACGTTGTCCCTGACAATCCTAAAATAAGTAGGGGTCTTGTACGATCTCTCACACAGCTTTTAAAAACATACACAGTCCTACGACGATCATCCAACCCAAATACAACTATGCGGACATTCATTTCCTGTTCTACCCTTCTTAGCTCTTCAGGACCCATATTACAGTCAAATTCAAGTTCACAGTCTACAGCTAGTTTACGGGCACGCTCCACGACCGTAGGCAGCCAAATTTTTTGAGTCCGTGTATTTTGTACAGTAAACATACGTGCTAAGAGTACTGCTATAAAGCCGCAACCACGATCGACGTTTATATGCTTTCGGTAAATAGTCGGAGAATTGAAGTTAAGAGTATACGGTATGGCACTATGACCCGCAACACGGAATACACGGTCAATATTTACCGTGAAGTTGTCCATATTGAAGGCTATACTACTTTGGGCGGCTTGCATTATACGTCCTAATATATATTCTACATCTTCAGCCGCCAAACGTCTAAATGGCACTATCACCCAATAATCGTCTACATCACCGTCATCTGACCCGAATCCAAAGGACAGAAAGGACAGACTCGTCCTGACTTCACACTCGTCGCGATTCTGAAGAGCAAACTCTATAATACGCTATACAACCCGGCGTAGCCCGCGCTCAATTCCATTGCTATACATGGCTCTAGGGTCGACCCTGACTCTATACCGATTTCTAGTCAAGGCTGGGGTGGGGGCTGCGGATCAATGTTCCCTCTAATTTTTTTTAGTCCATGTGCGCAAGAAATTTTCATTGTGCATACATTTAGATTCATGGTGAAAAATTGTGCAAACTTTTCTGAGCGCTATTATCTTCAAAGTTAAATACATATAAATATTAAATTTTTAATAAATATTATTTCCATAAGGTGATAGCTTGATCATTACGATACTATTAAATGGATATTAAAAAACTGTTTATAATATTATATATTCTTAAGAAAGAAAACATTTTATCCATTCTAAAAATATGAATAAAATAAAAAATAGTAAAAAAATTCAACAAAATAAGAAATAAAAAAAAATAACATTAATTGAAAATGACTATTTTAGTTATCATTTTTTAAAACAATTTTTAGCATTTAGCAATTTAAAATAGACTCTCAAGATGAATACATGATTTTATCCATTCACAAAATAGGAATAAAATAAAAAATAATAAAATTCAGTGAAATAAAATATAATCAAAATAACATTAAATGAAAGTGCCTTTCATTTAAGTATGATTATGATTTCTCCCTACGATCTTTAGCATTTGCCATTCCAAATAAACTCTATGAAGATTAATACATCCGTCATCATTCAGGTAACTTTTAATTCGCATGAGCATGTCTAAATGATTTTCTTTCAAGCGGTTTCTTAATTTGTTCTTTATAGAATTCATTAAACTGAAGCCACGCTCACAGTCCACACTAGATGCTAGGAAAATTCCCCCAATATCCATCAACTTAGCAAGGTCACAAAATTGTTCATTTTGGAGGACGAATGTCACCATATCATCAAAGTTTTTAACCAGCTTACTTTTTATTTTCTCGCATACAACAAATTTGAAATCATTGTACTGTTCGATTATGGTAGAACTTTCACCAAGAAAATCTGCATATTTTGCACATAAAGCTTTAACATGCTCAATGCCAAAGTCAAAGTCTTTCTGTAAAATAGCCGAACAATCAAAGGCAGACCATTCTTTTACTTCATTTTCAGGAAACCTGTCTTCCAAATGGGAACAAAGTTTTCTATGAAAGTTAACACCGAATGAGTATCAATTACAATATTTTCCTGAGGGTATTTGTTCAGTAGAGTTTTGACTTTGTCGCTATAACTAGTGTATGAAAAGCGGATGAAGCTATTTTTTCTAACACATTTTTGTACAATGTTATTTATGCTCTCCAAAAACTCAAAGCATAATTTTTGCTCCTCCAGGCTTCCGGAATATGAACATATTTTGCCATATGCTCATTAATTTTATGAACAGAAAGCAGAGAACTATTCATATTAACAGCTAGCAAAACATTGTCGATCAGAACTTTAATTTCTTCTGGATTTGAACGTGATCGTTCAATATGTTCACACTTTTTCTTTTTTTCAGCTGGACTTTCTAGTAACATACTTAACACTCCTTTTACTGGCAATGAAGGATTTTTGTGTCTTAATTTATTTACGCCATCTAAATGAGTTTTACTTGATAGGTGACGCTTCAAGAAGTCAAGTTTCCGGACATCATTCCACATCTTTCCGCTTGCAAATTCATTTATAACTTTAGCATCATGACAATAAGTGCAAATCACCCCTGTTTCTGAATCATGACTAAACATTTCTTTTAATTGAACACGCATAATCTCATATGACTTCGGTGTAGCCGTTTCAACACTCATCCAACCATTTCTTTTGGAAACAAGTCACAGTTCTTTTGCGCTTCCCCTCTCTAGACATATTGAGGGCTAATAAAAATAACCTTTCAATACATATGAAGAAAGTGAATTGTAACAACAATGAACAATGTACTTAAGTGGTTCGTTCACTCAGCATTTCCTATTACGCGAAGGAAAATTTCGGCCTAACCCAAAAAAATATATATTTTTAGAATTTTTTTCCTGAAATAATTCATAAAAGTACTTAAAAAAAATTTTTTATAAAATTTTTTGAAAAAAAAATCCTCTTATTCTGAAAAATTGGCCTTCACGTCATTTTTGGAACCCTATAAAAAAATTTGGAATACATGTTTTCTAAAAAAAAATTCCAAAATTATTTATCTTGGTACATACTATGAGTATGAGATATAAAATGTATCTACATAATGCTCTAATGGCAAAAAAAAAGCCGTAAACTCTTGGAAAAATTTTCTATGGTTCAACAATGAAAGAGAACTCAATTTTGGGATACAGTATAATAAAAAAAAATTCTAAGTATAAGATCTAACTAAAAATTTTTAAATATGTCAAACTTAGTCCGGACTTTCAGAAAAAATCACCAAAACACTATTTATAACAAAGTCGAAATATGATTGCACTTAACTACAATAAAATATGACCACGCTAGCTTGGTTTATTCTCCAACTAATACAAAACTGAAGTGAAGGCATATCGCTCTGCGCTCAGGTGCCGGGCGGCGGGCAGGGTTGCCAAATCTCACATTTATTATTATCTATTATATATGATTGACAAACTCAATTTCTTCATGCAAACAATGATTTAAAAAAAGCAAGATTTCTCGAATCTGAAATAAAAATAGCCAATGGCATTTGGACACTGAAGTGTGACCAAAGATAGTAGATCTGGTCGAGTGGTTGTCGTAATTCGGTGACATTAAAACGCCCGCCAAAACTCAACGAGTCAACGACCATTAGGAACTCAGTGGCGCAGCTTTACCCATATTATTATCTATATTTGCACAGTTGCACTTTTTAATATATAAAGTTGGACTTTACTAATATACACACTGCTTTACAAAAACACAAAAATTATAATAAATTCAAACGTGACACTTAACCCCATCCCTTCCATGATGGCAATGTTGACGTCATAGATTTTATGATGCTGTTTTTCGATGACGGTAGAGGTTACGTCATGGAAGAAAGTTTCCAATTGGACTAAATAAAATTCCATAATACCTAATAGGCTTTTAAAAAGGATATTGGAAATGCTCACTGTTATAGATGACGTTATAAGTCAATGATGTCATCCAGATGATGTTTAATGTCATTGATGTCATGACGTCATCTATGATAACTAAAAACCATGATTGGGTGATATAGTGATGACATTATGTTTTAGCCAATAGGAAAAGTGATGACATCATCATATTTAGCAAATAGGAAACTAGATGACATCATTTTTAGCAAGTAGAAAACTTTGTACGCGGAGCTTTATTTCAATACGTGTACATACGTACACGTATACATTGACAGGCTATGCACTTACCGCTTTTGTATTTTTCATTTTATTTTTATGAATTATGAGATAATTATTATTCGTTTTTATGCAAAAATAAAAAAGAGAAGGTTTATATTCACTGCGTTAATGTATAAAAGAAAAAATGCAAATACATAGAGTAAAAAAGTCTGTATTGCGCAATTACGCGGACGTCGGCGAAGTCGGGCGGAAGGGGTTAATACTTAAAAGAGTGACTATAGAGTATGTTGATGCAAATGGCCAGACCTTGTGTGACGGTATATTTTTTAAATTACTTCATTTACTGTCGTGACTCATGATACGCTTGAGCCTGTGCGCATTTTATTTTGCTGTGTGCGCGGGTTTCACAACGCGTGTGCGCGCGCACACGCGCACACCTTAGAGGGAACATTGCTGCGGATCGCACCAATTCGAGCGTTATAGCATCCTCAACAGAACGGGGGGCAACTGTGGCGGATGAATTAGTGGATATATTAGCGGAAGGTGCTGATGGGGGGCCTGTTGCGTAGGAGGTTGAGGGTTGGGGATCTATTATTGTAGACTTAACAGAACGGGGGGCGGCGGATGAATAAGGGGATATATTAGCGGGAGGTGCTGCTGGGGGGCTTGTTACGTAAGAGGTTGAGGGTTGGGGATCTATTACCGCTGCAACAGGCGCATATTTCGGGCGCTTTATACCTGACGTGGGGTTCTCACACCTCCGCTTTGGACGTGCTACCGGTATCGCTGGTGAGGGTTCGTTGGCAGGGGAGGAGATCACAACTACACTGTCGTCGAGGTCATCCGTAATGTCAATGATGGGGTGCTCTACCTCATCGTCATTCACGGTTCTGTGGGAGAAGAAAGCAAAATATAAGGAACAGCACTCAAAATTTGTAATATTTTGTAAATGACCCACTTAGGAGTGTGACGTGTTAGAAATGGACTCTGTAGAAAAATTCAGATTCACGAGCCCATCCACATGTATTATATCTGGACCTACAGGATGTGGTAAAACTGTGTTTATGCTTAAAATCATTAAAGAAAAGGGAGAGATGTTCTCGAAATTTGTGCATAAAGTTATATGGTGCTATTCGACGTATCAATCAGTGTTCAACGAGTACCAAGATGATATTTTGTTCCACAAAGGCGTATATGACGTTAATTCGTTAAAGGGAAATGAACATACAATCATTGTAATTGACGATCTCATGTTGGAGATGGATAAAACGTTTGCCGAGACATTTACAGTATTCTCCCACCATCTTAACATAAGCGTGTTCTTCATCAATCAGAATCTATTTTTCAAAAATAGATACATGCACGATGTGTCGTTAAATACGCAATATCTAGTCTTATTCGCGCAACGTAGAGATGTATCACAAATTGGGGTATTAGCCAATCAAATGTTCCCGAATCAGCGTAAGGAGTTTTTGGAAGTTTATAAAGAAGCTACAAGCACGCGTTACGGATATTTGCTTTGCGACCTTCATCCGCGAAACACGTTTAGAGTGCTTCTGCGAACGAATATATTTCCAAACGAGCCTGAAACGGTGTATATTCCAGAATGACAAAGAGACTAAAGAAATACCGTGAATTAATAAAAATCTATCATCGACTGCCCGGGGCAATGCAGCAGATGTTTATTAAAAATATCGACGCCGACTTTTTAAAATGCACGCGAATAAGACTAGATATTGCGTTATTTAACGACACATCGCGCATGTATCTATTTTTGAAAAATAGATTCTGATTGATGAAGAACACGCTTATGTTAAGATGGGAGAATACTGTAAATGTCCCTTTAACGAATTAACGTCATATACGCCTTTGTGGAACAAAATATCATCTTGGTACTCGTTGATCACTGATTGATACGTCGAATAGCACCATATAACTTTATGCACAAATTTCGAGAACATCTCTCCCTTTTCTTTAATGATTTTAAGCATAAACACAGTTTTACCACATCCTGTAGGTCCAGATATAATACATGTGGATGGGCTCGTGAATCTGAATTTTTCTACAGAGTCCATTTCTAACACGTCACACTCCTAAGTGGGTCATTTACAAAATATTACAAATTTTGAGTGCTGTTCCTTATATTTTGCTTTCTTCTCCCACAGAACCGTGAATGACGATGAGGTAGAGCACCCCATCATTGACATTACGGATGACCTCGACGACAGTGTAGTTGTGATCTCCCTGCCAACGAACCCTCACCAGCGATACCGGTAGCACGTCCAAAGCGGAGGTGTGAGAACCAATGTTCCCTCTAAGGTGTGCGCGCACACACACGTTGTGAAACCCGCGCACACAGCAAAATAAAATGCGCACAGGCTCAAGCGTATCATGAGTCACGACAGTAAATGAAGTAATTTAAAAAATATACCGTCACACAAGGTCTGGCCATTTCCATCAACATACTCTATAGTCACTCTTTTAAGTATTAAACCCCTTCCGCCCGACTTCGCCGACGTCCCCGTAATTACGCAATACAGACTTTTTTACTCTATGTATTTGCTTTTTCTTTTATACATTAACGCATTGAATATAAACCTTCTCTTTTTATTTTTGCATAAAAACGAATAATAATTATCTCATAATTCATAAAAATAAAATGAAAAATACAAAAGCGGTAAGTGCATAGCCTGTCAATGTATACGTGTACGTATGTACACGTATTGAAATAAAGCTCCGCGTACAAAGTTTTCTACTTGCTAAAAATGATGTCATCTAGTTTCCTATTTGCTAAATATGATGATGTCATCACTTTTCCTATTGGCTAAAACATAATGTCATCACTATATCACCCAATCATGGTTTTTAGTTATCATAGATGACGTCATGACTCATGACATCAATGACATTAAACATCATCTGGATGCCTTGGCTATTTTTATTTCAGATTCGAGAAATCTTGCTTTTTTTTAAATCATTGTTTGCATGAAGAAATTGAGTTTGTCAATCATATATAATAGATAATAATAAATGTGAGATTTGGCAACCCTGCCCGCCGCCCGGCACCTGAGCGCAGAGCGATATGCCTTCACTTCAGTTTTGTATTAGTTGGAGAATAAACCAAGCTAGCGTGGTCATATTTTATTGTAGTTAAGTGCAATCATATTTCGACTTTGTTATAAATAGTGTTTTGGTGATTTTTTCTGAAAGTCCGGACTAAGTTTGACATATTTAAAAATTTTTAGTTAGATCTTATACTTAGAATTTTTTTTTATTATACTGTATCCCAAAATTGAGTTCTCTTTCATTGTTGAACCAAGGAAAATTTTTCCAAGAGTTTACGGCTTTTTTTTTGCCATTAGAGCATTATGTAGATACATTTTATATCTCATACTCATAGTACGTACCAAGATAAATAATTTTGGAAGTTTTTTTTAGAAAACATGTACTCCAAATTTTTTTATAGGGTTCCAAAAATGACGTGAAGGCCAATTTTTCAGAATAAGAGGATTTTTTTTTCAAAAAATTTTATAAAAAAATTTTTTTAAGTACTTTTATGAATTATTTCAGGAAAAAAATTCTAAAAATATATATTTTTTTGGGTTAGGCCGAAATTTTCCTTCGCGTAATAGGAAATGCTGAGTGAACGAACCACTTAAGTACATTGTTCATTGTTGTTACAATTCACTTTCTTCATATGTATTGAAAGGTTATTTTTATTAGCCCTCAATATGTCTAGAGAGGGAAGCGCAAAAGAACTGTGACTTGTTTCCAAAAGAAATGGTTGGATGAGTGTTGAAACGGCTACACCGAAGTCATATGAGATTATGCGTGTTCAATTAAAAGAAATGTTTAGTCATGATTCAGAAACAGGGGTGATTTGCACTTATTGTCATGATGCTAAAGTTATAAATGAATTTGCAAGCGGAAAGATGTGGAATGTCCGGAAACTTGACTTCTTGAAGCGTCACCTATCAAGTAAAACTCATTTAGATGGCGTAAATAAATTAAGACACAAAAATCCTTCATTGCCAGTAAAAGGAGTGTTAAGTATGTTACTAGAAAGTCCAGCTGAAAAAAAGAAAAAGTGTGAACATATTGAACGATCACGTTCAAATCCAGAAGAAATTAAAGTTCTGATCGACAATGTTTTGTTAGCTGTTAATATGAATAGTTCTCTGCTTTCTGTTCATAAAATTAATGAGCATATGGCAAAATATGTTCATATTCCGGAAGCCTGGAGGAGCAAAAATTATGCTTTGAGTTTTTGGAGAGCATAAATAACATTGTACAAAAAGATGTGTTAGAAAAAATAGCTTCATCCGCTTTCATACACTAGTTATAGCGACAAAGTCAAAACTCTACTGAACAAATACCCTCAGGAAAATATTGTAATTGATACTCATTCGGTGTTAACTTTCATAGAAAACTTTGTTCCCATTTGGAAGACAGGTTTCCTGAAAATGAAGTAAAAGAATGGTCTGCCTTTGATTGTTCGGCTATTTTACAGAAAGACTTTGACTTTGGCATTGAGCATGTTAAAGCTTTATGTGCAAAATATGCAGATTTTCTTGGTGAAAGTTCTACCATAATCGAACAGTACAATGATTTCAAATTTGTTGTATGCGAGAAAATAAAAGTAAGCTGGTTAAAAACTTTGATGATATGGTGACATTCGTCCTCCAAAATGAACAATTTTGTGACCTTGCTAAGTTGATGGATATTGGGGGAATTTTCCTAGCATCTAGTGTGGACTGTGAGCGTGGCTTCAGTTTAATGAATTCTATAAAGAACAAATTAAGAAACCGCTTGAAAGAAAATCATTTAGACATGCTCATGCGAATTAAAAGTTACCTGAATGATGACGGATGTATTAATCTTCATAGAGTTTATTTGGAATGGCAAATGCTAAAGATCGTAGGGAGAAATCATAATCATACTTAAATGAAAGGCACTTTCATTTAATGTTATTTTGATTATATTTTATTTCACTGAATTTTATTATTTTTTATTTTATTCCTATTTTGTGAATGGATAAAATCATGTATTCATCTTGAGAGTCTATTTTAAATTGCTAAATGCTAAAAATTGTTTTAAAAAATGATAACTAAAATAGTCATTTTCAATTAATGTTATTTTTATTTTATTTCTTTATTTTGTTGAATTTTATTTTACTATTTTTTATTTTATTCATATTTTTAGAATGGATAAAATGTTTTCTTTCTTAAGAATATATAATATTATAAACAGTTTTTTAATATCCATTTAATAGTATCGTAATGATCAAGCTATCACCTTATGGAAATAATATTTATTAAAAATTTAATATTTATATGTATTTAATTTTGAAGATAATAGCGCTCAGAAAAGTTTGCACAATTTTTCACCATGAATCTAAATGTATGCACAATGAAAATTTCTTGCGCACATGGACTAAAAAAATTAGAGGGAACATTGATCCGCAGCCCCCACCCCAGCCTTGACTAGAAATCGGTATAGAGTCAGGGTCGACCCTAGAGCCATGTATAGCAATGGAATTGAGCGCGGGCTACGCCGGGTTGTACAACGTATTATAGAGTTTGCTCTTCAGAATCGCGACGAGCGTGAAGTCAGGACGAGTCTGTCCTTTCTGTCCTTTGGATTCGGGTCAGATGACGGTGATGTAGACGATTATTGGGTGATAGTGCCATTTAGACGTTTGGCGGCTGAAGATGTAGAATATATATTAGGACGTATAATGCAAGCCGCCCAAAGTAGTATAGCCTTCAATATGGACAACTTCACGGTAAATATTGACCGTGTATTCCGTGTTGCGGGTCATAGTGCCATACCGTATACTCTTAACTTCAATTCTCCGACTATTTACCGAAAGCATATAAACGTCGATCGTGGTTGCGGCTTTATAGCAGTACTCTTAGCACGTATGTTTACTGTACAAAATACACGGACTCAAAAAATTTGGCTGCCTACGGTCGTGGAGCGTGCCCGTAAACTAGCTGTAGACTGTGAACTTGAATTTGACTGTAATATGGGTCCTGAAGAGCTGAGAAGGGTAGACCAGGAAATGAATGTCCGCATAGTTGTATTTGGGTTGGATGATCGTCGTAGGACTGTGTATGTTTTTAAAAGCTGTGTGAGAGATCGTACAAGACCCCTACTTATTTTAGGATTGTCAGGGACAACGTATCTCCCCATCCGTAATATAAGGTGGCTTTACTCGAGTTATGACAAAAGTCGAAAATATGGGAGACATCATGATTTGTGTAAGGGGTGCCTCGAGTTTGCGGATGATATAGTGAGACATTGTAAAGAATGTCACATGGTATGTGAGCAGTGTAAAAGCACCAAATGTGAAAGCCGTGTAGTTGAAGCTGAGAAGAGAGACTGTGATGTGTGTAGACGCACATTTTTCAATAATAGCTGTTTTGATTTCCATAAATCAATTGGCACGTGCAGGAAAATGAGAATCTGTGAATGTGGTATGTTTCACACAATGGATAATTGGGGGAAATTTAAGCACAAGTGTGACGTAATTCACTGTCCTACATGCCAGGAGGAATATAAGGCGGATGGAGTAAAGCATGTATGTTATATGAAAGATGCTAAGCCTAAAAATAACCCTTGTATAACTGTATACTACGATATAGAAACATATACGAACGCTGAAACCAAAGAGGTAATTCCACATTTACTTGTGAGCCAGACCATCTGTGATGAGTGTATGGGTATCGAATGTGACGAGTGCCCCAAATGTGGTAAACGGACAAACGTTTTTAAAACGAATGTCCGCGATAGTCCTGTGAAACTATTTGTGTCCTATATTGTCAAGTTAGCCGACAAGTTCAAAAAAATGACTGTGTATATTCTCGCCTATAACGGGGCAAAGTTTGACACGCAGTTCCTTTATAAGGAGTTGCTTGAACACGAATCCTCTGAGATATTTACAGGTGATCCATTGAAAAGAGGCAACAAATTAATACAGATGCAGATAAGAGGTAATGTACAATTTAAAGATACTTTATTATTCACACCTTGTAAATTAGCAAAGCTACCCAAGGTGATGGGAGTAGCAGCTGAAGTTTCCAAAGGATACTTCCCTTACACTTTCCTCACCAGCGAGACTTTAAACTACGTAGGCCCACCACCCCCCAAACATTATTTTGACTGTATGGATGAACGTGAAGAGTTTGATCGATACTACGACAGTTTTAATGAAAGTAACCCTTATAATATAGCTGATGAATGTGAGCGTTATTGCGTGAATGATGTGCGCGTGCTTAGAGTATGTTTCCAGGCCTTTAGAAGGATGTACATAGCCCGTTTCAAATGCGGTCCACTGCAAGTCGCAACCACCATCGCATCATTATGTTTCACGGTGTTCAAGAATAACTTCATGCCTAAAGACACCTTAGCCATTATTCACCGAAACAACCCCCAGTTACGGACACAAGGCTATTTACTGGCTCATACACCTACAGCAACAGACAGGTGTATACATAAAGCACGCCCGCAACACGGGTGAAGTACCGATTAAGATTAATGGACGTTTTTTTTGGGTTGATGGGTGAAGTGAAAACCGTGTCACTGGTGTGAAGACTGTGTACTCCTTTAACGGTTGCTGGTGGCATGGATGCCCCGTCCTGAGTGCGGAATCGCCGGAGATATCCACGGTAGGTCTCCTGCCGACTGTCTTGCATCGACCCGCACCCGCGATCAACTTATAGGATCACAGTTCACTCACAAAGTCTTGTGGGAGCATGAATATGATGCACGGATGGAGACAGACGAGGTGTACCGTGAGGAAATAAACACGATCAAGCGTTCAATGGTGCTGGATCCTCTCAAATGTGATGATAGCTTGTTTGGAGGACGTACAAATCCTTTCAGACTATACTTTCCACCTACGGAGGGCGTGAAGCTCCATTACTACGATTTCTGTTCTTTGTACCCATACGTGATGAAGAGCAATCCGTACCCCGTGGGCGCTCCTGAGAAACTGGTGGGACCTAGCCTACCCTCCATCAATGAATTTTCAAAAATTTTGAATGATCGTTACTTTGGGCTCTCTTTCGTAGACGTACTCCCCCCCCACGCAATTTATGGATGCCGATCTTACCTGTCGTTATCGACGACAAGCTCATGTTTCCCCTGTGCGTGAAGTGCGCGGAAGAGGATAACGGCGAATGTAACCATATACCCCACCAGCGTAAGATCAGAGGCGTATATACAAGTCCTGAGCTGGCCCTAGCCGTACGCCATGGTTATAGAATACTGAAGATACATGAGGTGTGGAGGTTTCAGAAGCTACCCAACCTTTTCACACCATATATAAACGCCTTTTTGAAGGATAAGGTTGAGGCATCAGGGTATCCGCGAGGAGTTGATACCGAAGATGAAAAGTCTGCCTATATTCAACGTTACCGCGACCGCGAAGGTATACAACTTGATCGTGTCCAAATTGTAAAGAATCCTGGCAAGCGCTTTAGTGCAAAGTTGTGTCTAAACAGTCTATAGGGAAAATTTGCGCAGAATACCGGCAGAGGGAGCATTCATTTGGTACAAAGTTATAGCGATGTCTGGGATTATGCCAATGCTCCCGATAAAGAGGTCATGGAGATCGTGAATGTAGGTAATACTTACATAATAAAGTACAACAACGCTGAATTTGCCACAGATACCTCAAGGGTTACAAACATACCTGTGGCCAGCTTCACAACAGCCTACGCCCGTATAAAACTTTGGGGTCTATTGCATTCTCTTGGGCGGAGAGTATTGTATGCCGATACAGATAGCGTGATATTCACAGAGAGGGAGGGTGAATACATGCCCGCTATTGGGGAGTTCCTCGGCGAGCTCACTGATGAGATCAAGGACGAGTATGGGGACAACGCTTACGCCGACTCTTTTGTCTCAACAGGACCGAAGACTTATGGGGTACGGGTCAGGGTGGGGGACGAAATGAAATATATCGTGAAGGCAAAGAGTATTACGCTCAACCATGCGAATCGGCGGGTTGTTAACTTTGAATCGTTGAAGGATCTAGTATGTTTGGACGATGATGAGGGCGAACAACCTCCCCAACTAATTGTAGGCACCCACAATTTTCGGGCGCAGAAGCTGTGGGGCGTGAAGGAACTTAGGGGTACGAAGGTGTGCCGTAACACCTATAGGAAACGTTACCAGTTACCTGGTACCTATGATACCGTACCCTTTGGATACCATAACGTATGATGCTTCTATTGCTAACTCACACGTATTTGTCTTGTATATAATCGTATCTATTG
Source organism: Bathynomus jamesi (assembly GCA_023014485.1). Classification (NCBI taxonomy): domain Eukaryota; kingdom Metazoa; phylum Arthropoda; class Malacostraca; order Isopoda; family Cirolanidae; genus Bathynomus; species Bathynomus jamesi. The sequence goes on along the minus strand of JAJOZX010000054.1, from coordinate 1,676,495 downwards.
ATTTATTACACGTATTTGTAAATATATATATAACTTGAATATCTCGTTTATTAAATCGTATTTGTAAATATATATAACTTGAATATCTCGTTTATTAAATAAATCATGTTTCAATTAGCGTTTCACTTTCTCCTTTGTGTGTGTGTGTGTGTGTGTGTGTGCGCAGGTGAAAGTTCTAAGCTCCGCCCACTGTAAGACCGTGAGTCATGCTACTATCTGGGAGTCCCTGCGTGGTCAGTCGACTGCAGTAAGCCCGAGAGATCAGACGTGTATTCAGATCAGACGTGTATTCAAATGGCTACCTTTAATATTGCTTGTACAACGTTTATGAAATGGTATTCAGCAAAGTGTCAGGATGTGGTGGATACCGAAAAACTTCCTATTCCTCCCTCCTATACCTCTTTTAAAAACACATTGGATTGTGCGAAGTTCCAAGATGTACAAATACTCTACGGATGTTCTGGTGAGACCGTTGAAGGCTTTCGTTGCACAGACGATGTGCTGAAGTATACTGCAGAGCTAAACTTTATAAAGTCTCACATACACCGTGAAGTAAAAGAAACAACGCGTGCAGAAGAGAAGCAGCAGGTATGGATAATGAGTCTTGCGGATGGGTGGTGTGACAAGCGGTATTACGTCATGCTACACCATGTCGATTACTCATACCCTACGACTGAAAATGTGAATCTCGTGATCATGGACAATCTTAAGTATTTTTATCACTATATTAACGTATATCATGATGAGGTTCGTAGTGAGGTTGTGGCTAGTGCTCTGCGTGAGTTTTTAACAGACTTTAGAGACGAGTATCATTTGATGGGCAGAAAGGAAAAATATGAGCATATGTTCCTCTCAAATAGTGCGCCGGAGTGTGAAGATGTTTAGTAAAACATAAAATGTTCCTAGTTCTTATCCTGAGGTAAAATGTCTGGTGCGTAGGCTGGTAGTGATGAAATTAATTCTTGTACCGGAAAAACAAATATGTACAACAATTCGGTACGACTCGCGGATCATACGAACAAGCCCATTCACGTATCATCGAGTCAGCCGCCCGTCGAACCGTTCCTGCCTACCTGCGTGCCTCACACGGCTCATAGTTATCTCAGAGCTTGAACCGAGTGGACGTGCGCTCCTCGAATACGATGGAACTTCCTTTGAGCAGCATTCTCAACGCCTCGTACGATGTGTCCGTGACGAAATCGTTGCGCGTGTTCAGGCGTAATTCCGGTACCATTAGCTATGTACTGGAAACGGAATGTAGACAAACAAACAAACGGGTTTATTTAAGTGTCGAGGAGATGAATAGAATCTTCGTGATAGTTGAGAAGTGGAGTGAAGATCGTTATAAAATACCTGCTAACGTAGGTACAAGAAGAGAGCAGATTAGTGACGCACCCTCATACGCCGTTGTATGTACGTTGTGTATAAATAACGATCGGCCGTGCATTGATATACGGCTGATGTGGAAGAATGCTTCTGATAATAACGCTCTTGTTCCTACGCGAAACCGTTTCATCCTCGACAGAATGTTTGAAATCGTCGGATTCCGCAAGCTGAAACCTATATTAGACGCGCGTGTTACGGACATGCTTTATTTTGATACAGTACTTGAATACGCATACACCGCTCTGCTCGATGGGTTTACCGAGTGTAGGGCTGGTGAGAATGGTCTAGTGCTGGACGTTTATTTAAAAAGTTTAGACTCTTTGAAATACCATGAACTTTGGTACAAAGCAATTGATCGGTACAAGGCTGAGCTCACCTACACCGTTCACCCTGAAGAACTATTTCTTTATATAACGCGCAGTTGTCGTAACGATTTAGAAGATTATTTCAATTGCCGCTATGTTGAGTGAGTTCACGATTGAAAAGCTCGAGTCGGTAGAAATAAACCCTCGATTGGAAAAGCGTGTTTATAAACTTGTGTTTAATAATGTAGCTAACGATGAATCTTTGTGCGTGCTTTTGATTGTATTCTAGACGTATTTAAAGATGACTTACCAACCGGTTGTAAAGTGGGAACAAAAATAGTACTGAACGATATGAAAGCCCTTCATATCGAATACAGGTTTCCCTATACTTTAAGCGGTGAAATATTATTAAGCCGCATATACTGCGTAATGCAGAGCAATAATGATGTAATTGTAAACTCGATTAAGACCGAGTTTAGTATTTTGAAAAAAAAAGTGAAATGTATTTATATATTTTGCGTGATATTTCTCCTGTACTGTTATGATTATATGCATATTTCTATTATTATTGAAATGTATTTATATATTTTGTGTGATATTTCCCCTGTACTGTTATGATTATATACATATTTCTATTATTATTGAAATGTATATTTATTTCTATTTGAAATGTATATTTATTTTATAAATATATATCCATAATTGTGTGTATATATTTCCTGTACTGTTATGATTATATGCATATTCCTCAATTATTATTGAAATGTATATTTATTTTCTATATATTTATAATAAACTGAATGATGCAATGTTGTTTTACTTAATTATATCATGTTACGCCTTCTAAACCTACTACCGGTATTCTAAACCAACTTTTAAGAAATATAATAATGTATACAATGGTATTGCTAAAAAGTGGTATCTGGCAACTCAAGCCATTTACGCCTTCTAAGCCAACTGGCTGATTAGGAGCCTGTAAAACAACGCCTACTCGGCTGAAGTCTTAATATGCACTTGGCTCCTGCCAGGTGATCACCTCTCCTCCTTTCTCTCCTTTCTGGCCCTTTGGGGGGAATAGCTTGGGGGAGAACTCCGCCTCCAAGTTGCATGCCCCTTGCAACCCCGGTTGGCAACAAAGGCCAGTACTCTTTTTTTTTTTTTTTACTTTTTTTACTTTTTTTTTGCAACAACCCTCACCCCCTTTGCAACATTACGTAATCACTTGCAACATTCTTGCACTCTCCCCTTTTTCGGCTATACTACTTCTACCTAATTGTCATTCAAATTCCATTACTTATGTGTTACGTTATCATTAATGTCCGTGTACTTTCAAATGAAAAGTACACCGTATTTTTTCTCCGCTTTCCTCATCGCTGGCTAATTAGACTTTCAAACTATAATAACCAACCATTCTTCTAATAATATTTGACATAATTTGGCGTAATCACTGTTAACTATAAATATATATGACATTGTTGTTAATCCCCTTTAAATTATAAAACAACGGAGAACTCTCCTTCATTATTTAAATTGTGTTACCTATTCAGATTACTTCAGTATTAGATATGTCAATTAACAAATTGCTAAAATTGTAATTAACGGTAATTAATGTATGTAATATAATGTAATTTATGTACTGAATGTACTCGGTACATGTCGGCCCCCGACATTATGTCGCCACCCAAAAGTGTATACCTTACAAAAATTAGTAATTTTTTTGTTAACTTTTTGCTTAAATTATGCTTAACATCAGAATTCTGTAGCTCTCCAGCTAAAGTGGGAGCTTAACCTTCGACTGCATTCCTCCAAAACTGAGGCTTATTTATTTCTTGTATTGTAAATTAAATCATTCCTGCCTGAGCCGTTGTTACTAGAGGTGGCTCCTCTCATTTTAAATTCCTGCCTGAGCCTTTACCCGAGGAGGCCGAGCCCCCCTCGCCTTAAATTCCTGCCTGAGCCCTTGATACCAGAGGTTGCACCTCTCCCATTCTAAATTCCTGCTTGAGCCCTTGATACCAGAAGTTGCACCTCGCCCCCTTTAAATTCCTGCCTGAGGCTTAGACCAAGGAGGCCAAGCCTCCTCACTTTAAATTCCTGCCGTAACTCTTACTCGAGGAGGACAAGCCTCCTCGCTTTCAATTCCTACCTTAACTATTGTCAAACGGGGGTCGAACCTCTACCCCTGTAAATTCCTGCTTGAGCTGTTGTTGTAAGAGGTAAAACCTCTCCCCCTGTAAACTTCTGATTACACTAGGCAACAAAGATTTTGTTACAGAAGACCAAATAGGTGCTCCTAGCTAATTTCGGTATGCTGATTTCAAATCTATAATTAGATTTTTTCTATCACGTCTAGATTTTGTGTAAAATGCAAATCACTTTTAGTAAAATTTTCTACCACGTCCAGATTTTGGTTTTAATCGGCTTAATGCCAGTAATATGAAACTTGCTTTTCAAGGTTAAAGCAATTTTTTTTGCCAACTATATACAAATTCGAACAATTTTGATAAATAAAATTTATCCCGAGTTGTTTTTATAGCATTTGTTTTGTACTACGGTGTGTATTTCTTTTATTTTGCACATCGTAATAATTACTTTCTACGTTTTTTCAGATATTGTATGGTAATTCAAAATGGCATCAAATAGAAGTGCTTGTGTAAATCACCCAGACAACTTCTGCTTTGTCTGTGGACAATATACACCTAAGCCACAATGTAGAAACATAACAACAAAGATTAAACTTGCCTACAAGTGTTATTTTGACTGTAAGTTAGGAGACCAACAGAGGGACTGGGCACCACATATTTGCTGTGCACAGTGCAATGCAATGTTAATAGCTTGGATGAATGGTAAAAGAAAAGCTATGCCGTTCTCAGTCCCCATGGTTTGGCGTGAGCCGAAAAATCACTTCAATGATTGTTATTTTTGTTTGACAAAGATTGCTGGTTTCACAAAGAAAAACAAATCAAAGATCACGTACCCAAACTGCGAATCAGCAATGAAACCAGTACCACATGATGAAACAAATCCACCACCAGTTCCACCAGCAACGATAACAGACAGCAGTTCATCTGAAGATTCTGCTAGTGATATAGAAACAGGGAAAGATGGCATATATGTTCCAGATGCAAATATTTCCCCACATTTGTTAAGTCAAGCCGAGTTAAATGACTTAGTGCGCGATTTGGAATTACCAAAAGAAAAGGCAGAGTTGCTTGGTTCAAGACTTCAAGAATTTAATCTTCTCCAACCAAACACCAAAGTTTCCCATTTCCGCCATCGCCATTTGCAGTTTTCATCATTTTACTTACAGGAAGAAAACGTTTGTTTCTGCCACGATATCAGTGGTCTGATGCAAGGGATTGGCTGTCGCTATGATCCAAAAGAATGGAGACTGTTCATTGACTCTAGTAAAGCTAGCCTTAAAGCTGTATTACTGCACAACGGCAATGAAAAACCTTCAATACCTGTAGCACATGCCACTGGCCTTAATGAGACTTATGAATCGATGAAACTGCTGCTAAGACTCATCAAATATAAGGACCACACATGGAATATTTGTGGCGACCTTAAAGTTGTATCATTACTTCTTGGGTTACAGTTGGGCTACACAAAGCATATGTGCTTTTTGTCTATGGAACAGCAGAGATGACAAGAACCACTACAAAAAACATGATTGGCCATCTAGAACTGAACATGTTGTTGGTAAATACAATGTGAAACACCCAGCACTTATTGACCCTCAGAAAGTACATCTTCCACCACTTCACATTAAACTTGGCCTTATGAAAAATTTCGTGAAGGGTATGAATCATCAAGGTAGTGGTTTCCAATATTTAAACGATAAATTCAAAGGAATATTGACAGATGCTAAGCTAGAAGCTGGAGTTTTCACTGGACCACAGATCCGCAGTGTCATCCACGACTCATCGTTCCATCTAACCTAAATGAGAATGAACTAGGAGCATGGACATCTTTCGTTGAAGTTGTCAAAAATTTTCTTGGAAACCACAAAGCTGAAAACCACCGTAAACTCGTAGAAAACATGCTTAAATCTTATGAAATAATGGGATGCAGAATGTCTTTGAAAATTCATTTTTTACATTCTCATCTTGACTTCTTCCCGGCCAACCTTGGGGCTGTAAGTGACGAGCATGGTGAGCGCTTCCACCAACAGATCTCAGTTATGGAAAACAGATACCAAGGTAATTTCAACCCAAATATGATGGGAGATTATTGTTGGTTCCTGCAGAAGGAGAGCTCGTCATCCTACAAGCGACAAAGGAAGAGGACACACCAAAGTTTCACTTAAGAACAGGAATTTGCCTTTCAGTAGTAACAACAAAATACTAACGCGCTTTGGGTGGATGGTTGGGCGCAGGGGTGGTAACTCCGCTGTCTGTCTTAAGCCAGAATAAAGGAGGAAAGACATCCCTGTTCACTAATTATTTAAGTATGCTTAACATAAAACGTGGCACGGAAAAGTAGCTTAGACGGCTTTCGTAATAGAAGCGGGTGAGAAAAAAAATGAAAAATATGGGTTTTCGGTTACACAAAATCAGGACGTGATAGAGAAATTTTGATATCAGATCTGAAATCAGCATCACCGCTTTAGTAGGAATCAGTAGTTCACGTGTCTGTAACAAAAAAAAGTTGAAATTTGTTGCCTAGTGTTATCAGTGCCTTGTTCTGTATATACTTTGTGAATAAAAATTTATGAGTGAACTAAAATTCCAATTTTTTGAAGTGAAGTGTTTCCATTCACCCCTTCGGGAAAAAACCTAGTAGAAACTGTTCATTGGTACTCGGATGCTCTCGGCTAAGGCCGAGCTTACCCAACAACGACCACCTTCGTTGGATTGTCCAAAGTGCATTAACCCTAAAAAGTCGCAAGCGGGCAGAGGCTCGCACAACCTATGCGCGACATATATACGGGGCTCCAATAAACCTTAGCCCCCCCCCCCACCCATGGCCTAAACCATTAGAGGTACAGTAAAACTAAACATACCTTGCAAAAGAGAATTTAATCCTGCATTTAATGAGAAACAATTAAAACTTGGTGTTCCCGCCATTGGCTTCCAAGACAGCCTGAATTCGCTTTGGGTAGCTTGCCAAAAGTAACGTGAATAAATCTTGATCGTTACGCAAATTTGCTAAAACAGTTTCAATGTCTTACGTCATTGTATCCTTCGAAAATCGATTTGCTGCAGGTTCTTGAAACAAGAGACATTCAACCTTGTCCTTTATAACTGATCCAATGTGTTCACAGACGTTCAGGTCAGGAGAATTTCCTGGCCATTCTTCATTTCCAAAGAAATCGATGTCATGGTTCCGCAACAACTGTTGAGTGGCTAATGCCTTAAAGCAGGGGGCCTTGTCGTGCAGAAGTGTGACTTGATCGACATCCATAACATTTTTTGGTTTTCTTAGAAAAGGAATGACATGCTGGGATAGAATAATATCACGAAAATACTGTCCATCCCAACTCTGACCATTTGGCTTCGGCACCCACATGAGTTTCTTTGCAGTGAACAAAACAAACACACCAACACAGTCTGGACGTTTTAATAATTCGCGATAATGTTCATTGTCATCGATTTCATCTGGTGTTGTGGCCCACACTCGATCATTTTGGTAGTTAGGCCGACGTGTTACGTAAGCAAAAAATTCATCGGAGACAGCTAAATGCATGAAATCATCCACATCCCAATCTTCAAGATAATGGGCAAACCACATTCTGTCATCGATGTTAAGTTGAGTTTTTCTTGGCTTTGGAAGTTCATGCCAAGGCTTTAAACCTTGCCTATGACGGTACAGTCGAATGATCTCACCACTAACGATCTTTCCTCTCAACACTTCGATCTCTCTAGAAAGTTTAGCACAGCTATTTTTCCGCTTACGCGTACCGCTTTCAATGATGTCCTTTGTTTCCTGAGAGAGTGGCAAATTTGGGCGCCCAGATTTGGTTGTATCCATTTCACATTCATCCAAAGTTTTATTCCAATTTCTTTTGACGAAGTCTTCACTTCTTCGCAACTTTTTGGCAACCCATGAACGTGTTATAAAGGTGGCTCCAGCATCACGAGCTTCCCAAAATGTTATTGCTCGTATGCGATCTATCACACGTTGCCTCTCCGAATCACCAATTAATTGAGGAGCCATTATATTATCACTTTATCAGCTAGAGTAATTTTAATACCTGCAATAAATAAATAATTTTATATATTTTTATAATCACTAAAAACTATTTCGATATAAGTAAACATGTAAGCTGCAAATGGGGGGGAGACTAAGGTTTTATATATATATATATATATATATATATATATATAATATATATATATATATATATATATATATATATATATATATATATATATGTGTGTGTGTGTGTGTGTGTGTGTGTGTACGTATTAATTCTCTGTACGCATTATGAATTTATTGCATTCATTTCCTAAAAGACTGACCTAAAGCCAAAGGTATAGGATTGCTATTTTTTAACTATGTCGTGAGTTAAGTCAATATTAAGTAGTCGGAGTGTTTAGCTGTATTTGAATTTCAATATTTTGAGTGAACATTTCTGAATAGCGATGGTGATATTCCAAAACTTGGTAAATATCAACACTACAGTTTTACAGAAGGAAAATTAAAGAATGTCTGATGTATTGAACGTTTACGAACATTTGAAATATAACTTATGATGTGAAAGGAAAAGAAGTAGTTTCTAATTTTTTTTTAGGATTATATGTCAACAAGAATTAAAGCGAATAATTATATATATAACCTTTGGTTAGCTTCCGCCCGAATTGTTCATTCTGACGAAGGTCAAGCTTTTCACTCCACCTCAGACCTACAGTTTAACGTGGAATCCGAACCACGCCCCACCAGCCGCCCAGTGCCTTAACCACTAGGCCACCCAGGGTACCCATTTATCTACCAACCACTTTCTTTATTGTGTGGAATGATGAACAGCTGGGGTTTGCTGCGCGCCGGCTGCCGTCACCGGGTCTCGATCCCGGGGCCGATGGATTCGTAGTCGGCAACACTAACTACTACACCACTATACAGGGTGTTTCATAACATGTGGGACGCACTTTCAAGATGGATTCAGGACCTGAAAACAATGAAAAAAGTTCATATAAACATATGCCCAAAATCGATTTGTTTCCGAGTTACAACCCGTTTTGTGTTCCAGCAATTCTTTCCGCAAACTGTTTACAAACACTGCTTGCCGACAATGTTTGTGACTGTGTACGAGATTTATTTCATGTATGGCCTTGCCGATTGTACTATTTCGTACACTCTATGACATGTTTCAATATCGTTGAGTATAGAGCCATCAATCAGTCAGAGGTGCATCCTGGTGTTTTACTGTTCGTATTCGTAACTTCTTACCGTGAATAAGTGCAGTCCAGTGAAAAAAAACCCTTAAACGTTTTTGTGCTATTCACTGATAGTGTGCATTTGAAGTGAGAATGGAGGCTTATTTAAACAGAGAAATGGCAGACATGCATCTCATGTATGGACTTGCCGAGTAATGCGGCCGCAGCAAGACGTCTGTATGCGGAAAAGTTTCCGAATCGCCGTCTGCCAGATAAGAAGACTTTCAGAGAATAGACGAGCGTCTTGGTGATACAGGATCATTCAACAAGTGAGTTGCAGATGGTGGTAGACCAATCAGCGCCAGAACTGTTGAGTTGGAGGAGAATAACAGCAGCAGTGGGTGTAAGATACACAACTGTGTGAAGAATTTTACGGGAACAACAGCTTTACCCATATCACATTCAGAGAGTACAAGGCCTTACTGAAGCTGATTTCCCACACGTAGTAGTATCCCCGCATTTCGGACGAGGAAGTTGAGGTGTTTTGAATCCTGCCCCTGGAGGCCTTCGCCTTCGTTATAAGGGGCCCCCTTCCTTAAGTTCCTAACTTCCTAACCCATTTATGGGGTCTCACACGTCTTAATGAAGGGCACTTGACCCTTGAGGGCCCCTTGCGGGGCCCCGTCCTCCTTGGGGGTAGGAATTAAAAAAGGATTCGTCTTCACCTTCCTTAAAAAAAAAAAAATTAAATAAAAAAAAAAAAAAAAAAAAAAGATTCATCTTCGCCTTCCTCCTTAAAAAAATCATCCTTGCCTTCTTTCACGAGAAAAAAAATCCTCCTGTGGGATCCTATCATGGTCGTTCGTGACGCAAAACAAAATCAGACAAAAGCATGCAAAAACACAAACATTCCAGTACTTCTTACGCAGCGTTCCGGCACGTTCCGCCGTGTTCGTGAACCCGTTAGTCTTATCTTCCTGGAAGTGTTCATGCAAAAGATCCGTTTCGGGAACAACAGGATTCTACTGATATATATATATATATATATACTAGCAAACGTAACTAACATATATATTTGGTATTTATGAACTGTAATATAAGGCAAATATTAAAGATTTCCTTAATACTATCCATGATCTCATCGTTTCGAATTACATTATTAATAACGATACCACACAAAATAAAATTAGAATAAATACAGTCAACTCATAAACAAATTTTGCCTTGTTCTAATATTTGTATTACGAAATAGATCAAGAAACTATTAAATAAATTAATTTTAATTTCATTTATCTAACCTAAGGGGAAGCTATTATATTTCATTCCGATCGTATAGTAAAGGGGTAACAAACATCATGAACAATAAATATTATCATAGCTAATTATATATATATATATATATATATATATATTACACATTTAACTGCAATGACCACGCAGTATATTAATGTATAGAAACGACGTAAGTATAGAGGAGTGTTCTGCACACGTGGAAGAGAAATAACGAACAAATGAAAAATAAGGCACCCGCCCGGGAATCGAACCCAGGATCTTCCAATTGCCGGTCAGACGTGCTAACCACTACACCACGGAGCCACGATAGTCAGAAGTCGCAATTCTCCTACATAGGGCAGAAACCAATGCCTTGAGAGGGCACCCTCGCAAATCGTGAATATGTACATTTAACTGCAATGACCACGCAGTATATTAATGTATAGAAACGACGTAAGTATAGAGGAGTGTTCTGCACACGTGGAAGAGAAATAACGAACAAATGAAAAATAAGGCACCCGCCGGAATCGAACCCAGGATCTTCCAATTGCCGGTCAGACGTGCTAACCACTACACCACGGAGCCACGATAGTCAGAAGTCGCAATTCTCCTACATAGGGCAGAAACCAATGCCTTGAGAGGGCACCCTCGCAAATCGTGAATATGTACATTTAACTGCAATGACCACGCAGTATATTAATGTATAGAAACGACGTAAGTATAGAGGAGTGTTCTGCACACGTGGAAGAGAAATAACGAACAAATGAAAATAAGGCACCCGCCCGGGAATCGAACCCAGGATCTTCCAATTGCCGGTCAGACGTGCTAACCACTACACCACGGAGCCACGACTTCTGACTATCGTGGCTCCGTGGTGTAGTGGTTAGCACGTCTGACCGGCAATTGGAAGATCCTGGGTTCGATTCCCGGGCGGGTGCCTTATTTTTCATTTGTTCGTTATTTCTCTTCCACGTGTGCAGAACACTCCTCTATACTTACGTCGTTTCTATACATATATATATATATATATATATATATATATATAAAGGGTTGATATATATATATATATATATATATAATATATATAAAGGGTTGATATATATATATATATAAAGGGTTGATATATATATATATATATATATATCAACCCTTTTAAAAACACTAGAATGATTGCGAATACATGCATTTTATATTTCATAATTTCAAATATCGTTATCTTAACTCATAGTTCATCCAGTTAAACTATAGCGGCTGTTCTAAGCTATGCATGAAAATACATCTTCAATAATTCAGCCCAGTCATGCATACATATTCGAATAGATTCAAATACTGAATCATCAATTCCATCTCTAAACATCCACTTAAACATTATTATCATATCATTATTACTATTTATGTACAAGATTATTTAAATTATTCATTTGATTTCTACAAAACAGCTAGCATCTCAATCTTTTAAGTAGCATGACGTGTACATTATACTGTTTAATCATGCTATTTCATTTCCTATAGTCCTACTAAGTTTATCGACATTATCATACCATTAGCAATATATAACGCACGCACACACACACACACACACAAATATAAATATATAATATATATATATATATATATATATATATATATATATATATATATATATATATATATATACATACAGGAGTTGGACAAAATAATGTGAACACCTTGATAAATGGCGGTTTTTATTCTTAATATGGAGTTGGTCCTCCTTTAGCGGCAATAACAGCTGCAATGCGTCGGGGAATTGATTCATACAGCTTTTGGACAGTGGCTAGAGGAATCCTGAGCCATTCTTCGAGCAAACCCTGCTCCAGTTCCTCCAAAGACGCCGGCGGTGGGAATCGGCTTCTGACCTGCTGCTCCAACTGACACCACAGATGCTCGATAATGTTAAGATCCGGGGATTGTGGAGGCCAATCCAAGCGTTCTACTTCACTAACATGCTCTTCAAATCAGTTTTTAACGACCCCAGCGGTGTGGATTGGTGCATTATCATCCTGGAAGACGGCGCCGCCATTGGGAAACAGCGTTTGGACCATGGGATGGACCTGGTCAGCCAATATTGACAGATAGACCTGCGCGTTAACCCTGCCATGCAGTACTACAGCTGGGCCAAGAGTATTCCACGATATTGCTGCCCAAACCATCACAGATCCGCCTCCATGCTTAACGGTTGGGGTCAGGCAGTCGGGGTCATAAGCATCTTTAGGCTGTCTCCAGACGTAAACTCGACCGGAACATGGAAATAGCGTAAGGGAGGATTCGTCAGAGTAGACTACATTCTTCCACCGGTCCATTGACCAATTCTTATGGTCATTACACCATTTTCTGCGCCGCTCAATGTTGATGTGCGAAAGGAAGGGTTTGGCAATTGCAGCCCTCCCATGGTATCCAGCTCCATGGAGCTCGCGACGTACAGTTCTGGTCGATACCGGGCTTGCAAGATGCTGGTTAAGCTCTGCAGTCACTTTTGGAGCTGTGGTCTTATGGTTCTTTGTCACAATGCGCTTTAGCACCCGGCGGTCTCGATCACACAGCTTCTTCTTGCGTCCACTATTGCATTTGTCGGTGCTTGTCTTTCCATGGTTTTGGTATGCAGACATGACCATAGAGACAGTTCCTCTGGATACATTGAACATCTGAGCGGTTTTCGTCACCGGTGCACCAGCCATCCGCGCTCCGACAATTTGCCCTCTTTGGAAGTCTGACAGGTCTTTCATAACTGCTAATTCATAATTCACTCAGATCTGTAAAAACAACGTGAGGGTTATAACATGACGTATACACTCTCTGTTACGCATTTAAATAGGTTTTGCCAGTCATTTGACCGTTTACTTTGTGTCTGAGCAGTCCGTAAAGATATATATATATATATATATATAACCAGATAAGATGGTTTGTCCCGAAAATCAACTTTCTTAATATTTTCAATTAATGGAAAACGTGTGGTGATTTTTCTGTTTTTCAGGGCATAACTCTAGTATTTAACCCCATAGCAAAAATTGCCGAGCAAAAAATAATAGTCCTAAATCCACTATTCTAAATCCATGTATTCTCTGTGATATTATATATATTATATATATATATTATATATATTATATATATATATATATATATATGTAAAAAATGAACAATGAATAATCCATATTCATTTTTACATAAGAAACCAAAATCGCCTAAGCGAGTTTTGGATAGAATTTCGATTTGTACTTCTTTATTCATTACTGTATTTCCCTAATTCATCTTTTCTAATAATGACTTATACACTATGACGTCATAAAATAACTTAATTCTCTCTTACGTTTCCCATACCTTGTACACTGAATCATGTGCTTAGTATTTGGACATCTTCCGTATTCAATGTATGGTAAATTCTTTAATAATAATGTTGTGGTGTTATGCAGTATAAATATTATTATTCAACCATATTCATCTATACGTCATTAATTTCCCTTGATCATTATCCTATATAAATTTTATTAAATATTCATTTTTACTCGTGTCAATCTATGAAACGCAAAACTTCATGCATTCGTTCGAAAACACAAAAATACGTTCTCGTATTATTTTTTTCATTATTATTTTTTATTATATCACCTCCCGCATTGAATTCGAAAATGCTTAGTTAAGTTATCAAATTCCACTAACTGGCAGAATCGAACGCTTCAAAGATAAAAAACCTTCTTTCGCTCTGATTCGAATTTATAACATTATCATGCGTTATGTTATATCATGTGTGTCATGTCTCATGTACTTGTGTTGTATTAATAACCATATATTATAACCATATATTATAACCATATATAATAACCATATAATATAACCATATAATATAACCACATATTAACCATATATTATAACCATAATAAATATATAAAAACACTGTAAGAATGGTAAACGACGTAATTTACTTCAATGAAACTGTAATTAAATGTAATGATTTAATATATAATGTAAGAATGTACTTTAATAGAAGTGTAATTAAACAACAATAAGTGAATGTGAAGTAATCCATAATCGCAATTATAATTGTAATAGACCAAAACGAAAATGTGCTCAGTGGTGTACTTAAATTGTACCTATGTACTATTACGAAATGATATCGTCTTCACAAATGAAGACTCGGCAAAAAATATACGATTAGTTTTTATTTTTATTTTTTTTATTTTTATTTGGAATCTTTCAAACATCTGATCATGTGTTTAAAAGGGGGAAACTTAACCTTCAACTGTCTTCTCCCAAACATTTAGGTTTATATTATACATGTATTTGAAAATGAACAGCACTTCATTAAGTCACTTCATTATAGCACTTCATTACGAGCCTCCCTTATTAGCAGCCTCGCTGCGAGGAGGGGGCAGAGGCCCCTTGCCTCCTTAATTTTTTAGATTCCGGCCTGAGCCATGGTCGAAAGAGGTCGAACCTCTACCCTTGTAAATTCAGAGCACTAACTGTAAATTTTTAAGAAGTAAATTAGAGTAAGAGAAACTTTTTATTTTTCCCCTTGAGTTGGGCTATCTTCAGAAGAATTTAGTCAGTTAAGTCGATAAGTTATAAAAGAAAAGTCGATAATTTTAGTACCAAGAGCAAGTATCAGAGTATTATAGAAAGAGAAGAATTAACAATTGTCGACCCCATAAAGCGAGAGAAAAGAATTAGAATGTTATAGAAGAAATATCCGTTGTGGCCTCTAAACAAGAACGCCTCGTCGATACGAGACACCCCAGGGACATATAAGAAGGAGGATAAAAAGTCTGGCGGCCCTGCCCCAGGATAAAAAGAAGATTTTAAGAAGAGGATTTTAACAAGTGGCCACTCTTTGGCCAAGATAGAAATTACCCTGCATCAGGATAAAACCATTTGACCGGCGTGTCACGACTTCCAGTTCGTAACATCCACCCTTGAACCGGTGTGTCACGACTCCAAGTTCTCCACGCCTAGTTTTCATCCAAGAAGAAGTAGCCAGCAAGACGTCTTCAGGACACGTCTCTGAGGATTTCGCCATAGAAAATTTTGTTAAGTACAGAGTTGGTTTTTTTTAAGTAATTTGTAAACATTTGAAAAGTCAGTATTATTAACAGTTAATATTTAGTATGGAGCCAGAATTAACACAAAACACAGTGAACACTTCATACACCAGTGATACATTTTTTTTTAGTGAAACTAATTTTCACAGAAGTTAAAAGTAACAGAAGTTAAAAGTAACAGAAAGAGTTAATTGCCACAGAGTTAATTGCCACAGAGTTAATTGCCACAGAGTTAATTGCCACAGAGTTAATTTCAGAGAAAGTTAATTTCAGAGTTATTTTCACTCTTATATTCAGTATAGAATAATTTTATTTTATGTACCAAACATAATAGTACAGTACCTTCGCGTACATTAGAGTGAAATGTTGTTTACATTTTTTATTTTTGTTTGCAAATTTTTTCAAATTATTGAATTGAATTGACTTGCAAATTAAGAAAGAGAGAGTTTACAGAGTTTATAGAGTTATAGAGATACTTGATAGAGTTCAAGTTAGTTTCAAGATACTTGATAGAGTTCAAGTTAGTTTCAGAATACTTGATAAGAGTTCAAGTTAGTTTCAGAATACTTGATAAGAGTTCAAGTTAGTTTCAGAATACTTGATAAGAGTTCAAGTTAGTTTCAAGATACTTGATAAGAGTTCAAGTTAGTTTCAGAATACTTGATAAGAGTTCAAGTTAGTTTCAGAATACTTGATAAGAGTTCAAGTTAGTTTCAGAATACTTGATAAGAGTTCAAGTTAGTTTCAGAATACTTGATAGAGTTCAAGTTAGTTTCAGAATACTTGATAGAGTTCAAGTCAGACAGTTTTATTCCAAGTCAGATTTATTCCAAGTCAGATTTATTCCAAGTCAGATTTATTCCAAGTCAGATTTATTCCGAGTCAGATTTATTCCGAGTCAGATTTATTCCGAGTCAGATTTATTCCGAGTCAGATTTATTCCGAGTCAGATTTATTCCGAGTCCCAAGTCATTTTTATTTCGAGTCCCAAGTCATTTTTATTTCGAGTCCCAAGTCATTTTTATTTCGAGTCCCAAGTCATTTTTATTTCGAGTCCCAAGTCAGTTTTCAATGCAGTCAATTGAATTCAACTTTTTCTGTAATTTAAGAGAATTTAATTTAAGAAAATGTAATTTAAGAATTTAATTCAACCTGAATTGACCGGTTTGTGTCTTTAGTTTAACTTTTTTTGTTTGTAAGAAGGAAATTGACCGATCTGTCTTTCTTTTCATGCCATTGTTGCGTATATAAATGTATAGTTATGTATTTTATTATTTGTAACAAAACCGTTTTTTACAAAGGTTGTAACGATTTTGGTAATTATTGTAATGTATATGAGGAACATGCCGTCCCTCCGTTTGTTGAACTCTTTTAATTTTTTGTGCTAAGTAGTGACAAGCAATCGCTCTTCTTTAAAAAAAAAAAAAAAAAAAACGTAATTGTCAATTTCAGACTAAAATATCAAACATTTCAATTTCTATCAACATTTAACGAAAGAGTATGATTTTTCTACTTAACATGCAAAAATTATTAAACCTTTTTTATATTTTTTTTATTATATAAAAATAATTTTTAATGTAAAATTTACCTGAAATTATTAAAAGAAAAGATTGTTCGAAATGCTTTCCTTCCATTTCAATAACTTTTTTATTCTTGGTCGAAATTCATCTATGGCTCGATTTACTTTTATTTTTTTTAAATATTATAAAATTATGTTTAGCTCGTTGAAATGCATAATTGATTTCTATTTTTAATTTGCATTCTTAAATTTTTTTAATTCAATTATCGTACCGATACTTCTGGTTAATGTTAATGGTTATATAGTTCATATATAGCTAGGAATGTTACTAGTCGAATTTAATTCCATCTTCAAAATTTAATTTTTAATACCGCTAGATTTACTTTCATTAATTGTAAGGTCCTCTAAATTCGTTTTTTTTATTACCTTAATATACGTGTAACTGATTAATTATGTAAAATCTATAATCCTAATTGAATTTATTACTTTGACACATATTCGAATTCATTTACGTTCCGTCCCTTCAGTCACTTTTGCATTAAAACTCGTATGCAAACATCATCATTATAATACATTATAATTATTGCTTACTATATATAAATTCTCGCTCATGCATTTATTAAGTTATTTTATCTGTTCCTTAAAGTATATATATATATATATATATATATATATATATATATACATATATATATATATATATATATATATATATATATAATCCTAATCCACCAATGACCCCTAATGATCTAGTTCTTCACGGGATGAACAAATTACTCTCATATTCTACATACTATTGTACCGACTCACTCATCTACAGATGCTTCTTACCAATATTTATAGATACATCTGCACACTGACGTATAACTTCAACTATTCAACTATAAATCCCCTTTCTCCTTCTGAACGTATCACCAACCACTACAGTCTGTACCCAATAAACATAAATACACATTTGACCACAGTTCTATACATCATCCACTACGTAATTCGATTTGTACCTACAACAGTCAATAAAAATGCATGTATGCACACTATATATACTATATATACAAACCTTATGCTAAAATCATTGGATATCACAATAAACTATTTCATTGCGCGTAAGTGCTAACTATGTAATTTAATCTTAATCATTCTTGCTTTCTAATATCTTGCTCTTGCATTTATTCAGTTACTTGAACAATCCTATCGGCTAATCTGTCCTCGAAATTGTAAGATACACACTTTGTACCTAGTACACCCAAATACACACTTGACCACAGGTCTATACATCATCCATTACGTAATTCTATTTTACCTACAATAGTCAATAAAATTAGTTATGAATTGCACTATCATGGTAACCTTGAAAATCCATGAACTTTAAAATTTATATTTTTCCCTTTTATCTACTATTCATTATGTATGTAATTCATCCCACAGAAAAAATAAAATTTGGTAAAAAATTTAACCATATCATTGTTTGTCTAACTTAAATGGTTGTCTAAATTAAAGTATTAATCTTTGAATTTTTTTATATTATATAATAACTCACTTGTTCTGTATAAAAATTTGTAATGTAAAGAAAAATTCGTCATCATCTAATTTGAATTCGTTAGATGTTATTTTCTCAATTGTATTGTATTAATTGTATTATTATTGTGTTAATATCATTTTAGAGGGGGAACACTGTAAAAATGAACAATGAATAATCCATATTCATTTTTACATGAGAAACCAAAATCGCCTAAGCGAGTTTTGGATAGAATTTCGATTTGTACTTCTTTATCATTACTGTATTTCCCTAATTCATCTTTTCTAATAATGACTTATACACTATGACGTCATAAAATAACTTAATTCTTTTACGTTTCCCATACCTTGTACACTGAATCATGTGCTTAGTATTTGGACATCTTCCGTATTCAATGTATGGTAAATTCTTTAATAATAATGTTGTGGTGTTATGTAGTATAAATATTATTATTCAACCATATTCATCTATACGTCATTAATTTCCCTTGATCATTATCCTATATAAATTTTATTAAATATTCATTTTTACTCGTGTCAATCTATGAAACGCAAAACTTCATGCATTCGTTCGAAAACGCAAAAATACGTTCTCGTATTATTTTTTTCATTATTATTTTTTATTATATCACCTCCCGCATTGAATTCGAAAATGCTTAGTTAAGTTATCAAATTCCACTAACTGGCAGAATCGAACGCTTCAAAGATAAAAAAAACCTCCTTTCGCTCTGATTCGAATTTATAACATTATCATGCGTTATGTTATATCATGTGTGTCATGTCTCATTGTACTTGTGTTGTATTAATAACCATATATTATAACCATATATAATAACCATATAATATAACCATATAATATAACCATATAATATAACCATATAATATAACCATATATTAACCATATATTAAACCATAATAAATATATAAAAACACTGTAAGAATGGTAAACGACGTAATGTACTTCAATGAAACTGTAATTAAATGTAATGATTTAATATATAATGTAAAGAATGTACTTTAATAGAAGTGTAATTAAACAACAATAAGTGAATGTGAAGTAATCCATAATCGCAATTATAATTGTAATAGACCAAAACGAAAATGTGCTCAGTGGTGTACTTAAATTGTACCTATGTACTATACGAAATGATATCGTCTTCACAAATGAAGACTCGGCAAAAATATACGATTAGTTTTAATTTTTATTTTTTTAAATTTTTATTTGGAATCTTTCAAACATCTGATCATGTGTTTAAAAGGGGGAAACTTAACCTTCAACTGTCTTCCCCAAACATTTAGGTTTATGTTATACATGTATTTGAAAATGAACAGCACTTCATTAAGTCACTTCATTATAGCACTTCATAACGAGCCTCCCTTGTTAGCAGCCTCGCTGCGAGGAGGGGGCAGAGGCCCCTTGCCTCCTTAATTTTTTAGATTCCGGCCTGAGCCATGGTCGAAAGAGGTCGAACCTCTACCCTTGTAAATTCAGAGCACTAACTGTAAATTTTTAAGAAGTAAATTAGAGTAAGAGAAACTTTTTATTTTTCCCCTTGAGTTGGGCTATCTTCAGAAGAATTTAGTCAGTTAAGTCGATAAGTTATAAAAGAAAAGTCGATAATTTTAGTACCAAGAGCAAGTATCAGAGTATTATAGAAAGAGAAGAATTAACAATTGTCGACCCCATAAAGCGAGAGAAAAGAATTAGAATGTTATAGAAGAAATATCCGTTGCTGCCTCCTAACTAGAACCCCCGTCGATCCGAACCACCCAAGGGCCATAGACGGAGCGGTTAACACATACATGCAATCACTAACATCTGGCTAGTAAATCTTTTATCTCCTCTGTGATCACATAAGCAGAGTTAATTATAGTGATGCCGCCCCCCAATTACCTGCAGTGAGCGTTCGTTTAGTAGTCTCGTACGTACTTGAGCTGGAAAAAGAGGTTGAAAATTTAAAGATTCTCATTACCAACAACTAAGAACTCCAAGATTTATCAGCAAAAAGGTACCTTTTGGGTTACTTGTATAATAGGAAAGTTTTGTCGATGGGCCTACAGCTGAATGTGTAGCTGACATGAATCAGTACAGGTATGATTAGGCGCGCACTTGTTACGTCATCTGTAATGTATGATTTCACTAAGGGTGGCTGCTATCATTTTGTGCGTTTATTAGAGCTGTTTTGCACTCTTGATTGTAAAAGCCTGTACTGATAGAATACTAGAACATTTGATAATGTTAAGCCGACGAAGCGACTCAGAAAAATGTAAAGACAACATAAATTATCATGTGAATTGCGAAAAGCCTTTAATAAAATAAAAATATTAATAAATAAAAATATTAATTTTATATACATTAAGGTTAGAGTTGTTTCTTTTAGCTCAGATTGAAAAATTGATGATTGCGATATATATATATATATATATATATATATATATATATATATATCGAGATAAATAATGTAGGTTCACAGAATTCTGAAGTCGCAGACTTCACATGATGATCAGATTTTTCATTTCTGAAATCTGAATTTTTAACGAATCAGCATTCTAATTTGTTTGTATCTATGGTAGGGCATGGAAAATTAATCATTTTTAGGAAAAAAGTGATGAATAATTAAATTTTCTAATTAATCAATGATTAACTGATTAAATATGAATAAAAATTAAATGCTTCTGAAAAGAGTAAGAAAGAGCATTATTGTTTCTGTTGCGTGCGATAAGACCGAAGAAAACATTTTACTCAAACATTTAGTTTGCTTTATAGTTCAAGAAATCAGGCATGTGCGGAATAGACAATTTATACATGCAAAAAGGTGCCAAAATCAAATGATACATTACAAAATTTAAGGTAGAATGATGCTGAAATTATGAGGAAAATTAATCATTTCCATCATTTTCTAAAAATATATTTTGATTAATTAATGATTAAATTCGAAACAATGATTAACTGATTAAAAATGAGGTTATTGGATGATAGTTAATATGTTTTAAGTGAACATTTTCATTTGATACACTGATCGTTTTAATATAATTTAGTCGTAATGATGGCAATATCGTTGTTGTTTAATATTTGCAGACCTGTACACGTTGTACGATCTACCTTGGCATTTATTAAAGAGTAATCATGTTTGCACACTTATGCATCAGACAACCTTTCGGTACATTTGGTTGTTTCAGGTATATTACATACCAACATCTATATGGTGAATGCTTAACTAGACAGATATGTAGAAATGAAGATAAGTTTTAAACTGCTGTTACTACTATCACTACTACTACTACTACTACTAATAATAATAATAATACAGTTTCCTCCTACGCCCAACTTCTTAATTGCAGCAGATAAATGGTATACATTCCGTTGAAAAATGGGTACAAATCGAGAACAGACATCAGAAGTCATATATAAGCACACCGGACAAAAAATTAGTCACCCCTCTCAGAATGTACCTAATAACGTGTGACGGCGCCTCTGGCCTTGATAACCGCACGAATCCGGCGAGGCAGAGACTCTACGAGGTTGTGCATGTACTGAACATCGATTTGCTGCCACTCGTTCATCAGCCGGTCCCGAAGTTCCGCCAGAGTCCGTGGGTGTCTATTCCTGCGCTTCACTTTCTGTTTCCAGCCTGAACAACACCTTCGACGCATTCAGGATTAAAGGCTTCATTGGACCTGCGATGTACTCGTCGCCTCCCATCATTGGAGAACAAAAAAAACGGGACTCATCGGACCAAATTACACGTTTCCAATCTGCCGCAGTCCAGTTTTTGTGCCTCTGAGCCCATTTATAACGTGCCAATTTGTGACTTGCTGTTAACAGCGGCCTCTTCCGTGGTACCCTGCTCCAGATGTCCATCGCATGCAGTTCTCGTCGCAATGTCCGTTCGGAAATTGGTCGCTGGAGAACCTCATTGGTTTCTTGGAGCAATTGTTCTCTGGTTTGAAAACGATTTGCAGTTACTAGACGAGAAACATGGCGGCGGTCCCTATTGTCGAGAATTGTTTTCCGGCCACAGTTACGCCGTCGATTTTCAGTTGATTGCGAACTACACCACTCTTTGTGAACTCGCTGGACAGTACGCGTTGACACACCAACAAATTGGGCTACTTCAGACATTTTGTGTCCGTGGGCTCTGCCAAACACGATGGCTCCTTTTTGCCACTGAGTAACGTCTGCCTCACGACCCATTTTGCAGACTATATCCAACACGCACTTTGTTCTTCACCACCCCACGAAACAGATCTGATCCTGTGTGCTACGTCACCGCTACTTGTCACTTACCAATGCTACATCAGCGCCCTCTGTGTGACCTTGAACTTCCTACTATCGGTGCTATTAGGGGTGACTAATTTTTTGTCCGGTGTGCTTATATATATATATATATATATATATATATATATATATATATATATATATATATATATATCACAGAGAATGCATGGATTTAGAATAGTGGATTTAGGACTATTTTTTGCTCGGCAATTTTTGCTATGGGGTTAAATACTAGAGTTAAGCCCTGAAAAATTCACCACACGTTTACTATTAATTGAAAATATTAAGAAAGTTGATTTTCGGGACAAACCATTTTATCTGGTTATATATATAAATATATATATTATATATATATATATATGTTAACCCCTCCGTCTATGGCCCTGGGGTGGTTCGAAGTCGACGTGGGTTCTGGTTGGGAGGCAGCAACGGATATTTTTCGCGATAGTTTCTTCTATAATATTCTAATTTCTTTCTCTCGCTATAGGGTCGACAGTTGTTAATTCTTCTCTTTCGATAATACTCTGATACTTTCTCTTGGTACTAAACTTATCGACTTTACTGACTAAATTCCTGAAGAGAACAAGGCTCGACAGAAAAGATAAAAAAACTTTCACTGTAATTTACTTCTAAAAATGTACAGGTAGTGCTCTGAATTTACAGGGGTAGAGGTTCGACCTCTTTCGACCATGGCTCAGGCCGGAATCTAAAAATTAAGGAGGCAAGGGGCCTCTGCCCCCTCCTCGCAGCGAGTCTGCTAACAAGGGAGTCTCGTAGTAGTGACCAAAGAAGAGTGAAGTAATGAAGTGAAGTTAATTTTACAATTACATGTATCATATAAGTCTAAATGTTGGGGGAATGCAGTTGAAGGTTAAGTTCCCCCCTTTTAAACACATGATCAGATGAAAGATTCCAAATAAAAATAAAAAAAACAAAATAAAAGTTATCGTATTTTCGCCGAGTATACATTTCTGAAGGCGATATAATTTCGTAGTAGTACATAAGTACAATCTAAGTACATCATTGAGTACGTCGTAATTTTGGTTCATTACAATTACGATTACAATTACCAATTAATTCATATTCGCTTATTATCGCCGATTATAGTTTTATTAAAGTACATTAATTACATTATAAATCATTATCACCAATTACAGTTCATTAAAGTACATTACATTACATTAAATTATTACAGTTAATTATAATTAAACAGTTACTATAACTTTTTGTTTTTACAGTGTTTCATATTAATAGACAATTAAGATGTTAGAAATATAATACAAAGTACATGGGCACATACGGTATATAACATAATATAACATACAACATAACACCTTATGTTATAAATTTGTAACAGAAGCAAGAGAGAGGATTTCGAATTCAGATGCTTGATTTTGCTGTGGATAGCGGAATTTGAACGCTTCGCATAAGCATTTTTTAGTTCATTGCGGGAGGTGAAATAATTAAAAATAAAAAATAAAAGGAATACACGTGAACGTATGTACATGTACGTAACTATGTACGTAATCATGATCATCAGGGGACAAGTACGAATGCACAAAGTATTGTACACATATGGGTAGTCTTAAAACAGGTTGACAATGATAGACAATAGGTAGCTGAATAAATGAGTAATAAAATTAACAAAAGATAAAGGTCAAGAAAGGAAATGGATGTACGAATGAACAACATATAAATAATGGGAGGATTTAAAAGGAACGAATTAGAGACAAAGAGTGGTAATAATGACTAAGTACACTACGGGTTAGATGCAAGACAATCATAATTAATTATAATAACTTCCATAACAAATGGAAAATGGATACGACTAAACCATATAAATGGTAGATCGTAGGGTTGTGACACAAACAAAAATAGAAAGCTACAAATAAATTTTTTATCCAAAATCGCATCAGGCGATTCTGGTTTCTCATGTAAAAATGAATATTGATTATTCATTGTTCATTTTTACACACACACACACACACACACACACACACACACACACATATATATATATATATGAAAATTATTTCACGAAAGTAACGCGAGAAAAATATTTATGATGAATAAAACCACGAAGGAAAAGAAACAGAGTGGTGCTCAAGCGCTTTCGTCTAATGACATCCTCAGGAACACTGTGTTCCTGAGGATGTCATTAGACGAAAGCGCTTGAGCACCACTCTGTGTTTCTTTTCCTTCGTGGTTTTATTCATCATATATATATATATATATAAATTATATATATATATATGATGAATAAAACCACGAAGGAAAGGAAACTTAAACTTTTGGATATTAATGTAGTATTTTCATATAACAATATTGTGAAAAATATCATAGTAAAAAATAGCCCTACCAATAATTCAGGCATTATCTATAAAATTGGGTGTAAACAATGTGATTCCTTTTACATAGGTCAGACGGGAAAGGATTTGCACACACGTATAAAACAGCATCAATATTCCGTTAGAACAGGACAGTTGTCCAGTGCTCTTTTTGTCCATTTGTCAGAGTTATCCCACTGTATTGATTGGAATAATGCTTCAGTTTATTTCATTCTAGCAACATTGTCAATAGAAATATTCTTGAGTCTGCCATTATCCAACTTTCAAATAACTTCAACATAAGCAAAGGTCTTTTTCAACTCGATCCTGTTGTTTTGAATTCCTTCAAAACAAATTTAGATAAAAAGGGTAGGACGCTAAATCTTTGGTAAACTTCTACGCTACTTTATTAACTTTTAATCTTCATTTCATTTTTATATATATCGAAACTTGACTCTAAAAGGCAAAGTGTTAAAACTGGGTAGATTTCCAGTATAAATTTGTATTTTTAATTCATTTGATCTTGTGCTAAAAATCGATATTTTTCCTTACAAATCTGTATGCCTCTTTGTTAATCCTCTAATCTTTAATTTTTAATTTTTATTTTTACTTCTCCGTTTATTTCATATATATATATATATATATATATATATATATATATATATATATATATATATATATATATATATGTGTGTGTAGATATGTATGTATATATATATATATATATATATATATGTATGTTTGTGTGTATGTATGTTATTTATTTATTTTTTTTTTTCTTTCTGTAACCTATATATAGGCCGTAACCTTTTACGTACTTCAGTGTTCCTGAGGATGTCATTAGACGAAAGCGCTTGAGCACCTTTTGTGTTTCCTTTCCTTCGTGGTTTTATTCATCATAAATATTTTTCACGTGTTACTTTCGTGAAAATTTTTTCATATATATATATATATACACACACACACACACACACATATATATATATATATATATATATATATATATATATATATATATATATATTTGTGTGTGGGTGTGGGTGTTATATATTGCTAATGGTATGATAATGTTGATAAACTTAGTAGGACTATAGGAAATGAAATAGCATGATTAAACAGCATAATGTACACGTCATGCTACTTAAAAGATTGAAATGCTAGCTGTTTTGTAGAAATCAAATGAATAATTTAAATAATCTTGTACATAAATAGGAATAATGATAATGATAATAATGTTTTAGTGGATGTTTAGAGATGGAATTAATGATTCAGTATTTGATTCTATTCGAATATTCATGCATGACGGCTGAATTATTGAAGATGTATTTTCATGCATAGCTTAGAACAGCCGCTATAGTTTAACTGGATGAACTATGAGGAAAGATAACGTTATTTGAAATTATGAAATATAAAATGCATGTATTCGCAATCATTCTAGTGTTTTTAAAAGGGTTGATATATATATATATATATATATATATATATATAAATAAATAATTAGCTATGATAATATTTATTTTTCATGATGTTTGTTACCCCGTTACTATACGATTGGAATGAAATATAATAGCTTCCCCTTAGGTTAGATAAATGAAATTATAATTAATTTATTTAATAGTTTCTTGATCTATTTCGTAATACAAATATTAGAACAAGGCAAAATTTGTTTATGAGTTGACTATTTATTCTAATTTTATTTTGTATGGTATCGTTATTAATAGTATAATTCGAAACGATGAGATCATGGATAGTATTAAGGAAATCTTTATTATTTGGCTTATATTACACTTCATATATACCAAATATATATGTTGGTTACCTTTACTAGTATATATATATATATATATATATATATATGTATCAGTAGAATCCTGTTGCTCCAGAAATGGATCTTTTGCATGAACACTTCCAGAAAGATAAAACTAACGGGTTCACGAACACGGCGGAACGTGCCGGAACGCTGGGTAAGAAGTACTCGAATGTTTGTATGTTTTGGCATGCTTTTTTTTTTGTCTGATTTTGTTTGTTTTTGCGTCATGAACGACCATGATAGGATCCCACAGGAGGATTTTTTTTCTCGTGAAAGAAGGCAATGATGATTTTTTAAGGAGGAAGGCGAGGATGAATCATTTTTTTTTTTAATTTAATTTTGTTTTGTTTTGAAGGAAGGTGAAGACGAATCCATTTTTAATTTTTTCCCCCAAGGAAGACGGGGCCCGCAAGGGGCCCTCAAAGGTCAAGTGCCCTTCATTAAGGCCTGTGAGATCCCATAAATGGGATAGAAACTTAAGGAAGGGGGGGCCCCCTTATAACGGAGGCGAAAGCCTCCAAGGGCAAGATTCAAAGCCCCCAACTTCCTCGTCCAAAATGCAGGGATACTACTGGTTCCTTTAACAGTGTGCTCGCGATCCTCTTTTTCTATCTTCCGTGTTGTTTTCTGATGAGACTGCCTTCACAAGAAATGGCGTGATCAATTTTCACAACACTCATCACTGGGTCGAAGAGAATCCGCATGCCATCATCCAGTCAAGGCACCAACAACAATTTAGTATCAATGTATGGGCAGGACTTATTGCCGACAACTTAATCGGTCCTTTTGTTTTGCCTGGAAAATTAACAGGAGAATCCTATTCCAAATTTTTAAGGAATTATTTAAGCGATTTACTAAATGAAGTTCCTCTTGGTGTCCGACGTCGACGTCGTATGTGGTTTATGCATGACGGCGCTCCGCCTCATTTTAGTCGAGTACCCAGAGACTATTTTGATGACCATTTCCATGATAAATGGATAGGCCGTGGAGGACCCATTGCGTGGCCTGCTCGCTCCCCGGACCTGAATCCACTCGATTTTTACCTGTGGGGTCATCTGAAATCCATCGTTTAAGTGACACCCATTGACAACGTTGAAATGCTTCACCAACGTGTAGAACAAAGATGCCAGAAAATCCGAGCAATACCTGGAATGTTTGAACGCGTCGGACAGTCTGTGACGAGGCATGTTCAGGCGTGTATTCAAGCGCAAGGCGGTCATTTTGAGCACTTCCTTTAAAGGTAAGGCAGATACTTGCTGGAACACATAACGGGCTGTAACTCGAAAACAAAGCGATTTCGGGCATATGTTTATATAAACTTTTTTCATTGTTTTCAGGTCCTGAATCCATTCTGAAAGTGCGTCCCACATGTTATGAAACACCCTGTATATACGAGATGTGTTCAGAAAGTTCCCCAACTAGTTATGCTACAACATGCATCACATGACGCGCATGCGCGTCATGTGATGCATGTTGTAGTTTGACTCAGTCTGTGTGCAAAGACGGTTACCGCTTGTTGATATCGTATTTTGTTCTCTCGATATTTACTGTTTTGTGAAGTAATTTGGTGTTTTATCGCATTTTGTGCGTTTTGTCGCATTTTCTGCATTTGAATAATGGCTACTGTGGCGCACTTCCATTGCGATGACTGCTCTTTTGTTTCAACGTCTCGTCACCCGTCACCCGTCACCCGTCTCGTCACCCGTAATGATGTTTATGAAAAAATTTTCAGCAAGATTGGCATGTTAAAGGAGGTCTTGAGACACAACAACACGTTGCTCTTTCTGCTCGGCAGTCAAGAGTCATGTCACAAATTTGGCTGACACACGACGCATCCCCAAATTCTCTGAGTATCGTGGCATGGTCCTATCGAAATGTCCATTTCGTCTGCGACTTCCCTGACTGTCAGTATACGGTTCCTTCGAATCATTTCGCGAACACAAACAACAGTGTCATCAGTTCTTGAAGTGGAAGGTCGTCCCACCCTTGCAGCGTCCTCCGTTGACGTTCGGCCTTCCTTACAGCGCTTGTGCCACTCAAAAGTGGTTGTCCGACTTAAGGCGTCATTGCCAAATGCTGTGTTCAGCATGGCATGGGTTTCAGAAGCAGTCTTGCCCAACTTAACGCAAAATTTTATGCACGCACGTTGTTCTTCAACAGTAGCCATTACTCAAATGTACAAAATGCGACAAAATACACAAAATTACTTCACAAAACAGTAAACAGCGAGAGAACAAAATACGATACTAACAAGCGGTAACCGTCTTTGGACAAAGACTGAGTCATATTACAACATGCTTCACATGACGCGCATGCGCGTCATGTGATGCGCGCGCAGCATAACCAGTTCGGGAACTTTCTGCACACACACCTCGTGTGTATATATTATATATATATATATATATATATATATATATATATATATATATATATATGTTACACACAGACCGTGCATGGAACAAGGAACTCTTCTGGGAAAATTAAATCCACTATAGTTCGAATAAGTAATGGTAAATAACATCAAGAAAAAGAAAAACTATAGTATTTGTCATTTATCATTACTTATTCGAACTATAGAGGATTTAATTTTCCCAGAAGAGTTCCTTGTTCCATGCATGGTCTGTGTGTAACATAAAAGATCTCAAGGGACCATTCCGGGTTCAATTCCATATATATATATATATATATATATATATATGTACGTACAGTATATATATATACAGGGTATTTGAAAACTTTCTGTACAAATTGTAATGGGCAACACCAAGACAAACCCTTTTCGTCTATAAGTGTATGTCCGCTGACGTCACCATTCGGCGCGAGAGGGCGCCGCTGCAATTGGCTAAAAGGTGAATTGGGCTAGACTCGCGCTTGCCGCGGGCATTCTTAAATCGGACGTAGTACGCGTAACATGGAGCGCTTCACGACTGCTGAGATGGCTGACATGCATATGGTGTATGGGGCTGCCAATGGAAACGGAAGAGCTGCTGTGAGGTTGTACCGACGGCGCTTCCCAAACAGACGTGTGCCAAACCACCAAACGTTTGCGCATTTGCATCGGCGACTGCGAGAAACTGGAACCTTCCATGCAAACATGCATGACACTGGTCGGGAGGGAAACGTGCGCACTCCTGACATGGAAGAAGAAATCCTACGGCGATTTGATGACAATCCAGGCAATCCAGGCATTACAACCTCGGGATTACCCTCTTCGTGTGGAATTCGCACGCTGGTTTCTGCAGCAGACAGCGGTGCAGCCTAATTTTCCGGCTTATGTGCTGTTCTCAGATGAGGCCGTAGGATTTCTTCTTCCATGTCAGGAGTGCGCACGTTTCTCTCCCGACCAGTGTCATGCATGTTTGCATGGAATGTTCCAGTTTCTCGCAGTCGCCGGTGTAAATGCGCAAACGTTTGGTGGTTTGGCACACGTCTGTTTGGGAAGCGCTGTCGGTACAACCTCACAGCAGCTCTTCCGTTTCCATTGGCAGCCCCATACACCATATGCATGTCAGCCATCTCAGCAGTCGTGAAGCGCTCCATGTTACGTGTACTACGTCCGATTTAAGAATGCCCGCGGCAAGCGCGAGTCTAGCCCACTTCACCTTTTAGCCAATTGCAGCGGCACCCTCTCGCACCGAATGGTGACGTCAGCGGACATACACTTATAGACGAAAAGGGTTTGTCTTGGTGTTGCCTATCCCCCATTACAATTTGTACAGAAAGTTTTCAAACACCCGGTGTGTATATGTATATATATATATATATATATATATATATATATATATATATATATATATATATATATATATATGGGATGAATGTCACAATTAAACACGTCAAATGAATGAATGATGCAAACCCACAAGGAAAAATAAAAATAAAAAGATTAGCACATGATTAACAAGCGTTAATTAGAGGGAAAAGGTATTTTAACAGGATATTGTCAATTTAGTACATTCCCGCACTGTTATTGAAGTTATTTTTAAAATGGATAAATGCACATTCTAGAATATTCCTTTCAATTATATTTGTATTTTTAACGAGCGCTTTAGAACTATCCCACTTGATACTATGATTACATCTATACATATGGTGAAACAATGCATTAGAATTATTTCCTGTTCTACACGCATATTTATGCTGTTTTACCCTAATGTCTAACGTTTTACCCGTTTGGCCTATATACTGCATACTGAATTACATTGTGTACATCCGATCGAATACACACAACCAACCGCATTGTCTGGGCTATTCTTTATTAGGCGTGATTTAACAGTATTATTATACCTAAAGACTACATTGATACCAATTGCTTTAAGTAAAGTTGGAAGATATTGAAAATTAACATGGTAAGGTAGGCTAAGGGTATTTTTACGCTCAAATTCCTTTACAACCTTTCAACCTTTCAAATGTTCCGCGCGATGATTCCTCATTTCACGAAAGTCAAGCTTGTCGCCCCTCCTCTCCAGTTGGCCTGAAGTAGTGAGTTGGTTTCTTGTACTCTCCACCTCACATAGCCAGGTATGCCCGGCTCATCGGGGATTGTTCTGAGCCAGGCGTCTAATCTTCTTTTGAAGATGTCCACTGCAACACCACTCGTGTTCCTTAGGTCTTTGGGCAGCTGATTAAACAGTTTTGGTCCTCTCACAACAAAACTATTTTCTTTCAAGGTTAAGGATGTTCTGTCTCGCCTTTAATTTGGGAACACAACACAGTCTTCCTTTTCTACTTTCCACCGTTGTTTGGGGAGTTACAGGGTTCAGAGTAAGGTTAAGGACTAGTTTCTCCACTATTTTCCAAGTGTAAATGATGGTGTATCTCTCTCTTCTCCTTTCCAGTGAATATAGGTTTAATTCGCGTAATCTTTCCCAGTAGTTTAGTTCTTTGCACCCCTTGATCTTGGCTGTGAAGCTTCTCTGAATCCCTACTAGCTGTCTAATGTCTTCTTTTTTATATGGGGATGTTAGGACCGAGCAGTATTCCAGTTTGGGTATGATCAGTGTTTTCAGTAGAGGAATCATTATATTCCTATCCCTTCGTTTAAAGGTTCTCAGTATCTGCACAGTTACTCTCTTTGGTCTGTTAACTGCTATCTTATTTTGTGTTTCAAATTTCGCATCATCAGTCATTACAGCCCCTAAATCTTTTGCTTTAGAATTTCTCTAAATTTCCTGTCCATCTGGGATATAATATTCTATAGATTTTAGGTCTTCTCTTTTTTCGTACCGTAACAGCTGAAATTTCTCAGTGTTAAACTTCATATTGTTGTCTTTCGTCCATTTGTAGATTCTGTTCATGTCTGTTTGTAGAGATCCTATATCTTCTGGGTTTCTTATTTTGCTACTGATCTTTGTGTCATCGGCAAAGGGTGTTACTGTGTTGTCTCTGGTAACGTCCTCATCTGTGTCAGTTAGCATGATTATGAAAAGTAGTGAAGCTAATACTGTTCCTTGTGGTACTGAGCTTTGGACCTCTGATACAGTTACACTATTATAATACCTATTCTTGGCTTTCCTAAGGTAGTTATCTAGAAATGAAATAGGATAACACAATTTAGTACCAATAATCATGATATTGCATAACTCGGAATCTAAAAATTCAGGACTGACAACTCTCAATGCTCTAAGAAACATAGCAGAGAAAATAGAAGATTTAATCGAGGGATGATGTTCAAAATAAAAATGCACATAAGAGTTATTATTAGTAGGCTTAAGAAAAACTTCAAATTTGAACTGATTCAAGCATCTCCAAATTTTTAGATCCTGAAAAGATTGGCTTCCATCATTTTCTTTTTCAACCATGAACTTAATAGATGGGACTAAATTGTTGAGCCTACCAAGAAATAAGTCAACATCCAAATTGTTAGGCCAAAGGCATAAAATATCATCTACATACCTGTACCAAACAAGGTTAAAAGTAACAATAGTAGGCAAAATTCTACTCTCACAAAATTCCATATATAGGTTAGCTAATAGCGGTGAGAGGGGATTTCCTATCGCCAATCCAAACGACATAGCATAAAACTTATTTTCAAACTGAAATTTACAATCCTTGACGCAAAGCTTAATTAACTTAATAAGAGTGTTGTGTTGAACAGGGAAAGAATATTCAGAGATCTTATCTTTTAAAAAACCAAGTAGGTCATCAACAGGGACTTTTGTGAATAACGAATATACAGTACATCAAAACTTGCCAGTTTGAAATTCGGGTCATTAGGAAACTTTAGTTTGTCAATAAGATCCATGTTATTTACAATATGTGACTTGGAAATAGAGCCAACTAACGGCGTTAATAAACTAATTAACCATTGAGATAGCTTATAGGTTACGGAGCCTACTGAGCTAACAATAGGCCTCATGAGATTATTAACGTTGTGTGTTTTTACTAAACCGTACAAATATGGTAGTGACGGATTGATGCTAAGAAACAGCTTAGAAAGCCCATTATAGTTATTTTTTAAATATTTCTCTTAATAACTATAATGTGCTTTCTAAGCAGTTTCTTAGCATCAATCCGTCACTACCCTATTTGTTCGGTTTAGTAAAAACTCACAGTTAATAATCTCATGAGGCATATTGTTAGCTTAGTAGGTTCCGTAACCTATAAGCCAACGGTGGCCAAACCCCGGCTCACGAGCCGCATGCGGCTCTCGAGACAATTTTGGTTTTTATTATATTTATCATAAAAGACAAAATTCATAATACAAATATAATTTTTTTTTCACATAAAAAAAATTATGGAAAAAAAAACAAGGAAAAATTGAATTGACAATAAAATGCGTCATGCGTGCGACAATTTCTTTTGCGTGACAGGCACTAAGCGGGATAATTACGTAATTAACACCAATCGCCACTCACCAGTGTCCAGTACCCCTCGAGCTACCCTGCGGGTCGCGTGTAGTAACGAGTGAGTGTGTTTTAAAATTGGCTTCTTAGATCAAATAGTGGCTATTTTTCTCAGCTATACAAGTGAAAGTTATACAACCCCTTAGTTGATTAAAATGACTGAGCAGACAAAGTGTAAGAAACGGAAATATGAAGAAAAAAATAGGGTTTTTAAACAGGAGTGGGAGAAGAGTTTTGCCTTTACTGTTAAGGGTGGGAAACCTGTGTGTCTTATCTGCCACGTGGCACTCAATCACTTTAAAGCCAGTAACTTAAAGCGTCATCATGAAACTAACCATAAAAATTTTATTAGGGAATTTCCTCCCAAATCAGAATTGCGGAAGACTAAGTTAACAATGTTGAAATCTAGCCTAGTTGCCCAACAAACTGTACTTTCATCATTGTGTAAGACAGCTGACTTAACTACTGAAGCTAGTTTTGTTATGGCATGGAATATTGCTCGTGCTCAACTTCCCTACAGTAGTAGAGAATTTGTGAAGAAGAATATTGCCAATGTTACTGCAATTCTCGCTCCAAATAACACAAAGCTTCGAGAACAAATAGCAAGTATTTCTATTTCCCGCCACACTACAGAGAGACGTATTTCCTAGATCAGTGCTGAAATTACATGCTTGTTGCAGTGTGATTTGAAAAATTCTGTTGCATTCAGTTTGGCCCTCGATGAATCCACAGATATTAAAGATAACCCTCAACTGGCGATATTTGTTCGTTATGTTACTGGCGATGGAAATGTGAAAGAAGAACTCTTGGACTTAATGAACCTAAGAGAAACCACCAGAGGGGTTGACATAAAGAACGCACTTGACGAGGCATTATCAAATGCTCAAGTACCATTGAATAAACTTGTTAGTGTTGCAACAGATGGAGCACCAGCTATGGTAGGACAAAATGTGGTCATTTGATAAGCAAGTACTTTAGGTATGACAGTGTTATGAAATGTGTTCTAGAAATTGTGAATTTCATTCGTTCAAATGCAAAAACGCACCGAGCGTTTAGAAATTTTATCGAGGAGCTGGATCTTCAAGATAATCCAGATGACCTTTCATTCTACTGTATTGTAAGGTGGTTATCAACTAGTAATCTCCTGAATAGGTTTGTTGCACTGTTCGAGCCTATCATTGATTTCTTGAAAGAAAAGGGAAAGTCATACACACAACTAGAAGATCACGAATGGATGCAGGATCTGATGTTTTTTACTGATGTAATACACCTTCAAAATCTAAATTTGGCACTTCAGGGAAAGGATAAGGTCATTTCTGACCTTACACATACAGTTTTCAGTTTCCAGAATAAAATAAAGCTCTTCCAAAAAGATCTAGTAACAAAAAAATTTGACTACTTTCCCCACCTGAAAAACCGAGCAAACACTTTTCCTGATATTGAAATAAAAGATAGTAAATTGGAGGAATACAAAGGTAAATTAGAAGGACTAATTGATGATTTTCAGTTCAGGTTTGATGAAGTAAAGAAGCTAAAACCATGATTCGAATTTCTTGTAAATCCTTTCCTGATTGATGTCGTCAACGATGACTGTCCTGTTACCACACCTTTTGTTACGGAAGCTGCTTCAATACAAACAAAACTTTTGGAGTTACAGAAGGACGTGGGTTTAAAGTTGATACATAAAATCTTATCTGCAGTTGAGTTTTGGAAGCAAGTATCAGAGACAAAGTATCCTCACCTCAGGAAAACCAGTTTCGGACTTATCTCAGTTTTTGGGACAACTTATTGCTATGAAGCACTCTTCTCGGTAATGAAGTTTGTAACGTCAAAACATCGTGCTGCCCTCACTAACGAACACCTGACTGAGCTTCTTCATACCGCCTTAACATCACATCAGCCAGACTTTAAAGCATTAACAGTAGAGATGGAACCCGGTTTTAAAAAACCGGTTTTTAACCGATGATGAAACCGACGATATGAACCGGTTTTCACATTTTTGCGCAAGTCCCCGATCACTTTGGTCCATTTTCTATGAAACAAACGTTTCCAAACGTTTAAAAACATAGTAATTACGTTTTGCATCGTTTCGTATCGTTTTTTGTTTGTTTATAAGTGTAAATAATTGATGCTTCAGTCTTGAATGTTATGTGGATGATTGCACATTGATCAGTTAAGATTCTAAGATTTAATACTCCATCATGTCAAAGAAATCAAATGCTTGGTATCATTTCACTCGTAAGAATAAAGAAGAAGCAGAGTGTATGACATGTCACAACGTTTTAAAGTGTTGTGGAGGTTCTACTTCAAGTTTATCATCCCACATGAAAAATATTCATGGCATAAACATCGACCAGATTAATCAGCCATTGAAGAAACAAAGAACAGTGGAAGAGTTTGTGCAAAAAAGTCCATAGAAGAGGAAATTTCGAAACTTGCGCGTGTAGATGGACTGAGTTCCAATCAATTGCTAAAAGTGAATTCATTCAAGAAAGCCTAAGAAAGATAAAATACGACAAGCCTCATCCAACTTCTTATAATGGTGTCAGGAAAATGGTGCTTAGTTTTTATGAGATAAAGAAACATGAATTAGTCAACTACTTCAAGAATCAGGTGAGACAAGGAATCCGCTATTCATTAACTATGGATGAGTATACATCTTTGCAAAACCAAAGATATATTAATATTAATGTTCATGATGAAAATCAACATTCGTCTCTTGGTCTCATGAAAATAAATGGTTCTCTCGATAGCACCAAAACTATTGCAATCGTTAGGAAAAGATTGGAAGACTTTGGCTTGGACCTAGATAAGCATATCGTGGGTTACACCACCGACGTGCCTCAGTAATGGTCAAATTTGGAAGAGAAATAGTACCTGATCACCAGCAATGCATGCACATGCTGTACATCTCGTGGTTTCGGATATCTTGTATTCAAAAACTGCTAAAAATTCAGTTGAAGGTGTTGGTTTTCGTCGTCGTCGTCGTTGGGCCTAGGCAAGCTACGGCTTGGGACCGTAGCGCATCTATCCGGTATAGGTTAACCTGGATGATGTAACCATAAGCACTGCCGCTGGTTAAGTGCCAACCAGTGATTATCTCACTAGCCGTATTGAGTCCGTTAGGCGAAACTGCGACAGTACCAAGGATGGAAAATATAACCCTTGGATTTCTATTATTTATTTGCAAAATGGACATGGTATTAGATTAAAATAATTATTTGAATATAAATAATTAACTGACAATTGTGATATATAATTAATTATGTTTACATACAATAAAATAATACAGTATACATAAAATTAGTATTAATGTGGTTTACAATTGAATTATGATGGGTAACTAATTTAAAATGAATTTATAGCTATTCCGAAATTCAAGACGGTAAAATTAACATTTATCTTGAAACTAAAATAAGAGTATTCACTACACACTCCCCCACCAGAGAGGAAGTTCAAAGAGTTCCGAACGACACAGATTTCCCCTGGACCTTTTTGGTAGCTACATGTACCTCGCTTAAGGTTGATTCCAAAAACGCAGGCTTAAGACGATCGATAGAAACCTTGTCGACCTTGGAACCGCGCTGGATGAGAAATGATTTGCGCGTACGTCGGAGAACTTCAAGGGCCCGTCATATGGACATTGGAGAGGCCGTTTTGGGACAGGTACACGAACGAAAACGTGGGTGCAAGACTGGAGGGCTGGGGAAACAAAGATGTTCTGTTGGCTAGTCAATCGAGGGGGAACAGGCTGAAGGGACTGCATGTGAGAGGAAAGTGTTTGAGCGAATTCCGTAGGATCACATGACTTATCCCTGCAGTGAAGTAGCCACCTGGTAGCCGCAGTGTTGTTCCATAGACTAGTTCAGCCGCTGTAGTCTTCAGATCACTCTTAAATGCAGAGCGAATACCAAGCAACACGAGTGGAAGCTTATCCATCCAATGGGAGTCTTCGTGACACATAAAGGATGACTTCAGCTGGCGATGGAAGCGTTCGACGAGGCCGTTAGCTTGCGGATGATACGCACAGGTATGCGCATGTACTGTACCCAACAAGCTGGTAAACTTCTTCCAAAGCGAAGACTCAAATTGGCGACCTTGGTCAGTGATGACTTTTGTCGGCAATCCAAATCTTGATACCCATCCATGAAGAAAGGCTCTTGCAACAGTGTCCGCTTGGATATCAGGAAGTGGGATGGCTTCAGGCCATCTGGAAAAGCGGTCGAGACAGGTGAGCAGATAACGTTGGCCTTGAATCACTGGAAGAGGGCCAACAATGTCTACATGAATTACCTCAAATCGCTGGGATGGGGCGGAAATGCGTCAAAGGGGACCTGGTGTGCCTTTGGACTTTGGCACGCTGGCAGGCAAGGCACGGTTTGGTCCAATGTTTGACATCCTTCCGCATCGAGGGCCAAACAAAGCGAGAGGTAACCAGGTGTTGCGAAGCACGGATACCAGGATGGGAGGGCTTATGAAGATCCGTGAAGACTGCTTGTCTGTGACATGGAGGGACATAAGGGCGAATAGCAGCTGTTGATACGTCGCAATAGAGGGGCACAGACAATCCTGGCATACTCATTTTCTTGAGGGAAAGTGAGTGAGTGGAGTCTTCTCTGAGCAGGTCTTGTAGTTCCGTATCCTTATCTTGATCCTGTGCAATAGCATTCCACAGTGTAGAGCTGAGGATAACAGAAGTAATCTCTATTCTTGAAAGTGCATCCGCTGGAGTGTTCAAGACACCTTTGATGTGGCGGATATCTGTGGTAAATTGCGAGATATAATCGAGTTGCCTGATGACTCTGGGAGAGTGGTTACAGCTGTTTTTATTGAAGACAGTGACCAAAGGTTTGTGGTCGGTAAAAACACAAAACTCTCGGCCTTCAAGGAAATGTTGAAAATGCTTCACGTTTAAGTAAATAGCAAGAAGTTCACGTCCGAAAGCACTATAACGCGTTTGGGCTGGCTGCAGCTTTTTCGAGTAAAACGCGATGGGTGCTTGTTGACCGTTAATGGTTTGTTCCAACACCCCACCGATCGCAACATCTGATGCATCGACCGTCAGAGTTAGGGGAGCATCACTGATAGGAAATGACAGAGACAATGCACTATTGATAGCATTTTTGGCATTGTCGAACGCCTGTAAACTATCGCTACACCATACCAATTTCGTTACCTTGCGTTTGTGTGTGATCATAGCGTGTAGAGGAGCAAGAACACTGGCACAGTTTTTAATGAACTTGTGGTAATAATTTACCAAACCTAGAAACCGACGTAACTCACGCTGATTATTTGGCATAGGGTAATTTTTTATCACTTCACACTTGTCCTGAAGGGGGGTAATTCCGTGCTGCGAAATCGTGTGACCAAGAAATTCCAAGGTTGGCTGTGCAAACACACACTTAGATGCATTAATAGTAACACCGTATTGTTCTAAGCGTTGAAAGAGGAGTGAAAGATGTTCCTTATGTTCCTCTTCCGTTGAGCTGGCCACAAGCAAATCATCGATGTAGGCATAAACAAAGTCTAAGCCTCTGGTGACCTCATCTAAAACCTCTGAAAGGTTTGCGCAGCATTCCGTAGCCCGAACGGCATCTTCACAAATTCGAATAACCCAAATGGTGTACAAACTGCAGTCTTGGGAATATCCGAAGGCTCTACGGGAATGTGGTGGAAAGCCTTAACGAGGTCTATTTTACTGAAGATAGATTTGCCGTGGAGAAGAGAAGTAAAGTCTTGGACATTTGGTACCGGATATCGGTCCGGGATGGTTGTCGAATTCAAAAACCGGTAATCCCCACATGGTCTCCAGTCTCCTGACTTCTTCTGGACCAGGTGTAGGGGAGAGGACCAACTGCTTTTGGAAGGTCTTATTATCCCAAGATCTATCATAAGCTGGAATTCCGATTTGGCAGCTTTCAGTTTGTCCGGGGCAAGACGTCTGGGTTTTGCAAACACAGGCGTCCGGAAGGGCAACCTGTTTGGCAAGAACAGAAAGCAGTGTGGCCTGGTCGCATAAGCGTCGCTTGTCAAGATCCACCAGGAGTTTGAAATGCTGGAGGAAGTCAGCGCCGATTATGGGATGCTGCACTTGAGCACAGATGAAAATCCACTTGAAGGATCGGTGAAGGCCCAAGTTTAGTTCACGCGACTGAGTACCGTACGTGGGTATGCGTGAACCGTTAGCAGCGTATAGAGGCGGAGATTCCGAGTGCGTATGACCAGATTTTTGAGGGAATACACTGACTGACGCTCCGGTATCGACCAAGAAATTGACACCAGAGTTCCTGTCCTTTATGAATAACAGGTTGGCAGTGCGAGTACTAGACGCCATTAGGACTCGCTGCTGGGGTTTTCCGACGAAAAATTGCAAGGGGAGATGCACTTCCTAGCCTTCTTTCCAAATTTAGAGTGGTAGAAGCAGATCTTCCCGGAACTCGAACGATGCCTCTTCGTAAATCTTGACCGAGAATGGCTTCTTTGCCGTTGATTTTGTAGCAGAGAACAAACGTGGTTGAGTTGTTGACTTAACTCTTCCACTTTCAACTCCAGTTCCGATTGTGTGTTCACGTTGTTGACCGGAGCTGTGTCAATCTCCACTACTTTGTCGGCAGTTTCTGCTAGTTTATCAACTGGAGTAGCAGGATCCATAGTGGCCAAGACACGCTGAGCTGATGGAGGAAGTTTCTGCAAGAACAACTGTCTAAAGATGTCCTTATCGAAGGTTTGTGCGCGTTCGCCTAGAGCGCACTGCATAGCCCTCAGCATTTGAGTGGGCTTACGGTCTCCAAGTTCTTCTTTTGAGATTAACTGATGTAGTTTCTCACGCTCGGAGACAGTGGTGCGGCACAGGATGGCAGACTTCAGATCGTTGTATGGGTCCTCACTCGTGGAAGTAGACACGATGACGTCACGGACTTCAGAGATGATGCTCGCTGGTAGAGAGGACAAAACATGATCGTATTTTGTCCTGCTAGCGGTGATCCTTCCCAAGTTGAATTGTGATTCCACTTGGTGGAACCAAATAAATGGATCACCCGGCCAGAAGACGGGGAGCTTTACGCTCAAGTGGGAGATGGCATCAGCGTCGTCAGGCATCTTCTCCTATGCTTGCTGACGTATAAGCAAGACGACAAGTTACCAACGAAGGAGTGGAGGTTGAGACGAGCGCAGGCACAGAGCGCACGGGCAGGGGTGAGGGGCAGAGGGCACGAGCGACGTTACAGTCTGGTCCTAGTCGCTCGGGTGAAGGGGGTGATGGGCACGAACGACGTTACAGTCTAGTCCTAGTCGTTCGGGTAAAAGGGGGGAATCCAACTCCGGGGTCACCAATTATTGGTTTTCGTCGTCGTCGTCGTTGGACCTAGGCAAGCTACGGCTTGGGACCGTAGCGCATCTATCCGGTATAGGTTAACCTGGATGATGTAGCCATAAGCACTGCCGCTGGTTAAGTGCCAACCAGTGATTATCTCACTAGCCGTATTGAGTCCGTTAGGCGAAACTGCGACAGTACCAAGGATGGAAAATATAACCCTTGGATTTCTATTATTTATTTGCAAAATGGACATGGTATTAGATTAAAATAATTATTTGAATATAAATAATTAACTGACAATTGTGATATATAATTAATGTTTACATACAATAAAATAATACAGTATACATAAAATTAGTATTAATGTGGTTTACAATTGAATTATGATGGGTAACTAATTTAAAATGAATTTAT
Source organism: Bathynomus jamesi (assembly GCA_023014485.1). Taxonomy (NCBI): domain Eukaryota; kingdom Metazoa; phylum Arthropoda; class Malacostraca; order Isopoda; family Cirolanidae; genus Bathynomus; species Bathynomus jamesi. The sequence goes on along the minus strand of JAJOZX010000054.1, from coordinate 1,635,138 downwards.
AGCTATTCCGAAATTCAAGACGGTAAAATTAACATTTATCTTGAAACTAAAATAAGAGTATTCACTACAAAGGGGAAAGTGACCCTAGTCACCCTACCCTGAAGATGAAGCCATCGAAGAAGATGAACACTCTGCACATGAGTTAAGCGAAGATGAGTGTGAAATTTTATGCACTGATACAACTTTTGAGTCCGACATAGATGACGTAATTGTTCTCCCAAAACTTCGAGAAGATTACTTAAAAGTAATAAATAAGGTGAGAAAAATCTGCTGCATATTTCGAAAGTCTCCTTTGAAAAATGAGAGATTGCGGATTTTGTCAAAGATGAATTTAATGCAAAGGAAATGAAGCTTATCCTTGACTGTAGAACGAGGTGGAACAGTCTTTTGGCCATGATAGAAAGATTTTTGAAACTCAAAAATTGCATTCCAAAGGCCCTCAGAGTGATACGCTCAACAGAGACGATTTCAGATGAAGAATGGAATGCTCTAAAGAGCCTCTTTGACACGCTTCGTCCACTGGAAGGGACTCTGTTCCGAAGATGCAAATTTGCTCAAAGCTGAATCTTCCATGAAGTTCATTTTGGATAAATTTGAAAGCAAAAACAATCCTTTAGCTTTTGAGCTACGTCAATGTCTCATTGATCTCTACTCATCAAGAAGACAAAAAGAAGCTGTCGCCTTGCTGAGTTTTCTCCACAATCCCAAGGTCTTGAAAAATGAATCATCAGCACGTTCCTCTTTCCTTCAAGACAAGCACTTAAGAAGTATGCGGATCATACATTTAAGAGGCTTTTTCCAGAAGCTTGCCAAATTTCAGAAACAGACGACCAAGTCCAATCAATTGCTTCGAAACTCGAAGATTCACAATGCAGCTCAGGTCGTGAAGTAAATGATGATGATCAACTTACGAACGAGTACATGTGTGAGATGAACAAACTGAAAATGAAACCCAAGAAAGATTCTTCTGAGACCTTTGACGTAAACAATGAATTCAAATATTTTGAAGCTACTTTGAATAGAAGCGAAAATTTGGATCGAATGTACGAGGCGTTGCTTACAATAAAAGCCACCAGCGTAGAGTCCGAGAGAGTGTTTTCAGCTGCTGGTTTATTCGTCACAAAGATTCGATCAAGAATGTCAGATCAGACATTTAATGCTCTTTGTTTTCTCAAGTGTTATTTCAAAAATCAAGTTCGATAATAACTTTTTAATTCAAATGTTACACATACTTGATTGAATCAATTAAAACCTTATTTCTGTTTAATATTTTGATCAATTACCTCCCTAAAAAGCATACAGAATCCCATCGGTGAAAACCGGTAAAAACCGGCTTTAAGAATATAGCGACGGTGAAAACTGGTTTTACACGTTTCGGTTATTTTCCATCCCTAATTAACAGCCAAAATGAAGACCCAAACTAAGCCTTCTACAAGCAGTAATTAAACAATTTAATAATGTGCGTATAACTATATGTATATGTATATTATCATGCTAACAGACATAGACAGCGGAGTAAACGGCAACGGTATAGTAACATCCTTTGCAGACGATACAAAGACCAGCAGAAAAATCAGCGATGTACGTGACGTGGAGGCCTTGCAGAGGGACACGAACAAAATATACAAATGGTCAGAAGACAACAACATGTCATTTAACACCGAGAAATTTCAGCGCTTGAGATATGGTAGACTGCATATTATGCTCCAGATAGACAGGAAATTCAGAGAAGCACGAAAGCGATCGATCTCGGGATAATAATGACAGATGATGCGAAATTTGAAACACAAAATCAGGTAGCGATAAATAAGGCAAAAAGAGTCGCCGGACAGGTACTAAGAACGCTCAAGAGAAGGGACAGGAGAGTAATGATTCCTCTGCTGAAAACACTGATTATGCCAAAACTTGAATACTGCTCAGTTTTGACGTCCCCATATAAAAAGGAATAAACTAATAAACTAGAAGAAACGCAAAGGCACTTCACAGCCAAGATTGATGGCTGCAAAGAACTCAACTACTGGGAAAGACTACGTAAACTAAATCTGTGCTCCCTGGAATGAAGAGAGAGGTACACCATAATCTACATATGGAAAATGATCGAAAAACTGGTACCAAACCTAAAACTAAACCCAATTACCATTCAAACAACACTGGAAAATAGGAAAGGCAGAATGTGTAGTGTTCCCAAATTAAGGGCCCGACAAGGGACCTCCTCAACTCTGAAGGAAAATAGCTTGGTTGTCAGGGAGCCAAGACTTTTCACCCAGCCTCCAAAGGACCTCAGAAACGTAACGGGGGTCAAAGTTGAAGTCTTCAAGAGAAGACTGGATGCCTGGCTCAGGACGGTACCAGATGAGCCGGGCGTGCCTGGCTATGTACGATTGAGAGCACAAGAAAGCAACTCGCTCCTCCACCAAGCCAGACCTAGAGGCGGGGCCACCAGCTTGACCTCCGTGTGAAGAGAGACCAACGCACGAAACAACATAAGACATAAGACTAAGACTATATTATAATTCAGTGATGTAGTCGAGACCACCATGACGGAGACCGGTGTCGAGTTTTACATCACTATTATATATATGTACCTTACCTTACCTTACAACCTTACAAAGGTTCCGCGCGATGACTCCTCATTTCGCGAAGGTCAAGCTTGTCGCCCCTTCTCTCGAGTTGGCCTGGTGAAGTAGTGAGTTGGATTCTTGCGCTCTCCACCTCACATAGCCAGGTACGCCCGGCTCATCGGGGATTGTTCTGAGCCAGGCGTCTAGTCTTCTTTTGAAGATTTCCACTGCAACTCCCTTCGTGTTTCTTAGGTCTTTGGGCAACTGATTAAATAGTTTTGGTTCTCTCACTAAAACTATTTTCTTTCAGGGTTAAGGATGTTCCCTGTCTCGCCTTCAATTTGGGAATACGACACAGTCTACCGCTTCTACTTTCCACCGTTGTTTGGGGAGTTATGGGATTCAGAGTAAGATTAGGGACTAGTTTCTCCATTATTTTCCAAGTGTAAATAATGGTGTATATCTCTCTTCTCCTTTCCAGTGAATAGAGGTCTAGTTCTCGTAACCTTTCCCAGTAATTTAGTTCTTTGCACCCATTGATCTTGGCTGTGAAGTTTCTTTGGATCCCCTCCAGCTGTCTAATGTCTTCTTTTTTATATGGGGATGTTAGGACCGAGCAGTATTCCAATTTGGGTATTATCAGGGCTTTCAATAGAGGAATCATTACATTCCTATCCCTTCGTTTAAATGTTCTCAATATCTGACCCGTTATTCTCTTTGCTCTGTTTACTGCTATCTTATTTTGTGTTTCAAATTTCGCATCATCTGTCATTACAACCCCTAACTGAAATTTCTCGGTGTTAAACTTCATATTGTTGTCTTCAGTCCACTTGTAGATTTTGTTTATGTCGGTTTGTAGAGATCCTGTGTCTTCTGGGTTTCTTATTTTTCTACTAATCTTTGTGTCATCCGCAAAGGATGTTACTGTGCTGTCTCTGGTAACGTCCTCATCTATGTCAGTTAGCATGATTATGAAGAGTAGTGGAGCTAATACTGTTCCTTGTGGTACCGAGCTGAGGACCTCTGATTCTGATGAAGATACTCCTTGTACTGTAACGACTTGCCTCCGCTCACTAAGGAAATTATATATCCATTTCCCTACTTTTCCTGTTATTCCCATATATTTCAGTTTATGTATTATGATTCCGTGGTCACACTTGTCGAACGCTTTAGCAAAGTCTGTGTATAGTACATCATAGTTTTCATTACTTTCAAGTGAATCAATAATGTTGTTGTAGTGTTCCATTAGTTGTGATAGGCATGATCTGCCTGATCGAAACCCGTGTTGGTTATCATTGAATTTTTCTGAGTTTCCAAAAAGTCATAGATTTTCTGTCTAACTATTCTTTCAAATATTTTAGTGAGATGAGATGTAAGCGACACTGGCCTATAGTTTTTGGCCTCGGATCGATCTCCTTTATATATTGGGACTATGTTGGCGCTCTTCAGGATGCCCGGTATTTCTCCCGTGTCTAATGATCGTCTCCATATCCAGTATAGGGGCTCAGCGATTGCATTCTTGCAGTTTTTAATCAGTGTGGCATTCCATTTATCCGGTCCTGCCGCTGAGTGTGTTTTTAGTTTCCCTATGGCTTGTGTAATATCATCCGTCGTAAAGTCGAAATCCGTTATACTTTCCCCTTCTGGTTCTTCTTCAAAGAACGCGTTTCTATCGCATATCAATTTGTCAGTTTTTGGGATACTGAAAGATGATTCATACTGAGCTTTTAATATTTCAGATACTTCTGTTAGATCATCAGATAAATCCCTGTTCTCATTTTTTAAAGGTCCGATAGTCGCTTGGTTTTTCGACTTTCTTTTGCGAAATTATAGAAGTACTTTGAGTTAGCCTTTATCGCTTCTATAGCGTCATCTTCTTCTTTTCTGTATGCTTCTCGATTTGTTCCTGTATGACGACATCGATACTTTGTAGTTTATCATTTAATATTTTTCTGATGTTGTTATCTTTACAATTACTTAATTTTGCAGTCACTCTTTTTCTCTTTCGGAACAATGCCCTCTTTTGTCTTTCGAACCTGCTTCTCTTTCCTCTTTGTTGTATCTTTGGGACATGTTTTTCCACAATTTCTAGCGTCTTCTCCTCTAACGTCATTAGCAGAAAAAGAAGATGACGCTATAGAAGCGATAAAGGCTAACTCAAAGTACTTCTATAATTTCGCAAAAAGAAAGTCGAAAAACCAAGCGACTATCGGACCTTTAAAAAATGAGAACAGGGATTTATCTGATGATCTAACAGAAGTATCTGAAATATTAAAAGCTCAGTATGAATCATCTTTCAGTATCCCAAAAACTGACAAATTGATATGCGATAGAAACGCGTTCTTTGAAGAAGAACCAGAAGGGGAAAGTATAACGGATTTCGACTTTACGACGGATGATATTACACAAGCCATAGGGAAACTAAAAACACACTCAGCGGCAGGACCGGATAAATGGAATGCCACACTGATTAAAAACTGCAAGAATGCAATCGCTGAGCCCCTATACTGGATATGGAGACGATCATTAGACACGGGAGAAATACCGGGCATCCTGAAGAGCGCCAACATAGTCCCAATATATAAAGGAGATCGATCCGAGGCCAAAAACTATAGGCCAGTGTGCCTTTCGCGTGTGTAAATAGCACATCCTCCTTTACGTCTCCCTGTTCTGTCGGCTCGGAGGATGTTATAGTTGTCAATTTGTATTTCTTTTTGTCAATACAGGACTCACAATTTTCACAATTCGCCTGGCAGTCCTTCAGATGAGTTTCCGTGAGGCATGCAAAGTCTGCTCCGGCTTCTTGCATGAGTCCTTTCAGGTATGCAACTTTGTTCGTGGACTGGTTTGATTTAAGGCCCTGTGTGTTGGCTAGGATTATTTTTATTTTTTCTCTTTCTTTTTCGCATACAGGTGGTTCCGCTTTGTTTTCCAATGGGGTGCCGGTTTCGTTGCCTTGTGGTCTCCGAGAATTTACCTCTTTTTATCTTTGTCGGTACCTGTTGTCCCGATAACGCATGAAGTGTCTTTGTTCGTACCTTCTGTCCGCCTCTCGGATTTCTATATTTATATTTGTCAGCTGGTTTTGTAATTGCTGGAGAGTATTTAGCAGCTGAAATGTGTTGGCTGCGTCTAAAAAATTGCCACTCTTCTTTGATGTTCGTTTTTTCTGTTCCCTCGTTGCGTTCCTTTGAGGGTGGTGGTATCGGCATTTTTTTCGTATTTGCAACTCCCATATCTTTCATAAGTGTTGCAAACCGTAAGATGGTGGAACGTGCATTTCTTATCAAACTTGCAGTATCCACTTGTGTAATGCATTTTGCATAATGTGGGATGTGCATATATGCATTGCCCATTCCGATATCTGCAGTTTCCTTTCGCGTAGTATTTGCATACGATATTTTCTACGCTTCTGCTTTCTTTCTTATTATTTTCCAAGTTCTTAGTTTTGGCATTATCATTATTCTTCTTTGGTTGTTTATTTGCTACGTTTTTAGTTATCTTTTTCATTTCGCTCGTTGGACCGTTTGTCTACTTCGCCACTTTTACTTATTTCTTTCCTTTCATCTATGTCTTCCTTCCGTATTATATTGTTCATATCGTTATTTGTTATTAAATTGTTGTTCGTTATTATGCTGTTAATCGTTATTTCGTCTTCTCTCTCATCCACCCTGTTTTTCGTTGGGACCATTTCGGACACATGAGTCCCCATTATTTTATTCTTTTTTGTGACTTTCGAGTCTGCTATCTCCATTTCTTTAAAGACCGCGAAAGAATTTACGGTCTGTGTACATGCGCCACATAGAAATTTGATCCCCACGACTTGTTTCGCGTTCGAGACAAGAGTTATTTCCCGATCATTCCAATTCATGCAGTTAAAGTCGTTTAATCGTTGACAGAAATCGCACCTAATCGCTAGGCTTTCGTTGTTACTAAATTGCACAAATTACAGATTAAGTGAGAATTTTGACCCATATCCATGATATTCCTTAATTAGCGTAAGAAGAAATACCCACACAAATTCTTTATTATTTTTATTTTTATTCCTGTTTCTTTCCTTTCGATGGTCGAGGATATTTCGAGGGTTTTCTGACCTTTGTGTTTTATGACCTTTTTCCTGCTTTGTTTCAAACTTTCTCGAATGCCAACCGTATTTCGTTTTGAATATATACGTTAAAATTAGTGATAAATTATGTGGTAAATGTACAGTATTACACCCGTCTCCCTTTCGAGGTGAAATTTATGTTTTTCCTATGGTTTTTGATGTGTTTTGAACGAATCTGACCTTCAAAACCGTCGGAAATGACTCGTTTTTGAGATACCCCCCCCCCCAGCCGGCAATGTGGGGGAAATCACAGAAAACGAGTCATTTCCGACGGTTTTGAAGGTCAGATTCGTTCAAAACACATCAAAACCATAGGAAAAACAAATTTCACCTTCAAAATTGACCTAACCTATCCTGACCTAACCTAGCCTAACAACCTAACCTAACCTATCCTAACTTAACTAAACCTAACCTATCCTAACCTAAAAGAAAAACAGGAATTACCTTTAAAATCTAAGACAGAATAATCACAGTACCGTCTTTTCTTCGTTTTAAGCACAACGTAACTTTTTCTACAACGCCACAGTTTCTGGTCTTGACGATATGTGCACTCCATTTTGCAATGTGGACACTTCACTACTGTCGGTAGAACACTGTGAGCACGCAGAAAACTCAACACTTTTTTCTAAATTTTCATAGAAAGCGACAATACAGCGGTAATAATCGAATGAACACATGTCACACGAAGCCATTCCAGTAGCAAACTAATTAAAATTCGAAATGGATGGAGCGCTCTGATTGGGCAGACATGTGACGGCAACACAAACGAACACACAAACGAAGGTACGAACACACAAACGACCGTACAAACACACACTAGATACACACCAAAAGAATGTTTATATCTCGAAAACGAAAACGAAGCATATCTGACTGGCAATCGGAAGATCCTGGGTTCGATTCCCGGGCGGTTACCTCATTTTTCATTTGTTCGTTATTTCTCTTCCTCGTGTGCAGAACACTCCTCTATACTTACGTCGTTTCTATACATTAATATACTGCGTGGTCATTGCAGTTAAATGTGTATATATATATTATATATATATATATATAATATATATATATATATGTATGTGTGTGTGTGTGTGTGTGTATATATATATATATATATATATATATATATATATATATATATATATATATATATATATATATATATATATATATATATATATATATATATATATATATGGGGGGGAGTGGAGCTTACAATGTTTTGGAATAACATCGCCAGTACCATTGTAACACATTTTGTATTCTGTTTGACAACAACAACAACAATAAACAATAAGAAATGCACAGAGAAAAAAAAAATTTCTTTAAAACAACAAAACACGTTTAGTTAACCATTTTTTTTTCAGGGAAAAAAAGGTATGGTTAAAATACAGTAATTGCATTAATCAGATTAACCATATGTATTTTGGTGGCTTCATTCTGTTAGTGTGGGATTTTGTTGTGAATGTTAAACACTAATAAATTGTATTTCTGAACAACAATCTGTGCATACAAATATAAAACCCTCCTAGGAAGAAATGGCAAAGTGACAAAATTAAAAAAAGCCAGAAAACGCAGTTAAAATTTTACCATATTTGAAAATTGCCACAACTTTTGAACTTTTGAACTTTTGAAGATATTTCGTCGACATATCTTCAGAAGTTCAAACGTTATGGCATTTTCAAATTTGGTACAACTTGGCGTTTTCTGGCGGATTTTTCACTTTTGTCCTTAGCCACTTCTTCCGAGGAGGGCCTCATTGACGGACCCGCTATTTTCAGCCCTTTCCAAAAGACTTACTTTAATATTGCATAAATAAACATGGGATATTATATAAATTACATTAGAGTAAATTCTAAAATGTTGGATGAATTTTCATCCGCGGTGAGTGAATGAACGACGTAAAGACTCGCATCCGGCGTTCTCTTTCAAGATCATGCTTAAATTTATCTATTTTAAAACGTTTTGTAAAAGGAGGTTTGGAATCAATCTCACTCGATTCAAAGGCGAACATTCCTTTGGAAAGAGGGTTCTCACGATGATTGTCGCTGTACTGTATGTTCTTCGAGAGAACCACGATTCTCTTCAGAAGATGGGTTTGTTGTACCTTTTTTTATTTTTTAAATAAATACTGTATGCAGATTTGCTCGATCAACTAAATATTGTTTTTACTGCAGCATATTATCAACAAAACTCATTTTGTAACATGAAACAAAAATTTCACTCTCTGAAAATGAAACTTTTTTACTTTTGTGTTTGATTCAAAACATTTTTCGATATGAGTTTAAAGATACAGTGTTGAAAGTGTGCGGTAATAACAATTTAATATATCGCCATTCCTTCGATCTGAAGCCGCCGCACACAGGATCATCTGCGACTCACGACGACGACTTGGGTCGCGACGACTCGAGTCGCGTGTGATTTTACTGCAGCGACCGGACGCAACGGCTGTGCGGCCGCCCCGACTGAATAGAACTGAAGAAATGAAACTCATGAAGGAAAATAAAAATTTAATTCTTTTTATTAATGAGCTCTCCTTGCACGGACGCTAAGATTCTGTAAGAGTTTTTTGAGTGAAATTCATTGTTACGAAGCACTTCAGAGAAGAAAAATTATTACTTTTTCCTCGTATCTTTTCAGTATTTATTTTGATTCGTAACGCTGTTTTTTATTATATTAAACAAAATACGATAATTTTATTAACTACACACAGTTCATAAAATGTTCAGAAAAGGAGTGATCATATTATTCATATGGTATATAAGAGCAACTTACAAACATACACGTCTTCACAAACAGAATCTTAGATTTCTCACGAAAAACAAATCGATGTGTCTCTTCTTTACACGCAACTTTAAAAACTTTTCTCAAGTATTGCAAGCAACATTGCTTCCCTAATTAGAGTTGTGACATTGTTTTTTACATTTCTTGACAGTTTTGACGTTCTCCATAATTCTGCAGTTTTTGACGGTTCCTCCATTAATTTTTGACAGTTTTTTGACGGTTCTCCATAATTCTTGACAGTTTTTTAAATAAATGTCCGCATATCAAACTTATTTTTGTGTGAAAAAACAATTTTTTTTTTTGGTAAAATTAAAATTGTAAGTTATCGCCAGTAAAAAACTGTCCATAAAATAGTTAGTTAAATTTATCTAAATTCTATACAGGGGATGCATAAATGTTTCATAAATCACAAGGGTGTATTCTTGAGACAAAATAAAAAAAAGACCATATAAACATAGTCGAGAAACTCGTAGGTTTCGAGCTATAGCACACGACAGAAAAAATGAAAACTCCTACAGTGTTTTACATTTTATGCAATACACAGTGTGATACATTTGCTTCATTAAGTAATGCTTGAAATCCTTTCCTCACCTCCCCCCCTCCCCCCCCCCCTCTCTCTCTATATATATATATATATACACCACTCATCGTAAACTACCACTAACACCATTCCTCACTTGTTCATACTCGCTCATTTCCCTTTAACATCATATCTCTCCTCTATCCTATTTTGCGACGTGCTGAGGCATGCATTCAAGAAGTAAGTTACTTTAATGAAAACAAATGTATTACACTCTGTATTTGCATAAAATGTAAAACATCTTTAGGAATTTCATTTTTCTGTCGCGTGCTATACCTCGAAACCTACGGGTTTCTCGACCTATGTTTATATGGTTTGTTTTCTTTACTTTTGTCTCAAGAATACACCCTGTGATTTATGAAACATATTTATATATCACCCTGTATTTATTTATTATTATTATTATTATTATTTAGTAGCGAGCATACACAATACGAACTTTCTGTATACACTTATTGCGAAAGAAATTTTAACTCAATAAATGGTTTCTGCAGAATAATTTGAAACTGAAAAGAGACCTTATTACCTGATTATATTTGGGTGAGCGACAATGTCCATGTTGGAAATTTCCCTGATGAGCATCCTCTGCGTCTTCTGATCGAGTTTCGCCTTCTCAATCACCTTCACGGCAACTTTATCTGCAAAATTCGACACTCGACAGTAAGCCCCAACGATCAATGTCGGTGAAAATTTTAAATTATGTAACTTTCTTTAACATTCGACAGATGAAGGAAAGGCCTCTTTGCTGTATGTTATGGAAAAAAATTGGCTAATGTCACCTATATGAATAATTAGACTTTATTATTCTAACGACTTACAGAACGAAATTCTAGAGTGAAAGAATGACGAAGCACTTTATATTTCAGTATTTCTGGTACTGAATAGTATTTTTGGTAGCAAATCATAAACGCGGCAAAGTTGAACATTCATAAAGTAGGAATCACTCTGTCGAAAAGGATTCAACACTCTGAAAACTGCCATCACGAATGTACCAACGCTTACAAAAGTCAGGATATACTGAGTCGTAAGATATGAAGCCCCCCCCCCCCCCCTAGGAAGAAGTGACTAAACGACAAAAGTTAAAAAAAAACAAAAACGCAGTTAATTTGACACAACTTTAACTGTTTTCTAGCGTTTTTTTTACTTTTGTCGCTTAGCCACTTCTTCCAAGGACGGCTTTATATATATACACTGTAGGTTATCCCGATTGTTTGATTCGGTTGCTTAACCTCCTTCGCAACATCTAAGGTCATATGATGAGAGGGGGAACCTCCAGCTTTACGTGGACTCCAAACCACGAGTCGCTACATAATATGGACGCAGATGACGGTCTTCCCCCATCCAACTACTAGCCAGACTCAATGTCGCTTAACTTCGCTGATCTCCGAGAAGCGATGTTACAATATTGGTCACAACATACCCCAATGTTATTCAGCTTTTTGTAGCCGACTGTACCTGTAGGTCAATTTGTGGAAATGGAATAGCGGAGATTCGCCAAAGCAAGAGGATTTTAATAGGGCGCGCGATATTTCTATCGACTTTAGTATTCTAGTGTTTAGGTTAGGTTAAGTTAGGTTAATGAGTGTGGTGAAATGTTTCGTCGATGAAGCAAGTACCTGTTCACTTTAATCAGCTCACAATCATTAACTGATTAAAAAAGCTTCCTCTCCATCCCTTGCCTCAACTCCCGCGACGAATTCGTGTTGTAAAATATGCATTTTGTTGCAGAAGAAAGGATGTGTCACAGAGTGCCATAAAAAGTAAATTTCCCGAAATGAGTGTCAGTAAAGTTTTACGTCTGTTCATATGGTTTGTAACAGATAGATAAAAGGATAACATCTTTCCTGCAATGTACGAGTATATAGGCCTTCTTCTCTATAACCAGTCTCACCAAAGCAGTAACATGCGTAGTTTAATACAGGATAGAGCGTTCTATACCCAAATTAAATTCCCGACTCAGTCTCCACATTTTTTTGGATTTTCAAATTAAATAAAAAAAAAGACGGAAAAAGACAAACAAAAAGACAGAAAAAAAGGCAAATACGAAGAAAGACAACTGGCAGCATCTTACAGCTCAAGAGGATAGATAGATGAAAGGCAATACTTTAATGCATTATAAAACTCTAATGAGACTCTTTTATATGAAAGTTCCACTTTAAGAAAATGCGAATCTATATGTAATTTCCTGAGTATTTATATCTTAAATGAATAATTAGAATATTAATTTATTTACTGTATATTAACCCTTATTTTATAACCATGGTAAAATACACCAATGGTAAACCTCTATTTCATTACCTTGGTAAATTATACCAAAGTTATATTTTACCCACGTTATGAGATAAGAACTAAAATATTTATCTAAATGATGAAGTTAAATTAAACTGATATAAATATTTAAAAAAAAAAAAATACTTTAAATTCTAAACACTATAAAAAAATAATCTACGTAGCAATTCTTTCTGGAATAGCTTATGTCTTACTACACGTCTTATTCAACTAATACTTTGATGAATACCAAGAACACTCGATAATAAAATTTTTGTAATCATCAAATGCTTTTCTTCACATTTATTTATTACACTATGTATGTATATAAACCTCAAAAATATATATCTTTTTACGTATAAATTGCGCATGCATGCCCTACTTTCATTCTATTACAGCAAGAATATTCTCTCAACACGTAAAATTGTTGCCATAAAGAGAATTATATAAATTAAATTGCGAGGTTTCATACCTTCTAATACGAGAATAAATATATTCTTCAAATAAATCAAGGTCTAACATCACCGCACATCTTCCCAAAATCCATTCCCATTATTTATTAGATGAATTACTAATGTCACTTCGATTCTGTCTCGGGGAAAGACGATGAGGTTCGTTGCTCTTATATCTAATTAACTTTGCTTCTACATTAGTAAATGAGATGTAGCTTTCTGTTGTACCGAACAGAACTTGATTAATTATTCAGAATTTATTAAAGCTTTGTGATATTGTGATATATATATATATATATATATATATATATATATATATATATATATATATATATATATATATGTGTGTATATATATATATGCAAAGAACCACAGGGAAAAGGAAACACGAAATTTCGTGTTCCTTTTCCTTTTCCCTGTGGTTCTTTGCTTATTAAAAAGATCACGTGTTGTTCTGTGATTTTATTGTGTGTATATATATATATGTAAAAATGAACAATGAATAATCCATATTCATTTTTACATGAGGAGCCAAAGTCGCCTAATGCGATTTTGGATAAAAATTTTATTGCTTTCTATTTTTGTTTGTGTCACAACCCTACGATCTACCATTTCTATGGTTTAGTCGTATCCATTTTTCCATTTTTCATTTGTTATAGAATTTATTGTAATTAATTATTGTTGTCTTGCATCTCACCCTCGTCCCTAGATTATGCATACACATTGCATATAACAGGATTGGAACCCGTAGTTGTACTTCTTAGTCTTAATACCCACTCTTTGTCTCTAATTCGTTTCTTTTAAATCCTCCCAATAATGACTTATATACTATGACGTCATAAAATAACTTAAATTTCTTTCACGGTTTCCATACCTTGAACACTGAATCACGTGTTTAGTATTTGGACATTTTCCGTATTCAATGTATGGTAAATTCTTTAATAATAAAAATAAAAAAACTTCATTCTCTATACGTCATTATTTATATGTTGTGGTGTTATGTAGTATAAATATTATTATTCAACCATATTCATCTATACGTCCATATCTTATCTTGACCATTACCCTATATAAATTTTTATTAAATATTCATTTTTTACTCGTGTCAGTCTACGAAATGGTACGAAACGTTATGCCTCCGTACCTGTTCGTTCAAAATCGCGCAAATACGTTTGCATGTATTATTTTTTTGTATTATTTTTTTTAGTGCGTTCGCCCCTCGCAAGGTATTCATAAATGCTTAGGCAAGTGGTCGAAATTCGCTAATCACAGCATAAATCGAACATCTGAAAACGAAACACCTCCTGTCCCTCTGATTTTAAATTTATAACTTATTGTCATGTGTGTCATGTTGTGTATAAATTATCTCGTATGTGCCCATGTACTTTGTGTTGTACTAATAACCATATATAATAACCATATATAAATATAAAACACTGTAAGAATTGTAAACGACGTAATGTACTTTAATGAAACTTTAATTTAACGATCATAATTTAATATATAATGTAGTAATGTACTTTAATGAAACTGTAATTAATGATAATAACTTGTAATGTACTTTAAATGGAAGTGTAATTAAACGATACTAAGTGAATATGAATTAATTGGTAATTGTAATCGTAATTGTAATGAACCAAAATTACAACGTACTCAATGATGTACTTAGATTGTACTTATGTACTACTACGAAATTATATCGCCTTCAGAAATGTGTACTCGGCGAAAAATACGATTAGTTTTTATTTTTATTTTTAAATTTTTATTTGGAATCTTTCATCTGATCATGTTTTAACTGCATTTCCCCAAAATCGATAGTTTTTCCTTATAAATTTGTGTGCCCCCTTCCACAATCCTTTAATTTCGTTTCTGCGTTTACTGTATATATATATATATATTTTTTTTTTTTCTGTAACCTATATATAGGCTGTAATTCTTTATGTACTTCAGTGTTCCTGAGGATGTCATTAGACGAAAGCGCTTGAGCACCATCTGTGTTTCCTTTCCTTCGTGGTTTTATTCATCATAAATATTTTTCACATGTTACTTTCGTGAAATAATTTCCATACAGCATGTAATTGTAAAAGTCACTTCACTTCTTCTGCTTCTTAGACTACACTCCCTTGTTAACAGCCTCGCTGCGAGGAGGGGGCAGAGGCCCCTTGCCTCCTTAATTTTTAGATTCCGGCCTGAGCCATGGTCGAAAGAGGTCGAACCTCTACCCCTGTAAATTCAGAGCACTACCTGTACATTTTAGCAGTAAACTACAGTAAAAGAAGTTTTTTTATCTTTTCCTTCGAGCCGTGCTCTCTTCAGAAGAACTTAGTCAGTAAAGTCGATAAGTTATAAAAGAAAAGTCGATAATTTTAGTTTCAGAGAAAGTATCAGAGTATTATAGAAAGAGAAGAATTGACAACTGTCGACCCTATAGCGAGAGAAAGAAATTAGAATATTATAGAAGAAAAGTATCGCGAGAAAATATCTGTTGCTGCCTCCCAACCAGAACCCCCGTCGATTCGAACCACCCCAGGGCCATAGACGGAGGGGTTAAAACATATATACTATATATGGTTCTAGGCGAATTCACTCCCGGTAAATTCACTTCCCGTGCAATTTATGAAGATAGATATATTTTTTGGTTTCCATATAAGAGTTTAATGGTTTAAGCACCAAAGCCACAACCTTTAGTTTCGTTTTATTGATATATAATCACCATTAAAAATGAAACCTAACCTTACCTAACCTAACGTAAACCTAACCTAACCTAACGTAAGCCTAACCTAACCTAACCTTACCTAACGTAAACCTAACCTAACCTAACGTAAACCTTACCTAACATAAACCTAATCTAACCTAACCTCACCTAACCTAATGTAAACCTAACCCAACCTTACCTAACCTAACGTAAACTTAACCTAACCTAATATTTTTTTAAATTTAAACTACTTAAATTTAAAACTACAAGGAAGTGAAATTACCTAGAATTGAAATTACCTGGAAGTGAAATTACTGGCAGTGAATTTTCCGGAGTGAATTCACCGGTCACCTATATAGTAGATATATATGAGATGAATTTCACACTGAAACATATTAAGTTTGTTTACGCTGTACAGATATATATACTTACGTCTTCTTGCCATTTCCCTTCATTCCCTGACGAGGTGCACTGTTGAGTGCACGAAAGACCTTGGGATCGCTTTTCATTTTTCTTTGTAGGTTTGCATCACATATATTTCTTTTATGTAGGAAGGAGGGTGCAAGGGCGCCCCCAGAAATGCCCCCCTTCTATATAAGAAGGAGAGAGCCAAAATCAAGGTCCCTGAGGCCGACGATGCCATTTTATTTTATTTTTAATAAATTTTGAAAAGATTGTGTAGTGTGTAAGATGCATGTATATGTAGTGAAGAATAGAGGGAGAAGTCTCATCTATTCTCACAGGGTAAATAAGACACCTAAAAAGATCAGTTAAAGAGGACAGTGACAGGAGAAACGCAAATTCCAGCACTCCCTGTCTCCTGCTTGACGTCCCCCCAGGAGTACTTCCTGTTCGATTGGTGTATACATTAGTGGTGGACCGGATGTCAGTTTTTCAACATCTGCGGATGCGGATTTTTTATTTCAATATCCGCGGATATTTAGTTAATCTATCAATATAATATAGAAATATGAATATATGACAATTTTTCAAATTTCGTGATATTACTATTATGGCAGGCAATGCATAATAATTAAAATTAATATTAATGTTTTCATTATGATAAAAATAATAACTTTCTCAAGAGTTTCAGCCACAGAAAATTCAATGAAACAAGTTTCATTCAATTTTCGGTGCTACTGTAGTGTGCGGTCTACCTACGATTCGGCGGTCTACCTTTTAATTATAGCTTCTTATCTTCTTATTATTTTATTATTAGGTTAATTGTACGCCCTTGACGATTGGTTAGGTTAAGTCGTGATATTTTCGTTAAACCTAACGAAAATATCACGACTTAACCTCGCCAATCATCAAGGGCGTACTGTAGTATGCGGTCTACCGTTAAGTATGCGGTAGTAGTACACGGCTATTCAAACTAATTCATCCGATTTCAACTGAGAATACTTCCGTACCTATCAACCGTGCATCAACTGGGCATACACCACATGAAAGAGGAAATCTCCGAGTTTTACAAGATCACCGCGAGAGGGCTCCAAAGTCACGCCGTGGCCTAGCCTAGCAACAAACAGTCAGTGTGAAAATGGCGTTTTGTGTGTTGCAGTTTTCGAGCTGTAAATCGGTAGTGACAGTACAGCGTGAGTTTCGTCGACGTTACAGAACAGATCCACCGGGAACTCAGAGCATCGTCGGTGGTATCGGCAGTTCGAGCTCCGAACTCGCATTGTTACTGCCGTAGAGTCAGTGACAACGGACATGCTGGAGCGAGTATGGGAGGAATTCGACTATCGTGTCGACGTTGCTCGTGTAACTAGGGGAAGTCACATAGAGCATTTATGAGGTGAGAGACAAAATTTGGACAGTTTTTCTTTTGGTTGATGTATCACAAATCACTCTGTATTTGTAACATTAAAAAATATTCTCATTTGAAATCAGGTGAATCATTTTGAATAGCCCTGTATGTTTAACTTCTTTAATAATTCCTTAATTGTGTAAATTAAATTATAATTCCTTTCAATTCATTTTCAATTCCTTTTAAATATTTTGAACGGTAGACCGCATACTACAGTAGAAACTTAACGGTAGACCGCATACTACAGTAGAAACTTAACGGTAGACAGCATACTACAGTAGAAACTTAACGGTAGACCGCATACTACAGTAGCACCCAATTTTCTGTGTTACCAGCATTTATATTTTGAGGTTTATATATTTGCTTGTTCATTAATAATAATTAATACTTTACATGAAATGTGCATGACTGGGACTTTATAAGCTAATTTAATTGTAAATGCATAATTTATGAGAGGTAATATCCGCATAACGTCCGCAGTCAGAAGTGCGGATGTTAAAAATGATGCGGATATCCGGTCCACCACTAGTATATATATATATATATATATGGGGTGTGTTAGTGTGGACAGAGAGAGAGTGTGATGAACGAAAGCCAACGTATAGCTCAGCTCATAAGTAATTCGTATAAAAAAATGAGTTTAAAAAATAAACGATTAACTATGAGGGGTCGGAGGAATAATAATAATAATAATAATAATATTTTAGTTGTGTAACAACTTTTTTTAACAAATTTAACTCTTAATATTTTTATCAAACATTCCAGGAAGTGCGCCAAACTTCCACACTAATGAAATATTTTTCAATTTTGATGCGATGTGGGAACTTTTTCATTTCAGGAAAAGTTTTTGCGAAGTTCCATTTTCAACTTTTATTTCTTCATCATTTTACGTTTTAATTTTAGTCCTCACTTATCAGTTTCCAGTTGCGAATCTTCCTGGCAATCAATTCCGTACATGAAGCAAACAATATTTCCTTAAAGAAACTTGTCTTTCTGAATAAGATCTTGATGAGGTAAAAGATTACTTCCCACTCAATATTACTTCCATTCTCATTTGTTGTCCGTAAGAGAAATAAATCTTCATAGCGTATATTCTAGATTTGGAGAAAGAATTTTCTGATACGGGAGAAGATATTCAGTATATATATAAAAAAAAGGGCGTGATGTACAGGGTCTGTCAAAAAAAACTAAGCCAAATTCAAACCTTTATTAAAACACAACATTTAACTAATTAAGTTGAATTTTTTACACAATAAAGTATAGGTAATCACCTATTATCCTTTAAATTTCTATGACGATATCTTCAGAATTGTTAATTTTATTAATAATTAACTAAAAGGTGAGGTTCTCCTACTTAACATGAAAAATGTTTTTTTACGATATACTGTAGATAATTTTTAGTTTAATAAAATTAAAAGAACTGTTCAATACGATTCCCTTGCATTTCTATCACTTTGTCCATGCACTCTTTTAAATGGTTTAAATTGCAGATCAGATTTAATAATCCTTCTTACGCTTGATTCTGATATTTCTAGTTCTTTTGATATTTGAGCAGGTGTCATGTGGCTACCAGGTCGATCCTCTTGACTAAGGATACGTTCCTCCACTTTCTGAATATTTTCATCTACTCTAACTGATTTTGGTCGCCCACTACCAACCTTCCTTTCAATGCTTCCTGTTTCATCGATAGTTCTCAATAAGTAATCTAAACCCGATCTAGTCCATCCTTTATAATCGAATTCAGAAAGTAATTTCCTTGCACTATAACCTTTTTCAACTCTATAATGCTTTATAATTATTTTATCTTCATGTGAGAATGGCATATTTAGAGGTATTCACGAAAATTTTTAAATCTAAACAAATTCTGAAAAAGAGAAAAAGAAGGTATTACATAATGAGAAAAACTGAAATTTTCGCAATCTGTAGAAATAACCGCATAACTCCTAAAATATTTAAAATAAAGTTAGAAAATTATCACAGCTTATTTATGAGCCTTTTGTTTATTTAGTGTAAAAAAATATTTGAAATCTCTATAAAATTGTGCATTTTATAGAGATTTCAAATTGGCTTAGTTTTTTTTGACAGACCCTGTATTTGTAGACCCGTGAGTATTTTAAATTAAAGTTGGAAATCCTATACAGTGGGATTGGGAATGAATCAATTTGAGAATTGACTGCTTTGGAATGACGATAAAATAAAAAAGACCGACGCGAAAGAACATTATGATATGAATCTAATTTAGCTCCTCCTTGCAGTGCAAAAATCAAATTAACCCTGAAATACCCTATTCATGTAAGGTTTCCCGTCTAAAAATAATTCTCTCGAGGAGGGGTCGTAATTTCATATGATTAAAACCTCAGAATGGAAGAAATATGAAGAAATATGAACGACCGAATTAGAGTCGCTTGAATAAACTAGACTCTATAACCATAACCTAACCTAAACAAACTGAAATCTATATTGTTGTACTCTATTCGGTCAATTTACCTCAGCATATATATATATATATAATATACAGTATATATATATATATATATATATATATATATATATATATATATATATATAATATATATATATATATATATATATACAACAACAACATGTCATTCAACGCCGAGAAATTTCAACTCTTGAGATATGGTAGAAAAGAAGAACTTAAAGAGACTGCATATTATGCTCCAGATAGACAGGAAATTCAGAGAAGCATGAAAGCGATTGATCTCGGGATAATAATGACAGATGATGCGAAATTCGAAACACAAAATCAGATAGCGATAAATAAAGCAAAAAGAGTCGCCGGACAGGTTCTAAGAACGTTCAAGAGAAGGGACAGGACAGTAATGATTCCCCTGCTAAAAACACTGATTATACCAAAACTTGAATACTGCTCAGTTTTGACGTCCCCATATAAAAAGGAAGAAACCAATAAACTAGAAGAAACGCAAAGGCATTTCACAGCCAAGATTGATGGCTGCAAAGAACTCAACTACTGGGAAAGACTACGTAAACTAAATCTGTACTCACTGGAAAGAAGAAGAGAGAGGTACATCATAATCTACATATGGAAAATGATCGAAAAACTGGTACCAAACCTAAAACTAAACCCAATTACCATTCAAACAACACTGGAAAATAGGAAAGGCAGAATGTGTAGTGTTCCCAAATTAAAAGCACGACAAGGGACCTCCTCAACCCTGAAGGAAAATAGCTTGGTTGTCAGGGGGCCAAGACTTTTCAACCAGCTTCCTAAGGACCTCAGAAACGTAACGGGGGTCAAAGTTGAAGTCTTCAAGAAAAGACTGGATGCCTGGCTCAGGACAGTACCAGATGAGCCGGGCGTGCCTGGCTATGTACGGTGGAGAGCGCAAGAAAGTAACTCGCTCCTCCACCAGGCCAGACCTAGAGGCGGGGCCACCAGCTTGACCTCCGTGTGAAGAGAGACCAACACACGAAACAACATAAGGTTCATAAGGTAAGGTATATATATATATATATATATATATATATATATATATATATATATATATATATATATATGAAGAGAGAGAGAGAAAATGTGTTTTCTGTTTGGTCTCATGGGAAGTTCTTAAAACGTTTACAATTGGATATAATTTTTATTACTCTCCAGAACATGAAATTTCAGGGTACATAAAATTATAATAAATTTTCTATAAACACAACTTTCATTAATCAGTAGAGCCCGGATGTTTAGGTACTAAAACCCCTTAAAATAAACATTTGAAATAGACAATAAAGCCCCCCCCCCCAAAAGGCATTTATAAATTTGCTTTAAAAAAACGTTTAATCTATCTAGAATAATACTTTTGTATACGCATAATAAATATTAGTGAAAAAAACAGTAGGTAATACAGTAGTATGGGCGCAAAAATGGGAGAGTGCAATACAATTGCAAATGTTGATCAATGTTGCATAAGCTATGCAACAAGGGAGGGAAATGTTGCATGCTGTTATGCAACAAGGAGAGGGGGATGTTGCAAGTTGCCACGCAACAAGGGGATGTTGCAAGATGTTATGCAACAAAGGGGAGAGGGGAATGTTGGAAGAGCAACAAGGGGCTATGCAACTTGGAGGCGGAGTTATCCCCCAAGAGAAAGAGAGAGGAGAAGGAGAGAGAGAGAGGAGGAGAGGTGTTCGCCTGGCAGGAGCCAAGCGCATATTAAGACTTCAGCCTAGCGGCCTTTGTCTTATAGGGCCCCTAATCAGCCAGTTGGCTTATCTGGCTGAGTTGCCAGATTGCGTTTATTTATTTAATTAAAGCATATATTCTGGCTTAATCCGCCAGTTGACATAGAAGGCGTAAATGGCTTGTTCAGGTGTACAGGTTGAGTTGCCAGAGCGCGCTATTTATTTAATTAATGCATATATTCTGGTTTAGAAATCCGCTTTAGAAGCCAGCCAATTGATATAATTAAATACTGTGTACAACCAAAAGAATTAAATAAAACACATTACATCATTTTGTTATTTACGCGAATTAATGGAAATATATAGAAAATAAATATACAGTGGAATATATATGATCAAAAATAATAATAACATATGGACGATGAATATATAATAAATATACAATGGAATATATATGTGATCAAAAAATAATAATAGCATAAGAAACACGAACGGGAAATATATAATCAAAATATACAAAACGTTGTATTATCAATATATTAGTACAGGAAAACAAAATATATACACAGTTATATTAAATAATTAAAAATAATAATATATGAAACGTATAATCAATTGCATAGTAGTACAGGAAATATATATATATATATATATATACCCACAATTAACTAATTAAATATACATCCTTTATGTTCTACGGCGCAAAATGCTAAACTCACACGTAATCGAATCTACATTCACTTCATTATTACTTTGTACTACGCGGTAAAACCGTCCAAGCAACACTTCACCGTTTAACTTATACGGATGCCTATACTCGGCATAAATGGCTTTCATATCGTTCAATACTATTTTTGTGCCCACTTTACATTCGGTTGGCAAGTTATCTTTAAACACGGCTAGAATACAGTCAAAAGCACGCACGAAGAGGTCATCGTTAACCACAACATCATTATTAAATACAAGTTTATAAACACGCCTTTCCAATCGAGGGTTTTTTCTTACCGTCCCGAGCTTTTCAATCGTGAACTCTTCTTCACTCTGCATAGCGGCAATTGAAATAATCTTCCAAGTCGTAACGACAGCTATTCATTATATAGAGGTACAGCTCTTCAGGGTGAACAGTGTAGACAAGCTCTGCCCTGTACCGCTCAAGTGCTTTGTACCAAAGTTCAGGATATTTCGAAGAATCTAAACCTTTTAAATATGCATCCAGCTCTAGACCATTCTCGCCTTGTTCATTCCTACATTCGATAAATCCGTCGAGCAGAGGGGTGTATGCGTACCGTGTCAAAATAAATCATATCCGTAGTACGAGCGTCTAATATAGGCTTCAGCTTGCGGAATCCGATGATTTCAAACATTCTGTCGAGGATGAAACGGTTTCGCGTAGGGACAAGAACGTTATTATCAGATGCATTCTTGCACATCAATCGTATATCAATGCATGACTGTTCGTTATTTATACACAACGTGCAAACAACGGCATATGAAGGGGCGTCACTAATCTGCTCTCTTCTTGTACCTACACTTGCAGGTATTTTATAACGGTCCTCTACCCACTTCTCAACTATCACGCAGATTCTATTCATCTCCTCAACACTTAAATAAATAACGTTACGTTTACCAGAGTTTGCTTGCCTGCAAATCGTTTCAAGTACATAGTTAATGGTGCCAGTTTCACGCCTGAACACGCGCAATGACTTCGTCAAGGAGACATTGTACGAGGCGTTGAGAATGCTTCTCAAAGGAAGCTCCATCGTTTTCGCACGTCCACTCGGTTCAAGCTCTGAGATGACTATGAGCCACAGGTGGACGGATCGGCTCGACGGGCGGAGTGAGTCACGCTGATGAAACGTGTACGGGTTTGTTCGAACTCGTGTGTTTCGTGAGGTACACGGGTGGGCGGCTCGCTGGGGGGAGCGAGTCACACCATAAACTGCTGAAGCGTGTACAGGCTTGTTCGAACACTTGTGCCCTTGGACAAACAGAATTTTCTGCTACATGAAACAATACCGGCTTTAATGTTTTATCACTCACCAGACGTTCATTTCCACAAACTAAACATCTTTACAATCCGTTGCACTATTTGAGAGAAACATATGCCCATAGTTATCCTTTTTGTTTAAGAAGCGATACTCGTCTCTAAAGTCTGTTAAAAACTCACACAGCCCATTAGCCACAACCTCACTACAAACCTTGTCATGATATATATTAATATAGTGGTAAAAATACTTAAGATTCTCCATGATGACAAGATTTACATTCTCAACCGTAGGGTACGAGTAGTCGGTATGGTGTAACATGACATAATATCGCTTGTCACACCACTCATCAACAAGACTCACTATCTATAACCATTGCTTATCTTCTGAACGTGTTGCTTCTTCTACTTCGCGGTATATGTGCGCCTTTATAAAGGTTAGGTCTATAACATACTTCAATACATCGTTTGTACTACGAAATCCTACAATGCCCTCGCCAGAATACCCGTAGAGTATTTGAACATCTTGGTCCTTCGCACGGCTCAATGTAGCCTTAAAAGTATTAAAGGAGGGGGGAATAGGAAGTTTTTCAGTATCCACCACATCTTGGCACTTTGCCGAATACCACTTCATAAATGTTGAACACGCAATATTAAAGGTAGCCATTACTATTTTTCTTCTACGCGGGAGTATAAACGTCTGAGCTCAAGGGTATGCAGAGGTCAACTGAACACGCAGGGATAGAAATATGCTCAGGTAGTGGCAGGACTCACGTTGCCGATCTTATAGTGGGCGGGGCTTAGCTTTTTACTGTACACACACACGCACGCACGCAAAGGAGAAAATGAAACCTTAATTGGAACCAATAGTACATGATAAATAAACATATCAACACACACATATATATAAATACAATCAAGGATTAAGGTAGCCAAAGGGTACGGTATCATAGGTACCAGGCACTTGGTAACGTTTCCTATAGGTTTTACGGCATCCCTTCGTACCCCTAAGTTCCTTCACACACCCCAGTTTCTGCGCCCGAAAATTGTGCGTCCCCACAGTCAGTTGCGGTAGCTGGTCACCCTCATCTTCCAAGCACACTAGTTCCTTCAACGAGTCAAAGCTAACGACTCGACGGTTCGCATGGTTAAGCGTGATACCCTTAGCCTTCGCGATATACTTCGCATCATCCCCTACCCTCTAGCCCTTTTGGCCCCGTTGCCACAAACGAGTCTGCGTATGTACCATCACCATACTCATCCTTGATCTCGTCAGTTAGCTCTCTGAGGAACTCCCCAATAGCGGGCATGTATTCACCTTCCCTCGCTGTGAATATCACGCTATCTGTGTCAGCGTACAACACCCTCCCTCCAAGAGAGTGCAATAGGCCCCAAAGTTTGATGCGGGCGTAGGCCGTTGTGAAACTGGCTACAGGTATGCTTGTAACCCGTGAGGTATCTGTGGCCAGTTCGGTGATGTTATACTTTATTATGTAAATATTACCTACATTCACGATCTCCATAACCTCTTTATCGGGGCGTTGGCATAATTCCAGACTTCACTATAACTTTGTGCCAAATGGACGTTCCCTTTGCCGATATTCTGTGCAAACTTTCCCCAAAGACTGTCTAGACACAACTTTGCAGTAAAGCGCTTGCCAGGATTCTTAACAATTTGGGATTGGTCAAGCTGTATACCTTCATGGGCACGGTAATGCTGAATATAAGCCGTTTTTTCATCTTCGGTCTCTCAACCCCTCGTGGATATCCTAACGCCTCAACCTTATCCTTCAAAAAAGCGTTTATATATGGTGTGAAAAGGTTGGGTACAGTGTTGCCAACTCCAATTTTTTGTTGTTGCTAAATCTACCTTTAAAAGTGGCTAAAATGTGGCTAAAAGTTGCAAAGTTGCATGAAGAGGGGCTAGAATTTCTATATTACACCAATATAATAGTACAAAGTCATGATAGATTCATATATGAAAATTCATTGGAATTTAGGTAATTACAGGTAGTTACAGGGTATTATAATACAAAAAACAAGATTAGATTATCTCTTGATGGGCAGCCCATCAGTAGCGGTTAATGTTTTAACACAAAGTAGGAACACTCTATAACCTTAATTTACCTATGTCTTTTTAATAACTAAAGAAAAAATAAAAACACTTTATTCGAAATACTCACCATGTTGCTCTATAACTCAAAGGTCATATCTTCTAGAGCTTCATCATTGGCAGGCTCATTTGCTCTTTTATATGCCTCCGTTGTACCAATTTTTGTCAGAACTGTTGTTGGCAGTTCATAATCATAGCAGCATTTTTCATTTCTTTGCATCCCATATCTTATTGCTAATATAGCAGCATTTAGCGTCGGGATAATCATCCTGTTTCGTAGCTTTGATTTTATTATGTTCATTTGACTGAATACACGTTCTGCGTCAGCATTGGAATGAGGTAATATCATGAGGGATAATGCAAAATTGCTAATTTCCTCAAAAGGATTTTCACCTGAGCTGTCTCTGTAACTTGAAATTTCTCCCCAAAGTCGTACTGTATCAGTAGTTTCATTCCAGCTGATTTTTTAGACCAGTTTTAAATCTGTTATCGTTAAGCCACTCTACACGAAATCTCTGAGTATACTTTTTATCCATTCTTTTTAGGAAGGGTTTAGTAAAATTAATGAAAATTAAAAGTACCCGAGGTCGTCTGTATCACATACACGCACAAGGTATCTCACGCTGACTGACAAGTGACAACTGACAAGACCAATTACTTGTTCCCGCGCAAGGTATTATGCGAAACGGAAAAAAACGTTTTGGAACGTAACTCAATCTCTTAATGAGATGCTACATTGCACATAAAAATAATATCTCGTTACTATGGCAACGAAAGCGATTTGTCATACTGACTGACGAGAGTTTAAAAAAAAACAATAAAAAAGAGTTCTGTTTAAAAGAAGCTCGAACATTATTGTAAAAAGTTGTTATTAACACGACAAAGTAGCTAAAAATGCACCAAGGTGCAAACTGTTCAAAAAAGGTGCCAAATGTTACTAAAAGTGGCTGAAATTAGCAACAAAATTGCTAAGTTGGCATCACTGGTTGGGTAGCTTCTGAAACCTCCACACCTCATGTATCTTTATTATTCTATACCCATGGCGAACGGCTAGAGGCCAGCTCAGGGCTTGTATATACACCTCTGATTTTACGCTGGTGGGTTGTATGGTCACAATCACCGCTGTTCTCTTCTGCGCACTTCACGCACAGGGGAAACATGAGCTTGTGATCTATAACGACGGGTAAGATCGGCATCCATAAATCGCTAGGGGGAGCACGTCTACGAAAGAGAGTCCAAAGTAGCGCTCATTCAAGTTAGCTGAAAACTCCTCGATGGTTGGTATGGTGGGACCCACAATTTTTTCAGGTGCACCTACGGGGTACGGATTGTTCTTCGTCACGTAGGGGTATAAAGAACAGAAGTCGTAGTAGTGGAGTTTCACGCCCTCCGTAGGCGGAAAGTATAGCTTGAATGGATTTGTGCGCCCACCAAACAAGCTGTCACCGCATTTGAGGGAGTCCAATACCATTGAACGTTTGATGGTCCTTATTTCTTCACGGTACTGTGCATCTGTTTCCATCCGTGCATCATACTCATGCTCCCACAAGACTTTGTGAGTGAACTTGGAGCCTATAAGTTCATCGCGGGTGCGGGTCCATGCGAGGCTCTCAGCAGGGGCTCTTCTATAAAGGTCCCCTGTGACGGCACATTCAGCGCGCGGACATCCATGCCACCAGCAGCCGTTAAAGGAATACACAGTCTTCTCACCAGTGGCTGGATCCTCACTTAGGCCGTCAACCCAAAAAACACGACCATTAATCTTAATGGATACTTCACCCGTGTTGCGGGCATACTTTATGTATACCCCGGTCTGCTGCTGTAGGTGTATGAGCCAGTAAATAGCCTTGTGCCCATAACTGCGGGGATTGTTTCTGTGAATAACAGCTAAGGTGTCTTTAGGCATGAAGTTATTCTGGAACACCGTAAAACATAATGATGCGATCGTGGTCGTGACTTGCAGCGGATCGCATTTGAAACGGATTATTTACATCCTTCTAAAGGCTTGAAAGCATATCTAAGTACACGTAGTTCATTCACGCAATAACGTTCACATTCATCGGCTATATTGTATGGATTAGCTTCATTAAAACTGTTGTAGTAACGGCCAAAATCTTCACGCTCACTATCACTCATGTTGGTATAGTTAAAGTAATATTTGGGTGGAGGTAATCCTACGTAATTTAAAGTCTCGTTAGTGAGGAATATGTAAGGGAAATATCCTTTTGAAACTTCAGCGGCTACACCCATGACCTTGGGCAGCATTGCTAATTTACAAGGTGTGAACAGTAGGGTGTCTTTAAACTGTACATTACCTCTTATCTGCATCTGTATTAGTTTGTAGCCTCTTTTCAAGGGATCACCTGTAAATATCGCAGACGACTCGTATTCAAGCAGCTCCTTATAAAGGAACTGTGTGTCAAATTTCGCCCAATTATGGGCAAGAATATACAGTCATTTTCTGAACTTGTCCGCTAATTTGACAATATAGTGATACAAAGAGTTTTACAGGGCTGTCGTGTGCATTCGTTTTAAATACGTTTGCCCGTTTTCCACATTTGTGACACTCATCACACTCGAGCTCCATGCACTCATCACAGATAGTCTGACTTACGAGTAAATGTGGAATAACCTCTTACCTCTTTGGTTTCAGCGTTCGTGTAAGTTTCTATATCGTAGTACACGGTTATACAAGGGCTATTTTTAGGTTTAGCATCTTTCATATAACATACATGCTTCACTCCATCCGCCTTATATTTTTCATGACATGTAGAACAGTGAATTTCATCGCATTTATGTTTGAAATTCCCTCAATTATCCATCATGTGAAACATACCGCACTTACAAATCCTCATTTTCCTGCAAGTGCCATTTGATTTATGGAGCTCAAAGCATTTATTATTGAAAAATGTACGTCTACACACATTACATTCCCTCTTCTCGATTTCAACTACCTGACTTTCACATTTGGGGCTTTTACACTGCTCACATACCATGTAGCAATCCTTACAATGTTTCACCATATCATCAGCAAACTCGAGAGAACCCTTACACAAATCATGATGCGTTCCATATTTTCGACTTTTATCATAACTGGCGTAGAGAGCCCTTATGTTACGGATGGAGAGATACGATGTTCCTGATAATCCTAAAATAAGTAGAGGTCTTGTACGATCTCTCACGCTGCTTTTAAAAACATACAGAGTCCTACGACGATCAGCCATTCCAAATACGACTATACGTGCATTCATTTCCTGCTCTACCCTTCTCAGTTCTTCAGGACCCATATTACACTCAAACTCAAGCTTACAATCTGAAGCCAGTTTACAGGCACGCTGCACAACCGTGGGCAACCAAATTTTTCGCGTCCAAGTATTTAGCACAGTGAACATATGAGCTAAAATTATTGCTATAAAACCACAACCACGCTCTACGTTTAAATGCTTTCTGTAAATAACCGGAGAATTGAAATTAAGAGTATAAGGTGTGGCACTATGACCCGCAACCCGGAATACTCTGTCAATATCTACCATGAAGTTGTCCATATTGAAGGATGTACCACTTTGAGAGGCTTGCATTATACGCCCCAAGATATAGTCTATATCTACAGCAGCCAAACGTCTGAACGGTATTACCACCCAAAATTCGTCCCCTCATCTGACCCGAACCTGAAGGATAACCTCCTCCGGACTTCACGTTCGTCGCGGTTCTGAAGGGCAAACTCCACAATACGTTCAACTACGCGCCGCAGTTTGTTGGTATACAGGGACCCAGGGCCAACCCTGACCACGTACCGAGTTCTAGTCAGGGCAGGGGTGGGAGTAGCGGCGCGCACCAACTCGAATGTTATACCATCCTCCACAGTATGGGAAGCTGATGTGGAGAAAGTACCTGGATCTGAACAATGGGGCATATTTGAGGAAGGTACTATTGTGGGGGTTGTGTCGTAAGACGTTGAGGGTTGGGGATCTATTACTGGGATCTAACAACCGGAGCAATCCTGGCACGCTTTATACCTGACGTGGAGGGTTCTTCATCATGCCTCCGCTTTGAACTGTCGCATGCTACAGCTGTCGTTGGTGAGGGCTCGTCAGCGGGGAAGGTTCTGTAGCTGCACGGTCAACGGGTTCGTCTGTGATATCGATGATGGGGTGCTGTACATCGTCGTCATTCACGGTTCTGTGGAAGAAGAAAACAAAATATAAGGAACAGCACTCAAAATTTGTAATATTTTGTAAATGACCCACTTAGGGGTGACGTGTTAGAGATGGAATCTGTAGAAAAATTCAGGTTCACAAGCCCCTCCACATGTATTATATCTGGCCCTACAGGGTGTGGAAAAACTGTATTTATGCTTAAAATCATTAAAGATAAGGGGAAGATGTTCTCAAAATTTGTGCATAAAGTAATATGGGCTATTCGACGTATCAGTCAGTGTTCAACGAGTACCAAGATGAAATTTTGTTCCACAAGGGGGTCTATGACGTTAATTCGTTAAAAGGTAATGAGCATACAGTTATTGTAATTGACGATCTCATGTTGGAAATGGATAAAACGTTTGCCGAGACATTTACAGTGTTCTCCCACCATCCTAACATAAGCGTATTCTTCATCAACCAGAATCTATTTTTCAAAAATAGATACCTGCGCGATCGTGGGCCGACAATTGAGAGCATGACAATTGAGCGCACGACAATTGAGCGCAACGACAATTGAGCGCAACGACAATTAAGCTAAAATTGCCTAAAGTTAACAAACCAACTAAATTCTAAAACCAAAACCTGAGCGCAACGACAATTAAGCTAAAATTGCCTAAAGCTAACAAACCAACTAAATTCTAAAACCCAAACTAACCTCCTCAGCCCCTTTCTGTTTAGACTCAGTGTTTCTTCTGTCTTTACTCAGGTATGTAAGGTCAGTTCAACTATGACTATCATTTTTAATTTTTGTGCACGTATTTAATAATTTTTGGTTTTAGGGTTAGGTTAGGTTAGGTTAGGTTACACCGAGAATAAACTTGTGAGACTCAATGCAGGTCAGAAAGACCAACGAAAGCACACCAAGTATGTGAGAACAAATGCAGCCATTCTTGAAATAATTAGGGACTACAATAACAGAAACTGTATCGATTATCTCCGGGCTATAGCGTATCATATAGATCTGCAAAAGTAGAAAGTGTTAAACCATTTCCGTTTTATTTTTTTAATTATATATGCAAAATGTTTTTAAATAAAGAATGTATTAAAACAATATGTTTTTTAAATAAAGAATGTATTGAAACGTTATTTTTTTGTCCCGCGCTCAATTGGCGTTGCGCTCAATTGTCGTGCGCTCAATTGTCGGCGCTCAATTGTCGGTCAACCATGCGCGATGTGTCGCTAAATACACAATATCTAGTCTTATTCGCACAACGTAAGGAGTTTTTGGAGGATTATAAAGAGGCCACAAACTAGCGTTATGGATATTTGCTTTGTGACCTTCACCCGCGAAACACGTTTAGGGTGCTTCTAAGAACGAATATATTCCCAAGCGAACCTGAAACGGTGTATATTCCAGAATGACAAATAGGCTGAAGAAATATCGTGAATTAATAAAAATCTATCAACGATTGCCCCGGGCACTGCAACAGATGTTTGTTAAAAATATCGACTCCGACTTTTTAAAATGCATCTGTGAAATCTGTCTTAAATCTTAATGTTATAAAATGTAATGTGCCAATGAAACCCTCTCAGAAGGCTCGCTTACGTCGTTACAAGAACATAATACGAGCGCTCGCTCATAAAAGTGAAACTGTGGGTAAGAAAAAGCGAATTATTGTACAAAGAGGAGGATCATTCCTACCCATCTTATTTTTCAGTTTTGGGTCCTTTACTGACTAGATTAATATAATGAAGAAGGTGGTTGTGATTCAGCACGAGGTGTATGCTTCATTGCAAAGTTCAAAGATTCCAGACACGGCTCTAGAACCCTGTAAAAGTAGGCTTAAAAGAATGGAAAGCGAGTTGCTAGCCCTATTAAACAGTGAAAAGTCACCTGATGAGAAAATCTTGTACCAAAAGGCTTTGCAGAAATTTCTTGATGAGTACGAAGATTATAATAATCCTACAGAGCTCTCCGTGGTTATTAGGCACAGCGCGAGTAGTGCTGAGCATGGCGACACAAGACCTGGCCCTGACGTTAGAGATGACCAACCAAAGACAACGGAACACAACACATCGAACATGTGCTAAAAAACAGCCTCCCACATACATTGAGGAATAAAGGCCTAAGTCTTTATAATCTATTGAGTGAGGACCCCATCATACAGTGGGCCGATACAGGCGAGGTCATTGTTGAAGGAACAAGGGTACAAGGATCCAATATCGTTGATATTGTTCAGGATCTGGTGAGAAAGTGGGACAGACCCTCACCAACAGGATGGAAGCATATTAAAGCAAGACTACAACAAATAAATGTCCCCAAAACATTGATAGGTAATCTGAATAGGTTAAAAGACCTGGATCAAGTCTCGCACGTGTCACAACTGAGTATGCCATCGCCCCCAGCAGCAGTGTCTCTGAAGAGGAGAAAGAAGAGAACAAACGGCCACCCTTATCCACGTGTCTCTAAAATACGCAAATGGCTAACATATTAAGTAAACGCTATTATGACATTTCTAACCCCGCCTCCTATGGTGGCGTTAATAGACTGTACAGAGGTGTTTACGGTGTAAGGAAAAAAGATGTTACAAGGAGTTACAAGGAAAAGAAGTACCTCAAAAGGCCTTGCGGCCCATACCGAGGAGGTACCAATGGCGACGGGTGCTGTGGAAAATTTTATACACCCTCAAATAGTGTGCGAGATTTGGTTTAACCTTTTCTTGAAGTGATCCACAGAGGAACTGTTCACAACTTCTGAAGGTAACCTGTTCCATGTGTCACAGATCTTATACGTAAAGTAATTCCCACACACACACTAGTCCTAAACCGTTTCAAATCCAACTTCCAACCATTGTTGCGAGTTGGGTTATCATTTAAACTAAACATGCTTCTAAAATCGACATCGTTGAACCGCATAAGAGCTTGAAAACCTCGATGAGTTGACCACGCAGCCTCCGAGTTTCCAGCGAAAACAAGTTCAGGGCGCGTAAGCGTCGATTGTAGCCCATATGCCTAATGGAAGGGATTAACTTTGTGGCCCTCGCCTGCACTCGCTCCAGCCTCTCAATATCTTTCCTGAGGTTGGGCGACCAGAACTGCACAGCATACTCCAGGTGCGGCCGAACCAGGGAATTGTACAGAGAGAGCACAATCTCCTTGTTCCGAAACTGAAATTACCTCCTGATATAACCCAACAGCTTCTGGGCTTTCTTTTCCACCTCTACGCGGTTTTTTGCGGGAACAGGAAGCTTATACACTTCATAAACCGGTGAGAAAAGGTTTAAAACGGCCAAGACAACCGCGGATTCGATTGACTCTATTTGGCAAGCGGATTTAACAGACATGCAAAGATATTCAGTGTATAATGACGGATACCGCTACATCCTATTCATAATAGATGTATTCTCTAGATATCTGTGGCTAATTCCCCTGAAAAATAAATCGCCTGAAACAGTTGCTAAAGCGACCAAAACGTTGATGTTAAAAGAAGAAAGGGTTCCTGGCTATTTTTGTACGGATATGGGGAAAGAATTTATAGGTCGCGCTTTTCAGAACATGCTGACAGAGTTTAATATCAGTTACTACACTAGCAGTTCTATACATAAGGCCTCTTTAGCTGAAAGAGTTCAACGTACCATAAAGGAGCGCATGCATCGCTATTTTACACATAAAAACACATACAGATATATAAACGTTCTCGGTCATTGGCTTCATCATACAACCGTTCACACCACCGTACGATTGGCACAACGCCTAACGAAGTTTTAGAAAGAGGTGCGCTGCCAGAGGTGAGAAGAGATGGAGCACCGCCACCACACTCTACACATTTCAAAATCAATGATTATGTAAGGCTATCACGTTCGGGAAATAAATTCGCGAAGGGATTTGAGCAAGGATGGACACGTGAGATTTTTAAAGTTCGTGCTATGAGACCTAAAGGTGAGATAATGATGTATTACGTTGAAGATTTGAATGGGGAAGAGATCGCTGGAGGCTTTTACCGCGAGGAGTTGCAGAAAGTGACATTTAATTTAGGAAAAAGTGTGTTTAAAATTGAAAAATTTTAGGCAGCAAAGGTTCAGGAAAGAGAAAAATGTACCTGGTGAAATGGCTGGGTTACCCAGAAAGCTTCAACACCTATATAAAAGCTGCTGCAATAATGAAGCTTAATTAGTATGCAACATGGCGCCTAGCCACTTCTATGTCACACTCCCGTCCTCTTCTTCTCTGTCTGTACATCCTAACAACACCCGAGCCAACTTTGTGACAGAACTCCACGGACCCATTGAATTGGAGCGTGATTCGTATGAGGTGGGCTTATGTGAACTCCAGTTAGTCTCCAAATTTTTAACTCTTGAAAATGAGCAAATCATATTTCTGATCCTTAGAAGAATCGATGAGTGCGAAAAATTAGGCATAACCTTAGACAATACTATGCGTTCAGTCCTGTTCGGTGAGGAACGGTACTATAGCACAAATGTATCGCTAGGAATCGGGCATTATGATACAGCCATGGACATTGTGACGGGGTTAAACAAGAGTCTTGAAAAGTCGTACCTGACAAACGATTTACTTTTTGAAGTCGTAAACATAGACACGCCTGCATGCACATTGAAGTTAAAGTCAACGCTTAGTAGAAATATTAAAGATAAAGAGCTGTTCACAATTGTGGCTGAGGGCCGATATAGCGCAGCTCTCCAAAGAGATACCTTTCACGAGGCACAGCATGACTTGTCCAGCTTAATGTATCAATTGAAGATGGAGAAATTGGGTGAAAGCTCTCCGCCCCCAGACATGTGCTATATTTACAGCAATATCGTAGAGCACCAATTTGTTGGGGACACCCAGGCGCGCCTGCTGCGCATTGCACACATCCCCAACCATAGAGGGAAAAGTTTGAGCATTACATATGACAAGCCCCATTATGTGAATGTTGCGACTAATCTATTAACCAACATCTCGATATATATAAGAACGATTGAGGGAAAAAATTTCCCATTCGGTGATGGGAGCTTAACAGTGAAACTACACTTTCGCCGTTTATAATGACTCGAAGGCCATTCACAGTCTACCGAGGAGTGAGATACCAGCGTGGGAGTGGACTTGGATCCATTTTTTCATCCATACTACGCACCGCTGTCCCACTGTTGAAGAGGGGTGCCAGGTACCTAGGGCGGAAGGCGTTACAAACAGGTTTTAACGCGGCAGAAGACATAATGGGCGGAACTAAGCCTAAAGAAGCTCTAAAAAAACATTTAAAACGTACACGGGACGAAATCATCAAAGATGCAAAGAGAAAAATGCGTGGTGGCGGAAAGAAGAGATCTGCCAGGAAGAAGGGGTTACCATCACGTGGCGCTAAACGTAAAAGGAAATAAAAAAGAAGTGCTCTAAGCGTATGAAACCTATGGCTGATCATTTTTTTAACTGATATAAGCTGAGGACACTACTCTCACGAATCATAGGCTGACTAATACTTGTCGAGGGAGGTGGCACTATTTCTGACTCGTCATGGCGCGTTTCATCCATCCGTGTAGTTCACAATGCTGTAAATCGGAACTGTCCCTCTTTGATATGCCCCCACTCAGGTCTCTATTGAGCATAGCGAATTTATTACAATTAAACGAGTGCCCCTATAGAATTCGTGATACCCAGCTCAGGCCCTTACTTTTTTGACCCGAGCTGCATGCACATGTACGCTAAACTGCGTATAGCCCATTCTGATGGAACGGACTGCGATGATAGTTACTCTGCCTACCCTGAAACCAACTTTTTACACTCCATATTCAGCCAGTGTGAGGTGTATTTAAACCAGGTTAACATCTCGGCAGGAACGGGGTACTACCACCTACGAGCCTATCTGGAAAATGTCCTCAACTTTTCAAAAGAAGCGAAGGACACCTTTTTAACCGCCGAGGGATATTACCATACTAAAGATGAAAATGGTATAAAGGATAAATTTAAAAATTCTAAAAAAAGATATACGAATGTTTTGGACGTCTTCATACAGATTTCACATTCCAGGAGAAACTGCTTATGAACGGGGTGGATATGAAGTTGAAGCTTACCCGCACGATTCCTGAGATCTGCATAAATCTGGGGTCTGATCAAGAAGAGGGCGCGAAACCCGTTGTGATTCACATCATGGAGACGTATTTGCGTATACGCCGAGTGAAATTAAGTTCGCCAAAACAAATAGAAATTGAGAAAGACTTAATACACGCCACAGTAAAATACCCAATTAACAGGGTACAGATCAAACTATACACGGTGCCCGCCGGGTTGGCCTCGAAGCAACTAGAAAACGTGGCCCTTGGAGTCCTACCTAAAAGGATATTAATTGGAATGCAGGACCACGCCTCGACGAATGGAAAATATAAAAAGAGTGCCTTTAAATTCGAGAATTTCGGCCTTAAAAATATTACTCTATACGTAAATGGCATCGCTTTGGGAGGGACCATGATTACGGACTACTCATCAGACGCTGTGTTCCCGCTCTGCGCGAGAGCATATAGTAGTCTGGCTCATAATACAGGCGCCTGTGACGAACTTGGGTTTGGTGTAACGCAGAAAGAATTTGTCGAAGAATTTAACATTTATTCATTTGATATTACGCCTGACTTGTCTGCTGGCGCAAATACGCATTTAAGTCCACAGCAGAGTGGGAATATCTCAGTCAGGTTGGAATTTGCCAAGCCTATAGACGCGCCTATAGTGTACTCGTGTACCTCGAATCACAGGCACTAATAGAAGTTGATCGTTTCAGGAACGTGGTCACAGACTTTTAAAATGGATGCGAATACACTCCAGAGAGTAATGAAAAGTGACCGTTTCACACGCTCAAATTTATCGGTGTGTTTGCGAAGAATGAAATATTGAAGTTCCAAGTACGAGAGATGGTATAGCCTTATCGTTAACACCGACATTGTGGGGGTGAGGGGATTCATTGGTTTGCAATCTATTTTAAAAATAGGGAAAGAATGTACTATTTTGATTCACTCGGCTCTCAGCCCTGGAATGATCCTGTTATAGTAAAATTATCGAGCAGATACATGTACCTGAGATTGTATGGAACCCATACCGTTTTCAAGGATATTATAGCGAAACGTGCGGCTTATTGCATTTCATTTCTCCTGCACATGTCACGTGGGAAGGGATTTATAATTTTTTTAAATTATTCGATTTGTGCGACACAGAGATGAATGATAAAAGTGTATGCAGACAGATAAAAAAAAGGTTCCCATATGTTAGCACCCGCTGTATTGTGTAAAGGTGTATATCTATATTGTGTAAAGTTGTATATACATTTGTAACTGTAAAATGTAGCCATTAAGACTTATTTAACGGACACTGGTTCCGCTTTGTACATGTTTTCTACCATTTAATAAATGAAAATACAATGTGTTTTGTTCTTAACCTCAAAAATACTTACATTAGTTCCTCGATGACCTGGCACTCGCTGGACCGGATGTGAGCCAATACCTCGACTTCTGTATTCAGGTCACTGGGTTGGCTGTGCGGAGAAGCATCCATATCATTTATTCCCCTTTCATCAAAAGTAGCTATAACACGATCAAGTTCCGCATCGGTCCTATAAGGTTAAGTAAAAATAAAGAGCTACAATAAGAGAAAATGCCACGAATTTAAAAAATTATAATAAAAAGCAGATAATTCTTAAAAGTTTTGGTAATTTAAAAATCCTACTGCGGTGCTGAATTATCGAGAAAAATATTATTAAAGCTCCACCATATATATATATATAAAATATAATTCGGAAACAGACAATAATTAAAAACATAATGGGATTAATTTTTACGTTGTAGAAAAATTCAGAATAAAGCTAGGTTAGACTAACAGCAAATTGTAACCATAAGCAGATATCCTGAAAGTTTTCGAGTGCTAAGACATCGTCTGCCTGCAACGGGACTCGAGCCCGCCGCATGCAATTCTTAATAGTTTTTAATATTATTATAAACGAGAAAGAGTCCTGGCCGATATTTATATTATGTCCCGGTTAGGTTATATTATTATAAACGAGAAAGAGTCCTGGGATTAATTTTTCTTTGCCGGAAAACTCAGAATAAAGCTAGGTTAGGCACTTATAAGTTAACACTGAATGAGCCGCAGAATATAGTTACTTACATTTTAATATCGTCTTCATTGAATGGTTCTTGCATTTCGTCACAATTTTCCGTAACAACCTGGATAGATAAAAGTTCATCCCGATCTGCAGCGCTGAAAATTAGACGCGTTGCGTGAGCATAAAAATCTTGTGCTTCAAACAGATCGGGGGAGTCGTACAGCTGGCTCATGGTTGGTATTTCAAAAACACTAAACAAGAAAAATCAGTGAACTGAGGCTCTGAGATGAAAGTGCTGTCTTTTATAAAGGGGGCTTGTGACCAACCCACAACACACAAACGCTAGCTTCCTATTGGCTATTAGTGAATTTTGGGCGGGGTTTGACGAGTAGGCCTGCATAGTGGCCAAACAGAGGTCCTGGGCTCCGCCCACAGAGCTGTGATTGGCTGCCCCGTGAAATCTGGGGCGTGTGGATAGAATTCAATCTTCTTCGTTTTTAAATGTTTCTGTAACAATACGCTGTATTAGAATTCGAATCCTCAAGGCCGTGTTTAATTCGTGAATTGCACTGAAGAAAATTTTATTTAATATCGCCCAAAAGTTGATTTAAAATTACAATAAATATAATGCAATAAACCATGTTAAATCCAATTATTGAATTGTAGAAGGTGCATTTATATGAGTTATGCCATAAATTCCATTTTTTTATAAATACGTTTAGAAAACGATATTTATTGGGGTAAGCCAGCTAAAACTTAAAATCTAGTTATATTATTGTTTTTTGCATCAAAGTTTAAGATACTTCGAACAGTCTATACCTTTTAAAATA
The DNA here is from genome assembly GCA_023014485.1 of Bathynomus jamesi. Taxonomy (NCBI): domain Eukaryota; kingdom Metazoa; phylum Arthropoda; class Malacostraca; order Isopoda; family Cirolanidae; genus Bathynomus; species Bathynomus jamesi. The sequence continues at coordinate 1,596,594 of JAJOZX010000054.1, read as the reverse complement.
ATTTTGCCTTTCAGGATATCTTCAACAGTAAGATTTAATATGATCGTGAATGTTGGTTTTAATTATATTAAAAAATAATGCAGCAGTGTCGCGGCAGGGCTGCAAGTAAATGACGAAAAATGAATAAGTTACCCCCGAGACAGAATCTATTTTGTTTTTAAAATCATTAATATTTTTTGTAATAAGGCTTAAAGATATATTGGTGTCTTAAAGATAAATTTATATTGAAACAAAATAATCGGCCAAAAGAGGAAAAATGAATAAGGTACCCCGAAATAGAATCTATTTTGTTTTAAAAATCATATTAATGCTTTTTATGTTATAGTTTAAGGATAAAATTGTGTCTTAAAGATAAATTTATATTGAAACAAAATAATTGGGCAAAAGAGGAAAAATTAATAAGTTACCCCGAAATAGAACCTATTTTGTTTTACAGATCTACAGAAGCTAAGGCTAACAAAGACCCTACAATCCACTCTAAGGTTAGCCCGAGAGAAAGGAAAGAGAAGGGGTTTAAGAGAAGAGAGTAAGGGGTTAAGTAGCAACACCTATCACTCGTGGGTTAAAATTCATTCAGAAAAAGAAAAAAGAGTCACTATCATCATCCGCCGGCCACTGCCGACAAGTCGGAAAAATAGTCGACGAGAATAGGAAAGGAGTGAAAGATGAAAAGAAGTAAAATAAGAACGCTTACAAACCATGCAAACACAGTCTAACTCACTGTCATACCATGCAAACTACAGACATGCAAATAAAGAGTTACAGACATGCAAGTGAGGAGAGGATAAGAAAAAAAAGAGTAGGTAAAGTTAAACAAAAAGTGGGTTAGTTTACGCTACGAGCTACATCAACGTTCGTGTTAGTCTAATTTTTTTTTTTTATTGCTGGCATCACACACTGACATGTCACAAGCTGGCATTAATCGTCAACAGACTCATCCTCGACCACCGCCCGCAGAGCCCCTTTTGCTAATTGTTTTTTGTTTTAAACGACGTTAATATTTTTAAAATGCCTATCTAAACGGTTCTTAAACATATTAACGCTGGTAGAGTTAACGACTGACGCGGGAAGATTATTCCATTTATCAATTACTTTAAACGTAAAGAGGTTTTTAGCGATATTAGTAATGAAACGTCTGCCACACAACTTAAATCCGTTATTACGAGTATTGATATTATCGAAAGTGAACAGTTTATCAAAATTTACGTTATCGATGTTATTAACGATTTTGAAAACTTCAATAAGCTTCCCCCCTTAATCTCCTAGTTTCGAGTGAATGCAAGTCTAACACTTTAATCCTATCTTCATAAGGATTGTTGCGCAATGGCGGAATTAGTTTCGTGGCACGACGCTGAACCCTTTCTAACCTATCAGAATCCTCACGCAAATACGGGCACCAAAACTGAACGGCATATTCTAAATGAGGCCTGACTAGGGACTTGTAAAGGGGCAATATAATATCCTTCGATTTAAATTCGAAATTACGCACTATGAAGCCTAACATCCTATTAGCTTTTGCGCAAGACTCCAGGCACTGGTTCCTAACCTTTAAATCCTTAGATACGCGTACACCTAAATCTACTTCCTCGTCAACGCTCGCTATCTCTCTACCATCCATCGTGTACGTGTAATTAGTGTTACGAGAACCTATATGCAAAACTTTACATTTGTCAACGTTAAATTGCATCTGCCACTTATCCGTCCACTCCATAATTCTATTTACATCGTCTTGGAGCCTATTTCTATCGTCCTCGTTAACAACCTTACCGCCTATTTTACAGTAGTATCGTCCGCGAATTTTGACACGTTACTAGTCAATCCTACATCTATGTCGTTAATGTAAATTACGAATAGCAAAGGGCCTAACACTGAACCCTGTGGGACACCGCTAACTACAGTTATTTCACCAAAATAGTCTCGCTACTAAATGGAACGATATCGTCCACGTCGGGGACATTATTTATGTCTTCTACGGTAAAAATTGTCGCAAAAAGGTTATTCAAAACACCCGTCATCGCCTGAGCGTCAGAAGCCAAAGCGCCGTTAACATCCACTAGAGGGCCTATGTTATCTTTTATCGGCTTACGATTATTGATGTATTCAACAAACTTTTTTGGATTATGTTTACTATCCGCAGCTATAAGTATCTCTAAATTACGCTTAGCATTCCTAACTGATCTTTTAACCTGACGTCTAAGCTCGATATATGTATTAAAGTTAGCTGCCGTGCCGTTGCGCTTATTAAGTCTATACGCTCTGTTACGCTCGTTTATGAACTCGCCTATTTCCCTAGTCCACCACTTGGGCTTACCATAATTTCTAGCGCGCTTGGGCCTACGAGGAATAAACTCCCTTTCAATATTCATAAAACTTTCTTTAAACGCCTCCCAATGCAAATTTGTGTCATTACCCATAAATAAGTTATCCCAGTCCTACTCTCATCCTATCCGCAAAACTAACAAAATTAGCCATACGAAAATCAGGGACTTCTATTACGTTACTATCCTTGGTGTTTTCTATCAATAACTTAAACCTAAGAATTTGATGATCAAGAGGAGGAGGGTCTGTCCAACCAAAAGGAGGAGGGTCTGTCCAACCAAGAGGAGGAGGGTCTTGCCAACCAAGAGGAGGAGGGTCTGTCTCCCAGGGGCCAGGGTTGACAGAGTTAGAGACGAAGTGGATAGGATTGACGTTGCCTCCCGTCACTCGATGTTGGTGACGATGGTAGGAGGCAACGACTCGTATAGGCCCGATACGAGAGTGCCTGACCTTTTGGAGAGATATAGGGGGTTAATTAGGTCCCTGAATGCGAGGTCAGATAGGTCTTTAGTTCTAGGTATTACCCCCTAGGCACGGGTCGGGTCTTAGGATTACGTCAAAAACAATATTTTTTAATAATAAATTAGAAGAGATTTGTGCTGAGGAAAATGTATCCTTCGTAAAGCTGTGGTCCGAATTCAGTGATCCTAGCCATTTTATAAAAGATGGGGTGCATTTTAATGAAATAGGTAATGCTAGGCTAGGTAGGTTAACAGGCGAAAAGGTGCGAAAGCTGTATAGGTCGAAGCCTTCTTTAAACGTTGTGGGTCCGGGGAACGCGGGCCCGACGTGAAAAATAGTTTAAAACGCGGGCCCGTGGTAAAAAATAACTTAAACGTCTTTTATTGTAACGCGCGTAGTATTATAAATAAATTAAGTGAATTTAAGGCGATAATTTATTCCGGCAACTACGATATAGTTGCTATCACTGAAACTTCGTTAAATACCGTGACTCGGGACTTGTTGGGGGAACTTGATATACCAGGTTTTAAAGTCTTTACTAATGATAGGTTACATAGGTTTGGTGGCGGCGTTTTGCTGTACATTCGTAATTCCCTTTGGGCTATCGAGGTTAAGTTAGATTTTCCGGCAGCAATTAATGCGATATTTGTTGAAGTTAGGGCGCGTAGTATTAGTTTTAATTTTGTTGTTGTTTATAGACCTCCCGTTCAACCCCTCGATACAGATAGTAGATTTTACTCACTTCTTGGTAACTTTATTGACAATGGAATAGTATAATTGTCGGAGACTTGAACTGCCCTAATGTTAATTATGAGACTTTTACTGGTAATGAGGAGGGTTTCAGATTGAATGAGTTTATGGAAGATAACTTTTTACGACAGGTGGTTACCGAACCAACGCGCGGTGATAATATTTTAGATTTGGTGATGACGAACGGCGAGAATATAGTCGAAGGTTTAGAAGTAGGCGAGAGTTTAGGATGTCGTGATCATCAAATTCTTAGGTTTAAGTTATTGATAGAAAACACTAAGGATAGTAACGTAATAGAAGTCCCTGATTTTCGTAGGGCTAATTTTGATATTTTTGCGGATAGGATGAGAGTAGTGGACTGGGATAACTTATTTATGGGTAATGACACAAATTTCCATTGGGTGGCGTTTAAAGAAAGTTTTATGAATATTGAAAGGGAGTTTATTCCTCGTAGGCCCAAGCGCGCTAGAAATCACGGTAAGCCCAAGTGGTGGACTAGGGAAATAGGCGAGTTCATAAACGAGCGTAATAGAGCGTATAGACTTAATAAGCGCAATGGCAAGGCAGCTAACTTTAATAGATATATCGAACTTAGACGTCAGGTTAAAAGATCAGTTAGGAATGCTAAGCGTAATTTAGAGATACTTATAGCTGCGGATAGTAAACATAATCCAAAAAAGTTTTTTGAATACGTTAATAATCGTAAGCCGATAAAAGATAACATAGGCCCTCTAGTGGATGTTAATGGCGCCTTGGCTTCTGACGCTCAGGCGATGGCGGGTATTTTCAATAACTTTTTTGCGACAGTTTTTACGGTAGAAGACGTAAATAATGTCCCCGACGTGGACGATATCGTTCCATTTAGTAGCGAGACTATTTTGGATGAAATAACTGTTCACGAGATTAAGATTGCGCATTATATCGATAGGCTAAAAGTTAGCAAGGCTCCAGGCCCTGACACTTTTTATCCCAGACATTTGAAAGATTTAAAAGACGTTATCGTAAGCCCCTTAACGAAGATTTTTAATCAGTCACTCGAAACGGAGATTATTCCTGAAGACTTCAAATTAGCTAACGTCACGCCTATTTTTAAAAAAGGCGACCGCGCAGTAGCTAGCAATTATAGGCCCATTAGCTTAACGTCAATTGTCGGTAAATTTTTGGAATCCGTAGTTAGGGATCGTATCATCGATCACTTAGAAAGTAGAGATTTAATTAATAGTAGTCAGCATGGGTTTCGACGCCATAGACCTTGTTTAACTAATTTGTTAGAATTTTATAACGAAATAGTGCCGAATACGATAGGCATAGAGCGGCTGACGTTATTTATTTAGATTTTAAAAAGGCGTTCGATACAGTTCCGCATAGAAGATTAATTGCGAAGGTTAAAGCGCACGGTATACGCGGTCAGGTAGCTAACTGGTTACAAGAATGGTTTCGTGCTAGGAAGCAGAGGGTGGTAGTTAATGGTAGTGAATCGGGGTGGTTGGATGTAGGTAGCGGTGTCCCACAGGTTTCAGTGTTAGGCCCATTGCTATTCGTAATTTACATTAACGACATAGATGTAGGATTGACTAGTAACGTGTCAAAATTCGCGGACGATACTAAAATAGGCGGTAAGGTTGTTAGCGAGGACGATAGAAATAGGCTCCAAGACGATGTAAATAGAATTATGGAGTGGACGGATAAGTGGCAGATGCAATTTAACGTTGACAAATGTAAAGTTTGCATATAGGTTCTCGTAACAATAATTACACGTACACGATGGATGATAGGGAGTTGGCGAGCGTTGACGAGGAAGTAGATTTAGGTGTACGCGTATCTAAGGATTTAAAGGTTAGGGACCAGTGCCTGGAGTCTTGCGCAAAAGCTAATAGGATGTTAGGCTTCGTAGCGCGTAATTTCGAATTTAAATCAAAGAATATTATATTGCCCCTTTACAAGTCCCTAGTCAGGCCTCATTTAGAATATGCCGTTCAGTTTTGGTGCCCGTATTTGCGTGAGGATACTGATAGGTTAGAAAGGGTTCAGCGTCGTGCCACGAAACTAATTCCGTCATTGCGCAATAAGCCTTATGAAGATAGGATTAAGGAGTTAGACCTGTATTCACTCGAAACTAGGAGATTAAGGGGGGGAGCTTATTGAAGTTTTCAAAATCGTTAATAACATCGATAACGTAAATTTTGACAAATTGTTCACTTTCGATAATAGTAATACGCGTAATAACGGATTTAAGTTGCGTGGCAGACGTTTCATTACTAATATCGCTAAAAACTTCTTTACGTTTAAAGTAATTGATAAATGGAATAATCTTCCCGTGCCCGTCGTGAACTCTACCAGCGTTAATGTGTTTAAGAACCGTCTTGACAGACATTTTAAAACTATTAACGTTGTTTAAAATACAGTAAAAAAAAACAATTAGCAACAGGAGCTCTCGGGGTGGTGGTCGAGGATGAGTCTGTTGACGATTAATGCCAGCTTGTGACATGCCAGCGTGTGATGCCAGCAATAAAATTATTAAAAAAAAAAAAATTAGACTAACATGAACGTAGATGTAGCTCGTAGCGTAAACTAACCCACTGTTTGTTTAACTTTACCTACTTTTTTTTTCCTTTTTTCTTATCCTCTCCTTCCTTTGCATGTCTGTAGTTTGCATGGTATGACAGTGAGTTAAGACTGTGTTTGCATGGTTTGTAAGCGTTCTTATTTTACTTCTTTTCATCTTTCACCCCTTTCCTATTCTGTTTGACTATTTTTCCGACTTGTCGGCAGTGGCCGGCGGATGATGATCTACAGATCTACAGAAGCTAAGGCTAACAAAGACCCTAAGATCCACTCTAGGGTTAGCCCGAGAGAAAGGAACGAGTAGGGGGTTAAGAGAAGAGAAGAGAATAAAGGGTTAAGTAAGGAGCAACACCTATCATTCGTGGTTTAACATTCATTCAGAAAAAGAGAAAAAAAGACTCACCATCATCATCCGCCGGCCACTGCCGACAAGTCAGAAAAATAGTCGGAGAGAATAGGAGAGGGGTGAAAGATGAAAAGAAGTAAAATAAGAACGCTTACAAACCATGCAAACACAGTCTTAACTCACAGTCATACCATGCAAACTACAAACATGCAAGAAAAGAGAGTTACAGACATGCAAAGTAAAAAAAGTAGGTAAAGTTAAACAAAAAGTGGGTTAGTTTACGCTACGAGCTGCATCTACGTTCGTGTTAGGCTAATATATATATTTTTTTTTTGCTGGCATCACACGCTGGCATGTCACAAGCTGGCATTCATAGTCAACAGACTCATCCTCGAGCACCACCACCAGAGCTCCTGTTGCTAACTTTGTTTTTTTATATTAAACAACGTTAATACTTTTAAAATGTCTGTCAAGACGGTTCTTAAACATATTAACGCTGGTAGAATGACCGACTGACGCGGGAAGTTTATTCCATTTATCAATTACTTTAAACGTAAAGAAGTTTTTAGCGATATTAGTAATGAAACGTCTGCCACGCAACTTAAATCCGTTATTGCGAGTATTACTATTATCGAAAGTGAACAGTTTGTCAAAATTTACGTTATCGATGTTATTAACGATTTTGAAAACTTCAATAAGCTCCCCCCTTAATCTTCTAGTTTCGAGTGAATACAGGTCTAACTCTTTAATCCTATCTTCAAAGGCTTATTGCGCAATGACGGAATCAGTTTCGTGGCACGACGTTGAACCCTTTCTAACCTATCAATATCCTCACGCAAGTACGGGCACCAAAACTGAACGGCATATTCTGAGGCCTGACTAGGCTTTTTTCTCTTTTTCTGAATGAATGTTAACCCCAAGTGATAGGTGTTGCTATTTACTTAACCCCTTATTCTCTTCTCTTAACCCCCTACTCTTTCCTTTCTTTCGGGCTAACCTTAGAGTGGATCTTAGGGTCTTTGTTAGCCTTAGCTTCTGTAGATCTGTAGATCCTAAACTCTCGCCTACTTCTAAACCTTCGACTATATTTTCGCCGTTCGTCACCACCAAATCTGAAATATTGTCACCGCGCCTTGGTTCGGAAACCATCTGTCGTAAAAAATATCTTCCATGAACTCAATCAATCTCAAACCCTCCTCATTACCAGTAAAAGTCTCGTAATTAACATTAGGGCAGTTCAAGTCTCCGACAATTATAATATTCAGATTGTCAATAAAGTTTCCAAGAAGTGAGTAAAATCTAGTATCGGTATCGAGGGTTGAACGGGAGGTCTATAAACAACAACAAAATTAAAACTAATACTACGCGTCCTAACTTCAACGCATATCGCATTAATTGCTGCCGGAAAACTATCTTAACCTCGATAGCCCTAAGGGAATTATGAATGTACAGCAAAACGCCTCCACCAAACCTATGTAACCTATCATTAGTAAAGAGTTTAAAACCCGGTACATCAAGTTCCCCCAACAAGTCCCGAGTCACGGTATTTAACCACGTTTCAGTGATAGCAACTACAGTGCCCGCGAAAAGTATCCGATCACCCTTGAAATTTGATTTTTTACATAAAAAACAATGTTTAAATGTATCTAACCTATATTAGTATTTTGTCATCTGTCCTTTGGTTTGGATGACTTGTTCTAGACGTTTTGGCATGGATTTAATCAAGTTTTGACAAACTCCACTGATATTTCCTTGCACCATACCTTTTTGATGGCCTCTTGTAATTTTTCGACTGAGCCAGTGTCTGGCATTCAACCTTATTTTTTATTATTAGCCACAGATTTTCTATCGGATTGAGATCTGGAATATTACCAGGCCAATCCAAAATATCAAATTTATTGTCAGTAATCCATTTTGTCACTATTTTGGCCCTGTGACATGGTGCACACATCATGCATGTATGTTTTTGTCCTTTGGATTGCCATTGCCATTGGAAGTTTATCCTGTAGCATTGCTAAATACCGTGCACCATTCATAGTTGTGTTCTTCGGAAGAAAATATAAGTTTCCACGCCCATAGTAACCGAAACAACTCCAAACCATCACACTTGGAGGTGTTTCATTGTCTTTAGGTGTATTTAGGGTCCATCCTATTTGAGCCAATAGGCCGGCGAACCTTTTTTGGACAACTTCTGAATGTCAAAAATGTCGACTCATCGCTAAATAAAACCTTCTTCCAGTCATCAACAGTCCATGAATGTATTTTTTTACAAAATGCGACCGTTTTTTACGCATTTTTTTCATTAATGAACGGTTTCTTAGCAGCATGGCGAGATGGTAATCCGAGTTCTTTTTGGAGCCGCTCCTGGATAGTTCGTTCAGAAACACCAGATAACAAATTATTCATATTAAATTTTATTTCTTTCGCAGTTATTGTTGGGTTTTTCAATACTAAACGTTTCATAAGTTTGTCTGTTCGCGAATTTGTTTTTCTCGGTCTGCCAGATCGTTTTTTAGGACTGGCGTGGTTAGGCCACCATTGTTCTTAGCCCGTGAAACCCATAAATTAACGGTACTTTGGGATATGTTTAATTCCTTAGCTATCGTCTCTGTGATTTCCCACATGCATGCAAAGCAACAATAGCACCTCGACAATCACTCTTAAGTTGTTTTTTAGCACACATTATATATAAATTTTATTTACACCACTTTCTGTAAAAAAAAAAAAAATATCAAGAAATTTACACAAACAGTGAAATCTGACAAATTTGAGACACAGCCACCCGCAACGAAGGCTACCAGAACACTAATTGAGAATGCGTTGGATAGCTCTCATATCAGCGAGCAACCTCAAAGTACCAGATGTCGCTAGAACAAATAGAAAGTGAATTACGTGTCTCTGAATATCAAGGGAAAATATTGTATTTTTCTTGAGTGATCGGATACTTTTCGCGGGCACTGTATATCAAGTTCCCCAACAAGTCCCGAGTCACGGTATTTAACCACGTTTCAGTGATAGCAACTATATCGTAGTTGCCGGAATAAATTATCGCCTTAAATTCACTTAATTTATTTATAATACTACGTGCATTACAATAAAAGACGTTTAAGTTATTTTTTACCACGGGCCGGCGTTTTAAACTATTTTTCACGTCGGATCCGCGTTCCCCGGACCCACAACGTTTAAAAAAGGTTTCGACCTATACAGCTTTCGTACGTTTTCGTCAATTAACCTACCTAGCCTAGCATTACCTATTTCATTAAAATACACCCCATCTTCTATAAAAAGGCTAGGATCACTGAATTCTGACCACAGCTTTACGAAGGGTACATTTTCCTCAGCACAAATCTCTTCTAATTTATTATTCAAAAATATTGTTTTTGACGTAATCCTAAGACCCAAACCGTGCCTAGGGGTAATACCTAGAACTAAAGACCTATCTGACCTCGCCTTCAGGGACCTAATTAACCCCCTATATCTCTCCAAAAAGTCAGGCACTCTCGTATCGGGCCTATACGAGTCGTTGCCTCCTACCATCGTCACCAACATCGAGTGACGGGAGGCAACGTCAATCCTATCCACTTCGTCTCTAACTCTGTCAACCCTGGCCCCTGGGAGACAGACCATCCTCCTCTTGGTTGGATGCCGTTCAACGAACTCTTTGTCCATATGGCGCACTAAAGAGTCCCCAATTAAAATAGTTTCCCCTCAGCACGTCACTTTCCAAATGGGCGAACGGGTTCGAAACCTCGATAGGGGGGGGATTCCTATCACCTAACGTACGCGGCCTAGCTCCACCCTTAACTTCTCTAAATCCCTCCCCATCTACTAATCTCGGACCAACCTTAACCCCTTCCTCAACTCTATCCAACCTTCCCGATAAGCTACCTAAACTAGAAACTAGGTTATGCACCTCACCCTTCAAATTACTAACGTCTTCAACGTTAGTATTGGTTCGGCTTTCGTCAACCGTAGCCCTACCCCTGCCCTCATCAAGCGTTGCAAGTCTTTCCGTTACAAATATTTTTTGTAATAAGGCTTAAAGATATATTGGTGTCTTAAAGATAAATTTATATTGAAACAAAATAATTGGCCAAAAGAGGAAAAATGAATAAGTTACCCCTAATTTAATTTCTATTTTGTTTTAAAATCATATTAATGCTTTTCATGTTATAGTTTAAGGATAATATTGTCTTAAAGATAAATTGATATTGATTGAAACAATAATTGGCTAAAAGAGGAAAAATTAATAAGTTACCCCGTTTAATTTCTATTTTGTTTTAAAAATCACATTAATGCTTCTCATGTTATAGTTTAAGGATAAAATTGCGTATTATGATGAAAATTTGTATTTGTATTAAACTTAGTTTATCTTATTCAATTTTTTGTTTAAAAGATCGCCCCACCAAATGCCAAATAGGCTTCGTTAAACCATGTGAAGCTCAATACACAAACTATTTGCGTTTCTTTTTTTGACTTGGCTCCATAAAAGTATTTGTTTATGTTTAATAGCTCTGTTTACTGGGTTGTATTTAGAGACCTTGTTGATCTACCAGGAATTAGTAAGTAAGGTGGTGGTGGAGGTGGTTGGTGGGTTGTTGTGTAATAGTTTCACCACCAATCGTCTAAGTTTCGGCGCTTAGTTGTATCCCTCATATCGGTTACGTGATGTTGATGGGATGAGCTCCTAAAAGTCGTAGCCCTCATTTCACCATGTTCTGTTGATGGGATGAGCTCCTAAAAGTCTATCTATACTTAGACGATTGTTGGTGATGTGATGCTTTTTTGTGTGGTGGTTGTGCTCGTATATATTTTGCTATTGGGGCTTTGCACACACACACACACACACACATATATATATATATATATATATATATGTGTGTGTGTGTGTGATAATAGGGGCTTTATGGGCGTATAGTCGGTGAGTGTATGCGCGTTTGTGTGCGCTTTTAATTCGTTCGAAGGTTATTAATATATACAGGTCATTTACGCCTTCTAAGCTAACTGGTGGATTAAGCCAGAATATATGCTTTAATTAAATAAATAAGCGCAAACTGGCAACTCAGCCAGATAAGCCAACTGGCTGATTAGGAATATATTAAGGCAACGGCCGCTCGGCTGAAGTCTTAATATGCACTTGGCTCCTGCCAGGCGAACACCTCTCCTCTCTCTCTCTCCTTCTCCTCTCTCTTTCTCTTGGGGATAACTCCGCCTCCAAGTTGCATAACCCCTTGTTCCTCGTGCAACATTCCCCTCCCCCTTTGTTGCATAACATCTTGCAGCATCCCCCTCCCCATGTTGCATAACTTGCAACATCCCCTTGTTGCATACTAACTTGCAACATTCTCCTCCCCTTGTTGCATAACGTATGCAACACTGATCAACATTTGCAAATGCATTGCACTTTCCCATTTTGCGCCCACACTACTAATGCAAATATTAGTTACACATAATAACAATGATTTCATCTCCAAAAATAAAGTTTAATATAGAATAATACCATTATACACGTATAAATAATACATATTACAACCATTATAGTGAACAAAACAGTAGGTCTTGAAAATGTTCGTTACACAATAATGACAAGGATTTAAATTTCAAAAAATGTTTAATATAAAATAATGCTATTATGCACACCTTCACGCATTCAATATTAACAGAAACTGATAGGCCTATTTTGGAACTCTAATGGGATAGTACTAGAAATAATGGAAAAAAGGCAAATTAGGCACTTTATAACGAAAAAGGCACTTCTTCCTGTAAACGCAAAAATAGGCAAAAAAAGACATTATGGCATTTTGCCTGAACATCCGGACTCTATTAATTACTCTTTGACAGTGTACTAAAACGATATTATTATTATTATTATTACCATTATAAAACAAGTACATCAGAAAACCAAATTACATTCTAGATTGTGCGACTAGACCTTTATGTTCTACAGGACCAGACCTCTGGAACACCCTCGATCAAAAGATAAAACAATCTAGACCGTTAAAAGTCTTCCAGAGAGAACTGAAAGATAAATTCATCAACTCATACAAGCCATAACGCTGCATTCCCTTTTCTTATTTCCATAATAATAATAATAAATTAATCTATATTCGTATATAACAAAACAAAAATAATAAATAAGAAGATAAAATATGTGTAAAGTGAAGATATCAAACTCTGTCAAGATTTTCAATTAGTTATCAAGTATTTAATATTTAGTTTCTTATATCCCAACAAGTGAGAATGTGTAATCTTAGTTGAATATCTACTGTATATGAGGGGTCGCGCGTCTTACAGTACCTAAGCGCCACCACAGGCGAAAATGTGTTTTGATGGATATCACTATTTTCACCCTTCCTCTATCGCGTGGTTTGGGTTATAATGACCTTACGACACTAGAAGTATGGTTGAAAACCTTATGAAACGAACTACTTTTCTCACCTCATTCTGTGCCAGAAATCGCACCCAAAGTTCGACAGAATAAGAAAATTAAAAAATTTAAAAAAATATATATAAAATATAAAATATGAAAATCTATTCCAAAAACTCATCAACATCTTCATTAGCATACTTAGAACTCTAATTTAGCCAAAAATGAACGTTCTAGCTCAATTAATAACAGAGATACTATTGCCAGAATATTGCTGAACTTTGGAGGCGATTTGTGGCGAATTTTAATTTTGGCGCTTAGGTACCGTAAGACGCGGGACCCCTCATATGACTATATAAATTTATATCTGAAATTTACAACAGATAATCTCTATGGTTTTATCTCTCTTTGTTCCTATATCTTTAAAATTAATGTAAATAACTTCATTTCTCTGCATTATCTATAAGATATGTCAAATAACTCTATTCTGCCAATAAAGCATAAAATTTGCTTGTGAATGAGTTTTATGCTATATAAAGTATATATGTATAGGAAGGCATTAATTGTCCCATTTATATGTACCATAAGCATAGGCGTATGAGGCGGGGGGTCTGAGGGGGCGGCAGGCGCCCCCCGACTAGGGAATTGAGCATTTTCAGGGCAAATTTTTTCCCCCCCAGTAAAGTGCCATCCCTTACGCCTATGACCGTAAGTATATACTGTAGATGTATGGATGTATATATGTATGTAGGTGCGTATATATATTACAGTCAAAATGTGTAACCAGCCATTTCGTGTAATGGCTGAAACTTTTAGTCATTTCGCGAAATGGCTGTTTCACTTGGTCATTTCGCGAAATGACTAAAATCTTCAGCCATTACGCGAAATGGCTGAAATTCCACCTTGGTCATTTCGTACAAGATCATTTGCCTGGTTAGTATTTGGAAACCTTTATATTGAAAATTCAAATTCAAATGTGTTCAAATGTGTTCAAATGTGTATTTGAAGGGTGTTTCTTACTTATTTGAACAGACCTGTGGATGTATGTTTTAGCAGATTTAGTTAGTTAAATAAAAGTTTCCAATTTTATTGTGATGTTTCTTATTTCTATGAATTCATGACAAAAGTAATTTTAGCCATTTCACGAAATGACCAAGGTGGAATTTCAGCCATTTCGCGTAATGGCCAAGTGAAACAGCCATTTCGCGAAATGACTAAAGGTTTCAGCCATTACGCGAAATGGCTGGTTACACACTTTGACTGTAACACATATATATATATATATATATATATATATATATATATATACTTGTTGCGCCTGATATACAGGGTGGGCCGTAAGTTTCCATACATAGGAAAAATAAACATTTTTTTATGGACAACCATTTTTATTTATATAATATGCTCTACATGGTTGCCATTGTTTTGAAAACACATTTCAATACGTGTTCCCCACTGTTGATGAACACGCATTAGCACAGTTGACGTTATGCTTGTAATGGCGTTTGTGATACGTTCCTTTAGATGATTTATGTCTCGTATCTTTTCCTGATACACCATGGCCTTCAAGTGCCCCCAAAGATAGAAATCAAGGGGGGTGAGATCTGGGGATCTGGGAGGCCACTCCACAGGACCACGCCGACCAATCCAAGCATCCGGAAACTACTGCTGATCCAAATACCGACGCACGTGAAAACCATAATGAGGTGGAGCTCCATCTTGCTGGAAGTAAACTGGGAAGTTACCTTCCTCGTTTAGCAGGGATGGGAAAATCTCTTCTTGCAACATGTTAAGATACCTTTCGGCATTAAGATTTCCACTGACAAAAATTGGTCCAATAATTCTGTCACCCCATATCCCGGCCCACACCATCACTTTACCGGCACCTTGCATCTTCGTCGGACTCAGCCAGTTAGGGTTAGCATTACTCGAATAACGTATGTTTTGCCGATTAACCTCTCCAGTGACGTAAACATTTGCTTCATCAGTAAACAAGATCTTACACGCATATTCTTAGGGTATCTGAAACATAAAAACAAACGTTTAATTTTTCCTATGTATGGAAACTTACGGCCCACCCTGTATATCCTCAGCATGCAAAAATGGAATAATAAATTTTATTGTTATTATTATTATTATATCTCAAATAACAAATACTTTGTATTTATTTCTGTCAAAAGTAATTAAAAACAATAAAAATATCAAAAACAAAAAAAGCATTGATGCGTATCGTATAAAAACGACATACAGTATTGCGTCTCTTGGATTTCGAGTAATTTCGTCATGCATTTTGCACGAAGAAGTCGATCCATTCAGGAACATTTGAATTTCTTCGTGTAAGTGAAGAAACGCAAGGAAACCAATCAATGTCGAGGTGAAAAGTGGATTCTGGATATATTTATACATTGTGGATTCATAGTTATATGCATCCTCGACCCATTCATGAGTTCTCACCAGAAAAATTACTTCTTTAAATCATGAAATTGTCACCTGATACCTTAATTTTGCCGAAATTTCAGCAGTGAATTATATTTTTAGGTATGAAGTTCCTTTCCTTGGCTTTTAGCCCCGAATTATGTATTTATATAATGATTCTTCAGACATTCGAAAAGAAATTTATATATATATATATATATACATATATGTTACAAGGAATCTCTGTAACTAGGGTTTTCATGAAATCCCTTAAATATTCAGGGATTTCATGCAGGGATTTCGTGCAGGTTTAACGAAACTATCACGACTTAACTTTACATGAAATCCCTAGTTACACAGATTTCCTGTAACACACACACACACACACACACACACACACACACATATATATATATATCATAAGTCATTCAATTTTTAAATGGGAGAGAAAAATGTTGACTTTCTTCAAAACATTGTTTTGTTGACGTGCATTAAAGAGAAAGATCACAACAGTTTTGACATGCATAGCAGTGTGGCTCCGTGTCCTGACCATGTTCTGGTTATGTCCTGATCATGTTCTGACGAGATTCCCTCACGAAAACGACCCATCATCATATACTCCAACCGGGTTTCCAAGTTTGGAGTAAAAGTTCGCACAAGAAAATTTGGTTATTTCATTCCATAATTTATAAAATGTCTAAGATAGAAAATGACTTGTATATGACTCGATTTATCATGCTAAGTGATCAAGACGAACCATACATGCAGCTAGCCATTAGCCTCCCATCATGCATTTCTCGTCTGATCCTGCATGCATGCGTACGAGTTAATCCGCATTGATTTTTCATACTTTTAGGTAACTAACCTTGACCCTAATCCGTAAAAATAACACACTGCAATAAGTCAGGAAACAAACAAGATGAAAATAAACGTATATTGCTGTAACGGGCTTAATAGAATAGCGTCACAAAGGATAACAACCGATTGTGCTGAATTATGCATATGCAGGGAGTTTGTGCACCCAAAAAAGTGGTGCACGCCAATTTACTGTAGTTTTAACCGCTCACCTTTAAGTTACACTTTTCTTGAAACATTGTTTTGTTGGTGTTTGTACAACATATTGGTTTCTGATATTGACACTTGGCGACATCTGAATTATCCCACCGCTCATTTAAATTATTATATATATATATATATATATATATATATATATATAATAAGGATGATCAACACCCACGTCAACATTTTGAAGAGTTAATATCAGATGTTTCGGAAGTAAAACTCCAATCATCAGTGGTATGTTTAATTTGTACACAGAACTACTGTATAGTCATTTAACTTCGGCTTTTGTATATATATATATATATATA